>JAMKCF010000014.1:5915000-7115000 GCA_023634235.1 Pisaster brevispinus | reverse complement strand
AGTGGATACGCTTCTGATTGGAATGAAGCGCACTCACCAAAAACCAACTCTGATTCCTTTAATAGTCTGCAACAAGTGCATGTGATCCCTCTACCCTAACAATGAGGCAGTCCACTGATATTTAAACAAGTAAATCAGGTGATTAATCAACCTTTCCTGTGTCACACATAAACCACTTCAAAAAGAACCCTCAAAGTGACAACACCAAAATATTGGGGACAATGCATACAAAAAGCTGGGGGGCATGTAAAGTCATCTGTATTTGACCACACAACCCCCAACACTGAGCTGGCCACTAAATGCAACTGCAGACCAGTTATATTTGCCAAGCACTCAGTGAAATGTCTGTGTTTAACAATGGTGTTATTAGCTACTGTGGGCTAGCATAATGGAAGCATAAAAATGGTGATCCACTCCTGTCTGTACTGTATGCAACACACAGCACCTATAAAAGTGCATTGGAACCATATGGCCCAGGCAGTGGGCTGCTACCTGACCTCAGATGACCCTGGTGACCATAAGTGACCTGTTCATAGCTATGGGGGGGGCTTTGTTGGCTGTATTAAAATACCTGTTAGTTCTTTCACAGGATATACCCATTCTATTGATTGGGCTCTTCTGAAGTCTGCAAGGAATGGAGCTGTCACAATAGATTCTCAAGTTAAAATGGGCAAATGACTATTGCTGATTGATAATGGAGGGTAGAAAATACTGGGATTGGGATTAATAATGCAATCCAACATCTGGGGAAATACAATATCTGGGAAAATGACCTTTCTGGGAATGCAATTTGTGAGACAGTATCCTTTTCATCAAAAGAATGATTGAGTTACACAGTGATGTTATAAAGTTTACACCCCCTCAACCTAAAGTAACCATATGGAACTTAATTGAGTTAATTTGCTTTGATTATAAACAGGATGATGAATTATGATGGTTGCTGACTGCCACACTAACGCTCCCATGTGCTCAGATTTTTATTGCACTTTCTTATTCTGAATGCAGTTATTAGGACTGGTAGTCTAATACTAAAATCACCCTCCTTTGGGAATTTTCAACAAAAATGTACCTCATTATTCATTCAGTTGATTCAATTCTTAAATTGACAATTTGATTGCTAGAATTTGTTGCGCTTTATATTAAATAAACAGTTTAAATGAATGTGTCATAAAAATTTTTTTTAAAAGATATCTTTGAACCTCGACTCATGCATATTCAGTTATCCATGACCAGTATGTAAACGCTTTATAAGCAATACCTGCAAAAAAGAGATTTAAAGAGATGCAAACAGTCAAGCAAAGTTCAACTGAAGTGAATCTCCACTAAAAAGTATTACTTTCTTCTTTATATCTAAGGAAAAAACAGGCAGACAACCCTGATGACCCAGAGCATGAATCACAGGGTCTTGATGTGCAAGAAATCTTGCCCCAACATCATTCAGCTTTACAGGTGGCCAATAACCTCATTTGTTTGTCTCTGTTTCCAGGCACGTCCCACTGCGGCTAATTCTAGAAAATTAACGCTGCTCTACTTCACGGTAGGTTTACAAGGAGAGGGAGAGAGAGACAGAGGGAGACTTAGGAGCAAAATTCAGACAGTGGTCTCAGTGAATGATCATCAAGAGTGGAAATGTTCTGGGTGTTTTTTGGGATGTTTGTCTTCAGCCTTGGGTTAATTGAGCATTGCATTAGTTTTGGTTTGATGTGCATGGTGGAGAGATGGAGTGGACTGAACCCCAGACAGTCACTGTAACAGGGATTCAGATGGAAAAGGACATTCATCATATTACACTACAAAGGTTTAACTCAAGCTGCCTCAGTGCACTGTAGGCCTATGCGCTGGTAGACTGAAATGCAAACCATTATAAAAGTAAAAAGATTTCAATGTAATAAGCCCATGCAGGTGACTTGAGTACGTCTTAACATTAAGAAAATATAAAGGTGTTCTCTATTCTCAATCTCTTCAAAGGTTTGGTTTTTGTCAACGTAATGCTGATTTACAGGCAAAATTATAAAGAAAAATGCAATAAAAGTTGCCTGTGAAAGTTTCAGCAGAATACAGTGTCTGCTTGTTGAGAAAACCTTTTTAAAAACCTGTCATGGTATTTTCACATCCACGTTTAGCGAGGTGACAGCAGGTACCAACCCCATCTCAGCAAGTATTCGCGAACAGACACCAACCTTCAGAAATCTGAGAAACGGTTCAAGTATGAAGCGTTTCTCAGATTCAAATGGTTTTATTGATTTATAACAAGTAAGCATTTGGATGGAAATTACACAATTTGTTTGTTTGTTTGTTTGCTTGCTTGTTTCGTTTTTTTGGGTGGTTTTTTTTTTTTTGGGGGGGGAGGAGGTCATTACCAAATGATGACCCTATCTTTAATTTGATCAATGCAAAACTGACAGCAAAATATCCTTTATTATTAATATTATTATAAAGTTGTTGTTGTTTGTTTGTTTGTTGGGGTGTTGGGGTGTTTGTTTGTTTGTTTGTTTGTTTGTTTGTTTGTTTGTTTGTTTGTTTGTTTGTTTGGGGTTTGGGTTTTGTAAAAAAATATATAAGGGGATCTTCTTCTTTTTCTTTGATTGGTCTAGCTTGGGAACAAATCAAACGATTCCCCATAATAAAAATGTAAAGTATATTAGCAGAAACTTTTCCCCCAAAAAGTACACAAAAGTCTGCAAACCAAATTATACATACAAATAAACAACTGCACTTTTTTTCCAGACACTGTTTTCTCTCAGGAGTTGCTTAAAAGTGACTCACAGTCAAATAATCAACCTCCCCTGGAGAGAAAGAAAATATATAGAATGAAAGACAGCATAAAACAAAACCTAGACCATCAACTCATAAATCTGTCAAAATCTTGAGATGGGGTCTGAGGGAGAAAAGCAGAGGATTTTAGTCTTTTTAATTGCAGCTCAGAGTGGGATTTAGTGTCCGTCCTGTTTAGTAGATAAAAGGGGCTCTGAATCACCATGGTGATTCTTCTTGACCTTTAGGACAAGATACTGACTATAATGAGTAGAGACAATGAGTAAGTGGATGGTCAAATCAATGCAAGTATTATAGGTAAGCGTGTAAACTACATCAGACTCCAAAATATCACTCACCTGTACCACAACCCATCCTAGTGCAAATTGTCTAATAGTACACTCTACAATGAAACTGGTGGGTTTGGGGAAAAAAAACAATTCTTGTAGAATTTCCCTTCTATCTCTAAAATGAACTTTAAACACAAGTGCTTTGTCTTGTCAAGAATAGTTAAACTTGTAAAGGAAATTCATGTCTATTTTCTTTACAATAAAGAAGTTGACCAATGAAGATGGAGATTTTAAATGGAGATTTTTACTTGTCAAGAATGAATTTATAAATACAACAAGTGAAAGCATCAATAATAACACAAAACTTAAACCAATGTTTCCTTTAAAATACAAAAGAAAGTAGAAAACATGAATTACAAGAGACTCAACCAAGATCTCTCCAGTAATTGTAAAAAAGAGAAATTGAAAAACGTCTGTTTTTATTCAAGCTGACTGTTCCGAGGCAAATCTTTTTAATTATTAACATTTCTGTTACTCTCATTTGTTTATACTGCTAGACCAAGTGTTCATGAATAAATGTTCATGTCACAAAATAGATCCATAAATGTCATGCATAAAACCATGTGAAGGAGACAAAAATTCCCAGAATATCATCATCACCTTGATCCCCATGCCCCACACATGCCGCGGCCATAAACTTTTATCTCAGCCCTGCTCACCAAAATGAAAAAATACTAGTCAAAAAGAACAAACTGACATGACAGACAACACATGGCCTCTGAGGTGCACCTGTTGTTCTTATCAATTCATGTCCCTGGTACATGATGTGGTACTTAAACCACAAATCCACAACAACATATTTTCATGTGTTCCAATGTTCACATAAACCTCTCCACATCCTAAGCTTCTGATTGCCTATTCCCTGGCCTCCTCCTTACTCCTTCCTCCCCACCAAACTACACCCCAAGGACTCTCTTGAGCTTCATGACCCGGTTTTCATTTACACACCCCCATGTCACCCCCAGTGGTTCTGCTCTGGCACAAACACCCTTCACTACGTGCTGGGAAAGCCACTAGTGTCTTCAACCAAGCCCCTCTGCCTGAGACATTCTGTTTTGACGTCCAACGCCTGGGACCAGCCGAAACGTGCTGGTAGTGTGTATTCTCTCCCAACCAGACTGACAGCAGTAGAGAAACCACTTAGTGTCTAATCATCGGACCCACATCATCTTCTGTATTGATGTTTTTCCCTCATTTTTTCCTGTCATTGATTAAAATTTCCTAGCTTTGAAATCTTGTCAGTTTAAGGAAAGCAAGGGTGACACAAAGCTGACAACTGACCAATTTGTTCAAATGCCCCCGGTGACCCAAAACACCAAGAAGATAAAAAAAATTAAAATACTCCGTTAAGATAGAAGTACTTATTTAAAGGATTCTGGCCCAGATTACATCAGTTAGTTTCTATAGATAAAGTGTACAACTAAAACATTCCCATATTTTCTAATACAAGTTCCATGAGATTTTAAGGTGAAAAGGTGAAAACATTGCCCAAGAAACACAGGGTAAAGGGTCACCTCTTCAGGTGCTTTCCTCCTCCACAGTCCCTAGAAATATTTGTCAGTTTCTCTTATTGCTTACTTCAATATCATTACATTGTCATGTTTTTGAATATGTGCCAAATCATCAGACTGAAACCATTAATGTCTTAATTGTCAATCATCGCCCAGCCAAAAACTTTCTATCATTTATATTATCTGCACATTATAGCCTATTTGGAACGGTTGCCCCCAAAAAGCCATACTATCACGTTCTTTATTATATTGACTTTGCGCTGACAGAATAGTTATAGAATGTGGTCTCACAGTGTTGCAAGTCTCAGACTACTCAGGCACAAGACCTGGAAGTAAGAGATCAAGACAAAGACCAAGGACGTAGACTAAGATCTGAAGGGACACACCAAGATCTACAAATCCAATACTGTGACCACTGCCTTTTACAGCACCGTCTACTGCAGCTTTCAACATGCATCATTATCTTTCTCTACTTATTGGACTAACTGTATTTCTCCACTTTACATGTTTAAGCAAGAAATTGTTACTACATAAAGTACACACACAGACAAGCAACAAATTCATGTGTAAACTTCCAACTATCAATTGAACTTCAGCTGTTATTGAGGTTAATTCTAGATTTTTAAAAAACAACACACACACAAAACAACAACGAAAATGTATGTAAAAGAAAGGACTACACAGCCAAGCTTTTGAAATTCAAAGCTTTTCATATTATGATGCCATCATTATTTGTGGAGAGAAATGAATAGCGCCACCTGTTGACAAGTGGAAGGTTGTCTGCTTGTGTCAATAGGACTTTACTTTCCCAACTGAAGCAGTCACAGTGAATATAAACAAGTACACCAGCCTTTTGTTTCATTGGAAATGCTTGTGGCACATCAAGTATCCACCTTTGGTTAAAGCATTTCTATTTTACAAGAGTACGCTGGAGGAGCAATTTGAAGGTAATTGATTAAAGCTCAGATCTTAAAACATTACAGCCTTCTGCTCCCTATTGAAACGGTTGGAAACTTGGGACAACCCCTTTTGATCGAATAAAACAGGGAACGATAAAATGCAAGAGAAAACACAACTTTTGAAGAGACTAGAGATTTAGTTCTTAAAGTTCATACAAAAGTTGTCAAGTTATTTGCCCGGATTGACAAGAAGCTAGAATGCTAAAAATATTATTATACGTTCAATTTCAACATTTGCATGTAATCACATTATGCTTTGAAGTCTTTCTACTGCTCCCCAACCACCAGTCAGCAAAAAATGTTGGCGCTTCACAGTACAGGAAAAGTATCTCCAGTTATAGTTTTTAATATCGCAATCTTGCCCCAACCCCACATCCAATCCTGGACATCATTTCAGGGTGAGACAGATCACGCCCTAAGCGAATTACAACATCTTCTACAGAAGTTTCTTGAGAAAATAGAATTGGCTGTTGCAACTACTCATCAAGCAAAAGGACCTATGGTATAAACGCCCCCCCCCCCCAAAAAAAAAAATAAAAATCATGGCCTCACATTTGGACCCAAGCAGAGTCTTTCTCAAAGGCTAGAAAGTTGCCTTTTTATTGTAATTTATTTTTTTTTTTTTTTTTTTTTAGCCTCTGAGAAAGACTCTGCTAGGGTCAAAACATGAGGCCATTCACAAGTATCGTTCAAGTTTCACAGATTTGTTCCCTTCATGAATGGACAGCCTACAGAATGAAAACAATAACAATGACAAATTTTGAAACCCTGATGGATTGAAAGTAAACCAAGCTGACTTTTAGTGGGGGAAAAAATATCTGAAATGGGATAAATCTGAAGATATTTTGTGGTTGAGTCCCCACTAAACAGAGGCAGGTGGTTCTTTTCTTTTTCTTTTTCAGCCTGAATCATATCCTGAATGGAAACCAAGAAAAGAAACTTATAATGTACCTGCAAAGTGTTTGTCTAAAGATGTTTCAAAACGATCAGCATTCCCTGAAGGGTTATTTGGAGACAAAAAATGACAGGTTAGTTATAAGTGGAATGGAGGAAGGTTTTACAGTTGGAAAAATGTGATCTGTCAAATCTTTATTGATTCAGCTTTCTCTGAGATCCTAATTTGTCTTGAAGGCATCTAGATCATTTTTGACTTCCTACATGTAGTTTACAAGTAAAAATGTAACTGAATAGGGTTCATAAGTTCTATTGGAATGGACAAATAATCAGTAGTTTTAGTTACTTTTTTGTTGATCAGGAAACACCGTGTCTGTTTTGCAATGTGTTAAGAGCTAATTTACACATCTGTTTAATCCAAGAATAATCCTTAGAATTAACTTCCTTTAAATGATTTCATGATAGATATTGGTTTTTCATCATTTTTCTCTCCATATTTATTTGCTTATTTGTCCTAAAAACTGTTTATCTCATTCCTTTTTCCACAAAGTAAACAAAAACCTTGAACCAAGTAAATGATCTGAAAGTCATTGACTGCTCAACAACTGTCCATAATTGGCTCTTGTTGACTACCCTACAGGACAGGTGCGATGATGAACAATCCCCAGATTTGCAAAGTCTGAATCAGCACAACCAGGCTCTCTTCCCCCAACAGATTGCTTTGCAACAGCTTTTATTTTATCAAGAAGCCAACAAATGGCTCAATCAAATTTCATGCACAGGCACAGACAGTTTCTCTCCTGATTTTGTTTTCTTTGCTGTTACCCTATCCCCTCACTCCCTTCCCCTGGATAATGCAAAAGAACTAAATCTACCTCTAAATGACCCCCTTTTTTCAGAGAGGTGACACTGCTTAGGGGTAAGAGGGCAATGCCCATCTTGGTCTGAGGGTCTAATTAATGGGAGCCTTACATCTTGAGGGAATGGACTCAAGTATAAGGCATTGTGATCTATCAGTTACAGTCATTTGCGATATTACCTGAGCGGCTGGATTGAAACTCCCTATCCAAGACCTGGCCAGTCAGTCAGAGAGCCGATGGGGATTTAAGCATTATGGGATGGATTGTCGACAGGTGGGAGAGGGGACTGTTGTGGCTGACACTGGAGGGGCTATATACAGATGAGAAGACAGTTCACGTACAGCAATTGTCGGTGAATTATGGATGTTACAATCCCGACACCGGGAAGCCTCTACTTCTGACAGTAATCTGTCAATGATGCGACTCATTTCTTCTTCTCAAACAAGAAGTGCTCAAATGAATGTTTAATTCAGTGCACGGCCAGTTTTAGTGTGAAAGAACAAATTTGCCTAGCGATGATTCCTGCACGAGTTTTTTGATGCTTATCATTAAAGCCTGGTCGGGCCTTGGAAGGAGATTGATCAAGAACGTGTTGTACTTTCTCGGTCGTCTTCCAATTATTCCGTATTGCTGAAGGCTGAAAGTAACCTTTTCAACCGCACTCCTAATGCAATTGCATGACAGAATAAACCCCTGAACTCAAAATGTTCAGGTTGCAGTTTGACTTTAATGATAAATGTTGTATGAGGCTCTTCCTTTTCAAGAAGAGTTATCCCTTGTAATGAGCAAATCAAGATTTTATTTTTCCTTTTGAGCCACAGATACATGCATTTATTCCTTTTTTGACATAAATTCTCTGCCAGTACAGAACATACAAGTGAAAAATAAGCCTGGGAATTTCATGGAAACCCAATCCAACCCACTGCGACATTGTCTTTGAATTCAGCTGTTCAAATATTTCAACAAAAGGCAGCCAGTTTTTCTGTTCTTTTTTTCAGAGAGCCAGACAGAAATGAGCCGTCTCTCTCCATTACTCTCTCCCCCTCTCTCTCTATCTTTCTTCCTCTGCCTTAATCCATTCCTGCTGGTCAATCCCCTCTCAATATTCATCTGAGGCACCTCAAAGAAAAAGTGCAGTCAGCTGTCCAACCTCGGTGACCGGCCGACCCCTGGATTGAAGCTTCCTAGGGGCCTGGCTCTACAGCAGACCAACCAAGCTACCGACCAAGCGGTGATCACACACACCCACAGCAAACAACACAGACGCAGACGATCTGAGTGCCCTGATTTTTTACAACCCCTGAGTTTCCAGGGCTCATTTCTATAGTGACACATTTCAACGCTAATAACTTATGACAATTAAAACCTTTTCAAATACCTGGTTTTGTTTCCTTCAAAATTTGTCAAGAGAAAAAAAGTAATATGACTCTGAGAGGTAAACTCTTTTGCCCATATGTATCCCTACAGCAACAGTAACCTGCCTAGATATTTCATCTCAGTTTAAGAACAGAGCTTTTTCGGTTTCTCACTCAAGTTTTATTCATTTTTTCCCCCTTTTTTTCTAAGAACTCCTCAGGAAATAACAACATTTCATATCCGGTTAGATGCTGTTCCCTGCCTCACCCTTGACTTTACTGACAGAAGATTAGCCAATTCCTCTCCAGGAGATTGTTTGTGCCCTTCTTGTTTCCAGAATGTATAATGCAGTGCACGACCCCCTACAACTAGGGCACACATAGATTGCTTCAAGACTGACTTGCTACGTACTTTTTCAAATTTATCTTTTCCCATCTCCCCCTCCCTACAACAATGCACACATTTTTTGGGGTGTGTCTGTCTCAAGATTGCAGATTATAAGATGCAGTGCTGGTTTAATTATTCTGCCTTGTGGGCTCCTCTAGTCTCTACAAACAGCTTGTAGTCTAACTGAGTCTCTACCCTCTGATGACATGTGTCAATCAACAGGCAAATGCCTGCTAGCCAGCTAGCCACACATGCCACATTACAAATAGCATAAGAAAAAGAGGTTGGTTGGGGGGGGGGGTGGGTAGCGGCAAGAGATGAGATGCCAAACAACCTAAAGCTTATCCCAGTCGGAATACAAATTGGGGAATTTTTTTCAGGTTCATAAGGAAAACTGTGCCAATACCCCTAGATGGTGTTATTGTGGTCTACTTTCATAACAATAAGATCAGAGAGTGCCCTACAGACCATACATTGTACTACACCATTATAATCCCATTACAATAGTTCCCTCGTCAAGAACTGGTTTCTAATATTACTGGAATTATCAACACCATTTTTCTCTATTCCCCTTCCTGGTTATACAGGTTAATCTGGTACAAGTGGGTCTGGCACCCAGGGGCACTGTGACTGTAAGTCCACACAACTTTCAGTTATGGTGTTTGGCTTTTCATTTTCAACTTGCTACAGGACATTTCCCTCTCTGAACTGTATGTTGTAAACTAATTCTATTTATATAAAAAAATGTCAGTACTTTTAAAAAGCAATATGTAACACAAGTTTTACTCCTCGTGTGTTCATATCCATCAAAACTCCCACAACAATTTGGCAAGAGTTTTGTGAACCATTCAAGGAGCCATGCAGAAAGAAACACTCATTTCTAGTCGGTTCACACTTCACAGGCCATCCAATCAAAACTGATCCATGGATGGGAGTTCACTGTTGACAGAACTAGAAACTGTTTCAGTTTCGAGCCTCAATGACAAACCAATCAAAGTGGATATTTTATCCCATCACAAACTATCATTTGACTGGATTTGTTTTATCAGGCTGTTGAACCCCCCATTGACAAACAGCACAGAAATCACTCTTGGCTAAGGGTAAAGATGTGTTTACAGGCAACATCCATCAGTCTAAACACTTTGACATTGATCTTCACTATGATTGTGTCATCAATCAGTTTGAAGTTCTTACAGCAAAATGATTTATTGGTTAATCAAAACCACCAAACAATCCCCTCACAAAAAGGGGTAGGGAATAAGTGTCACCCACAATTCCAACTGGCATTGTCAGGCTACAATCCTTTAAAAAATAGAGGGCGCTATGTACTTTACATGATTCCCTTTATCACGATCATTTAAACGTGAAACAATGACTCGTGAGAAACTATTCGGGGATCATCATGAATTCGAAAATAATGTGATAAACTGTTATAAAACTATGTTTGTTTTTTTACAATTTTTATTTTAAATGGGGATACAGCATTATCAATAATAAATAATCGGGTGCCAATCAACTAAAGCTGTTTTTTTTTATTAAGCAGCAAATAGCTTTACTCAGTAAAACTTAACAGGGTGCCAGTCAAAAGTGATATACATGTACATTGTATAGCATTGGACTGGTAAGTTGTTTTCATTGGCAGATTCTTACTTAAAAGCTAGAAACCTTTGGTCTGTTTGTTGAAATCCCCGGTTTCTGCTTGAAGGCTGTGTTAATAAAATCCCTAGTTTCATTATTCCTAAGTGTCAAATTCTTAGCTGACCAACAAAATACACTCGGGTTATTTCTGCCACCTAAAGTACTTGTGTCAGGCTTACTGTATGCATGGCGGAAAAATGTAAAACAACATCACAAAATTGGGCAACAATTAACGTGATTAAAAAAACTCAATAAAATTGAAAACTCAGGCTCGATTTTTGACCATGAAAAAGAAAAACTGGAAAATCTGATGGAGTACAAGGGCATACTTATGTAGTTTCTAGAGTTTTATGTATTTTGAAGGCTACTTATCAATAATCTTACTGGTTTTCTGAAGGCCAAAATATTGGAAATCAAAATGAAATAGGAAGAGCATCCTTCCTGATTGACTACTCCATGATCCTATATCCAGATGTCCTTACATCATACAATTTGTCCACATCCTACGATATTTTAAATGGTAGTAACATCGATTGGTCACAAAAAAACACCTGGTGCCTCAATGAAATGAGCACAAGCTGTCCAGTACTTAACATGATTCTTCTGTTATACATCTTCTCTGCTAAGTTATTCCCAAAAAACTGATAAACCACAAGGAGTTGAGGCTCCCATTCTTGTAAAAGTTAATACAGTGCTGCTTAGTGACAATAAATTATTGAAACCAAACATTGATTTCAGAAACTTAATGACAATAGAAACCTACACAACTATTGTCAGACTCTGACAGTCCGACAGTCAAAATAATTTCATGGTCTGTAAGAAGTTGGGGATTCCTTTTTTAACTTATTCTGGTACACGTTCTCTTTTTTCACCATTTGTATTCAACCTCACATGAAGAGTTTGCAATTCCAACCACATTCACAAAACTATTATAACCTTGTAAAAAAACAAGCCTTGAAGCAAGATCCATTTTCTTGAGTCAAGAGAGGACTGACACTGGAGTTTTAGAAGGTCTATGGGAACATTTTGAGGCTAGTATCAAGGCACAGCAGGCACACAGCTTCCTGCAGATTCCAAGCCGTGGTAATAGTGTAACCCTTCTCAAACTGTTTATGTCCGTTTCATTAATGCCCTTTTGACGGAACACCAGGTTAGTAGTAAAGATAGTTTAGTAATGCTTAAAGAGCCCTTTAATTTAAAACAAAAAATAATAATAAATCCATCAATCAATCAATAAATAAAGAAAGAAAATACTTGATCGGGTTTTATTTGTTGCAGGCTGTAGAGAAAACACAGTGTACCCTGCAGATAGAAAAAAACCTTCCCTTTTTCAAAACACAATTCCCAAAATATTTTACAATACCACCTTTTGATATCCATGAAGAAAGAGATACTTTTTAATTTCCTTAATGGGCAAACACACAAGGAGCTTCAATAACATTCCATAAAATACAATCTTCATCCAGGATAACACACCCAAGTGCACAAGATGCTGCCAAGAATATTGATCATGTTACAAGATCAGCAAAGATGTTTTATATGCAACAAAGATGTTTCCCCCTCCATACACCAACCCCCTCAAGGCATTTCTTCATATTTTGATTCCAAACACTAGGGGTATATATCCAACATAGTGTACTAAAGGGTATCAATACAAATGTGGTGGTACTTACCAGGTTTTGCGAAGTGCTAGGCAAGGAGGCAGGGGAAGAGCGAGTTTGTGCTTTGACTATTTCATCTACAGGACACCTGGATTTGGCAAAAACAACAGAAGAGTACACATGTTTGAAGTAGCAAGACTATCTGTGTTTTGATTAAGGATGGTTTAGTTGCATTGGATTGAGAGAATAGTTCATTGATTCGTTGATTTGCTATAATGTTTTAGAGATTGGCAGGGGTTTCAAGGATCAATGTATTTGTTTTCATTTCTTTGCACATTAGGCTATGTCACTGCATTGTGTACCCCCCTCCACATCACACACACACACACCCGTTAGTCAGATAAGTTACTTTACTCATTCTGTCAATCTTTGTCAATTGGACAAACTGGATTGAGGTCTTTTCTGAAGACCTGAAAGATAAAAAAGCTCCTGTAACGATGCTCTTTGTAACATCAGGTCACAATTAATGATGTTTCTCTAAATACTGGTATCTGATTTTAATCTATACGAGCGAGCATCTACCAAGCTAACTCTCAGTGAGTGAGAGAGAGCACACAGTCATATTAACATTGTATTACGCTGCAGGAACTTCCTATGTGAGGCCGGCCAACAACATTTTGTTCATTCGTAATTGGTCCCTAATTGGATAGCTCCCCAAAGAGTGTAGAGTCTATATTTATATAAATAAGTATACATAAAGCAGCCAAGTAGCAATGGACAGGTTTACATTGTTACTTCAGGCAGCTTGCAGCTTCACTCAGCTACTAGTTTGGACATAGCCCGAAACTCAACTCATATGTTAAGTGCCTTAGACTAACATAAGATTTGACAGGAGTACAAAAGAAGTGACTAGTAACATCTGATTAAACATATGATTAAAAAACAACAACAAAGAGTAATATACATGTAAGAACCAGTCAGTAGCTGGCTCATCATATACCCACATTAAGCTCATTTGACATTCTGTGAAAGATCAAGGTATATTTCTTCAGTTTTACATTGTGACGATTGCTAAACTAATCTGCTCATAACCAGAAATTGAACCAAAACATACAATGTAAAGAAATAAAATATGTACCCTATGGAATAGTGAAGTAATGAATTAAAGAAAATGTATACTCGGCAACAAATCAGACAACCACACCTACCTGTGTGAGTATGATCACTACTTTAAAATGATGGGTTTTTGAGATTAAATTTACTGTTTCCCCCTTTCTTTCTTTTTTGTTTGGGGGGGGGGGGGTGTGAAACATTCAAATTGACTGAGTTTGTTTCTCAATACTGTCTCTTTGTGCTTATTTGGATAAACCCACAGGGAGTCATACTTTTAACATCTGACCTTCTTCAAAGGTCAAGTGGCATGTTTCGGGAGTCCTGCCAGGACTTTCATGGATTTATTTATATATTTATTTATTTGTTTATTTCTTCTAAAATGTCTCTCTCAAAAACTCACACAGCACAAAATACACTCATGAACTTGGTTTAAACAGGAAAAGGGCAGAGGGTTGACCATGGTATGGAGTAGAATCTTATTTCATATTCTGATCTTGTGAGACTTCTACATGATTTCAAACAAATCAAAAAAGAAAAGAAAAAAAGAAAATATTTCTGTCATCAATTTACCATTCTTGACCTTAAAATATGTTCCCATGCAGAAAGCACCACCAGACATTCAGCTTTGTAGTTACAAGAAGACAGGAACTACTTTGAGCTGTGATTTCACTTTTGTTTACGTCATGGAACATAAAAAGGAAATAAGCTTCATGTTCTTTAAGGAGGCAAGGGAACCTTTACAAAGAGAATGTGATATCAGATTGATCTCTTTGGCTAATTTGGGATTCGACTCCACAAATAACTACAATAGTTCTTAGCTTCCTCTCCCAAAAAGCCATTCAAAAATGTTCCCTTTCTACTGTTATTTTGTTACAATGGATCCACCCTACAGGGCGAACCAGACACCTGTATGGTGGAACAAAAATTGATCTCCTTTATTGGCTGAAATCCTGAAATTGACAAATTTGTTTCGAGGGTCAATTATAAAGTGTTACCGTGAAAATACCATGAACCCCAAACAATCCTGCATATGATTCGCATTTGCTACCCTCGGCAATCTTTCCCTCAGCCGTATCGCCTCACTGACCCAAATACAATAAATTGCTCTAAATATCATTTAGGCCCCCATTTATGAGACAAGCTCCTTTCAATAACATGCACTCCAAATGAATCTGAACGCTGTTGGGTATAAGTCTGCCGTGCTCTAGAGGAGGCACTGTCAACCCCGCCCTCCCCCCTTACAAAATATCCCTCTCAATCCGGCTGATATGGATACTGACAGTACAGTAATAGAGTCATCAGACACAAATGGATAAGCTTTTGGTTCAGGAAAACAGGCCTATCAAATTGTCCTTCCTCCTCCTTTCTACAGAGCCTGGGTGAGCTCCAGTTACCGACTGTCGATATCTGTTTGAGTCAAGCCTACCTTTCAGACTGAACTAGATTTTATGATGAGAATAATAAGTTTGTAACAATCTAAGGGAAGTCTTTATCTGTGTGTAGAGGGAGCCAAGTGTGTAATGGTCAGAACTCTTTTAGATCAACTTCATCTTCTATCAGACTTTTTACAATCATCAGCAATGTAAGAATTGAACAATTGGATATAAATGGACCAGCTCAAATAAAAACAAAATTGTCAATCTAATGAACTCCTCTTCTTGAGTGGAATTGGGGCTGGTGAAAGTGTTAATTGCTTCATATATATCACATGACACTAAACAACAGACCTGAAGCCATCTTGGAGTTATTACTTCCATTCAAATTTAATTAAACTGAGGTTACTGGGGCTGTCAAAGCCCTAATGTGAATCAATATTTGTTACTGTTGTTGCAAGCAAATATGGTAACACGATGACAATTTAAACTTTTGCATGGGAATTTGGAAACCAGGGAATTTGAAAAACAAGGAATTTCGAAGAAAAAAAACAGGTTAAACAACAAAAACCAGGGTTTTTTAAAACTAAGAACATCATATGGTCTGGGCTTCTATGGCACCTGTGTAATTCTTGAACTGTGACTAGTTAAGTTGGTATCATGGAAGTACAACGAGTGGGATGAATAGAGGGGCGATTAGATAATGTTGTTGCATTGGAAAAAATTATAGATTTGGGTTAACGTAAGTTGTTAAAAGATGATTCAAGAGATATTAAAGAATTTTTAAAGACAACTTTGTGATTCCATAAGCTGACAAAGTGAGTGGTGTGGTAGTTCAGTGATTACACCAAAACAGACACACCAAAACGTTTATCATAAAACAGAACTTCTGAGAGTGAAATATTTGGTGTATGTTGAGCTTGGGAAGTGAAAATCTTAAACTAAGAACAGCTTAAGCTAAAGATGATTGAAAAAAGCAAAAAAAAAAGCAAAAAGGACAAAAAACACAATTTCCTTGAAGCACCCAGGAAGTGTTATTGCTCCTCTTACACTAAGCTGTCCTGTAGGTAGCTCTAATCTCCTGTTGTTATTTTCTTAGACCACAGGTGATTCAGGTGTTTCCGCTGTTCTAAGCCTAGAGGGGCAAAACATCACTGCTATTATCTCCCCAGTGGGCCTAGCCAGTACATAAATAGAGCACTTGGAAAGGTGAGATGGTTCTCAGAGATTCATGGTAGAGAAGAGAGGAAAAAATACTAATAGTGTGTTTGAACCCACTGCCGGAGAACGGTCATGATTTGATCGAGATTAAACAATGGCTTTTTTTATCAGTGGGAAATATACTAAGCCCTAGGCTGGGATTTTTATTTTTGTCTTTTTTACTTACTTATTTATTTTTGGATGGAAAAACCTAACATAAAACCAACATTAGAGATTTTCTAAAATGGCTCAAGCATATATGAAGTAAATTTGAATACTTCACGTCAGTAGCTGAAATGGGTTAAATTCATTAGATTGTTATCGCGTCCTACTTTAATTTCAAGCCTTAACAATAAAGGAAAAGTCATGGGGGGTGTGCTCCCCTTGGGCAACTACACACCTTGCTGACAACAAAAGGTAAATGTATTATAGCTCTACACAGTCAGCATCATTCAATGAAAAGTGCTCCTTCTATATCTAGGACAGATGAACACAATGCATTTCCCAAGGGAAGCCCAGATTTAGCTAACACTACCCTGTTTACATATCTTTTCTGGCATGTCATCATGATGATAATGATCTCAGATCCATTGCACTCATAAACATGTGTATCATTTCCTTTAATGCTGTATTCCAAGAAATCGTCATTTACCTCATTAGGCCGACATGTTAGAGCTCAAGAGCTCAAGGGCTACTTTACCAGAGGGGTCTGTCGTAGGGACCTAGTTTGTAAAGTTCACTATGAAACCCATGTTCTTGATAGTCCAACGGGATTTACTTCTCAGATGTATCAATGGAGACCTATTACGCCTTCTGGTTGTACAGAATTCATACAATGATATAAACTGTACAACTCATCAGTAAACAGAGTTCAGAAAGTATTAGGAATGACGCATGCATGGCTTATGACCATCAACAGGGACTTGACAATAATTCAATTCACTCTTATAATCAGATGTTGTCCAATGAGGAGAAATTACAACCAGTTATAACTACCTCTCCCCAATACAACCCTTCATGCAGGGGTGGGTGAGAAAACAGACTGGATGTGTCAAAACCCACGCTTACACCATACAAGGCAAGACAACCTGACCACACAATTTATCACAAAATGATCAATACAGGGTTGGTGTACACATGTCCTACCCAGGAATGACACAAATCATTCGCTGTCTGAACATTTCCAGCGTGTTTATTTAAAGAAGAGCTGTGCCTACCCTCATCAGTGATGTAGAACATTAAGCTGATATGCCCCAGACTATGACTAGCACAACATGTTTAATTGTGCAAGTATTGTCTGTGGTACGACTATGGGAGCCTTTAGGGGTGGCTTGATGTACAACATCATGGGCCAATTTAACTGGTTTCTAAAGACTTCCATAGCGGTGGAATCTCCTTCAGAATATTTCTATCATGTGGTAGGATTTGATTAATAGGATCAGATGTGTAAGTCTTGTAGAGGGAACACCATTGCCTGATATTAAGGTAAACCTAACCTCTTCAAGTACTTAATATCAATCATGATGTGACATTTAAAGAAAGAGAACAGACAGACATATGGATTTGTGGAATGAACAGTACAATAGTCCAAATGTTCAAGAAATGAATGTCATATTGCTAACATAAAACTACCAAACCCACTCAATTTGTGCTCAAGGCAGAACATGCTTTCACGTACTTCAGGCCTGATAGTTTATCTTTGAAAAAAGGTAGGGAAATCTTACATTGCGAACAATGGCTTACCTACCTACCTGGCTTAAGGCTGCACCATTTTGAGAGTCAATGTCCCTGTATATTATAACAGTATGGTGCGTATTTTAGCTGAAGTGGTGTTCACATGCTTGCCTTAATTTGTATGTGCAATTTGCCACCCCATACAGAGAGCGTGGTAGACAGTAGGAGCATAAGGCATTGGTGCAAAGAGTCAATAAGCTTTTATATACCTTTCATGATATTTAATATTTGGCCTTATCTTCTAATTTTGTGAGTGTAAAGAAATTGGAAATCAGATTAAAGTAGGAATTATGCACTGCCTGGTACTTAAGTTATAAGAAGTGCATTTCTACAGCCATCATTATGTAACCAAACAAAGAGCAGTATTGGTGAATCCAAGTCAGTAGGCCCTATACGTTTGTTGTTGTATACAGTGAACGTAAACAAAACTGGTAGTAAGAAAATCATAATTAGGCCTATAGGCCTGATACACAGTTCTTACATAGCAATTTATCTATCACACCCGGGGCATCTCAGAGCACTCATTATTTTGTCTACAAGTTTTGTGGAGCTATGGTTGAAATATAAGACTCATTTATTTCCGTAGCACAATGTAATGGTTTGCAAGGTGCTGCTGCACAGTCTGCAGCCAACCAACACCCAAGCAAACCCATTCTCTTAACGATAAGTTTATCAGGTTCTAGTGACTAATGACTAGTGATCCTACAACATGCAATGCCAACAGACTGATAAAACACCTGACTACATTTATCGATCATCTATAGCTGTCAACCAGTCTTCTTCAAGTGCTTCATTTACACACATGCACATGCATAGACAAGAAATTTAAAACCTGCATGGGCACATGGCTGTAACAAATGAAACAGCCATCCAAGGTCTCTCATTTTTACAAGACACCAAGTGTAAGGACATTAACACCTCCAGTTTGAAAATCTCAAACAAAACCCTCTACCTAAAAGAAACTATTAACATGGACATTAGAATATATACACAAAATGTGCAACACGTGCTCGGTCCACCCATTGTTACCAAAGTCAACACAAATAAGAACGACAGGTGCAGTGCATAGTTGAATATAGACAGTAACAATAGTGCTAGATTATGTTCTTGGTGCACAAAGGAGCGCAAATCATATATGACAGGTGCATTACCCAGTCACTCCACCATCACACCTGTATCGCGATTGTACCATAGCGCCCTCACTTGACCTGGTTTCTTTAAGGCAAAAAAAGCGAAGGGTTTGAAAGCCTTCTTGATCTCCGAACTCAGGATTACAAAACCTTGTGTAAGGAACATCATGACCCCAGCTGGTATTATTCAAATAAAACAAAAATGTTCACATGCACACAAAAAAAGGTGTTTAGTTGCAAACCCGGACTTTGAAAGAAAACAATAAGTATGTATACACTGCCTTGTTGACTGTGAACCCCTACACAAACTTTCAGGTATATGCCATGGTAGAAATCATGTCACTCTCACAAGCAAGGGTTCTGTATTGTTTGGATTACAGGTATAGCTTAGGTAGAGCACAAAAACCATCAACACAAATGATGCCTCAGATGCAGGTCATGATTCAAACTTGTAGCTAAGGCATCCTGCACAAGTGTCCACCACACAGATATTGGCAGAAAGTGTAGCTAGACAAAGACTAATGTCATAAAGTCTGGAAGCAGATGTCTCCTTTTCAGTGTTGCTTACCTCCAAGCAAGGCAAAGAGCCTGCTAACTTGACAGCGGTTATTGACAAATACATGACACAGCAATAGAAATGCATTGTACATGTACAAATTTTAAGCCTAAAACCCAGTTTGTGTATGAAGTGTTTGAATGACATTGGGCCCTGTTGATGAAGCATGACAGTAAAACACAAAACGTTGATACAATAACATATCAATCACATTAATTTCATTTTCTTAAGATGAGAACCAGATAGTCAGAGCAGATGCTGTAAGGTTCTGACTCAAGTTCCCTGAAGGCAACACAATTAAGCTTCCAATGCACCATCATCATCATCATCATCATCTTCATCACCATCATAGTCACAAATTCACAATAGTTATAATAGTGAACAGTCCTAACTTGTAACAGAAGGTATTAATCAATAGCTATACAGCTAGTGTGTTTCATCCATAGTTATATTAGGAACTAGAGGGCACACTAGCCTAGTTACGCGGCCCGACAAGTGCAGCGGTTGCCATTTCATAAGTAGTCAAAAACAACATTTGTCTAGATTATTAGTGCGTGTTGCAACAGAGGAATGGTTAACAATGAAAGGGTTTACTGTGAAATTTATGAATGCCAGTGAAGACCGTTTATAGTAATAATCCCCGAATAAATATAGTATTTTAAAATCATATTCCTTCATTTTGGACAATAAAAAATGGAAGTCTGTAGGTTTTTTGTATTTTTTTAACTGGGCAAATCTATTGTTCTTGGAAATGTGCCCAAGCTCAGAACTCTGTAAACATTGGAAAATTGTTGGTATGTCTGCTGCCACCTAGTGTCCTGAATTGAGTTAATCAGCACAGTGTGTGTTTTCCTTCCCTTCGAAACAACCAACCATTCAAACTGAGACTCAAAGGAAAAAAGTCTGGTTCCATTATAAGAACAATGAGAATCAGCATTCAGGACTTCTATAGCACACAAGGAACAAGACCAAAAGTGTAGCAGCATGATGAAGGTAGTCTGCTTGCCTTGAGGGCTTACTTCAAGAACCTTGATGATCAAGATAGGCCAAGGCCTTCTTATAGTGAAATCTAAGGACAGGAAAAGAGGCAAGAATGCCAAGGTCAACTATTAAAAGACATTGGTCAGCATAAACACCAACCTGGCGGCTTTTACTGCAGGTTCAAAACCAGCCTCCAAGCCTCCAATTAGAGCAGCTGGGTTTCCACAGGACCCATCTCTACCTAGATGATGTCACACTGTTAACATACTAGAGTGCCATTGTATATAAAGGGGCATTTCCTGACAGGCAATCAACTGTGTACTTTATAAGTAACATCTCCTAAAAAATAACATCTGATGAAGAGTAGGAGGTGCTACTTGTTACAAAATAAAGACTGTGCACTGATATCTACACACAGGCATGGTTAAATAAAAAATAAAAAACAGTTAAATAAAAGATAAATACATAAAATTAAGACATACTTATTCAATACTTAAAATAACTGGTACAAAATGGTACAGGAACCTAACTTTTCCCAAGGTAACTTCAAAAATGAAGGGCATTAGGTTTGCTCAGTGGTTACTTCCCTGCCTTTCACCTCTGTGGTCCCTGGTTCGAATCCCACTTCAGACCGGAGCCTTGCATGTGGATTGGGTTTTCAGTATCTACCTGATTGCTCAGGTTTCCCCCATTCGGGGTTTTCCTCTCACATGTCTTAAACTTTACATTTTTTCTGGGTTCCTATAATCACTATCCTGTTATTGGTGCTTGTGCTGCTGGGTTTGCAGTGCAATCAAAACATAATTTTGACTTTACAGGTTTGTAATATCCAATTTGTGTCTCAAACTTTCTAGTTAAACTTCTTGACCTGTTCTAATTGCCATCAGTGAATATCTTACACATGCATTAGTTCTAATATTTTGGGGGTGGTTTGTCAAATGCTAAAACATGCTATCATCAAGTGATTACTGAACCTAGAGCAGAGTTCAACTTAATCCCTTGGGATTGATGTGAACAACTTGTTGAGATTTTGTTCAATTGCTTATCCTTATGGGTTTCTTACAGGTTTAATGAAGTGGAATTCTATTAAGGATGAGGTCAACTTACTGCATTTTTAGTGTTACTTTTTTTTTATAGATCTGATAACTTGGATCAAACTTGACAGTCAGCATTCCTTGCTGTAGCCAAAAAGTCATTACCATTTTCACAAAGGGACAGGCATGTAAAAAAATATATTTTGAGATATTTACATTTTAAAAGGTGTGTAACTCAAAACTAACAACTCTGCAGTATTAAAACTTTCTAGTGCAGTTGAAGTACCCTAATGTGTTTTCTAAAAGTTAAACCTTATCAATAATAATTACAAAAAACTACAAACGGTTGGTTAGCTAACACAATTATTAGTCAAACCATGTCTCTAGAAAAAACAAAAGCATGATGGACTACTTTTGCGCACATACGTGTTTTACGTAGTCAAGGGCGGGCATGTCACATGACTTACATGACTTACATTGCAGTTGCTGTATTGTAAATCTGATCTCCATCTTTTTTCTTATCCTTTATTTTGCAATCACACTTATTTTTTAATGATTACAACAAATAACCTCTACTCTAATAATAGAATCCAGAGTCTGCGTCAGAAAGGGAAACAAATTTAACTTGTAATAAAATGACAACATTTTAACAGCCATGCATTAATTAAATTTGAACATTTCTAACATTACTTGACCTGCTATTCCATTCCTAAACTGAATGTAAATTGTCTATATTTACTAATGAATGTCTAAGAAATTATAAAACTTTCCAACTTGATTTCTGGAAACACAATAATAATTGCTAGCGACTCTCTGCCAGGCACACTTGGTTTATGTCCTTCAGCCAGGCACCATTTCTCTGGAGAAGAAATGGGAATCAACATCCAGACAGAGAAATTGCCGCTAATAAAAGCGATTTGGCTGTCATATATAACAGTCATTTATCACAGGCACCATCCAGCAGTTCGCAGTAGACAGACGTTAACAATGTTAAGGGAGATTCTTCTGAGCGCAGCTAAAAATGTTAGAATACCTTGGAATTGGCACGATAGGCAAGATAATTTCCTTGGCAGCACAAACAAAACGCGTTTCAATTAATCAAATCAGATGTTGAAATTGGAGGTCAACTATGACTCATAAGTTGCTAAATTTTATTTGGATGTGAGATTACAATCTTTTCTGGCATATTGATAACTGTTGGCTCTTTTTGGTTGTTTATCTCATTCTCTTCTAGTGCTTATTGTCAAGGTCATGTACACACATTATACAATCTACATGTCTTAGAGTCTGTTTGAGCCAGCTGCGTGGTATTGGGTTGGGTGTACATGCAGTTAAATGATTTCCACTCCCAAATGGATCACTGGAAAGTAACACTATGGGAAAAATGTCTCTCATCCAACTGCATTGTCATTTTTTCATGGTATTACACAAAAATTCGCACACAAAAGCAGTCAAATAACGAGCAGTCTAAACTAGATATGTCGTTGCATTCAAGTGAATACAGGTGTCCCTGTCTGGACCCAGTTGTACCAGTGGTTTATTATCTCACTTCAAAAACAGTCTGTTGTTGTAAGTAGCACGCTTCCAGTCAGGAGACAAAATCATGTAAATATACAACAGAGGTATGTTCACTCTATCAGTAACCTTAATATTGTTTGTTTACGCCTGTCTGGAGTTTCTTCATCTGTTTCCTTTCCATCTTCCTCTCTTGAGATTTTCATCATGACAGCACATCAGTTCTAAAATTGTCAAATGCTTTCGTTGCTCCATGGTTTATTGTAGAAATACAGATCAATATAAATATAAAATGACAGATTTCTAAATGGGCCTATCAGGTCTTTCGACCTGCCATACACATTTTAAGTGACTTGTGACTAAAACAATGAATGATTCCTCTGGCTTGTGCAATATGCATTAGACTAATGACAGTGTCTGGGGACTAGTAGTAGTACCTTAGCCTCTAACGTAGCCTTTAGATTATCTGTTTTTACCTTTGTCCACTGTGGTCAAGATGATCAAAAGGCACATCCTTGAGTCAGGGAGAACATATCAACCAACTTTCAGCCACTGGGTCACTGAAGACTTTTTGTTTTGCAGTGACAAAGCAGCAAGTGTAAAAAGAACACAGGGATACAAAACTCCTAGCTATGATTTAATTTATAATAAACAAATTCAAGAGAAAAAACTCTAGTTTCAGGAAAATTTTCCAATTATTTCAAATTAACCCTTATACGTTCTTGAATTATCCATTTAAAACAAAATCCAGTTTGAAAGAATGTGAATGGAAGCTTCTAACGGTAGCATGGAAGCGAAGTTGGTAACAACAAATGACATAAATCAGAGGGACTAAGAATCACACATTTCTGAGAAACGTGTATAAAACAAAGCCATATTCATGTATTTTTCTTTGCAACAAGTGTAACCTCAGATCAATTTATCATCCCTTCCCTCAGTTTCCCATCCCCCTAACATCATTAGTCTGGGCCATGCTCAGACAAAATAAACAGATTGACAGTTTTGATGTGGGAGTTAAGAAATAAATGACTGAAGCCAGTTTGGGTTATTGACAGCGTCTTCACGGAATCCTCAGTCAGATCGTGCCTGCTAATGTTAATCTTGTGTGTTTCTCTACCACAGAACACACTCTTGGGTCGTCAGAGGCCACAGCGAACAAACATAACGAGACAAACAGGACTAAGGAAACGATATATAAATTATGAATTTCTGGTCTTTTTGTCTTTTTTTTATGGGGGGGGTGTGTTTACCTCCCTTGCACTTTGGATAATGAATGACTTTGATATTATGGGATGCCACCAAAATGTCACTGGGAAAAATCTTACAGTGAGATAAACAAACAAAACAGCTGATGAGTTTGTTCAGGATTTTTATCACAAAATATTGATCATCTTAGTTGTTTCTCTAATAGTGACTTGAAAAGGGAAACCAGTTTTATATCAAACCAAGGATTCAACCAAATGAAATCAATTATGTTGTTCATAAATTTTGTTTATCTTTAATTCTCTGATAAGTGGTCACTTTTTTGCTTTGTTGTTCGAAGGAAGACATTGACTTTAGGTCTACAGATTTGAGGAATACATCTAGACATGGACATGTAAAGCTAAAATAAATTTTAAAAATTCATCTGATAAGTTTGTAGTAGTTTTGAATAAACACTGATAACAGTTAATGTTGCCTTGGATTTTGTGTATTTCAAGTATCTATTATGAGTTTGGGTACATTTTAGCACGCAGTAAGTCAACTTGACTATTATGTGTCTGGTATGTTTGCTAGTAGGCCTATAGTTTATCAGAATAGCTTTCAGTCTAAACACATTGTTCCTCTATTGTTGTTATCGTTGCTTACCATGTGTCTTACAATGTGTCTTACCATGTGTCTTACCATGTGTCTTACCATGTGTCTTACCATGTGTCTTACCTAAACACATTGTTCCTCTATTGTTGTTATTGTTGTTATTGTGTCTTACCATGTGTCTTACCATGTGTCTTACCTTTAAGTCTGGTGGGGAGAGTTTTTCAACAGATTTACTAGGCCTATGCATGCAGCACCAGCTTAAATATTACCTAGCTGAAATTTGCCCTGTTTTATTTTTAGAATTACGTTGTAATTAAACTGATAATTTAAACTGTATGCAAAATGACAACCCAACAACTCTGGTAATTTAAAAACATAATCTAAATTCGTTGCGCCTATAAATTTTTATCAAGGATATATTGTTTCCAATATAATTAAAACTATTCTTGTCCCAATCTATGCCCATTTATGCAATGGTGCTAAATGTTTAAAATATAGAAAAGATAGATTTATATGCAATCCAACTTACTACAACACATCCAACTTGAAATAAGTGGATTTCAAAGAAAAACCTCAATAGTGCATGTGTGCACACCAGAAATCTCTGGTCAAAGATTATTTTTAGCTTTCCTTCTTTATGTTATATTTATATTGCCCCTTTGCTGATGCAGAATGCATCTCTGCACAATAGGCCTATGCGTTGACCATTTCCACCATCTTGGGTGTCAATTCCTTTGTGTACATCTTGACCCCAAAATGGAGCATAGGCTAAGCACCTGTAAATGCGCCGCACGTCGTGAAAGGAGTCAATATATATTTTGTTTTAAAGACATAAGGCTCTACACCCTTCTTCCAGGCACACAAAGTACTTCTTGACAGTAACAGAAGGCCATAAGCAATCAAATATCTCCTGACAACAAATATATATGGCATTACTGATAAATTTCTGTTGCTAGAACTATCCCAAGTCATGAGTCTCATTCCCATGCAGAATTTAACCTTCCTATAACGATTTATGAATGGCAGCAAAACTGATCAAACTTTCACAGTCAGTTTTCTTGAAGCACAATTGTGCACATTAATTCCTTACACCCTTTCTCCAATTACTTTTGGTTAGGTCCTTCTACCAGGCACATGACAAGGTGTATTTTACTACATCCTATAGAGTAGACAGACTTCATAAATGTGTATATAAACTTGAACAAAAGGAAAGTGTTCCATTTATCTTCTTACATCTTCCCCAGAATTTTATTGAATTGAATTGACCTTACAAACACCCAAAAGATATTGTTGTACCTTCTAATTTTAAAATAATATTAGCAATTAATTTATTTTGATGGTGTATTAAATATAAATTCAACACAGGGTGCAAGCAGTTGCCAATTATGTTCATAACTACCTCACACTAATGTTAACTAAATTATTATTACTAATTTATCAATTCTAATTATCATCCAAAACCAATGAACACAAACACTTTTGAAATCCAACTCCAATCATCCAGTGGACAGAAGAACATGAATACTATAATTATTGCCAGAGTCTTCCAACCAAGAAACTCAGCTGAGTCTTTTTGTGTGTGTTCTTGTTGACAGATTCTTTGATTGATGTGGCAGTCAAATTTAACTCCTGACATTGTGTCCATTTGATGGGTTCATTAAAGACGGCAGTAGGCAGATGTTTAAATGAATAGTCAATTGCCCATACATTCCTTGAATATCAAAAATGCTGGAATTCTGTCCAGTTCTTAATTAACCTTCCTACTAGTTGAACCCAATCGAAAGGTTCTTTATAGACTTGGTTTCAAGCCTGAGATCGTGACTATTGTTCAAGAGAGATGTAGTTGTACATAACACCTCAAGACAATCACAGCATACTGATCAAAATGTTGAGTTGTAATCACACCTATGTTCTCTCTTTTTTCAGACCCAACACAAAGATAAAATGTGAGATAAAATGTATTGATAAGGTGAGGGTGCTTGCCTATTTGGTTTTACACAATTAGTTATTATGAAACCTACAGATATTGGACTTGACAACAAGATTTAAACACAGAGGGTCAGTGGTTATGGTTGAGTGGTGAAGTAACTAGGCCTATGTTTCAAACGCAATCACTTTGCAATGATGCTGGCTGACTGACATTAAGAGCTCTTTTGCTGACATATTGGATCAAGTATTTCTCAAACTAAATTGTTTTGTGATTCTGTATTAACAATTAGTATGAACAAAAACTTGCAAATCACAATAAAAAAATATATTAAATGTATTTGTATTTTTAAATGTATTTGTATTTACAAATAAAATTTGCATAAATTATACATGGAAAGTACCATTAGTGATTCAATAAAGTAATCACATGACCAGATCACATGACCAGATCATCACCTTACAGGGCCGAGACATAAATAATGAGACAAAACAGTTAAGATTCTTATAAAACAAAATACTGTACCTGACATAAAGAGTCTGGTGGCTGAGGCAGATATGCAACAATCAGCAAAGAACATCAATGAAGCTTGTATCCTTCTAGCAATACTCACTGCAAGACCCTCGACATTACTGAAGTTGAAAGATGTCTTGGTAGTCCCACACTAAAGTAATATTGAGCACAAGATGAAGCTATGCCCCGGAGTTCAAAAAAGCACACTATCTGGATTGCTAACCCACACACAGGAAGGCCTGGACATAAAAAACTAGGCCAGAGTTCTGAGTGCTGAAGACTCTTAATTGAACACCTTGCAGAAAGCCACAAGACAGCACACCTGGCTGACAAAGCCGTTGTGGTTGCAGCGTCCTGATTGGCTGATGGTGTAGCGCGGGAAAAGGTCATCTAACAGGCTATTCTATTGGCTACTTTGTCCAAGAGTACTGTTGCTGCTTTCATTGGGATATCAAACACATTCACACAAGTGGGTGGTGCAGCAAGGGATCTTTTGTTTCATTACCTTTCCTTTATCAAAGACAGTTCTTTCAAGATATTTCAAGATAATTCTTCCAAGATATTTCATTAACCAGGGCAGGGATCCAAGCCACTTTTTAAGTATCTTGAGGAAACATCTTTTTCCACCACAGTCAAGATGCCCTCCATATTTCTCCCTGTTCTATTATGCATTAGCAACAGCACAACCTGCAAATCCTTCTTCCATTTCACAGGTCACAACAGATATGGCCCGAGGCCAGCAGCACTTCTCATTGGCTGTAGCCAAGATGGATAACCCTATCCACAAGGGATATAGGTTTGTATTCATCAAGATGATAACCAAACCAGCAGAGTATAGAGAGAGGGATACTTGTGTACTAGCAGTTTGTGACTGAAGCTTGGTTGTCAAGGGAGACCAGACTGATCTAGATAACAGGTAGTGCAGATGGTAAAGAACTACATCTCCACCTCCACTATAAACCACTCAGGCAATATTGCATCTTCTGCCTTTCAAAATCATCATCCAGTAGACTGTGTCCTCAGAGCCAAGGCCATTTGCAATACACAACAACAGGTGTCCATGTGTGCAGACAATAAGGCTTTAAATTGCCCACAAACAACTTGGCATGTCACAGGCTCCCAGCAAAGTGAATGAATCAAATAATGATGTTCTTTAAACTGGCTACAAGGCCAAAGAGACTGTTACATTGACAAGATGAATTTATCCTTATACTTTGAATAGTGTAGTTTTCCATTTTGCTGTGATGCAAGGTAATGTTAATAACAAAAACTGTTTTAATATGTGAATCAGCTTTCTAGAAAATAAGGCCCAAACTGAAACTTGTTTGTTTAATTTATTTCAATCAATATTTTACTTACTTATTTCTTTTACTTAAGAAACTTTTGGTTGTTACAATCAAAATTAAGGACAATGTGTTTGCATGTACATGCTGAAAATTGCGCATGGTTTTCCACTTTTTTTTCTCCTGACTCACACAACGGATTAAGCCCAAATTTCAACAGGTATGGTATGTATATGTTTGATCACACAAAACATGAGCACTGTCTGCGACTATTTTGTCAACTCAACCAATCTTTAATTTATTGTTCATACTGCCCAACATTATTAATGAATTAAAACAATCAAAAAGTGTCTGTTTTTTGTTCACCTTTTAGCTGAAAGTGTCAATTCAGTCTGAACTCCAAGAGTGAACATATCTTAGTCGACAGTTTTGGGTACTTTTTTAGCTATGTCCTTTTTATTTGTACAGAAGGATATATCAAATTGATTTTACCCAATGTAGGGTATTCAACTTTGCTGTAAATACGGAAAAAGTATCTTGTTTGCTCACTTGTTGAATTTTCACATGGATTTCCAAATTCAATCCAGGCTATATCTTCAAGACACACACACACATCCCATTGGAATCAACTTTGGCTGTACTTAAAGCCCACATTCTACATGGCCCATACCCTGGGTTAGATTTTGATGGCCAGACATCATCCGATCTCATCATAGGCCACAAGGTTGGCTGATGAGTTTCGATTTGATGCTGAAGGAATCTGATAGATTAAACCAAGGGTTCTGAGTAAGTCAAACTGTCTTGGGATGGAGAGTAAATAGACAATACAGTGACTGAAGTGCATATTATCCACAAAAACCCCCAGAGGAGTTCAACTTCATCAAACTGCGTCAATAGTCCATATCATCAGAAATTGATATATCAAGCCATCAAAATGAACAAATTCAGGCAAATGACCCCCCCCCCCTCCCCCCACTAATCAAAATTTGTTTAAATATTTATGCATATAAAATTGGAAGATAGTGGGCCCCAAATATATGTATGTCATGTTTCTTAGTAGTGATATAAAATAGCTAGCCTCTCAGTTACCCCACTTGAGGTCCCCATAGAGAGTGTTACCTAGCAACCATGATGAAGGATCCTGGGAAGACTGAATGAGAGAATGGTTGAAGACATATCATCATTTCAGGGGGCCGATTCAAGTGGACTTGTGTGAATTGTCAAGCAATCTGGGAACTTAGGTTTAACCCTTAAACAAAATATGAAAGGATCCACCTTTGGTAATTCATCTTTGTAAAGTGGGAAAGAATTGCAAATTGAGGCCAAGTAAAAATAAAGTATCTGCAATGTTTTGTTCAGTTATTTCTATTTGTTTAAAATCCAAAACAAGTTAAAGGCTTTCTCCAAGATGTCAAAGAAAAAGAATGTATCTGTTTAGTAGATCTTAAGACAAAGCCAGTAAAGGGTCTCATCTTAAATATGCACTCCCCCAATGCCCCTGCCATAGTTTTAGTACACTTTGTCGCATCAATTGCCAGTAAGCAGCAACAACATTTTGTTCTTCTTTTTATTCCACAGGGCCTTTTGCCAAATATCTAATTTCGACTGCCCACCAACCTCATGCTGTCCTGCAAATGTACCCATTTTACCTTGCTCCACCTTTGAAATAAGTAAGTAAAAAGATCTGGCTTCTAAAATCAGACTCAAACAAGAAACATCATCACAGGCCCTGTATGTTGTAAATTAAAACCTATCGGTACTTCCCTATGGACTGAACTACACGAAGACCTACCTATCACCAACATAGCATTATGTAAGTTGTCTCTTATCTTTGTATGTATTCATAAACATCCTACATGAAATGCATGCAGAAAAAGAGCAGACCCTTTATTAGGTTACCGGAACATAAACACATGTAGGATAATGATACACACCAATAAGATGTGCAGAGTAGATACCGCTGTCTGCAATAAGCAATTTCAGGTCATCAGACCTAGACCCCCCCCCCTTTCTTCCCTAGGGCTCCAGACCCAACTCTCCTCTCACTTGAAAAGAGAAAATATTATAAACACTCTCCCCGTCTCTCTCTTGGATCGCCCACCAGCACCAACAACGACGCATATTTATCAACCTCGTTCTTCACAGTCCCGTCTTCAAAATTAGGTCGTCTTGTGAGAAGAGAAAGTTGACTGCCCAGGGCCACTGCTCAGCTAGACAATGTAAAAACTGGAATTTCCTTTCAATTGATATCATTTTTGTTGATACTCATGCTCTAGGGGACTTTTTTCCCTTTTTTTCCTTGAGGGTTAAAGGTCATTCCTTTCTGATGCTGTTAGTGCTTCAGAAGAAGCTTGATAATACTATGGTAATAGTGCTAAATACTGACTATTACATTAAGCAGCTCATGTATAATACAATACACATAGATGGCTAGAAACTGTGTATGTTTTCTTCCCTTTCCTTTTTTGAGAATGAAAAGTAAATCTACATGAACCATAACAAAACAAATCACTTTATGGTCCAGATAACACAATAGTGTATTGAAATAATAAATACATCAATTCACTGAAGAACATGCCTTTGACACAGCTTTCTGAATGAACTTGTTGAATTGTGCCCCAGAAACCTGCAAAACAACCCAAGGAGAACTCTTTCTTGATGTTTGTGAAAGCGAATAAAATTATAAAGCTAAATTAGTCTTGCACTAGCAGGAATATAGAAATATCCAATAGTTTGATTTATTTATAAAGTGAATGAATACTGACTTCGTCTTCAATTTAACTGTCTCATGGAAAGTCAGGTAGTTCCTAAAAACCTCTTGTATTATTACACATTTACATTACAAGTGAACAATTCCAATCTCCAATCAGGAAATACAACATAAAGTTATGAATAAAATGAATACAAAAATCATGTTTGCAAGTGAGGAGCCTTATAAAATTGGTGGTAACAACAAACTGAAGGTTCTCTAGAGATCCTGAAGCTAACATGACCAGAACATTTATTGCCAATTCTTTGCTATTAACAGCCAAAGGAAAACATCAAATTCAAACTGAACACGTGCACCAAACAGGTTAATTCAGATTTCCACCACCATAAAAAAAGGATAAATCCATCCACAAGTGCAGGTAACATTGTAGGTCACGGCTAAATCTATTTTCACACTACGTGTCGTATGACACACTCTTGCCTATTTTCTCTAAATGTCACAGCCTTATTCAGACCAATCTTCACATCGATGCGGTCTTACCCAAAAAAATCCTCTCCTGTCTACAGAAAAGGATCCGATATCTGAAACTTGAGCGCTGGAAAATAACAAAAGCGAGCTGTTTTTGCCCGCGTACAAGTATCCCGGTTGGGTAAGATGTCAGGACAGTGGCACATTGCTTCAATTAAATTGCTGGGTTATCGTTATGACCGAAATCAGAAGGGATAACAACAATCTCAATTGGTAAGGAAGACCATGGAGACTTTTTAAGACCTGCATGTTTGAGAATGTTGATGATAATTAAAGATATTATGAGATTTTTCCAAATCCAACTGCAATTTTAAACTCTAACTAATCTTTATTTCCTGCCACAAGATATTACAAAAGTACTCAAATGAGGCTGTGACAATTCTCCTTTATGTATTGGATTCATGAGCTTAATGCAGGATATAACACTTTTTTAGACTAGTTCTTAGCACTTAATTTATGTAAAATAAATTAAACAGGAAGAATTTGTTCACACTGTTGTACATTATTGAACGGCCTTTTATTATGTAAAGCAACTCGGCTGACTTCAGGGAGTTTATTTCATACAATTGGGTCACGTCCGTAGCACAAATACAATATTAGACACAAGGTCTAATGTTAGACAGGCCTCTATAGGGGCTTGGATACTGGTTCAATTCATCAATACACTAATAAGGCTAATACACTATGTGATTAAGTTAATCAGACCATCAACATTGTGTTTAATTGATTAGTCATCCTGCATGATAAACGACATTAAATTTGATGCAATATATTATCTTGCAAGATATAATGATGATAATGATATAAAATGGATGTTTTACTTCTTTTGTTTTTAGGACATAACTATAACCCATCGAGGGAGACTGCCAACATTAGGGCTAGATAACTCAGCTGGTAGAGCGCTAGCACGTTAATCTAGAGGTTGCAGGTTCAAATCCTGCCCTAGTACATTTTTTCTTTGTTCAACCACAAACTGAAGATGTTATACCATTATTGGATGCATATGAGTACAATATAGCAGAATCCAATTACAAGGTGAAATCTTGACTGTTCCATTTCACAATGCAAAGCCCAGTGAAATGAAACACTCCTGATTTCAACGAGTGATTATATTCTGCTATATTGTATGAATAAAATGCTTCCTGTATATATGTCTTATATACCTCACACATAGATTGTTGTCATTTGATATTTTCAATCAATTTATAATTTATTTCAGCAATAACGTATTAAACAGCTGATAAAGACATAGCTGGAACTGTTTAAGACGGGCTAAAGAGTGTTTGGTGTTCATAGCCATAAGCGTGTTGGGGCGCAAGCTTACACATGCACTAACAATGCGTAGTGCAATCAATACATACTGTACTCAATGTAAAATCTTTCAGTACGCCCGAAGTATAGCTGCCAAGTGTTCCAAGCATACTATATTAGTAGTGTCGGAAGAGTTTAATAGTAAAAAATAAAGTAGCACATGTGACACGTGTTCTACCAATCAAATGACAAGAATCTATAAGTGAGGTATGAAACATGAAGTAAGTGTGGGGCACCCAAGCCAAATACTGCATCCTGTTATTCCAAGGGATGGGGTTCAAACTCACTTTCATCAATTATGTCAATTCATGAAGAAATGTCAACAGATACAGACATCAAACGCAGACAAAGTTAAACAAACACATATCCCTATCATGTACATGTATGCATACAAGACCAACATATTCAATCAAGATAATCCAAACAGCAGCTTAAGGTCTCTTCATGACAACTCTTGCCTGCAGATATCACTCTAACTAGGGCATCGTCCATTCCCACATCACAAACAAGGAGTAAAATATCACTCTTATTTCTCTAAAATGCACTTCAGTCCCTGGCGTCACTAGATGCAAGAAATCCATGAAATAAGTTTTCTTGTTGTCATTGTAGCAAAGATCCCTGTCGTACCTTTGCCTCTCTCTCCCCCTCTCTCTCTCTCTCTCTCTCTCTCTCTCTCTCTCTCTTGTGATCTGACCGATAATGGATCGCTGTTCCAGATGCATTCATTAGACTTGCTAATGGCACGATCAGCATTTTATGGCTTATGTTGTTTTCTCTTCCCCTCCTGCTTCCACCGTTGACACATTGCGTGTGTGTGTGTGTATGCTGAGAACAAACCCCAGAAGCATTCCAACTATCTCTTGAAATGCAAACGCACTGTCACTACAGCCTTGTTTATAGTTTACAGTATGTTTTATTTTGATTTTGGAAGTACCTCTTTCTTTAAACCCAAGGGTCCAACTAGTGGAAAACAAGTGACACATTTTTGACAATCTTGAAGCTTTTGTTTTGTTCAATTATTTGGGAGAGGCTAGCAGAAAATTAAAGGAGAATTTTGTAATAAACAAAAAACAAAATCATACGCAGAATGATGTCTCTATATTTAGTGATGGTACATGAGTTGTCCTGAAAAAGTGTTTTTATTCCATCATGGAGGGATGCTATTTTATTGTTGGTTGTTTGGAAATGTTATTCATTACAGTCATCTAGTTTTTAAGAAACATGTATACCATATGACTATCACAATGGCACGTATGCTGCAGAAAGATTCCTTTATTGCTGCACCTTCACTTGAAGGCATTGCTGAAATAGCTGTCAGTCAAATAAATAATGATTGCATTCTGGAGTTATTTAAGGTTTTTTTTTTAAAGAGGACTTGTGCCTATCACCTTCCCAATAAGTTGCTCTTATGTACTGAAGAACAAAACATGTAGATACAAACATACACACACAATATACAGACAACTACCAAATTACATCAGTTAGGGAACCTCAACAACAGAACCCAAATTATCTGAATGTTGCTCTTTCTTGAACTTAGCTATACAGAGCAATGTATATTCAGTGCTTTAGGAGTCCTGCATCTATCCCTTCCTGGTACAAGAATTACAACGATCATAAATATTTAAACGTAAACCTGACATCAACTGAATAGGAACTAAGCTGTAACAATTCTACTAAGCAAAACAAGCTGAAGTAAAATAAGAGTCATGTAGCTTCTTCTGTAGATCCAATCATAGAGCATCATCTTATTGTATTAGACAACCACAACCAAGATGGCAGGATTTCAACTCTACCTGACCACAATCAAACTCCCACAGTCTTTCTTGAAAGTTCACAGGCATCAAAAGTGAATCCGATACCCACACACTATCTCCCTGTCTTCCCTTTGCTTTATCTGAGCCCTTCAAGATGAGAAAATGAAGGAATTCTGAAAATCCTACCTCACTGCCAGACAAGAGCCATATCATGCCACATACGATAAACACTTACACACTTGGGTGACAAGACTGATGGTGTCATTTTTATGTTATTGCTATCTGAGATTCCACATTGATTGTAATCAAACCAGACATTTATTTATTTATTTTTTTCTTAAAGGGACAGCACAACATCTTTCTCTGAAAGGACGCTGAACCCAACTTCAATTTGAGTTGAAAGGAAACATTTTTAATCTGCCATTAAAGCATTAATTTTGGCTTTAAAAATGGGTACAACTAACAAGTATACCATGTACAAACCCTTGTGGTGCTGCAAATGCACTAAGAACAAACAAATAAACAAAGACAGTAAATTGATTGGGAAAGAAAAGTACATTATTCATGTTATAATGTGACTTGAGGGCAGCATCAAAGGAATACATGATACAAAGAAGTCACAAAGGCAAAGGTCTTTCAACCAATGGTCCTTTATACCTTGTAAGCCATTCAACATTGTACACAATCTGGTATTTAAATAGGTGTATTTATTCAAATCATCAAAAATACCAGCAAGTTACAGTAAAATAAGGCCACATAGTTTCAGACACACATTATATTTCCATTGATGATGAGTAAATATTCTCATTCCAAGTTAGCTTTCAGATATGAAATTGATACATTTCTTTTATTAACCACTGTTCAAAATGTGAAAGGTCTGTAGTGGTGTACTCAACAATCGGTAATTTCTTGCTGGTTTTTATAGATTTGAAGTTCACTTATGAATTATTTTCCTTTGAAGTGACGTTGGTAATGGTGAAGTTCATGATTATTCCATCAGGAATGCTTTTATTTAACAAGAAAATGCCTAAGCGTTCTAGATTCAATCAATCTGCATTGTCAAGTTCCTTTACAGAGTGGAGGAAGTTATTGATTTGAGGTCAATTATTGCATGAATTTCCAATAACCCTCAGAGCTGCCAACATTGGTTTTTGAAAATCAGGAAGATTTTACTTTGAAGTCATCAGAAAGACTCATTCTCAGCGCGCGTCACGACGATTTTTGCTGAAATAAAAACCAATATTCATGTACATATTTAGCAGCAATTTTAGAGTCAGGAAACATTCGTCTAAAAAGAGGACCAGCATGGTCAGGAGATGCAACGTTTAAGTTATGTTCAATTATAAACCCTGTGAATAAAGTTTCCGCCTTTATTATACTGCTGTCATCAGAGCCCGATTTTCTAAAAAAATCTGCAATGCCTAACGTGTTGGATCGTGCTGTTGTACTACTGCAATGTTTGTCAGAATCCATGTGTCTCAATATGTCGTTTCGTCCGCCATATTTCACAGAAACATCTGAGTTACACGTGGTGCAAAATGCATGATTTTCGTCCATGGATGATTTTTTTACACATGGCCATTCTTTGTGGTAGTCGTCTTTATATTTTTGAGCATACTTTATTTTTTTCAGCGACTTACCGGTTGCTCTGCTGGGCGGCGCCATTTTGCTTTACATTCTCAACCACGTTCCCAGTGGGTACGATGTTGCAGGTCATTTGCTCGATCGTGGGCAGTGCGTCGTAATGATACCACACGAGTATTAAGCCACTGTAAGCGTAATAATCTATTCCAGGGGTCAGTGAGGAGAGGTATCGATATAGCGTGCTACCCATGGTAGCGAGGCTGATCAGTGCCAGATATAGCATGCACATGTATGGATGCGCAGAAGACGAATGTACGGTTAGAACAACTTTTTCTGCGCATCTATGCAATTGAATATGCACGCGCGCAAACGTTATAAACACACACGGGATTTTATTCAATTTTATTAAATTTTTCATTAGCAGGTTGGGGATCCGGGAGATTTTGACTGCTTGCGGGATGTCGGAAGATTGCCGTCAAAAACGGGAGTCTTCCGCAAAATCCGGAAGAGTTGGCAGCTCTGTAACCCTCAGTTAATTCAGTGGAAACTTTCTCTGGTCAGATCTCAGGCTCAATTCTGCCATTCTCATGAAAAAGGGGCTTTGTAACCTGTGTCATCGCATGTTTACAACAGAGCAACAGAGACTGGACTTCCTACACAATCAAATGGAAGAAGACACATATGGAGATTGCACTGCCTTATTTGTATCAACTTTTGATATGAAGAAAGGGGCACATCTCCAAATTTCATTTACTAGTTTTATAACTCTTGAATTTATGTGAAAATTAGGACACAAATGTAAAATTTCTCATATGATCAGTGTAGTATCTTGCCTGCCAGAAAGGCCTGGAATGTACTAGGTCGCTCTTTTTCGTAAATGTTGAACGCAATCTTTAATACTCGCAAGAGTGCGCAAGGAAAATGTTATTGCGAACTGTATTTGTCAGACAACAACTGAGTTATGCTAATGACACGACCTACATGGTTTACATGAGAGTTGGCGCTTTGTTACAAGAAATTCAGAATTGAACAGTGCGCCTTTAAAGATTGCACCAAAACAACAACAAGGTAAACAAATGTTAATCTTTGTTCTTGTCATTGATGGAGGAAATTATGCACTTAGAGGTGAAGTACACAAGTCATCTATAATGAACAAAGGCAATAGCTTTTGAGTGATGTACATGTACATACATGTACAGTTTGGTGTTTATTTATGTACCAGCACAGGAGGGTATGTGACTTCAATTTGTAATATAGGTTCAATTAAATTTCTTGCAGTTTTCGATCAAGTATTTTAAGAACCAAGATAATTTGTTGCAGGTTAAGTTATTATTGAGATAACTCATTGTGTAGAGTAAACAAATTTCTATGTAGAGATTAACACAATAAATAACATAACAGAATCATCCAGAGAGACCTATATACACATAATCTATAAATGTGTAGCAGCCTCAGATATATTATCACATTAAAGAGGCAATATTTAATTACAGCCCAGTAGCTCAAATTGCGTCTGTGTAAGTCAGTACCTAGCTGTTTCATAGACGTGAACACATTATTAAAGACACCCCATTATTCCTGGCAAAATCAATTGACTGTATGACTGTATGGCAACTTTAAGTACAGTGACATCTTAGACAGATGTATCAAGCTGTGCCGACTAAACCGACCAACTGCCTGACCTGCTTCTAGGCAATGACTTTGAAGACAGCACATAGGGGCCACGGCTAGCCTTGTCTAATGAAATAAAAACGCCTCCGGATTTAATTTGGCTTTTTCCTGCGCATACTCCTTGAGTAAATAGCGTCTATCTACACTGGCTCAACTGGATAAATGACAAGCAAAACAATGGCTAGGTTGAAATGGGGGAGGGGGTTGGAATGGTGGGGTTATTGCATATGTTATTAAAGACAAGTATAAGACAGAGTGTTATTGGCGACTTGTTTGCTAAATACGCAGTATTCTACAAAAGTAATACATTTATGGATTTTATATAAAAGTCTGTACCATTGATTTATTATTTTTTTGTGCTACTGCCCCTGAGATAAAGAAATATACATTTTCAGGATTAATCACCCCCTCCCCCAAATTAACCAGTTGAGCGGCTAACCAATCACCTGATTAATCATTGCAGCAGTAACCCAGAGTGTGAGGTCAGGGGTCAGCTAAACAAATCACTTGTATTCTTACATTTGTGTCGAATGCTCAATGCTCAATGTGCCATTACTAAAAAATAAAAAATCTTAAAAATCTAAAAAGAGCGCACCTGGTCCATCTGTTGTACCAATAAACGCACGCCCCCAGACATACAAAATAAATAACTCTCATTTGTACAGATCTCATGCCTGTCTGACTCCAACAAGTTGAAGCTAAAATCAGGTTAGAGGGAAGGGGGTCATCATTAATTAGGTGACAATTTCACTAGCCCCATCATGAAGGCCTATGATTATCAGACAGACAGGTATTTAGTTGAAATTAGGGGTGGGGGATACAGCTGTTTTGGAAAGTGCATCCTGTTTAACTTGAACATGGTACTCCAGGATGAACTTTTTCCCCTCCCTTGAGAAAGAAAAGGTTGGTGTTGACAATATTAAGTTGCAGGGGTGTTGCAAGCAGCTGGTTTGATCACGACTTAATGTTAACCAATGCGTTTATGAGGGCAGAAATTTGGACTAGCTTGAAAACTACATCCTGTCCTAACTTAAGTTACATTTTTCCACCTCTGATGGAGATGGGTTTTTTCCTTCAAGAAAATGATAGAGGAAATACCTCTATAGAGAAGTGGGGAACAGCTGTTTCTGTCACAACCAACTGTCATAAGATGTGTTTGGGAGGTGGCTAGATAGCTGGACTTGCTTGGAAAGTGCATTCTATTGGTGTTATGTTTTTGCATCTCATGTCAAGGTGACCATTTTTCATATTGAGGTCCCTCAACCCAATTATAGATTGAAGTGAGAGTCAAGTTAGGAAGGACTCTCCCCTCAAAGGTTTAAGCATGGAAATAATATTATCCTTTTTTTTTCTTTCTTTTTTTCAAATATTCCTTACATCTGGGCCCCATTTCATGACTCTGCTTGCCATCACAGAAGCAGAAAATGTTGCCCTTAAACTTAGGCATATTAGGCACAGGTTAGCATGGATTGTTACTTGTACACTTGCATACTTCATATTACTAAGCATTCTTTGATTATACCTCTACCTCAAAACACTGTAACAGTGTATAAGGGGAGAATGCTGACCAGTAGCACAGAATGTTGCAGTAAGCAGAGCCATGACATTGAGCCCTGTTGTTTAGCAATTTGCAACTGTGGTCCTACTGTCTTATGACTGAGGGCAAATGAATATGTATAAGGGCCAAAAGGAATTGTTTACCCAAGCCTTTTTCAGCAGCTAAATGTTAGAAAGTTTCACTTTCAAGGGTCAGTGTTGAATGAATTTCTACCAGGTAAGCATGAAAGTCATAATTTGCAATTTACATCCAGGGTGAGGCCAGTTCCTTTTCACAATGAGTCACTTAAAAAGTAGTTTTCTAAACACAGCTTAGCCCAGTGGCACTTGTACACAATTTCAACGCAAGCCTTTTAATCATTGAACAGGACAGGGAAAAGTCATAGGATTTATGTATAGTATTCCAGAAATCATATGTAACTTTTGTTGTGAATTACTTTTAGGGGGTTACAAGTTTGGTTTATTTTGTAGAGGATAAAATTATCTTTTGAATGATTTAGACATTACGATTATTCACTTTTACCAAGTTGAAGCTCTGAGCTTGTGAATGTAACAAGACATCAACAAATTAAGAAGCATGTTATGTATGGATTACGTTTGTATTGTAAAGACAGTGGCACACCGCATCATATCACCATCATTTCAGACTGGACAAAAACATTTTACAGAGTGATTGAAATAAATCATAACATACCTTTGCAAAGACCAGTAAGGTCTTTACTTACAATTAACAATTACATTATTTTACAATGTAAACTCCTTTCAATAACATGAAGACAAAAACCCACACCAAAAGCATGATGAAAGTAAGCATGGTCACCATTGCTGTGTACATTGCTGTGCGTAAAACGCATAGACTCACAATACCGGTCTGCACTATACGGAGAAACTAAAGCACTTTAACCCTTTTGGACCATCAAAGTCCTCAGATCCCACTCTATCGACGACTGTCTGGTGTGACCTGCTCACATGTGTAAAACCCAAGATACGAAGTGTTTGTAGTCTCAGGAGATTTCGGGCAGTTCAGTGAGAAAATGGCCGGACGGTTTCGGGCAGTTTCAGGTGGTTCGGTGAATAAATGGTCAGGCAGTTTTGGGTGGTACAGTGACTAAAAGGTTATTTAATACAGACAGATTTATCAGGCTGTATCCTTTGTAAGCTTCATCCTTTGTAAGCTTCATCCTTTGTACACCACCTCACAAAAAGACAACAAATTCAAACAGAAATTGATTGTTTTAAACCTACATGGGATGGTTGGAGTCAATGTTGTGGCATTGTTTATGTTGGCATTATATGTTTGCAGGGATTGCAAATTTGAGCATCTGGGTAATGAAGGGATACAGAATGCAGCAAAATAAGAATGATTACAAGAAATTCTTCCCGTTGACGTGATAGGCTGTACACTTATGTAACAGTGTAATTGCTTAGCTGGGTTAGTACCGATACTCTGTGCATGTCTTGAGCATATTTGAACAATTGGACGTTAAAGCATGGTTTTTGTTTCTTTCACATTAGAACTCTTCTTGCACTACTGATGCACATAGCTACTGTCTGCCCATGTACTGACATTTTGGAGTCCAATTGCATGCAAAGACACAATGGGTGTTGGTGTCACTGCGGGTGTGCCTCTCCTACAAGCAACATGCCCCAGTAACACACCGAGAATCCCAAAATGGTGAAACTGAGATTTATTGCCGGTGTTGATGTCAGGTGAATTAAGTCAATGAAGAGTTCTCCAAAGTTTCCCAGAAGTTCACATGTGAAAGATGCAGACATGATTAAGCTGCACCATGAAACCAGGCCCTAATATGTGATATTAAGCATGATGCACTTTCTATCACTAAAGCCAAGTAGGAAAGAGAGGCAACACAAACAAAGTAATACCTGGCTTTAAAAACATTCAAGAAAATTTATTTTATTGAACAAATGTTGCAAATACATGTGGACTGTGGACTGATGAAAAAGCTTGCAGACTGTTTAAAAGTCTGATCGACCCCCCCCAAAAAAAAAAAAAAATTAAAAAGAGAAAAAGAAAAGTGAAACCCCAGTAACTCACATTTTGTCAGATTTATTGTGCACGGTGTTCAGATTCTCGGTCACACAATATGCTACATTCACAGACACGTTAGCAAAATATACCCAACCTTTATCCATGAAGATTTAGAAAAACAAAAGTCCATTTGATGTAGCCATTAAACAATGAAGGTCCTGCATCTCAGGCAAGGCTTGATCTATTTTCTCCCTCAACTCCTGATTCCCAACGCATATTGACGAGCACTGCTTCTTTGATCACATCACCCCCCCCCCCCACCTCAGACTAGATGAAGAGGACAACGTTGACCGACCAACGACCCAGAAACAAGACACTGCTGAAACATCAGATGAGTTGGGCATCCTCCACAGCCAAAAGAAGAACAAGAAGAAGAAACAGGGAGAGGCAGTAGAAGACCTTTGGAAGACATTGAACTATGCTTAGATTCTCCCAGGGTATACAAAGAAAAACCTTCGTATAAGTGTCTCAAGTGTTTGCACTGAGAAACCCTGTGTGCACAATGTCTACAAAAATTGTTGTTCGAGGACATACCCTGTCCTCATTTTCTCTTTTGAAAGTAATTCATGCCGGCCACCAGGCGAGGAAACTGTTTTGATTTGCCTTCAAAATGAAACAAAAACAGGCATCTGTATTCATGCAATTTGTCAATGCAATCCACAATAGTGTTACAGGTGAATAAATTGTCCAGTGAAGATGCACAACCATGCACAATCATCTTATCTCAGTTTGTAACATGTCAATATTGTGAATGGTGGAGGTGTCAAATTGTATTTGTCTTCAATCCTCTGGACAAATTTAGTTGAAGAGGGCAGTGCGGGAGGAGGGGTTGAGAAACATGTAAGTAACTTTGAATACTTTAGTTTATGGGTTTATCTTAGGAGCTGTTCTCCCTGAAAGAGACCAAACTTTCCTTTACCCCAGTGACAGTTTATTGAGGGACTGAGACCAAGGATGAAATTAACATGAGGGGGAGTTTAAGATACTTAATTTTACTGAAAGATCACTTTCACTCTCTCTTTATTGGGACATACCCTGGTCAGACTTTTGTAATCTTGTATAAACTTTGGACTGGAATTGAAGTAATGCACCAAAGTAAAGGATTGTTAACAAGTTGCCCCCCCCCCCAACCCCCAGTGAAGGAAGTCTGGACCTACACAAAAGCAATACAGATTGACAAAATAGAAATATTCAATGGAAGTTGCTGTGTTTTAAAGTGGAAAATACAGCTCTTTTTGGAAAGTGCTACCTGATCAGCATGGCTGGAACTATTATGCTCAATTTGCAACGTGGTTTAACATGGTTGTTGACAGGGGTAGGGGAATAAGTGGGGAAATAGCATGAAATATCTCTTGATCTCACCAGGCCTGAAATTACACAGAGGCCCTGGGTCTTGGCCTTGGTGCCCCTTCAAAAGTTTCCCATAGACTTTAAGATTTTCCAATGGAAGTGCCCTTTGCAAAACGAATATGGCCTTGCCCTCTCAAAGATGAAATTCCAGGCTTGTCTCACACAGGTGTAAAGTATATATTGAACAATCAGTGTTTGTTTTTTTCTCAAACAACACAATTTGTTTGTAACAGTATTATGCATGTAAAGACAACCTGAGGGACAAACTGTGTAGTCATCCACCGGAAAGATTACAGATACTATTACTAGCATAGCCACCTGATGAAATAAGGAACTACTTGTGTAGAAGAAAACAACTTTCTCTCTATGTTTGTATAAAATACTTGTGTGCACATTGCCATACACAACATTATTTAACATTGACAGAGTTTTCAGAGTCATTTTCACTGGAAACAATTCGGGTCTACCCTTTATCACCAAGAACATTAACTTGTAGTTAATTATCATGAACTTGTAAAAACAAAATATATCACAGATTTCCTACAAAAGTTAAAGGAAGAAATTTCATTAAATAACAACCGGTGAAATTATTTTTTAGAATATATAATACTTGGTTTATAAATTAAGATTTTTGAAAGTACAAAAGATCATTATCATGTACTGCCATTGGGATCATAAAATAATGCTGATTCGTAAGTTTTACAGAAAATGGAATATATTTACTTTACTGTCTTAGTTTGGTTACACTAACTTTTAAACTGCTCTGTGATTGGATTCTTGTTTGTGTTATGTGCTGCAAAACCACCTAATGAAGTTGTAGAAGCTGATGAGAGTATGTATCTGACAGAGTGTTGAGGTGTACTTCAGAACCACCACAACACAATCAGAAATGGCTACATGGTACTACAGCAATGTTAATGACTGGACTACTTCCCTAAATACTGGGCTAAGCAACCAAGTGTTCCAAGCACCTCTCCTGCACAAATGAAAACAACTAAAATACACTCAACATTCATCATTTAAAATAAAAAACAATACCATATACTTACCACTACATGTACTTTGCTACTCAATCAAAACTCGTAAGCTGATCCAACTATGTGTGTTTGGTCACCTACAGCACATGTAGTTGTATGACACTTCCACACAGATCAAATTATGTATCAATGGATGAATAAATGGTCTGCTCTAGAAGCCTTTTCTTCAATAGTTGTTTAAGTTACTAAACTGTCACATCCTCAAGAAACATACTCAAAGTGGAATCCCAAAACAGCCTGATGAATGTGTAGTACAAAACTCTACTCCTACTGTACACGTGCTACGTACACACAATGATAAGCCATATTACATTCGTTCATAAGGCCAAGGCAGCAGCCATAATTGCCTAAAGTAAAAGCAACTGGTGGCCTGCAGTGGCAGTTTCTATAACCTTAAAGCGCCCCCAATCAAGGTTACCCACAGTGCCAGTCAATAGACTGGGAACACTGCAATGGGTTTATTCTAAGCAGTGTGTTATTCTGACCTTGCTATTTATATAATCTGCCCTTGAGACTGTGTCTACAGTACTGTGCTATACTGACTGGCTACACACACAGGCATACTCTGTAAAATGAAGGTAAACACAAACAAATAGCTCAGCACAAAAATTCTTGCTCAGCAGAAACAGGTCACTGACAAAAATGTTTTGAAAATAACATTTTTGTGACTGATGGTGCCCTATTAAGTTGTTAATTCAGCAACAAAGTTTACCATGAAATTGGTCCCTGTATGTACTTTGCAAGACATATTATTTATGAACTTTTTTATATTATTATTATTTATCCTGCTTATTTAACAATTTTTGTGGGTTTTGTTTGTTTTTGGTTTTTTGTGTTTGTTTTTTTTTCCTGAAAAATCTTGGTTTTACGTTTTAACAGTAGCCTAGTGGTTTACCATCAAAGTACCTTGGTAACTGTTTAATTACAAATGTTTGCTTTGAAAATCAAACTGTTGTGAAATATATTATGTTTAGTAGCTTCATTTTCAAGCAAATTGTGTTTTTTGAAAGAAGGGCTCTGTCCAATTCCGTTTCATGATGCACTCATTGTCCAATAGTTAGAGTCCTTATGAAAGTGACAAAACAAATCACAAGTCTCTAACCTCACATCAAAACGGTTTCAAATGCCAGTGAATTTAAAACCCTTCAAGTGCACATTTTGTCAACATTCAAAAACATCCAATGACATCACGTTTCAGATATATGGGTCCTTACATTTTCGTCAGGGATTCTTTCCCCATACCTGAATTGACCATATTTTTGACCGCATGAGGGCGCTGTCATCAGGGAATGTCTTGCATCACAATAACAGTTTTAGCTTATTATAATTGCCTGTTTGTAGTTTTCTTGCACCAATGAAGAAATACATAAAAAATAGCGATAACAAAGTGAAAAAACCCTGTTTGTTTACTTGTTTTTCATTGTGTGAAATTTATCCACACACGCCCTCACGTGGTCAAAAATACGGCGAATACCTGCAGTATGTAATCAAAACAGCATTAAATTTGACCTTTTCGACAGACACAAAAGATTCTCCTTTGGAATGTACAGACCTACATGTATTTGTCCAATGCAGCATGTTTCACATTATTTTAACATGAGACTAAAGACTTGTAATTTGTTTTGCTCTTTCCTAATGACTCTATTTATTGGACAATGGGTGTATCAAAGTAATGAATTTACCCCTGGAGCCCCTCTTCATTGATCTTGCCTTGCAAAGCAATAAAAGTAAACATTAGACAAGTTATTGGTTATTCTTTCAAGAATGAATGTACTCTTCCCAAAACCATTTTATTTCTCATTCCAAGCAGCTCTCACAACTAACCCCCAATGCTTTCCTAGATTGATGTGAAGGTATAAGTCTCCCACAGTGCTAACAAATCACATAATTCAAACAAGCACTTTTCCTTAGATGCTGGACAAAAAGAGAAAAAGACCCAGGGGCAGCCGGCTGGAGTCTGACCCTATGACCTCATTCTCATTAGTACACAGACATCTTAACTCAACCACACTGGAGTATTCCTTGTGGCAAGATCTGTTGAAAGTGATACGGGATGTAAAATAACTCTTGATATTGAAGGATTCTGGTCTTGGACAATGTTTAGCAAGTACTCAAACATTAATTGAAAACAACTATTTGATGGTGCCTTTTCTTTTCTTTTTTCTTTTTCTTTTTCTTATTTTTGGGGGTGGGAATTATTCTTTTGTTTATTAAAAGAAAATGTTATTCACTGTTTAATAGGGGGAGGCTTTTAGGGAATTTTTCTGTTTTTGTCACAGTAAGAGTGTGCACTGGAAGTGAACTAATGACAGCAGTTTGGCCAATAAAAGTATGACAATTAACGAATCTAACATTTTGTCCAATTCCATTTGACTATCCTGGTATGACCATCCTTTGTTCTTATACATGAGGGTTGGAGCCAGTGAACAAGAAAAAACACACGACATGGGAAAATTATTTCTCTGTCTAAGGAAAAGGCCAATCAAACTATGGATTACATTTCAAGCATGCCTGGATAATGGTTCACACATTAGATCACAGTATCATCGCCTTTGCACTTGTTCAGGGTTGAAGCTTGGCACTCCTCATATGCAGTGTAATATTGACACTATAATCATCCTATCAGACAAAGACAGCTTTGGTTCAAGCATTGAGAATAGTCAAAGGGTGCAGTTCATTGTGTAATAATGCTTCTTACTGATGACAGAAGTGGCTAGCCTGATCAAACTGAGCCATACAGCTCTGCTTTACTGTGTTTCTATAAAAGAAACTATACACAAATTTGAAGACAAATGTGAAGTCCATTTGTTAATGCAATAGGCCTATGATTATCTCCTCTGCCCTGTTTCCATGTGTGGCCTAAATCTAAATTAAAAAATTAAATTACCATTGAGGGATAAGATGCTCATAGATTTATCTCCTGATATAAGTGTACAATGTACTGTATACTGCAAACATATTTGCAGTGCTTTATTGCAGTACTAAGTGATTTAACTGTAACATACAATTTCAAGTAAGAACACCTTGAAGTTATACAAGAATTTATCTGGCATTAATTTAATGTAGGGTAGTATAGCCTGTAGTAGAGTACATGTACATGGACATTTGTATTTGTGTCAGTTGATTGCCTGTCATGGTACTGGAAATTGAATTCCCAATCACTATCAGGTCTACTGTAGTGTGAAGGCAATGCTGCAATTACATGATTCCTTTATCCATCACAGAAATTAACCTGGTTCTGACTATACTAATTACACAGAGCTGCTAAACAGATGCACTTACATGGTAGGCCCCGAGTTCACTGGAAAATGTTCATATCCTGCCTTAACGTGAATACAGAAATTAAGATTATTTTGCAATCGGGTATAGGGACTACCTGTAGATACATAAGCTTTTATGAAGGACTTACACGACTCTTGTGCATTAATACAGACCTTTACAGGGTGTTTCTTCACATTTTGTTCTAATTGAGGAAAACGTATGCATTAACCAACAGGAGTGCTCATGGGGGAGGGGGTAACTGCATTAAATTGTTTCTTACAAATAAACTTAGATGCCACAATTCCTTAAACCGCCCAAAATGCTGAGCAATCACAACGCATGTGTATTTTTACTAGAAAAGACATCAATTTTCACTCCAGCAAGCCCTGTGTGTTCATTGATGGTGATTTATGACTAAGCACTAAGCCCTTTACCCTGCATGTTGTGTCTGCCCCATTGTCCCTGACCTCAACCCTAAGGTGAATCCAATTTACACATGTGCAGCACCCAACACAATGCAAATTAACTGTCAACTGTTCACTAGTCTCACCACAATGTACTACACACACAATTGGAGATAAGCTTCTACTAATCCATGTAAGAATGCCTTGTGAAGGGTAGATAGCTACTTGAAGATTGTTTACATCATGGGTTTAGGGGAAATGTTTGGGCATTGTACAGTCAATTATCAGCAGCTAAATAAACTTGTATGGCCTTACATTTACAGTCATGTATAACCTGAAATGTGCAAGACTTTTTAGCAATCGCTCAAGCCAAGTCACAAGAAGAAAAAACATTCACAATGTAAGTCAACATAACTTGTGGTAAGTAAGATAATGTCAGAAAATGTCTAGTGTGTCTTTTTTTATACAATACAATGTTTTCTGACATTTTGCCTGTATGCTCCCTTACCTCCATGCTTTGACAAAGAAACAGTCGACAGGTAAATTACTCCTTTTGCCTTAAGTAAAATTTGATAAAATTAATTGACTCCAAAAAAGGAGCAAAACAATATTTCAAAGATGCATCTGTATGTACAAAAGAATCTATAAAATGAACACTCTATGGTCCTACACTGTCCATGTCAATATCTACACAGTTTTGCCATTAAACTTCTCTTTTAACTAAAACCATGTGTGTTGTGTATGGTTAATGAGGCATACAAACTGTCCACATATGGACTCCTGCAGATCTAGGGCGCTGATAATCCTTAACAGGTGTCTGAAAGATCCATTGACCAGCTGAGTGAAAAATGCATTCATATTTACACACCTTCCCTGTGTACATGCTTCATCAAAACCAATAAAATCCATTACTGTTTGGCTACTACACCGTCACTAAACTGGTGTGGATTTATTTATTTATTTATTTATTTATTATTATTTTTTTTTACATCAAAGTTTTAAAAGGTTTAAGAACCCAAGGTTTTGTGCCCAGCACGTGTTATAAGCTCATAACCACACAGTAGTGTGAGGGTTAAAAAAAGTGGAGAACTATACTATTAATAGCTTTAGAATTGGGCTCAGAGCTACATGCCTACATGTACATGATGGGTGAATGAATAAGACAATATATGGAGATTACCCAAACTGGATTTGAATCAGTGAAAAAACATTCCACATGAAAATAATCTGTTGGCACTGTAACCAGGACTAGCCTAAAGAAACTTGATGAACTCATTAAAGTATGCTTGTCTAGGTAGGAGTCAACAGCCAATTTGTGTCAAGTGAAAACAATTTGTAATCGTTTTTAAAACTTAAAGGCAAAGTACATCGAGAGTAAATTTCCACCAACAAACCACACAAACAACCTGTCAAATTTTTTTTACAAAATGTGATGGGTACATTTGAGTGAGTACAATGTAAGGGGGTTTAGACCTACATGTAACATTTGTGCATGGGTGGACATTTTGTGCATGTTTGGTATCAGGCCTATATTAATTTGCGGCAATCACAACATGCACAGTGATTTTGAGGGTCTTCAAATGCTGATTATAATGTTATCTTGACTGCATTTCAGGTGCAAGTATTTTCTGTAAGATTGGTACTGGTATGAACTTTAGTATCAGTGCCATATTGAAACAATAAGTTTTATATTATTTATTTATTTTTAATTTTAAATCACCAATCCTATAATTAATCTTTAAACATGGAACATATAAAAAACTTTGGCCGTATTTTGTTCATTAAAGAACCCAAGGTGTGCGTGTGTGTGTGTGACAGCCGCGTGTGTGCACTGGCCCGATTGCCTCACGTAACAAACAAGTCAGTGGGCTAGACCAATTTTAATAATAGGGGAACCTGCACATGATCATACATTATGATCATTCATTGACATCACACAAATTAAATTCTGTATCAAAATATGCCCTATTTGTATTGAAAAAATAAACCCTATAACTATATAAGTTTATGCACAAGATAATAACTTGAAAATAAATATATCAACTTCCTAACGCCAACTTTGAATCACCTTGAAACAAATCTGGTCACAAAGACCAAAGAACAATATACAAACGTTACCATTATTTCCTTATTTTCAGCTGTAATATAAGTTTGATTGCAATATTGTTAAGATATTGAGACAAATCAACAGGTATTAACTTACATTTTGTACTTACTACATACACGTGGGTAGTTTAAAAACACCCCTATTCAAACTAATGTTGTGATCCAATAGCAAAACTGCATCCAACTTGATGGAGCTTTGCAAATTTCTTCACAAACAAGATAGTTTTAAACCAAACTAAGGTTGGTAGACTGACAGATATATCTTCTTTTCATATTACCAAGTTTCTGTACTTAATAATTCGGCGTAAAAATAGGAAAATCGAGAGTAATTGCAAACTTCTGTAACCATTTATTGCAACGTGTAGAAAAAGCATGTGTAGTAGATCTGGTTCCTGCTACCAGCGAGCCATTCAAAGCGTATTGTGTGAGTAAACCGTAGAACCAGACTACACCGGACTTTGCTTACATTACCGAGGTCACCAAGTAAAAAAAGCTCTTTATAATTGGGGGAAAAAAGCCATCCATTCATCTGGTCCAATCAGAATTTGCTTTATATAGATGACCAGAGAATTTTCCATAGTTTATTTTGCCATGCGAGATGGGTCTGTATGTTGACTAAAACTATTTTGCTGTTCAGTTTAGTGAGGGAACCAACTGAAAATGTAGTCAAATCCGTGGGAAGAGCTACATTCTAGATTTGTGTCCCCTTTTTGTACTAAATAAAGCCCTTTGTTTATGTTTTGTTTTCGAATTCGTTTGTAGAGAGTAAGAATGAAGCTTTCAAAAACCGGACGAGACGGGTAAGGTAGTCAGATAAGCTTTTTAGTAATGAAGGAAAAACTGCAGATTTTGCATCATCCGACCTTCCATTTCCTGTGTTGAACGGTGCGTTGGGGTTGCCATTTAGAAAATCACCACAAGTTTTTCATATGACATAATAAAGCATGGTACATACCAGACTTCCAAATGGATACAACGGTTGCATGCAGTCTATTGATGAATGTCTACTTGGATACAGATACTGACAAGTCGAACTGACTGTAAGAACAAAAGTAGAGAGAGAGAAAATATGTATTGGTATTATTGTTATTATAAGGGAAATCCATTTGGTAAATCCAGTTTTGTTTTTAATTTTTCAAGAAACTATTTTCAAGGGAATTCTACGAGGTTATCGATGTAACTGCTCAAGTTGCATTTTCTACTTGTTATTCATCTTTAAATTGCCTAGCTAGACACATGGAAAAATACTGGCTTGTGTCACCAAACCTCTCTGCTAAAAATAACTCAGAGAAAAACAATTCTCAAGATAACTGGTCTCAGTATGGTACCAAGTTAAGTTTTTCCTTGTAAACATATCTTGATTCAGTAAAATATGCTTGAAGACAGACACTCTTGCATGGAGTTCAAACTTTTAAGTTGCTGGTGGCATGTGAAATCAGCAAAAGTAATTGTCTTGCAGCATCTTCAAGTAATTTATACAGCTAAATTAAAGCCAGTAGAGTGGAAGATTTCAGAGAAATGAATTGTTGAATTATCAATGAGATAGCACATTGAAATTGTGTGTTTTTCTTTAAATCATTCCCGTCATCAGTTTCATTGCAGTTGGATTTCTGGACTGATAAGAGTGTACCCTGTACTCTCTCCAATCCAGCCTTGGATTATCAGTCAAGTATTTACAAATGAGAGATCAAAATGCATAGGAGAGACAAAGGTCAATTGCTTTAATCAAAACGTTACAGGACAATTCAGCAGAAACATTGAAAGGCTGCTAACTGCAATTTGGACAACTAAGGACTGCATTCAAATTACTGATTAGGGCTGAAGTTTGGGTTTGAGTTTTTTGGAAGCAATGTAAATTGAGACCATTCTCACTCCAAATAACCATTGCTAGTTCCAATCTCAGTCTCAACACCTTGCCTTAGTCTTCATCTTGGACTGTACAGGTCTTTAAAATAACGTATTGGAAGCAGAAAAATAAATGTAAGGACCCATAATATTTAATAAAAAACATTATTTGGACATGAGGCATTGGAAGGAGTTGATAGGTGCACATATTGATAGGTGCACAAAGAATGTGAAATTACCCTCAACATATGAGAATTCAATGATTTTTTTAATGAGACATTCCGTTTATTAGGTGCCTTGTAACTGAGGGTTAGAATGTAGGGTTTGCAGCCAAACTGTGCCACTAATATCTGGGCAATCTTTTCCCATTTCATAATAGTGTACTGAGTTATTTAATTTAAACACAATACATGGGACTCAAGGCTTTACAGATATGTCCCGTCTGAAGGACAAATCTGGAAGGTTAGGATAGGACAAAAAGGATGACAAACAAACCTGTACCTAAGTGAACATATGATACAAACATAGACAAACTGTTCATTATGAAAAACGTATACTCTTTCTGAGAACTAGGAGATCGGAATGAATGTTCAACGCTAACATTAAATCAAATACAAGACCAAGTAATCTAAATGTTAATATTTCTTAATACTACTTGGAATAATACAATCATTATGATATTGACTTTTCAATTCTGCCAATGACCAAACATATAAATATGGGGATTTTGAGTCCCAATAAGCCAGTCTGTCTGTAGTTACAACTGATAAACAACAGTAAATCCTCATTCTATCTTCCTCATGGCAGTTAGCTCACCACCCCCTCACCCACACCCACATAGTCTAACAACCCCCATAGTAAAAGAAAAAAAGAAGAGTAAACGACAAACAACATCATGGTTCAACTATATACTTCTTGTTATCATCCAGCTTGATTAGTAATCTTTACTTTTCATGACACTGATGCCAGATGTGTTGCCTTTCAGATGACGCTTTGAGACATAAATGCTATTGTTTTAAACTGAGTTTGTACTAGGGATACAATGTACAACAATCTTCATGGAACAAAGGGAGGGTATACCTTTTGTAATTACTCCAAAAAGTAATCACCATACAAACTTACTTGATAAGAAGCACTGCAGCTGTTGATAATGTACAACATTTTGAAACAATTCCCTTCAAAGGAATGAGGTTTCAGAGAGAGGGATTCAAAAACATTTCAATCTGAGAAACGTTACTGCATGAAACGTTTCTCAGATTGTGTATTCCAATTACAGATTATTCTTCCTGCCTGGACATAACTGCTCTAGATATTTCGCAATATCTCAAAAATGCTACCACCTTTTGAATTGAAATTTTCACAGGCTAGTTTGATTGTATGTGTCTACATTTAAAAAGGATTAAAGCAATTGAACGGTTCCAAAAACCAAAGGTATACTTTGCCTTCAAATGTTAAGGCAGTAATTTCAGGAACATTGTTTGAACTTCAATTATTTACTCGTTTACTCAGCACTTAAGCTTCGATCAGAACATGAGGCCATTAACAATGTAACCATTTATTTACATAGCACAAACAGCAAATTACTGCAATGAATGTATAGATGGTTGCTTTACATGGGAACCAGAAACAACCACTGAATACGAGACTTCTTGGACCATTGAGACAGAAAAAGATCCTATCAATGATGAAACAACAACTTTCAGTAATTCACACTGCATCCTATCTCCACCTTTGTAATAAATGACTCTGTTTTATTTGATTTTGGATTTTGCTAGACTTCCAAGTCTTCAGCCATTGAAATTCTATGTAGTCACCTGAAAGAGATGCAACAGGCTCGTTCAACTACTCGGTGTGCTTCAGAACTTGAGATTACCAGCAAATCCCCCCCCCCCCCCCACCAACCAACGGTCATAAAATCTGACCTATTTTTCTGTTTTATCCGTTGATGGATCCAAGGAAATTTATCAGCGCTGCTGACTGGTCTCAGTGGCTAGACAATTCTCCTGGATAGGTAATTTCAAAATTGAACTTAGGGGCAAGGGAGAAGGAGATCTAAGCAGGGGAGACGACTAGTCCTGAGGAGCTTGACTCTTTGACAGTCAATTCATATTTAGTTCCAGTCTTCTTCTATACAAAGGGATACATTATGAGCAAAGTGTATACATGTATACGGTCTATCAATTGCCATGAACAAATACTAAAGGTTGCTTTCGTTCTGACATTAAAAATAACATGTTCCGTTAATTAACTTGAAGTATTTTTATAATAAATTTTATATGTATTTTATAACAAAAAACTTCTCTTGCTGATTTGCTAACACTTACTATTTTTCACACACACAAGTAAAATTTTATATAACAAAATGTTTACTGCTAGGGCAGATATGTTTCTGTCTCCATTAAACATGTACTTCCTTTCCCATCAAATCTTGACAGCTGATGTAAAATAAATGGTGCTGCTCAGGTATTATTTGACTGCAAAGTTATTTGAGTATTTAGTGTAGATTGACAAAGTTGGTTCTAGACTCTCATCTTCAGAGAATAAAAAGTTACCATCACCATAGTAGAGAAGAGGAAATCATCAGCTGGGAATCAAAAACCTAAGGATGTTTTAAGAACTGCTTATTTTTCAGAGAAAACTCATTGTTGATTTGTAATCTAAATGCTAATTGTGTATAACAGTTTTTATCAGAACTTTATATGTTAATCCTAAGAAACATTAATGTCTGAATCCTTAATAGTCTACTTTAAGAAAACTTACTTTGGTGATTTTTAAACTACCTGACCAGGCAGGCTGCTTACAGGCAACCTTGAAGCTTTAGAAAATTTGTATTCACACTCTGGTGCACGCACTCATCAAAATGCAGACAATGTATAGCCATTCCAGTCAGCTCACATATCTTTATGCAGATTCAATTTTATTGCAACCATTTTCCTTTCAAATTTTTTTTATTAGTTTGCATACAGCTTTTGGATTTTTCCTCATAGCGATTGTATTAACCACGGAGAAATTGCTAAATACAAGAGGGAAGTTTATGACTGGTAAAAAGTAAGGAAAAGTGTCCTAATCAAATCCATTCCCTGTACAATACTTGCTAATTATTTCTAGGCATTGTAGTAGTTTTGCATCTACAACTCTTTCCAGGATAGGGCAGGGTTCAGGCTAGTGGGGGTCTCTACAAACATTCTCATGCATTCAAATAATTTGTTATTTGTAGGTAACATGGTAGCATGATACACATGAATGATTCCTTTGTAAACGATTAAAGATAGTTGAGGATTGGTAATCAAAATACAAAATGAAATTGAGGTGGGTTTTTTTTTTCAAGTTAAGTATTAAGTTTGTACAGTTACCAATCATCTAGCGACGTGTTTCAGTTTGAAATCTGTCAATTTTGAGAACAATAGGCCTACTTGTATCCAGTGTTTCTTTAAGCCGGGCTGTTTAATCAAACTTTGTCATGGGATGATATCATTACATGTACAAAGGGTTAAATTTGCTACACACTGTTCAAGGTGAAACCATATTCAATGAAATTTGGACAGAAGCTACCACTACTTATTAAAACTTTGATACAGAACTGGAGGTTTTGTGATGGGTGTACTTGAGACCAGAACCAATGATGTACCATCCCTTTAAAACAACTCAATGTGTGGTGTCAATCTGTACATGTACATGTATGATAGCCATAAGGAAATAACTAATGGGTTGCCAATGAATGTCCATGCAGTATAGAAAGTACTACTGGGTGGGAAGGGGAAAGTGTTTTTCTAATAGACCTACATATTTCCTCTCCAGGGATCAATTTCATAAAGCTATTACAGAAACAAACAACTCTTACCACTATTATTTGCTTTGTGGCTACTGGCTGGATGGCAATTTAGCGGAAACCAACACAAAATACTGTATGTTGTTATTATTCTGGGTGACACCCATATCCTGCTATGTAATTTTGTTTATATGCTTAGCATAATGAGTGATAAGCTGTTTAGAAACATGGTTCTTGATTTCAAGCTGACACTCTTTAACTTACAAAGATTTAACCCAAACTTATATCTACATCATTTTCTACATGAACATTAAAAAAAAAACACACACTGGGAATCTTTAAAAATCCATTTAGAATAAAGTCTAGTTTTGTTTTTATTCCTTTTCTCATTCTGTTGCTGTAATTTTGTTATTGTACATTTCCAACTACATAACAATTTGTCCAGACCTAAATGGCTGTGGCAGTCAGTGTCTATAGTATGCAATAATACTCTGACCCAGATATAGATGAGAAGGACAGGATGGGAGTTGACATTGATGAGGTAGTAGAGACCTACATGTTGTTAGCTGCCCCTTGCCAATGTTGGTACCCTCAGCCAATGAGTCTACCCTATGGCCTATTTCTCTCTAGTCATCTTCATGATAATATATGGGTAGTTTGAAGAAATTAACCAAATTGCTAAAAATTAATGTATATAAATCTAACTGTAAGAACTGCTGAAATTGTGCCTAAAGATGGATCTACCTAGTGGTCTTGACAAAATATCTGATATTGTACTCTATTAAAAAATTTTATAATCATTTCAACTTGAAATGGTTAGACTGCAGGACTTGCAATCACAGGGTTGTGGGTTCAAATCCGGACAAACTACCTGCTGATTTCACAAACACTACAACAAGTATTTTAGTTTAATTACTGAATCACAAATTATTGATTTGTGCAATTCACCACCATAGACCTTAAATTAATGTTTGTATGAGAGAGATTGGCTGTTGCCAGCTGAGCATTGACATCCCATTGTGGAAGCTATGCCGAGTTCCCTTGTTGGGAAGATCATCTTAACAAATTAACAAAAACAAACAAACATATATCTTGTCTTGTACACTTTGACATTAAAAAAAAAAAAAAAAAAAAGTGTCATTCACACCCCCAAAAATGTGGTTTTGCTCCACAAAAAAAAAAATCATCTTTTTCAATTAAAATTCAAAAAATAATTTGCAATTTGCATAGCCATCAGTAACAACAATTGAGCAAGTCTCACTGTTATATTCATGTGTTGACATTAGTGAGAAAACAGTGAGCCACATAATTGGGGTTTTGTTTTGTTTTTGTTGGGGTTTATTTATTTTTTTTTTGGGGGGGGTTGATTTGGGGGTTGTTGTTTTTTTACAGAATATCAACTCACTCCAAATTTGGAGAATACTTCAAATCTGATACAAATACAAAGACCAAGAAGAATGCGAGATGCTCACAGTGAAATGCTCACATTGATAAGACTGGAAACAAAATGTGCCCATAATGTGCATACAGTAATCTACAAATCTACAACTGAGGGATAATAAATCAATTGATACATTGTAACCTTAAGAGACTAAACGCTTTAAGACCTTTTTCTTTCAGATGCGAAGAGAAGAAAATTAAAAAAACAAATGAAAAAGAAGTTTATAAAGAGACAGACAAGAAGGACATGAGAAAATCATCTACACTGTTCATCTTCATTGCCAAGGGAAAAGTCAACTCTGAGGAAAGTCGCATTTTATTGCTGCTCCAAATAAAAACCAAAATGGGGGAACAGGAAGGCAGAAATGCAGTCAACCAATAAATTCTTCTTATAGGATGTGGTTTATAAAGAAAGTTGGCCAGGAAAACCTGTCATAAAATTGGACTAAGTTACAGTCCTTCAAGGACATACTACATTTATGTAGGTTGAGGACAGCTTGACAATCTTCTATAGAATGCAAATGCTGTTTTCAAACACAACCCGCACAGTGGGGAGAAACAGCATGTCGGTTGATCTGACTATGCCACGTAACAGCACGCTGCAGTAGTACAAATAGTAGGCAAACTATGAATGTGAACTGGTTATGGCAAACTTCATATAAATGTCATTGCTCCTGCAAAGTTGAAGGAATATAGATTACAGTCCTTCAGTATTCCTTCATACTAGACACATTACATGTAATTACCCTGTGAAAATGACATCGCAATGGGTGCCAACATTTTTAGACATAACTGCAGGGTGTGCAGAATCTTTCTTTGCTGCATTTGTTTTAAGTCATTTCACTCATGCTTCTAAATGATGCTTTAAATGGCAACTTTTTGAATTTGCCATATTCAGTAATTAGTATTATTCACATAGAGCTCAAAATGCACTTTTTGAATTTGCCATATTCAGTAATTATTATTATTCACATAGAGCTCAAAATGCACTTTTTGAATTTGCCATATTTATTCCTTACTGTCTGGAGCAGAAGTGCAGAGTCAGGGGGAATCAATATTTAAACTGACTCTACATTAACTGAGCTTGTCAGTGAATTTCTAGATGAGATATTTTCAGGATGAGCTTCTTACCGCTGGTGTATACATGCACAATGTCTTACAGGGAACCAACTGTAACTTCAATGACCTTTATCATACTGTCTTTGTCTTGTTTCTAGTATACACTAGCAATTATATATAGTAGTTTTCCTTATATAACAAAAGTGCCAGACTTTTCCCTGCCCAGCCTTATTATGGATACTTGAATTTGAATAGAGCATTGAACATTAAACATTCTCCTGCAAATGAGCAAAGTATACTGTTTGAAACGTCGAGACCATACCAGTGGCTGATTTCAGAACCAACACTCCTCCCATAATAGATTTATCACATTGTTGCACCCGCAAGTTTACAAATAGTAGTTACTTCCTAGCATTGAACATGTTGTTGAAGTAAAGGTGTACATGTTTTCTAAAAATTACTAAAAGAGTAAAATTTTCACATTTCGATTGCTCATGTACACAGGCGTGTTTTTATGCACAGGCCCCTGTGGGGTACTTTACATAATGGAACAGTAGACCCCACAAAGTTTGTCTTTGTTCAACTTGAACTCCATGTGTAAGAGCTCTTTAGAAAAGGGAATAATAGAACAACAATGGCAGGACCCCACAAACCAGATCCGTAAGGTTATGTGATGTATGTGTGAGTTTGTATACACATTCAAACCTGGGACCTATACAAAAAGAGAACAATGGGGTCCCCGGTTGGGTAAAGGTCCTCAGTTGGAAATTGTGTCGAAACCAATGGGAGCTGTTGCCAAAAAGTTTCAGTCCAAAAAAGAGGGACAATAGGAGGTCCCCGATTATAGGTCTTTTGTGTGTGTGTGTATGGGGGGGGGGGGGGGCTAACAGGAGCGCCCTTGTGGGGTATTTTAAACAATGGAACAATGGACCCGACAAGGGAATTCTTTGTTCAACCTGGACCCCACAAGAGAATTCTTTAGAAAAGGGAATAATAGAACAACAATAGCAATATTTCTACCCGTTGAAACCGAGGACTTTAACAAAAGGGATCCGGGCGTTTGACAGAGCAAGGACTTCCTCGCTTTGCTTTTGTGTACAAAACCAATGGAGACCAAAAAAACAACAACAAAAGTCAGGGAAAAAAGAGGCAAGAAGCAGTAGCAAATGCCAATAGACAAAGTAAACCTACTCTTGGATAGCATGTGAGTGGACATGTTCGTTTGACATTTCATCACAGTTGCCATGTTTGTAATCTCTCTGCCATCATCACATTCCTACACTGCTGTGAATATTCAAACAGATTGGCGATTAGGTGCAGCCAGTTTGTTTTGTCCTACACTCTGTTACTTTTGTTTTCCTTCTAATGCAAAATCTTTTAAATGAAAGACATGTAATCCATACATTCCATACTTGATTTGCCAAAGCCTTGATTCATCAATTGAAATGTTCCTTTTATAAACTGTGTTAAAACTATGACAATAAATTTTATATCCATTAAATGCAGCCTTTCCTTGCCATATAGGCTGAAATATATTAAATACATGCAGCCAAAGTGAGGCTGCCAGGTATCAGTCAGTGCTATTAATGTGTACTAGCATATTTGAAACCCAACAGAAGATAGCCACAGATTGATAGCAGCAAGGTGAGCAGGGTGACTGTACAATACACACATTAATCCAAACAGGTCGACCTAGACTGCAGCCTAGAATCTGTCACCATAGCGGATTCTGATCTGCTGCCAATTGTTTCTGCACCAATTACTGCATTCAGTCTTGTCCAATTGGGAGGGATGAAATACACATGCTAGTGGATGTTTAAAGGGAACTAGCATCTTTTCAAAATAGCAACATTTCAGGGAGTTCTTTTTCATGCACATGTACCTTGGGAAACAATTACAAAAGATAAACACACTAGTGAAAGTCTCGCTCAGCAAAAGCAGTTACCAGCCCAGGTAAAGAACATTTCAGCAAATATAATGCTGTTAGTCAGCTCAATGATATTTAGTCAAAGATGCATGCTTGCATTGAACTGTTCCGGACAACATAAATGTAATGGTGTATTAATTTGTTATCAATAAACAGAGAGGAACACTAACACTGCCTGGCCAGGAACTTAGCTGTGACAGATTTTATGAGCTGATTTCAGATGAAGCTAACCCCTCCACTAATATATCCTTGAATATCCTTGAAGGAGACTTAAAACTTTAAGCAATAGTACAGGGATGGTTGCTGAATCATTGCAATTCTGAAAAGTACATTAATTTTTTCCTACTGTTTTTAAGAAAATAACAGAAATTTCACAGAAATAAATGCATGTATTATAAATTGTGAGTGTTATAATGAGTTTGTTTTTAACATAACGGTCTAATGACAATAGAGTTGCTGTCACTTTTGTATTTATTTTTTTGAAACGGTCACTTCTATTTGCAACAAAAAATCCAAAAATATTGAGTGTATCTCTTATGATGAAATGATCATCAAAATGAAAAATATCATGAAAATGGTGGTGGTCAGTTGTGCAAGGTCATTAATACACGTACAAGTGCCAGACAGGAGAAGCCAAATCTCTGCCAGCAATAAATATTGATTATGTGATCATCTACCTGTTCAGCAATGGGAGAATAATCAGTGCAATTAACTAATAACTAAAAACACACCTCATACTGTTTCCTGTACTGCAAAAACAAGCCTTTTCTTTTTGTATTTCTGTCTCTCTACCCCTCCCACTTTTTTCTTTTTAATGTATTACATTTGCATGGGAGGATGGTGACAGGTCCAACCAGTGTAAGTTAAGATGGAGCCAGTTGCCATGGTAATACTTGAGGCCAATACAAATCTACTGAGATTGAGGCTTGTTGCATAAATTGTATTCTGAGACTGGAATTCAAGGCTACAAGTTCATTACAAGTAATATCCCTGATACATTGAAATACTCCACCAAGGCTGATGGGGGACTAGTTCATAAAAGAACATAAGATGGTTACAATGTCTGCATTCAGTAAGAGTAGAGCTTTACAATGTCATACATTGAGAAACAACAATAACTAACTGTAATGACAATGTTTCAGCAAAATGAGACAGGAATCAGCAAATGTTGCCATCAAGAAAAGCAGTATTTTACCAAGTGATATTTAGTATTAGGCTACATCAACACAGAATTGAACATGGTCCTATAACCTCCTGATGTACTGCACAATTACAACACACTAGAATCCACTAAAATCCTACTTGATGCCTCCTTCCAGTTCTCCCAACTCTTCCCTACCCTAACCACCCCCTCTGTTCCAAGTCATTCAACAAGTTCCAAATGGTAGGTTGTAGATATGATATCAAATTGGTAATTGGAAGAGAAATGTAATTAACCACACCCTACAACCACTCTGTAAAAGTTTATCAATTTAACTGAGTGTCTAAAATTGGATGGAGTAAGTATTCCAGAGTGTGTGCATGGACCAGTGGACCGCCGTAATGTTCCATTGTAACATGCACGTTGTTAACGCGCATATTCACCTGTGAAGGATTGTTCCTGAAGTTCAGCACAATGCGCCTGTCAGCAGAATGTTCTGGCAGTCCACGGATTGCTAGGGTATGCCTACAGCAATGTTTTCTTAGCAGCTGGAACAGGCTCAACTTTTCAGACACTCCCTAAGTGTTTATGTTTTCAAGAAAACACTGCAAAATTGCTCACATTTCAGGAGATTCAACCACATGCATACAATATGTGAGAATAGAGTGTTTTCCCTCATGGCAATTTTCATGACTTATTTCTGAGAATTAGAACTGGTGTCAAAGGGGGTTTTGTCCCCCAGTCTGTGTGTCCCCCTTACGGTAAATTAACATGGGCTAAAGGAAGTTGATTCAAAAGAGGGCGCGATTAGACGCAATGTCTGCACAATTCCTGTATGGGGGACAGAATCTCGGGGGGGGGGGGGGGGGGGTGACAGAACCTCCTGCTTAAAGCAGGAGATTTTGTGGGTTTTCAGATTAAAATTTATTTGTTGAATTCTGACAAATCATTTAAGATACTTACAAAATGTCATGATTCCTGTTCAATGCACAACCTTGTTTTATGTATACTGAGGTTGAGTTCCCCAGCCTATTGTTTACATGTAAGTTGGTAAAGAATTTATGTTTAGTTGTCCTGGGCTGTAATCCCATCATTGTGGATTAGAATGTTTTTACAAACCATTCATAGAAACAACTGTAAAGGCTACTTGACTTCAGGACTTTACTCCCATCCCCTGGTTATCAACACCCCATGGTAAATCCATGTAATCTAAATCCTAAAATGGGTTTTCTTTTGTCATTTGTTTGTTTATTTCTTTGTTTTTCTGCTGTCTGGTTTCTTTTTTAGAAAACAACATCAAATAGGTTTCAAATCGTAATGTTTGATTAAAACTGCATGGCCTGTCATTTTAAGAGTGGAATCATGTCATATTTCCCTGAAAATGGCAGCATTTCAGACATTAATTTTTTCCCAGAAAAAAAAAGTATCAACCATTATAAGCTTTTGAATGAGAAAAGGACAATTTATCTGTAAACGTTGTTCTCTACTGTCAAAGTGCAAGTACATAGTTTAGGTATGTAGTTTTGTGTAATCACAGATCTTTATACCTGCATACTTGTCTGATAATCACAGATCATTTAAAAAAAACAATCCCTGAAGGATCTGGCTAACATTCTTTGCCATTTTCTAGAAAGAGCTGAAAGGTAATTTTTTAATTTAAGTGATCCATCTCAAAGTCTAAATTATACAATGTACCTGTGCAATTAGCCCCCAAACGTCTTCTTCAAAACATGTCATGTGAAAATAAATGGAGCTTCCAATGATTAAGGTTGCACTCCAGCTATGTCGAAGCTCAAATAATTTGAGCTTGGCATTAGCACGGCATTAACGTGACAATGGTGATGTGGTGATTTCAAAAGTCAGACTTGTCTCAAGTTCCAAATAGTTTAAAATACATCCAAAATGGCTGCCCAATGAGACAAGACACATATTTTGATGCTGTTATCTACAGTCCAGGGTTGCCCAAAGTAGGACAATCACATCCCGATAAGAGCTTCTTTCCCATCATCCTGTTTATGGATAGAGACAGAGAATTCTACATTTGAATAAATCTCTGTTGCTTTCTAGTGCTATTACCGAGACAACCCTCATTCTGCCAATGTTTTGCCAGACACACAACTAATAACTTGGCAGCTATGTTGTTTACATCAGTGTATCCTGTGCATTTGTTTGATCAGACCTTGCAAGTCTCCGACCTACTCAAACATTTTGGGGAAGCTTGGGATCCCATAATCATTGTTTTCATGCACTTTAATTAACCATCACACCGTTCCAATCTGCCCAAGACATGCCCAGTCTATTCTATTTACATACTTTAATTAACCATCACACCGTTCCAATCTGCCCAAGACTTGCCCAGTCTATTCTATTTACATACTTTGCAGACGGCAAAAAAGCGCCATTAGAAACCAATCCCTGCTACAACTGAATCCTCCTACATACCATGACAGAGCCTGTCTAGCCAAGTCCCTCTGCCACACCAAAAATCAATGTGGTTTCAAAACTTTGCGCTCCTTTTGAGTCAAAAAGAGAGAAAAAAAGATGATTTGAATGTGACACAACATCAGCGTGACATTTGAAACCAGCCTAAGGGTGTCATTACATGTGTATAAACTGGTGTATGACAAAGAGGAACATTTCCCCAAACAAAGGCAACACTACAAATCAATAACACCCCAAAGCCATCACCATGATCAACTCCGAAAGAAACGATTACTTAGAAATGAAAGTTTGTATGTAAGCAACCAAAGAGGACATCCATGTGCACAATCAAGGTGACAACAACAGTTGAGACAGGCATTACTATTGTTAAAATGGGACAATGTCTGGAAATGCTGCTGCCACCTAGTGTTCCAAAGATCCCCAACTGAGCTTGTGCAAGTTTCAAACTATGCCCCCTACCAACTTACTTCGGGCCGTGAAATGTGCGCGCTCCATGTAATCATCTGATAGCACCCTCTTTTGACTAAATAAGGTCAGGTCACATTTAATCATTTCTAACTGTGTTTATAATTTAAACATGGTGAAATGATCTCGTCTCGACCAATCAGAATGGATAAACTGTCTCAGGTATTTATGAATGAATATTACATAATAGAACAGCCAACAATTGCAGTGAAAAATACATACATGTACATGTAGGCTAAGCAGATTTCCATTTGTACAAACATGTTGTTTGGGGGAGTTTTGCCATGATAAACACTGCTGTAATCAAAAGGGCTTACAGTACATGCAGGTGTAGGGTTACTGCCAGACAAGGGATGCAAAGTACATTGTGTTCATACCAAATGTTAAAAACTGCACGCCCTTGTAACCATGATACGCCCAGTCACCCAGAGGGGTACATTAACCCTCTGCATGATCCCTCTTTGATATGACAAGACAGCAGACCACTTATCCAAGACAGTTTGTCATCTCCTCCAAGCACCACAGTATACAGTGTACATGTACATATGAGATAATGCAGTGATGATGATACACACTGTGTGTCTGCAGATGAGGGGATGATAAGGGCCTACAGCTAGTATACACAACATCAACTGGATTACTTGGACAAACTTTGATGGGTAAAGCCTGTAATTACACTAGATAGTAGATTGGACATGTGTAAAACGATACACTTATTAAGATCTAGTAGCTTTGGGCTATTAGATACAGTAAACTGGATTCCTTACATTGAACTGAAAATGTCATTTTGAATTTTAAACCAACACATGATGAATACAAATTGGGCCAGGTAGCATGTACGTAACATAGGTCTTCAACTTTGACCTTGAACAGCACAGCAGTGTTTCTTCGTTCATGTGCTAACTACCTTTACACAAAGAGAAAATCTACAAAATTATTCCACCATGGAAAGCTATAGCTATCCAAGAGCTTGATTGCTTCAAAATAAGTTAAGTGTTGAAAATAAAGAATGGTTCTAAGCATCAATAAGGCTTGAAATGAATCACTTTGACTCAGTTTTTACGACTCTTTGTAATGCTACTGACTGCCAATGCCCCAAATCTGTCAGATTTCAAATACTTTGAAATGACATATGCAGTAATTGTGATGTCAGTGGTAAATGGTTTACTATTCATATTATTTACATCAAATATGAAACTGAGGCTGATACACTCCTGGCACTTTGGGTTAATTTCTTGGATATGTGTGTATTAGCAGTGTGTATTTGTAGCATGATAGTTCCAGATATAAATTTAATTTCAGGGGAGTATTGAAACAATGTATGCAGCTCTTACCATTAATTTAGAAAATGACATGAAATTGAGGTCCCCCTGCAAATGTCAGTCTGGTTATTACTTTAATTAATAAGCATAATGCCTACTCACAAGCTCTTGTACTCAGGCAGCAAGGTATATGGTTACAGCTCATGGTAAAATATCAAACAAGATGTTGATCTGATTCAGAGACACTTCTAGTCTCCTTACTAGGTCAGTAAGGCCAACCCTAATCACAGCCTTTTCAGGATGCATCTTGTACTCTCTGGAGTGTCCTCTTCTACACATCTCAAGGTCCCTATCAAGTCTACTGGGGATAAATACTTAATCTCTGACACTACTAAAATAACAAGGTTTGCTGGAACAGCCTTTCTCATTAATGATGAGCTTGCCATTTGGGGAAAAATGGAAAACTAATGGCATAATGAATAATTCTGTTAAATGTTCACCGTTGTGTTCATTTTCTTCAAATCAAAGTTTCATGTTTGGTCACAAGGTGGCAAGATAATTCCAAAGGCACTATTTCAATTAAATACAATGAAAAACAAATCCTTTCACCGTCTATTATGTATTTCAGCTGCTCAAAAACAGCCCCCAAAAGTCATGGAAAAACAAAATTCACCTGTGCATTAAATGGTTAAAGCCAAATCTTAAACCATAACAGTGCAGGGGTTTCACTGGACAATGTAAGCTTGATGTTTATAACATTTGGTTGGATAACATTTGGTTGGATCCAAATACTTGTGACAGGGCTGTACGCAACATTAAGGACCCCTGCTTTGGTAGCAGTGTCTACTCTAGATGTAAAATCATACATGGCCAAGGCCACTATTGTACAGTGAACCTGTCATCATGTAATGCATAAATCAGTACGGTTTTTCCTTATGTTCAAGATAAATAATATATGAAAAGTTTTGAACAAATCAACAGAAATCAGCTGAGATTTTAATTTCTCTTCAGATTGAAGACCAAATCAACAACATCACAAACACAAATAAAAACTATCAATCCAAACCAGGTCATTGATGTTATGTTCAGGCTTTGGATGAACTACCCTCATCATGCTTAATCCCTAATCCCCATCAGTTCTTTAAAAATATACTTGGGGCATTGTAAGATCTCCGCTTCTTCAATTCTTTTCCTTTCTTTACATTTCTTTTCTAACATGAAACCAAATTATTTATTACATAATTTACATATCATTAAATACCAGAGCAATTGTGCTACTTTTTATATTAAAAAATTGGTATGTTTTGTTCCATCCATAAAGTAAGCATTAATTTCATGATTCGTTTTCATAAAGTTACCAGTTGCTTTTCTTTAGAGAAATCCTCAAAGAGAAATAAATGAGGACAAAGTACAATTGTAGTTTAGACTCCGGCATAAAAAAGATTACCATTTTGTCCACAGCGGAAAAGTAAGGATCTTCAAGGGGAAAATACCTCCTCACATAACGCCATTTACAATCTTAGGGATACCACTACGCTCATCCCTGCAGAATTTATGACCATTAGGGCAACATTTGCGCTCAATTTATGACAGCAATTTAGAAGAATTACATATTCCAAGAGCAAATTCTTCTGAACTCCACCAGCAAATGTTGCTGTGCAAATGGGTAACATAACTCACTCTAATTCAAGAATGTTAAAGTGCCGACTTGAGCCACGGAAGCGCACCCTAAAATTCCACCCTGAATAATTCATGGGAGGAGTGAATTCATCTTAAAAGAAGTTGGTAAGAGAAGTCTCTGCAGCCGGCCGCCCAACTTAATTTCCCTCATACATGGCCAGACTAGAGGAAAAGAAACCATTAGGTACAGTGTCTAGACTAATAAATTGTACAATTTATTACTATGGCAACAAGGTGGAATATGGCTAGTAGTGAAGATCAAACCAAGAGAATTGTATCACTGGCAAAGAGGTTGGGCTTTTTTCTTTAGAGGAATGTGTAGAACATGGTTTCTTGATTCAGGCAGCTTGCCTAACGTTTGTTAAATTATAGAATGTAGCTTCAAAGAATGTATGCGTGACTCAAAGATCAGAAAATGTATGAAACTTCATTTACTCAGGGTACAGTTTGTGGAAGAGTACTTGTGTTACAATTGTTTACTTTCAAGAAACAATCAATCTATTCCATAAGGTCTCACTTTTGAGACACCAATGTAACAATATCATGTCTGGCTAGTTTTGTATGCTTGTTGAAGCTAATCTGGTTAAACCTCTTTCAAATAGTGTACTTCATCATGACAGCACTTCAGACAGAAATATTTCTCAGGTGATTGTACCAACTTACAGCTTGTTGTGGCGTGTCATCGCAAAGCGATCGAGAGCACCAGACTCTGAGCGCTGTGGAACACTATTCGGATGTAAAAAGCGCTACATAAGGATTGCATATTATAGAATGTGAGTAATACCTCTTCAGTATCCACAGTTTCCTCAAGACTATCCTTTTTCCAAACAAATCTTCCAGAAGTTTCAGGAATCACAAATAATGTTTTTCCCTCTTGCATCCCAAGAAGCTAAATTAATTTCAAGACGGTGTTGTCCTCAAAAAGGGTGCCTCTATAATTAGTTTTAAAATATACTTTGTAACAAAAAAGAACAAAAAGATTTTAAAACTTGAATTTTCCTAAACTGCTTTTACCAAATAATGTTAATAGAGTCACAGGTTGGTTTGTACAATTACAACATATATAATAGTATCCACAAAACCTTGAAATTTTAGTTATTATGTGGTGTACTATTTATGAATAATAACAGAGTACATTTGGGCAAGGTAATGGTTGCGTTGAGGACCTTAACATGTAAATGATCCATTATAAGATGACATAACAACTGATCCTTGGTGTAGATCTCTGGTGTAAATCCCTGGTGTAGCATCAATGATTAGAAATAATGTGAATACTATACAACCTCAACACTTGCATTTTGTTCACTGAGTTCACCAACAATAATGAAGACTCAATCTCACTATACCAAACTGAGGTCAATATATAGCCTCAGCTCGTTACAATTTATTTGAATGGAAGAAACACAATGTGTCTGTCTATGGTTATAAACCTTTATTGTGCCTGGACCATCTTTGTTTGTTCCCAATGTGCAATTAGCACTAATAAACACTGATTCTCATTGTACCAGACTATATTTTGTCCCTCCAGCCTAAGTTTGATCAAATTGTCGGAATGGAAGAAACACAAGAGGGCTTCAACAGACTAAAGGTCCATGATTTGAACACAATCATCACCCTGAAGTTCGAGAAACCAACCTTACCAATGAGATGGGACCAAGCTTGTCTCTTACCCACATACTTCATGGATATGTTTATACAAAGATCAAAAACATATCACTATCAATTTCAGATTGCATACATTGGCCAGGCATGCAACTGCCCGATGAAAAAAAGAGAGGAAATTTTCAGACACATTGCAAGCGTGGAGCGAGGCAGTCAAAACGCCAAGGGACATGAGACCCACAATGGTACCCTAGAAAATGTTGAGGTTTATTATGCTCTTAGGTGCATTCTTAGCATGTACTAGGCTTATTTCACATTATTGTGGTTGTACATTGTTGTTGCCAAGCATATATAAGGCTTTTAAAAAAAAAAATCGAAAAAAAAAGAAAAGAAAAAAAATTATTTTAGTGCTGATCATTTTTTTAAAAAGCGGAAATCCGCGGAAACGCGGAAGAGTTGCATGCCTGATTGGCTCAGACTATCAATGTCATGAACCAGGCCCACATCAATTGAGGGGAAGTGTGGGAGTGGGGGTGGGTGTTTTGGTCCAGGTACAATCCTCCAATTAAAGCAGAAAAGCATTCAAAACTTTATCCAGATGGAAACCAGATGGAAATATTTAAATAACATTACTTATGTGGCACACAGTAGGAAAGGTTAAAGTTCAACACATGGCTGGTTGTACACTACCAACAAAACAATGATTACACTTTTTTTGTGAAATTGCGCATAAAGCACAAAGGTTAAAGTGTTTAATGAAAATATGCAAATACCAAAACTACCAAAACTTATAAGGTGCAGAAACTGAAAAAGCACTTGGACTTCCTACATTGAATACACTTACAATAGACGGACCGTTAAGATCAATTCACTGTCAATTTGTTTCATTTTACGTTTTATTAAGCCTCAAATATCTACTTACAAAATACTACAAGATTTATTTAATAATCTTGGTTTATTAATTAATTAATTTATTTTACTAGACATCCAACAGCACAATCAGTGCCAATAACAATGGGAAGAAGTGTTGTTATAAATGTGGGAGGAAAACCCCAATGGGGGAAACCCACACAATCCGGTAGGGACTGAAAACCCAATCCACATGCAAAGCTCCGGTCTGAGGTGGGATATGAACCGGGGACCACAGAGGTGAAAGGCAGGGAAGTAACCACTGAGACAGCCTAATGCGCAATGTACATGTACTTGCTTTAATCAGACATACATTGTTTAAAAACATAGCAAAGTTTAATTGTGTTCATGTTCTTACAGGAATGCATTGAGTGACCCAATAAAGATATCACAACCACTCAATATGTACAATGCAGAGAGTTTTAAAATGTTGATGGTTTGCCAAGGTTGTCCCCTCAAGCCCACCCCTTATTCTCCCACTACCTCTCATTTAGTTAATCTTTTTTTGTTTCAATTTCAATTTGTTGCTCTTTATTGAAGTGGTAAAGTGCTTTATGCTTACATGTCTGTGTTTAATATAGTTAATTTCTTCATCTGTTATTACCATATGCTGTTTATTGTCTAGTAAGTGTACCTTTTCCCATATTAATGTATGAAACAAACATCCACTATTTGATATTTGGTTGTCATGTGATGTTTTTAATTAATAAACAATGAATTACTGAATGAATGAATATGTATTTTACTATCAAAGACAAGTTTTTATGATAATGTACAAATGCAGAAGTGTACCTGTTTTACACTGTAATATTCCCAGTGGAGTTGTCCATATCCACTAAATCTAAACATAGTTGAACACAAGTACCCTAGAATACATCAATAACATTTTATAAGTCTGGATCCATAATATCAGAAAATGCCCCACCATGATTCACTGATACCCCCGGAAATTACGGATGTCTGTTGCCGCGGTAACGTCTGCACTCCATCAGGCAAGCAGTAGTCAGAGTAAATAGCGTTATGCATCGATTCATGCATTTTGGATTCATCGAGGTGGATGGTCGGGGGGGAGGGGAGGGGGAGGGGGAGGGGGAGGGGGATGTAGGAGAGCCATGTGTACGTCTGCAAGGGGATTCGCTGTAAACTTCCCTTAGCAAACATGGCACTGCTGTTCCAGTTGAAGTATAGTCATTGTCAGAGCTACAATGTATGCCAGCATTATAAGACTTGTTGAAATCTTAACTTGGAAAAAATAGTCGGTTGAGAAAGCAAGATGACTTCAAACTGAGTAACATCAGCAGTATCCTTGTTTGTATTGTACTGATAAGCTTGGTGAGACATTAATGCTGCACTTCCAAGTGCAGCATACCATTAAATGCACTTCCATTTAATTCAGAAATAAGATGAAAGCATATTGGAGCCTGTTCCTCAAGCTTAAAGACAAATTTTTTTGACTCAGTTTGCAGAAGCAGAATTCAAATGGTTCCCATTAAAATAGGTATGGCTTTTTGAAGTAAAACACACTGGAAGTTCTACTCCTCCATCATGTCCATGGTATTATGACACCAAATGTAAAAACACAAAACCATGTGGTCCAAGACAACCAGTAAGCTATTTGTCTTGATTGCCTTTTTCCAAAGACCCATCCAAACATAAGTTGACATTTGAGGAACCACTAGTTTCTCTGTTTATTTTCTCAGAGCCAAATAACCATTGAATCAAGTGTAATTTAAGTTTGAGAGTTGTGTGTGTGGGTCCACTCATTTGGAGAGAGAAATAGGATTTTTTATTTGTTTGCTTTTTCTCCCACAGCCTCTTTAGATTTATACCCTGTTTGTTTCTACAGTTGCCTGGTAACAGCCGACAGCAAAAGGAATGCTGAATTGCTTACATAGTCTGCACCCAACAGCTGAAACCCTACTCTTGGCGACGTCTCCCCTCAACCACAGGTGAACTTTGGACCGGAACTTGTCTATCCCTCGTGATACGGCCGGGCAATATTACACCGGATGGCGGGATTTCAATGAACTCTTTGCATGTACATGTAGCGTCATTAAGCGAGGGAACAAGAAAGAGAGAGAAGCCAAAAACAGAATAACACCACCAACGCCCTCATTTAACCAATGACATTCTCTAAGGAATGGTAGAAAAGTAGAGTACGCAAATAGTGGGAGGACGTACTGGACAAGGTCATAGGTCATATATGTTGATACCTAAGCCAGGAGGTCCTGATGGAAGTTTGAGTGTACATTGAGTATACCTGTCCTGACAGGTTTCAGGTCTCTAATCATAAAGCTTCAGAAACGGTAGCAGTAGACGCTGACGATGAAACGTGACTTATGCCACGTTTCTTGAGCAGTGGAACAGCCACCACCATGCTTACTCTCTCAGGCACACCTGCATATCATGTTGACTTTATTCTTTACAGGCTGTCTATATAAAATATAAACATCCCTTATGTAGGATAGTGTCACTTATGCTTGTACAGCGATGTGTGTGTGTAACCGATGTAACATAGAAACCCAAAGGGTCAGTTTGTATGATTGGGGAGGCTTCTGACCTGAGATTAGTGTAAATCAAAATTGATAAAAGCAATTTAGTAAACAGGAAGTACTTCAGACGACTTTAACTGATAACAAATTAGAGTTTGTCAATATTTTGGAGGCAAGTGGTATTCATATGGAAAAGTAATTCTGATTTATACATAAAATCATCAGCTGTTGTACAATGAGACGAGGGGATAGGGAATCTGCAGATTGAATGACATCAGCATCTTCTGGTTACACCACCTTGTTTTCTTTCATCAGTATAAAAAAACCAAGCTAAAACAAAATCTTAGCAAACTGACTGAAATGCTTGCGGTTAAAATTTAAAATAATCATCTATTTGGGTTTTCTTTCTTTTTTAGTTTTTTTTTTTTTTCCCCCCTCTTAACTGCACATACCTTGTCCATGTGGCATCATAAGCTGGTTAAAATCACTATTGTGACCACCTGCAGCCTGCACATTATACAGCGCATGCTGATTGATGATGCAGTTGTGCCAATTACACTGGCAAATATGTTGAATTTTTAATCATTTGTAGACATGTAGTAATGACAATTTGAAACATAATTTTATTCATTTTAGCTCAAAAATACACTTTAATGTGAATGATGACTGTACATGTAGGCTACATATTACATTTATTCAACAAGGTAGTTTGGACAGGACTCTGACTCACAACTTACCCATTGCTTTGAAACAATTAAAGATGTGGGTTCTAATCCCTACCTATAAGGCCATGTCCAAGATACTGGCTTTAGCTTTGGCTTATTCATTACTCTTATCATTGCAGCCATAGCCATAGCCATAGCCGAAGTCACTTGATTGGAACATGGCCCAAGTCACTTCATCATAACTTCACTGTACTAAGTATACATGACTTTTTAGGTGCACGACAGAAAGACGAATCTTGAATAATTCAAATACCTGTAGGGTCAGGGATTTTGGGAATAATGCATTTGAGTTAATCACAATCACTTAAAATGAAATGTGTATGATCCTGCTCAGTTAGCACCTGCTTCAGAGGAAACTGTTGTGACAACACAGGAAGAGAGTCAACAAAAGCTTGTATTCAACCTGACTGCCGTCTCTAGCTACCGACTCCTAACTTGGGACTGAAGCAATGGAACCATTATGACCAGATTAAGGGCTCTCCGGCAGGAAGGCAAAAACGACCAAACCAAGACACTGTCATCAACTCTTCAGCTTCTACTACTCAATCGATATCACCACTGACAAATTTCCTGCCATAAAATTGTGCCATTATGCTGGGTTTTCTGTTGGTAATTTGTCATTCACAGGGGTATTTATTCACTGCAACTGTCTGCTTATCTGTGTGGATATTGTCCTAGTACAGGCAGGCAATATTAGGTGCCTGGTCGATATTGGATACCTGGCGAATCCACTTTAACTACAAAATGACTTTAACTCATTGTGTTTCAAAGCTCATGAATACAAGTGCCCTCATTTCCTCTATATGAACTTTGTTGTATAAAGAGAGTACTAGATGATGACATTCAGCCATGCTGGACTTGAACAGAATACTAGGCCACTTCAAAATGAAGTTTTAAGCATTGCTTTGGCTCATTGATATGGCTATGGCTTACTGATTACATGCAAAGCCTTGGCCAATGCATCAGTTGGTAATGTATACCAAGCATGGAGTGATCTTCAACATAACCATAACTGAATCCAAAGCCCTTGTTTCAGACCATCCTTTGTGCTACTTTAAATAGAAAAACTAATCTTTATTTCAGCCAATCAAATAGTACTTTTCAGTGCAGCCCCCATTGACTGAAACACACTGTACGTTCAATGATCATTGAGGACTATGCTCACTCACAGCAAACAAAACTTCAGCAACAAAGCTACAAACCATTTATGTAATAGTTTAGATTGGTTGAGAACTTGGAAATGCATATTTTGTGTATTATTCGGTTTGCGGTAACACCATGTGTATATCTACTTTGCTGTGTAGATTTGTTCTTTGGGAAAGAGGTATTGCTTTATTCTACTGCCGCGGAGTAGATTTCGGAAATTCGTGAGACTACTTAGTCCTGACGATGACTAGAACAAGCTACATGTAGTCAAAACGATGAGACCAATTAAGAACTCACTCCGCAGCAGTGGAGTTAATAACGAGAAGTCCCCTCGATCCACTAAGCGAAAGTAGTAGTCCCGGCCGATTTCCTACCTTCCGCCCGGGTAGTAGTTAATAAGCAAGACAGTTCTTTTCAGAACTAAGTAGTCTCCCGAATTTCCGAAATCTACTCCGCGGCAGTGGAATAAAGCAACAACTAGTTCCCAAAGAACAAATTTACAGAGCAAAGTAGATATACACATGGTGTTACAGCAAACCGAATATACATTAATACCTCACCATGCAATGCCTCAACATTATTTGCTTATTTTGTGGTTTTCATGTATGAAGGAAGGGTTTGGCATTAAACTGATGTTTGTTATTTTTGCTGAAAAACTCAAATCACAGGTGCACATTTTAATTGCTCCAAATTACCATCATAAACACAGCAATTACCACCATGAACAGAACAATTTGAAGGGTTTAGTAGAACAATAGTTACATTTTTTGTTGACAGGGGTAGGCCTATAGCTGATTTATATACAATTTCAAAATCATTTCTTCAATATTGGTTTTCAATCTGTTGTTTTTCAAATAGAGGCGCAACTGATGAATACATAGGCTAAAACACATACTCTCTAAGGTGTACAAAATAGAATAGGTGTGCATATCCTTTTAGCATTCATGTTTCAATCGCACCCTCAGGGTGTTACAATTCTCTGCCCCAGTTTAATCCAAAGAAATGTAATTGTGTATAAATTAGATGAGAAACGTTGAGCCTATGACACACTCAAGACTCATGAAACCAACCACTTGAGGCCTTCAGTTTGGCACAATAGGAGCTAGGGCATCCATTCTCTTTTGCCCTGACGTGTTCTTATTGAAACGCTAGTGCAACATTAATGAATGGATGGAGGGACTGTACAATGTGACTCAATATTCCCACCTTGCAGGTCCATTGTGTATTTGCATGTTTAACATCAGACACACTACAAACGTGAATGTGAGCTGCTATCAATCAACCCCTACTGATTAAGACCTACAGCTAGTTTTAACCTAGAAATGAAGGGCTGTGATCAAAATCCACTCTGTCAGCACAAATACTTCAAAATTATACTTTCCTTAGATTCTTTATTTTCTTTAAATCAATATGAACATTGATTTCTTCATCCAATTAGGACTTTTTAACAAATTAATATACAGCCTAATTCCCACAGGTACTTCCAGCGCAATCCAAAAATCGATTTGGATATCACTGTACTTTTAATGTCAGTATTACAGAAATTTACTTTTGCATAAAGTAGGAATCTCACTTACACCAATGGGTTGTATACAGTCAAGGTGAAATTTGAAATTAAAAGAAGAAACAGAGTTTTTCAGTAGCAGCCAACAAAAGGAGATTCAAACCCAAAACAAATTAGTATTTTTTATTCTTCACAGGTAAAATGACAATGGCAGAAGCCATGTCTAGGATGAAAGTTAAAAAGGAGACTAAGTGTGCATCAATTTCATCTGAGTTAGACCAGAAGCAGAGATGCACTGAAAGGAGATGCTTGAGCTTCCAAACAAAACAAACAAAAGGTCACAAATGATTTGTTACAAAATGTTCAAAAAGGATTTTAGGGGAAGGTAAATGTAGCCATAACTTAATAAGAGAGTTCTGAAAATATTACCATTGCAAGTGTTCAAGAACAATTCAGCCTTCCATGTGACAAGTTTCTTGGAACGTCTACACTCTTGTATCCAGTGGTTTTCATTTCCATAAACCTGCTCATATGATTACCTATGCATTACTAAAGCTCTATCCATGTTCTAATGAGGGTGTGTTACTTACAAATGGATTTCCATATCATGTAAATACATACTTCAAAACAAGTCTCAGCTTCAATCCATTACAAATGACTAATGAATGGCAATTATCTACTCCATAGACCGTTACATCCGTAAAGTTACCTTGGTGTGTTATTCTCTTTTTATTACAAACAATGTAATCAAAGTAATTTAGGAAAACTAGTCTGCTAACTTTCTGTGAAATAAATTGTAGTTAAAACAGGGTTATAATTTAAACAGTTAAAACATTGTAGTTAAAACAGTTAAAACAGGGAACATGACAACCCACCCCATCTACGTTTTGAGTACTTCATTCAGTTTTTAATATGGAACCAGAGGACATAGTATTTTTGCTTCTTTAAACATACATGCGAACAATGGACCCTAAACTGAACTATTCCGAAAGAACAATATCAGCAAGCCAAGTGCTGAGAAAAAACAAGGGCTGGAGTTCAAACTGTGTTGTGCTTGTCTTCAGGAGAAGACAACTAAGGCCTGATGTTCAAACTGTGATGTGCTTGACTTCAGGAGAAGACAACTAAGGCCTGATGTTCAAACTGTGTTGTGCTTGTCTTCAGGAGAAGACAACTAAGGCCTGATGTTCAAACTGTGATGTGCTTGACTTCAGGAGAAGACAACTAAGGCCTGATGTTCAAACTGTGTTGTGCTTGTCTTCAGAAGAAGACAACTAATGCCTGATGTTCAAACTGTGCTGTGCTTGTCTTCAGAAGAAGACAACTAATGCCTGATGTTCAAACTGTGTTGTGCTTGTCTTCAGAAGAAGACAACTAATGCCTGATGTTCAAACTGTGTTGTGCTTGACTTCAGGAGAAGACAACTAAGGCCTGATGTTCAAACTGTGTTGTGCTTGTCTTCAGGAGAAGACAACTAAGGCCTGATGTTCAAACTGTGTTGTGATTGTCTTCAGAAGAAGACAACTAATGCCTGATGTTCAAACTGTGTTGTGCTTGACTTCAGGAGAAGACAACTAAGGCCTGATGTTCAAACTGTGCTGTGATTGTCTTCAGAAGAAGACAACTAATGCCTGATGTTCAAACTGTGTTGTGCTTGTCTTCAGGAGAAGACAACTAAGGCCTGATGTTCAAACTGTGATGTGCTTGTCTTCAGAAGAAGACAACTAATGCCTGATGTTCAAACTGTGTTGTGCTTGACTTCAGGAGAAGACAACTATAGAGGAGCACACTGTATAAAACAAAGTGGCTACCTTAAATGTTCAATTGTTCAAAAAATTCGAGAATTTAAAAATTTACATCTATGTCCAAAATAGATAGGTGCAGATCATAAAACTATGTTCATTTGATTTTATTTAGCAGGGAGCTTAACATGGGTAGAGTTATAGGAATTGCCTTTAATTGTGACTTAACCTTATCCTTCACTCCATTCAAGCAAAAATAGTTTTGAAATTAATTTTGAAATGAATGAATAACAGCTTTAAAGTCCTCAAGTGCAAGCCTACAAATTTATAAGTAAACTTTGAAAAAATGCTTCTTGTAAGGACTCCAATGTATCCCTTAAGTATACTATTACTATGCAGGCACAGCCTAAAATCTCTGCACTCATGGCACTTTAACAAACCATTCCCCCAGTGTCGCATACAAACACACACCCTCAAACACACACCCTCACACACACAAAGTGACTGTAAGCAATCAGCCAACTATTTGAATCCCCATCCTCCTTTTGGTCTCCATCTACCTCCTTGTGGATTAAAATGTGACTTATTTCCTGTCACGGTAAATTTGCAGTGCATCAGTCTGGTCAGCCAGACTTTCTCCGGTTACCAAGTTCAAAAGGTGACGCACAGTGTAAAGAAAGACTGACAATCCAATACAGCGTTTTGCTACTCAAGGATCCTGGAGTAGCATCTCATGAAACAAGACTGTGTATTCTGGCATGAATTCTATGCACAAGGATGAGTTACATGTACTTTTTGTTCTAAATTTGGATTAAGGGTTTAATAACAAACCACTCCCTTGTGTCTGAAGTGTCAGAAGAATAAATTGCTCAAGTTTCCCAGTGAAAAATTGTTTAGGGAAAAACAAGTTTCAGGCAGAACTGAAGCTTTACAATCTTGATAACCTATGTTTTAATTAAACTACAGCAAAAGCTTATACAGATCTAGGCACATATAGTTTGGTACACAGTTTGTGAATATTTTTAATCTTTGAATATAGGGTTTTTATGTTGAAACTTACATTCATACCTAGGAAAAATACATGTAGGATTTAGGGAAAAAAGATATGAAAAATGCTTTAAACTTAATTGTCTACAGGGATTCAGCTACTGTAGTACATTGTTCAGCAAACAGGGAAAAAACATGAACTACATGTTCATATTGTGTTGCAGGTGATAGGAACATTACAAGGTCAATGTAAAAATTTGATGATTCATTCAAATCTGATTGCCACCAAGCATCTGGGTGACATGCCAACACAACAGGTTACCAAGAATAAGCATTTCAGTTGTTCTTTTTCTCTCTCTTTGTTTCTCTTTTTTCCTTTATTTTGAATTTATTTGTCGGTGGGTGGTGGGGGGGGGGGGGGGTGGAGGAATTTACTGCTGAGTGTTTGTTTTTGTTTTTTAGATTTTCAAAAGATAGGCATTTAAATAATTTCCAGCAAGTTAATGAACATGAAGATCAAAAACAAACAACTTGGTATGTGCAAAGTCTATCTGGAAACATAAATACTCAAGCTGCACATACTTGAATAAACTTTTGGTAATTTCAATTGTCAAGTATGACTGTGACCTACTAGACAAAAATAAGTACATGTAGTGTGAATAGTCTGACTACTTTTACAAATTAGATGAGATTCTGTTGATCAATAAGCAAATAAAGTATTTTCTTGTTTTAAAATGTTGTTTGTCTTTACTGACAACTCTTTTCCACCATTGTCCATCACTATTTCAAACTTTGCTGTACAGGCATGCGATTGAAAATTGTGCAATTTAACGTAAACAACCTGTAAGACTTGCACAGTCTATAGAGTACTGATTGTGGCTGTCTCTCTCAAAATTACAGTCAAGTCTGTATTCCAATCAAACTGACACTTATATATTCCAAATCAGTACAAACAAGTCTTTGTAATTGTCCCCCATGTGCACAAAATGAAAGTTAAATATATGTGCGCTTCCCGTCCATTGACCTGCAGTGATGTTTGTATCATTGATTGTGGTGGACAATTACTATCAAACACCATTAGAAAGGACTTCCCAATATTACCCCATACTTGAGGAGCAGCAAGCACTAGGAATAGATGCCAAAGCCTGAGTATTAACAACAAATCTAGTCTTGTTCATACTTTAAACTTCATTGTTGCATACTGTAAGTTTTGTGACTTTTATCTCTTCCATGTGAACATTTCACATGTAGACCAAACCCTGGCAAGTGCTTCCCCCAAAGAAACTAATTTGTCACTTCCATTCAAAGAAGTAAATGACTAACCAGTGGTCGAAGGAGGAACTCAGATGCTGATTTGACTGGCTGAAAGTAAAATGGTCCATCAACCACAAGTCTCTATAACTGACTGACCAGTGGTCAAAGGAAGAGATGCTGATTTGACTGGCTGGAAGTAAAATGGTCCATCAAGCAAAAGTCTCTATAACTAAGTGACAGGTGGTCTTCAGAGGAACACTCATGCTGAATTGACCATAGAGATATAGAAAGTACTTTCTGTATACCTCCATGATTTGACTTGGTGGAAATCCCCATCATTTCAGGGAAATTTATTTTGTTGACACAGCAGGGTGGATCTACTGTTAACATCCTCTGCAAAAAACTGGGGCATTGAGGTCTTTTCCTGTCTAAAAATTGTGTTTGTCCTACTTTGTTGGGAACTGGTGTGATTGGTTCCCTTCAAATGAGAATTAAGTAGCAACATCGTCAGCAGGTAAATCTTAAATTTTAAATATAAAGGTGAATATATTTGAAGGTACTATTTTCTCAGTCTAGACATATTGCAACATCGCTAAGTTAAATCTGCATCCTTAAGGGTCAGATGCAATTCTAAAGCTCCCACTGAGTACACAAGTATTACTTCAGAAAAAGAAACTGAAAGAACAGGTCGCATTAGTAGGGCTTAGGGTCAACACAGTGGTGAACAATTTTGATGGCCACAACAGATAATGTTACATGTACATGTACATACTGTAGTCAGTGACTGTATGAACACACTCAGTGATATACTCAAATCGCTATGTTCTTTATCTTGACAATCTTACTTCTGAAAACTTCAACTTCCAAAATTGATAAGAAAAGTTAAAGTCACAACAGAGATGCAGTAAATAAGACATAAAAACCTATAAATTCTGGGCTGTAGAAATTAGATGTAAGACTTTGGTCACTAATGCGACTGTATCTTCCAAATGTCGTATCTGTTTTTGTATATAAACAGTTCCAACTTGACATCATACAGTGAAAGTCGCCCATCTTTACGGGCAAACATTTGTATGATGCATAAAAACAAGACAAAAAGTAAGTAACTACATGTAGTGAGTATTAATATTTAACTAAACTAACAAACCAAAAATTGACCTAAGCTTCAGGTGCATCATGCAGTTTTTTGTAACCAGAACTAGTTGTTTTGTTTTTAAATAAAAGAAAACAATTTACTGACAAGAAATTTATCCTAATGAAACATTTTAAAAAAATATATTGCCCTATACAATATTCCAGATAAATCAAGGCACCTTTAATCCTTTATTATAAGTGGATATTTCATCGAGTATAAGTTTTTTGTGTTAAAATAGTATAACTATAATTTAAACTGCATTTTTTCTTAATAATGACCAATGTCAGTTCCGTCCACAACATGTCACATTATGAGGTTACTATGAACCATAAAAAATGTCTTCAGAATGTTTTGATACAAGCCCAACAACCTAATTACAGTCCAAGTCCATCCACCTTTACTTAAAATCTCAAGACAAACAGGAAAACAACATATGTGATCAGCAAACTGTCTGCATGCTGAATGAAAATAACACAATGCAACCCAATGCTCCCGGAAGACAAAATAATGTCAGGTCATTTCCTTTTTAAGGTTTGGCAATATTTATTTCTGAAGAATAGATAGTCACAGTTTGGAAGAACTGTTTCACTTTATGGTCTTATATTTTGTAGTAAAAGAAATAAAGTCAGATATGAGAACAATGCATGGTGCCAAAATGATGACACTTCTGGTGTTCATTGTATGATAACAAGGTTTTTAATATAATCACAACATTTATTTTACTGATTACTGAAACAATTTTCAATTTGGGGAAATTGTCCTTTCTCAAACACAAATGCCTTTAAATAACACAGCAAAATTAGTTTTAAACAAAATGGTATAGCTGTACCTCTGTGTACAAAGATACACCTCCAATTGAAGAGATCCTTCATTTCAAACATTTCCAAGTGCATGCTTTGACCTTGTTCACTAAATAATAACAAAATAAAACCATTGGGAGATTGATCAAAGACAAACAATGATTTCAGGAACAATTGTTAAATCTTATGTCACTTTGTATAGGGTCTATGCTGTCTTTACCCATGCTCAATTTATTCTTCTAGCCTAGTGTACATAATCACCTTTTCCCAGAATGTCTGCAGCATAATGGGGTTATAATGACTTGATTTACCACTATCCTACTTACATGTAGGCCAAGGAATTATCAAGCTGATTGGATTGGCAGCATTTCCACATGATGTCAGCATCACCTTAAAGGGATGTTTACATCAAAACAGATTTGGGAGAGAACACCTATTCCAGTTACATTGTCTGGTAGCGTACATTAGTCAATAGGATGGATGAATGAGGGTTTTTATTTCTTTGCTACAGCCCCAGTCTATGAGTTGGAAGCCCCATGTTTGATACTGTACCGGGTCAAAAACTGACCCACAGGGTGCAAGCCAATAATTAAGGTCCCTATAGCAACCAATGCTATAATGCTAAATATTTTTTTTAAATACTCCAAATATGTCTTTCAGTCTCTTGAAATCAAATCAAAAATATTTGCTGACAACTAAACTGATTTTGTCTTTTCAAGTTTTTGAGAGGTTAACCATTACAATTTCTGAGCCATGCTAATCCAAAATGAACACAACCCTGATAAATAAAAGGCCAGACTCCATCTTGGTAAATAAAAAAAATTAAAAAACTTTTCAGCAAAACAGTGTTTATTTCTTGAATATCTAGTATGGCCCATGTTGGAAATCAACAACTTCGGGGCACAATACTGGACCATCAACAATCCCTAAAAGTAATGACTTTCAAATCTTTGGTTTAGAAAAATAGCTGGTGAATTTACAAATTATTCATGAGGCTGGTCCACAGTTCTGTCACTAATAAGTATAGTGCACACTTTAATCACAGTCTGCCCCAAAAGATTCAAAAGGTGAACAAACATATATGCAAAAATGTACCCTGAAAGGTGTGCTTGTGCAAATTAGGTCATAACAAAAAACATCTTGCAAAAATGAATGGTAGGGCCTACACATTGTTTGGTGTACAGAAACATATAAAGACTTGAGTAACGGTCTCACAATTTCATTAGGATTAATGTTTATGTTTTGTTTGTGTGCTTGATTTTTTATCAGTGCATCAGTCATTTTTGTTCAGTTTTACATGACTATAAAAGTTGCTTGACAACCTTTATTTTAATGCAACAATATAGGTTTATTTTTGTATGTAATACAGTCGGCTTTGGGTCTTTGTGGAGGATCTGTGGGAATAAGTGACCAATGCCCCTACCCCCGCCCCTTGCTACCCCCCGCCCCTTGCTACCCAATCCCTTTCCCAAAAAACATTTATTTAAGCAACATGTACTCTGAAAGGTATGCTCAGTACAAAAAAGATAATTTCATAAAATATCTTCTCAAATATCCTAGTATGTAACCTATTGAGAGTTTGAAATCTGATAAAACACTCAATTTGTGTGAGCTGTTTGCTCTGATCTTCTTTGAAAATTTGTGCATTAAATCCTAACAATGAGCTTAAATTTGTTTTCAGTCAGCGAAGGAATATAACAAAAGTACCCAGCTAGCTCATTGTGTCTGTGTTATTATTAAGTGAACCTATTTTTCCTTATATTACTTCTGCGTCCTTAAATAGCAAAGCCAGCTGTGTGATCGGCCGACGATGCTTTGTTAAGATCTGGGTTTGGATAACAATTAGGTAAGGGGGAACTCTGATGAAATTCAACTACAATACAGGAGCGTCTCTTTAACGTATGGCATTGACAGACCAGGGAGTGGGTTGAGTCTAACAAAAGAGCCAGCAATCCTTTAATGGTGACATGAGCTTGCATCTTTGTCAAGATTTAATGAACCATCAGGTTATGTTACTGAACTCCATGCCGCTGCAACATTCAATGTTTTGATTGTTGCCCGGCATGGTAATTTTCACAATGAGTTTAAGATGCATCTCCTTTATTGTGTTTGCATCATGCCAAGTTATCAGATGGATACATTTTTATGTTTATTTACTTTGTCTTTACATACCATTTGTAATGTGAGATCTATGGAGTCTGACCGTTAATGTAAAGACCCTATTTCTGCATCAAGTCTTCATTTACGTGTTTCTCCAATCAAATCTTACCAACTCAACTGTCTCAATCATTTTGTAAAGTGCCAGCATGACTTGAGCCTGCACCGTACAATCTCACAAACAGGAAGAAAACTTGTATTCATGTCATTCTCACAGCATTCCAATGTAGCTTCCCAATGAGTGCAAGCAAATAAGTTACACAAAAACACAAATTTTAACAAAAATTCTTCAGAATGTATTGTGAAGACATGTTTATTTGGCAATGAATAACCTATATACATGTACAAGACCCCCAAAATTATCATTACCATACATATTTACATGCACACTGCTGCAACAATACAGTATTAATGTTTTATTGAACGGATTTGATTGAACAGTTTGATTGAACGGATTTTTTTTTAAGTTAAAGAATGGAAATGAAATAACTGTTCTAAAACCCAATGATATCATGTAACTTTAAAGTCAAATTAAATCATTGATGAAATAGTTTATGTATTCTCTTATCATCCACTTATTAAAAAGGGTTTTGTGAAAAGAACAAAATGTCTTCAAGTGGGTTAATGCATTACTCTAATGTCTGAATTGGCTCATTGACTAGGAAGCTGTTCCAGCACTTCACCTTTTCTCCACAAGGATACTCCGACAATATGTCCGCTTGAATGATTTCTTGGGGTGTTCGGTGAGCATCTAATTAACCTTTCATTCCAGTCAGCTTTTTTATAAAAAAATCTAACAAACAACGTGCTGGTTCTTGTTCATTAGCAATAACTATTTATTTTACAACAGAAAAGTCTGCAAACCAGTTGCATAGAATTGGGCCTTCATGATTCCAAAAGCACTATACAATGTAACATGCATAGAGTACACAATAATATGGAATATATATTAATGTGACCATCTAGCCTTCTTTAAGAACTGCATATTCAAACAGAAGCAATCAACACAACAAAATGATGAGAAATAACATCAATTGGACATAAAAAAAGACAATTTTATACAAAAATACATCATTGTCAAGTAAAAACTCACAACTTACTAAAGAAATCAAGGTTTGAATTAGGAAAAAAACCAATTTGTTATTTACTTTTGTAGAAAAAATTTGTCAAATTTATAGCGATTCCTCCACATAAAGATACTACAACACCAAATGGATTAATTTTAAGAAAGATGAGGGAAAATTAACACAATAAATGATAAGAATTGCTCTATTGCAGGTATGGGTAGACACGCTAATCACATACAAACATGTGTGCAGGTTCATGTTTCAAGCAGACAATCCCTAACCTTTAAAGCACAAGGCTTTCAACAACCCCCTACAGCATAATTTCCAGACTTGGCTAGTTGGCAATGAACGCATACCCATCACGACTAAGTAGCAAGCATCAATATAAAAAAGGGCCATATCTAACTGAAGCCACACATGTACAAAATGCAGAGTGATGATACACACGCTCACACTCTTCTTGGCACAGCGGTGGAGGTGAAGTCAATGGGAAAAACTTGTTCACTCATGCAGAAATTATTCCAGACAGAAGTCCCCTCGGCTGTCCAACCGATGGGACTCCCTTTTCACGCTGATGATGATGCTGCTGTATTTCATGAACAAGAACCAATGCTACAAGACGTCATGAAATCCCCCAATTTATGCTTAGAAATAAGTGCTTATTCAACAAAAACAAAAGTATTTTATAGATCCCAGGTTGCAGGATTCAATCTGGATGAAACCATAATAGGATGTTTTTCATTTTGGTTGTATGTCCATGACATTGGTACTGGGTAATCGGTATCTAGATCAAGGGCATCATTTAACCAATCCATGGGGGATACACATCAGAGACTTTTAGCAGATTTATTGTACAGGTGTACAAACAATTATTGAGTAGGCCTACACAGTTGGGGTAGACCATGGAGGTAGAAAATCGGCAGACTGAATGCAAAGCGTTATCAACCAGCAAGGCAAGGCATTTAACATTATAAAAGGGTACGATGGCTATTGCCCCCTTGATTTTGGTCATAGGATTGATTCCCCTTGAAATAATCCATATACATAATTTAAATTCCTCTCTTTTAAAAAACAAACACAATTTTTATTGTCAGTGAAGATTATTCTTAAGACTATCAAATTTCAGAAAACTACTTTTTTTTATTTTGAATCTGGAGGCTTCTGCCCAACTTGAACAAAGTTGCTATTTGTGCCTGTACATTCATTCCCCCCCCAAAAATTTTTTTTTTAATATATATATATATTTCTATCTAAAGTGCTATCATTTTTATGTGAGGATGATTTTTAAAGTAAACATTATAACATGTTCAAAAACATTCTTCAAAGAAACTTGTTTCTCTTCGATGAAAGGTTCGAACATCTGCCTTTTGATAGTTGGTGTCCTTGTCTGAATAAAAACTGCTTAATTATGAAGATGAGGTTTTTGCGACTGGAGGTGATGGTCCCAAATTTGCAGTGTGTATGCATTGGACATTGAATAGGCAGAGTAACTGTCCTGTCTGTAGCCACACATGGCAGTCAGTTGGCATGACTTCATTAACAACTAATGAGAGGTTGTTGATGGTCAACATGCATACAGCTGGTCCAGACATGACCAATCAAGCATTAGAGGGGAAATGAATGCTGTCAAGACAAATTCCAAGCTGATTCCAAAGATTATTAATTATTATACAAGGTCTCTACAGTAAAAATGAGCCATGGACAATCAAAATGTAACAATAATTAGGTTTCTACTTTTCAAATAGTGAACCTGGTATGCTAAAATTTGCAGTTTCAGTATTTTTCGAACAGTTTCTTATATTTTATTAATAAAGGCTAAGACAATGCTGTCTCTTTCATTCATAAAAAGTAGACATACATAAGTTGAGCAAAGTGTATAAAGTTTTGCATACTTTTATACCGATTTTCTTTTTCTTTTTTTTCTTTTTTTTAACTCGGAGGATCTTGGACAACATTTGATGAGCCCATTGAAACCATGACACACCTCTCACATGACATGTTTTTAATTGGATAGTTATTTTTAATTCAGATGATCATCTGTAGATAAAATTTAGATTTTTAATAAACATTCTCAACAACTTCGTTATATGTATCCAGATAAGTTATTAATATTGTCCTCATGCCAAATGCACAAATGCATCAGCGCCAAACACAATCCTTAATGTTAGCTTGTGCATGCGAATGGAGAAAACAATTATAAATTTCAATTTTCAACTATTACTTTAGAGTAGCTACATGAGGAAGAAGGAAAGGGATTACTACTGATTCGTCTGATTTTGCTATTTTATGGAATATTCCAATGGGAGTAAGATTGAATGCAAAAGGTTTAACATGGATTGTGACACTAACCACATCCAGTAGATGACAGTACACATTTAATTTTTGATGAACTTGTTTGTCTTGTTTTACTTCTTTATTTATGTAATTTATTTAGACATTTAGCCTACACATGTTGATAATATGCAGGATAACATTACCCTATTTCAACATTTAACAACATTCACCTTGTTCTATAAATGCCAAAACACCAAGGCTTGTCAAAATCATCAGAATGAAAATAAACAATGAAACACTATAACAAACAACGGACTGTTTGATAATTTAGCTGCCATTGAGGATGTTTGATTATCTTAAATTTATGATTTAAGTGCTGATTTGCTATTGTCAATCAGAATTGCAAATAAGGCTTCTGTAAAGACATAATACATTGTTAATCATAAGGCTATTGTTAATAATAAATTGCAGGGGAGTGACTTGAAAGCTAACTGAATTAAATTGGTAACAAGAAACCTGAATGCCCTAGGTTTAAGTTGGTTCTAATGTAAATTGTCAGGGAAGGCAGTTTGAATAAATGTACAAAAACCACAACAAAACATGAGTAAGGTTATCACAGGCAAGTAACTTGAAATGGTCAGACAAATTCTTCTTGCACTCCGACACTTCCCGGTTGGAGATGATTGGAATGAATGCACTCTTTTGAAATGACAATAATGTTCCATCCCTTCATCCCTAATGTTTCCTGAAACATTGAGATTGGAAGGAATGCATTCTGTAAAACAAAACATGCTGTATCATCCTTTAATGATGTTTGTTGACAACAAGAGAATTGGAATGAAGTGTACATGATTCCAATGTCAATGATGAACTCAGTGCATCCTCCCTTCAGGATATGATTCCTGAAAATAGAGAATTTGAGTGATCGTAACTCCTCTCAAATTATTGATGTACATTTTACCCATTGACATAAATGCAAGATCACATTTATACATCACTTCCGTCGCCTTTTTATCAGTGGTTTGGTTTACTACAAGGCAATATTCTGTTCATATTCACTCCTTGTTAGCAGTAGAATTCAAATTTATGGAATTTGATTTTTTTTTCAATGCATTATAAACAAATGATAAGGGTTCATCAAAATACTGTTTTGAATGAATTTGTAACCTGTAGGTTTCAAAATTCACATTACGTCAAAACAAAAGGCTTGTGTACAAACGCAGTGTAAATCCATACAATCTTTTTTTTCTTAATGCACTCTTATGAACCTGTACATGTGGAAGTAATTTCTCGCAGAGACCTCAACAAAACAAAAAATATTTTTTGTTAAATGATGCCTTGAGGGTAAGACAGGTTATTTTCAAACTGACACTTACATATTACATGTACATGAGTTGGTCCTAGAAACAATCTGTGTACACACATTTAGTCAAGGGTTGCATGACACCCTATCATAAAAAAGAACAATGAGAAGTGATGCAGCCAAAAGCTCACTATAAAATTTTGTGTTACGTCACCTAGTGAAACGGTAAAAATGTTGTGGTGATATAGAAAAGCTCATAATTGTCAAGATTCGCTGCTTAGTCATGGCATAACTCTAAAACTACAGTGACTTCCACTGACAGGGGCTAAAACTTGGTAGCTACATGTACATATCTTTGAATCACGGAAGTGCCCTTTGGTCATCCTGACCACAGTGGACAAAGGTAAAGGCATATATTTTCGAAATCAGCTCTAAAAACTAGAAAAATGTTCTAGAAAATGTTCTAGAAGCAGCTGCAGTCCTGGTTCCAGATGTAGTCATGCATTTAATGTGCATTGCAAGGAGCCAGATGGTTCATGCTGTGGCGTTTATCGTTGTACGGTCTTACATGTATCATCTGAGATGCAAGTCAAGAAAACAACATGCGGGGGTTAGCTTTATCCAAGGCTCTTTACTCAAGCTTGCACATTTGCATACATCAATGCATGTGCAATGTACATATGTACATGTAGGTACTGTATTTGGGGCATTCTAAAACCCTCCTATACACAGGTACCTCAGACTTCCACATGTTCCAAGCAACATTAAGTACATGGGTTTCTTCGGTTTGCATACTATAGATGGTATTATGTGGAAACCCCATGGCTTGTGTACTTCGGATTTGGTCTCGACAGTCCGCTGTGGTATTTTGTGGAAAAAGCCAGTTGAATAGGATAGTGCACCGATGGTAGTGGGGATTTATAAGACTTGCTACATGTACATGTACTGTGGTTTGATGGGGTTTTGAAGTCCTCATAACGATGTTGTGGGTGGGCTGTTATAGTGTACATAATACAATTGTTGCATGCTGTGCTGGGGTCCATGGTGTTTTGTACACCGGAGGAGACAAATGCCACTAAGGCGAAGCTGAGGGTGCCATTTGCCCCCTGAGGGTGTACGAAACCCATGATCCCAATCACATCATGCAACAATTGTTTTGTTATACCATGGTAAGAGATTCCTCTTCTTTGGAGGTGATCTGCTATCATCTTCCATCATTAATAAGAGGAAATTGGTATAGTTCAAAAGCAGATGAACAGTGGCGAACAATTGTAAACAACAATGGCGGTATGGTCGTTGAACTAAAAAATGTTCTTCACTGTTCCCTACGGCACATCGCTGAGGAATGTAAATCATTTTAGTAAGTACTAGCATAATAGCATAATTTTGGTATGCTTAATATCAGAAAATGTTCTAAATCAGACAATCGGGAAATTGGTGTAGAACATGGAATTGATCCAGTTGCACGGAATTTTACGGAATAAAAAAAAAAACAGAAATCAACAGAAAGTGAAATACTGGATTCAATTAATGAATTCAATAACAATTTTTTTATTTTTTATACAACATTCTACGAACTCAAAATCCTTCAATTCTGGCAATGAAGTTCATCTAGTCTTGATTTTTGCTAGATTTTTATGTGGCTGTGATCAGTATATGAACGTTTAAACACACATGCAGATTGTTAGTCTGGCTCTCTCCTCCATATTCCATACAATACGTAGGCGAGTGGGGAAACACACAACTCAAATTTCCACGGTTGAGAGGACGTGGGATGGAGTCTAGTCTCAACCTCGTTCCGATTATATTTCATGCAAAATTATAACCTCATACTCATAAACAAATCGCTCTCGCCGCACAATTTTTTCCAAATGTGCGTCATCGACCGATCATTTAAATCACAAAGATTTTATTGCAAAAGAAGTTCTAAACAACCGATCCTTAATTCACGAATCCATGAAAATGGTTGTTGATGAAAAAAGTATTATTAAGGGCACAAATTAGGGGATAAGATCTTTCATTTCCCGTTTTTGGGGGGCTTTTTTTTTCCAAGCTTGAAACTTGTATACATTATACATGCGGGCAAGTGAAAAACTTGGTTCAAGTGTGTCACATTGGAAACCAAACGGAAAGCAGGTGGGTAGTTGTGTCCTATTTATTGTGGGGTTTTTTCACCTTGAATTACCACTGTTGTTATCACCAAAATGGCTAAAAGATAACACCGGTAAAAAACGGAATTAAGAGTTTTAGAAAACGAAGTTCAGTAAATTACATCACGGAAAATTCTGATGTCTGCTAAATGTATGCGCTAAGATTAATGCATATTGTGACAAACCAGAAGAATCATTCATAGCTTTAGTGAGAAGTGGCTCTCCAGTTTTGTGAACAAGTCACGTTCAACAAGTACATCTGATCAAATGCGTGATAAGCACAGTTTATACAATAAATCAAGGAGCAACCAAAGATTTTTAAATTTTAGAGTTGTCTGCTATCAAGAGAGGAAGATCGAAAAGAAATAAACTCCAGACAATTGTTATCAGAAATGATTGGTTACTGATAGAGCCGACACACCTGTTGTACAATTACAGCAAATTGTCTCCTCCCAGTAAGCGCAATACAAACAATCAACAAGCTGTCAGTAAAAAGATGATAAACCACAGGTACAACAGGGCCTGGGCAGAGAACCCCAAATACAACTGAGGTGTCCAGTTTTTCTTGTTATTTCTTCACCAATCCAGTAGAAAAAAATCTCACAACTCATTAATCTATGTTGGGTTGTCCAGCAACGACATGAGTTTATTCGGCAAGTTGATGCCATTATGAATGAGCAAATCAAGACGGCAACTTCCCTTCATTTTTAAATTTGAAAAACTCAAACTTTGGCAATTTCATAATCAGAAATGTGCTCTAATAATAATGTGTGATAGAGATAAAGTTGGCCAATGGAATTCGAAAATATACTATACTGTATTATGTGCCATTCTTCTGTGCATCAATCTGTACATGTGTATGTTAAAGCATGAAATTCAGGCTTTAACGTAAATTGTTTGAACCAAAATAATTTGGAGAGTGTCAGAGGTGGGGGTGGGGTGGCTGATTAAACCAGGACTTAGGCTTTGATTCACATCCTATTACATGGCATAATTTTGATTATAGTTCCATATAGTTCCATATTGAATGCGATACACACATGTACAGTACATACTGCTATGTGGTTAAAGATTGTAAAATAAAGAACTTAACTGTCAATGATCAGCACAATAGTCTCTGAGGTTAACTTTAACCTTTTCATGATTTTATACACATTCACTTTGTTTTACATGTATAATGTAACTGTCAATTTAAAATTTGCTATTTGTGCAACCCATCAGAAACAATCAAAGCACAAACACTAAGTTGGAACATTTAGAAAACTGATACGGACCAAAAGGTTTCTGTCATTATTTACTTTGTATGCAAGTTTTTCAGGACATATTATTTGTAATTCCACCTGTGCTCATGTGATACGTGTTTCACTTCATGCTTGTTAGATAACTATTAAATAATGCACATACATGTAGTAAGCAAGACAGGTAGCTTGAAGAATCTATTGCTTTATGAATTCACTGAACAGTAGTCCCTACATGAAGGCAGTTAATATTAGTAGGCATACTGGTTTATAAGTCGTAAGAAAAACAGGCTTGAAGAAGAAAAATAGTCTGGTGCTTTTTCTATATAACAAGATTCAGAAGTCAGGATTGCTTCCTCAAAGAAAAACATAACAAAGATTGTTGTATTGTGAAAATGATACTCGTACACGTCCATGTACATGTTTATGTACATGGAAATGTAAAATGTCAGGTGGGAGGGGCCATTATAGAAAATCTATACCATAACTTAAGTGACCCTTAAATTGAAGAATCAATAATTTACATATAATCAACGTACACATTTCTTGTTGAATGCGTACTATTATTCTATCATCTTTACACTAGGCACCTGCACTGCTGGTTGGCAGCGCTGATTAATTCTTACCATCTCTTGCCCCTACCCTTACTCCCCATCCCCCCACCATCACCTTACCACACAAGAAGACAACCCTGTGCATATAGTCTCTTCCATTCCATCAGAGGGTTTCTTAATTCCACCGGGCGCTTTGGCCTTAAAACATAAATTAACCCACAAATAAATTTTCAGGGAGAGAGGATGTCTGGCACATTGCGAATAATGTGTGCATGAATTCTCGTGGAGGTTGGCAAAAGGAAAAGATTATGCTAAATGCACATCGCACATGTCCAACAGAGTCAAACTGTACTAATACACTAATGCACACATTTGGTACATTAATTAAAGTGTGTAAATTTCATCAATGATATTTACTGAGGAGAAGAATATTTAGCTAGTTACTGCCTGCAGGCTCTCTTGGAAACGTGTGCACATTTATCTAATTGTCAGTGTCAAAGACAAGTTTTTCAATGTTTAGAAATTGCTGAATGTTCTTGTAAACTTTGATTAAAATGGTAAATACAGAGACTCATCAAAGATATACTTTTAAAATACCAAATCTACATGTATGTAGATATTTTCTAGTATCAAGAGATGTTAAGTTTGGGAGGAGGGTTAGTCTGTAATGACATCCATTTTACATTAAATAAAACACATTAATTTGGGGTTGATCAAAGAAAAATTGACTAGAGAAAAATGTTAACCTTGTAACTTCCAGAACATGTTGACCCTCTACATGTACCTACTGAGCCAACTAGCCCTAGTGTTGGTGGTCTCCCAATTACTTATTTGATATATTAAACAAAAACATGGTGGAAAATATTCGGGAGAAAAATAACACTTTAAATTTTCTTAGACAGGCCACCATATACACCTCCTTCTTCCTTCTTATATAGCCCTGTTCAGGGCGTATTTCCTTTGGCCATCCCCCTTAAAAGTTTGGTCAGTCTGTTCACACTTCAAAAAGCAACTCCTAGGAAATTTCCTGGACATAATTACCCCAGCTCAGGAGTAGGGTAAAGAGAGTTGATACCAGGGTGCAGTGTCTTTCCCGTGGAAATAGACACGAATGCAAAACGAAAATGGGTTTAACTTACCCCAGTTTGCTAGATGTTATAGTATATTATTAAGTAGTTACTACATGTAGGTCTTGTGAAAACACACAAAATGGCTTGGCACACAAGAGACTTGCTTAGCAGAGACAGTGTGTTTTTATTAGTTTTCAAGATCAGTTTGATTTAGCATTAAGCAACATTTTCTATTTTATGTAGGTACTGTGAAATCGAATATACAAACTTGAAATGTGCACCCATTGGCCTACACTTACTTTGGCCTACACTTACTTTGGCCTACACACACAAAACGAAGTAAATGTACTCCATACAGCAATATTTAATTACATTACTTTATTCCTTTATGATGATTTGATAATCAGCTGTGTTGGTGTACTAGTTCTTGTATTTTTCTTTAAAACAAAAAACTTTAACTTCTACCTTTAATTTGTTTTTCTCCAGACAACAACAATTTTAACAAGCTGTAAAGACAGATAAGAATAATCACAATTATTTTCCATTTTGTGACTAAAGGTTGAAGCTAGTTTATCTGTTAAGCACATTTGATGTACAGAAAAACCACAGTAAACAACACATGGAACATGCATTAAAAAGACAGGCACTGTGTGTACATGTACATCGCAAAGTAATCTAGTGAACATTTTTAGGAACTATTACTGACATAAGAAACAAGAAAGCATAAAGAAGTGAGTAAGCAAAATAAGTGAACATACATTATGTTAGCAGAAGTGTGAAGAAGAGTCGATTGGACTGTATTTAAATATAGGAAGAACAAAAGGGTAAGATTTAAACAATATATGAATTGTATCTTGCCAATAGTTAGCGATGCTTAGATGAGTTACAATAAGTATTATTATTATTTATTTGTCTTATATACATGTAAATCATTTTGAAGTTTAAATGTAACAGATGCAAAAACAACAAATACAAACAAACTTCCTTTCACCCTTCTCAATGCTAATTGATTTTTCAAAGACCCCTAAAGGTTAACAGAATATGGTAGACCAGTAACCCCAATCCTCCTGGGAATCAAGGCCCCCCTTTATGGTCCCCCCCCCCCCAAACACCATACATGCAACCTGTTCAGCTACACCCCATGGAAGCCCCAAAGAGTGGTCACTGCACCCTTATAGTCACACCTTGATAGCTGCTGGAACCATTGGCCTGGTTTTTCTGAAGTATGTCAAAGTTCAGATACATGTAGGACTATTACAGAATATTGGCAGACAGGATTTATGTTAAGACACATCACATCCTTGCAGATTGTTATTAACCCTGACTGTATTAACTGGATTAAGGAAGAGGACCCCAGACAGAGTCAAGGTTGCTTTGATAATCTCTAAGAATCCAAATGATCCTAGAATGAATCATTTTCCTGCCCTCATTCTATTACAGAGCCTTGGGGGTTATCCAGTATAAACAGAGTGGTTTTATTGTAATAATTTAGACCTTACCTATCATCAATCAATTAATACAAATAACCTGCATAGAGCTGAGCTGTCATTTTGTACAAAAGTTCTTATAAATTCAATTTATCTCTACTTAGGCCTAAACTGCAACAAATTTCATTCCACCTGCATCATTCTGTATCAAGACGAAATCAATTAAACAATTTATTGTGGTTTTCAAATTGCCTTAATTAGAAAACCAAGCACGTCTTGAAGTTCAGAGGTTTGTTCGTTTGTTTGTTTTGGGTTTGGGTTGTTTTTCAATCAGCCAAACATTTTCAAATTCCTTTATGCCTGAATGGTAATTCAATAATGAGCAATTTGTGCATGCATGTAGTAACCAAAGTATTGACAATAAATATTCTTTAGGGGAATCTGCATTATGTATGTAGGCCTACATGATTGGAGAGTTTCAACATACTTACTGTTATTTGTGTGCAATAATTTATTTTTGATCAAATGAAACAAAATACAAACTGGAGTTATCATAGTTTCAGATTTCAAAGTTACTCCAAATCTATGGACATTGTTAAGTTTGCTGTTCTTAAAATCATCAATTAACCCAGATCTAAAGTTGCTGACTCTACAATAACCGGCTTCCACACCCCCCTTAGGAGTCAGGAAACTTGCCTGTCAGCAGAGAATAGTATCACATACATGTACTTACCAATCTTATGACCAGGCTTTCCTATTAGCATAATGTGTATCAGGTCAGCAGGGTCAGATCACTGCACAGTTAGGGATTTCTTAACATTCTGTAGTACTATACACTGTACACTGACTGTACCTGCCCAGCGTACAATACAATGCTGTACAGCCCGTCAAAACATTGCATGAAACCCTACTTTTAAACACTTTGTGAACAATTTTGCACAGGTAGCTTAGATGCACAGATCTGAAGTGTATTCCGTAACACAGTTGTAGGCCTAAATGAAAATTGAGTTAATTCTATTTCTACATGTCTCACCACTGAGACAAGGATTACCGGTACAATCATAGTTCCAAGTTTGTTTTATTTTCAAGCTGTGTAATATTCATTTATAACTAATCAGCAGTGAGGAATGTGACACAAAATCTTTAGAACCATGGAAGAAAGAAACACAAATTCCATACCACTGCAAACATGGACAGAATCATTCACGGGGACACAGAATCTGAAACTTTCTACATAGATAATTCCTTGGGAAAACATCAAAAACATAGGAAACAGTCTCATTGTAGAATGAAATTACCAATTTTATACAAAAAAAGAATGGAAGCACACCTTTGAAGAACCCTGTTAAATGTGCTTACAAATCTTAAACAGATTTCAGAATGACAAACCTGTATTGATGTAGTGTACACACCTGTATAATAAAAAAAACCACTTAAACACAAAACTTCTACTCAGCCATAACAATGGATGGACATCTATTTAACACGGTGGTTTTCACCAAGCTTATCAGTACAAGTGTGTTCAGGAGATTAAGTTTTCTCAAACTAAAACCTGTTACCAGTGAAAACACAATGGCCTTTGGGCTGGTTCCTACTAGTGTAAACTTACAAAACACAACTCCTTTTATTGTTCAGTAAGATTTTCATCTTTAAAAAGGGAAACATTACACTAAAATCTTTATCATTATTCCCTGAATAAATTAAGAACTTTAAAAGAAATGCACTTCATTCATCATCCTCTGCCACACATGATTCCAGATACAGCAGGCTCTGCATACACATTGGCAAACTTCAAGGAAAAATTCAGCCGGCCAAAAAACATGCACAATGTACACATAAACATGAACATCAAATTCTTACCTTTGAACCACACAAAGTTAAAAGGACAAAGCTATGGTATACCCATGTAGAGTTAATTATTCATTCAATGAATTAGTTCAAGAAAATATTAACAGCAAGAATTCAACTTCAAAGTGTTTGGTAAAAGAGTAACAAGATAACAGTCTTTGGCAGCAGGGGATTTGAAGATACTGTTATACCCAAACACTTGAATAATTTTACACAAACTGTGAAAGCAAAATGAATTTTTACATCACCATCCCTTCACAGCAACTTTAATGCAAAATTTGGCTTTGAAAGTATGAGCGTTCACTCGCGATTTCACCACCTTGAAAATTCACTTTGGACTCATTTGATGAATGACTTGGGCTTTATGCCTGGCCATGTGATTTTTCATTTCTAAAACTTAATATCATCAAAATTATTTATAAAATTCCAACATGTCTTGAACATGAACAGTCCAGTCACGGTCATTTGAATACCACCATCTCCATGTCATTTTAATCTCCAGACACCTATTTAGTCTACATACAATATTTGAAAAGAAGCTTGTCCACAAACCACTTCTAAGCAAAATAATGTGGAATAACTAAAAGCTGGCAAGCACTAGCCTTTTAGTCTTTGGTACTGCAGACTTGCCTTATCTAAATAACAACAGGGCAGGTGGCTCTGGAAAGAACCTAAGTAAGACCATGGTAAAACTGATGCAATGCTGTAATGTACTGAGTTGGTACAAGTACACAGCATACACTGTAACCAATGAACATTATAGCACACTGTATGTATGTAGACCACTAACTGGGGCATGAAGCAGAGCCTGAACAAAGTTGTCAAATTCTCCCACGGCTGACCTTGGTAGCAACACAGTTTGAAGACTGTTGGGCTGTGCAGCAGACTGCGGTTGTACTATTTATAGACATGTATTTTTGTCCCAAATCACATTGACAATGATTTGTGTTTTTCTTTGAATTGAAACAGACATTTTTTTTCATATTCACACTATGTAGGCCTACATGTAATGGTGAACTACAATAAATAGTAGTTATTTTCTGTACAAAATGCTGCTTCATTGACATACAATGAGGTCTCTGAGACACAAATCTGACTGTGTAGTGTAATATTGTGCATAGCTCTGTGATAGACAATGTACTTTGATGCCTTTTTTGTTGTGTAAAGTGTTGCCTGGCCTGTGTCAAAAATGACAAATTTACATGAAGAACACGTACAGAAATGGGAGCCTAAATCTAAATGTACAAAGTACAGCGCTGGGTAACTTTAACAGTACTGTAATAGTACTACACATGTAATTGGGTTTCAGTTCAACCCCTTCAATCATGTTTTAAAAGCAATATAGAGTATTTTGGGGGTTGAGTATACACTGTACATGTAAATGAATACACAGGTACTGAGCCAGTTGTGCCAAAGACCCGTTTCTGAATGTAAATTAGTTAATGAAATATTAAAATTTTACATTATGCCTTAATTTATTTGGTTTGTCTCCTGAATCTGTACAATCATCAACCTGTCCCGAAGGTAATGAGATGGTTTATTCGTTTATACACAGTTTCTTTTCAACTGTTGAGAGTTATTTCTAATCAAAAACATTGCTTTCATCTGGCCAGCCTAATACATTTATTTTTCCTGTAAAAGTGAAACATACATTACATGTACATGTAGTACAAAGTTTTCATATAAAACAAAACATAAGAATGATCCTTTACATGAATTAGCCTTTGGGTCAAATATTAAAAGGAAATCTAACCACACAAGTGTTACAGTCATGCAGTATTCATGCTTGCCTAGAATGTGTGAATTTTATTACCTGAACCATAAATCAGCGGTAATAATAGTTTTCTGGCTGTGTTATCATGCATGCTCAATGCATGCTCAATGCATGCTGGGAGGTGAAATGTACAGAAAAGACCAGGTGCAAATGTAACTGAGAATGTAAAATTTGCTCTAACGGCTAAAGCAAAATCCTGAAAGCATAAAATGCGCTTCACAATTTCCTGATCAATCAGCAACTTACTTTTACCAACAATCATTTTTAGGTCAATAATAATCCTTTTCTACAGTAAGAAAAAAAAACATTAGGCCTAGGCCTACAGCTCAAGTTAGAAACTGCTGAGGTTTTTTGTTGTGGTGTTTTTCTTGTTTTGTTGGGTTGGGGGGTTTGGGGGGATTTCTGTGTTTGTTTTCTTTTCTTTCACCTCAAAACTTTGCATTCAAGGTTTAAAAAAAATATATATATATATATTTTTTAAGTATAAAATAAATGATAATATTTATTTATTTATTTTATTTATTTTTTTTTTTTTGGGGGGGGGTTTCTGTTGTTTTTGGGGTGAGAAGGGATTTTGACTAGAATGTTAATAAATTAGTGCTTTCCAAATATGTGTTTTTACTTGTATGCCCCCCCCCCAAAGGCAAACTACACATGTACTCCCCACCCCCTGACCCTGATCATACTGCACAAACATTCCACAAATATAATTTTAATCAGCTTTCTTCATTGTAAGTTTCCTTTTCATTTGGCTGCATATTTCTTGGCAAAATTTCATTGGGAAAGGGTTTTTTTATTATTAAACTGAAAATAAAATTTAATTAAAAAAATATGCTTACATTACAAACGCAAAGATTTTACCAGTATCTGCTTCAAGTTGACGTTCAAGTTTTCTCATTTCCTCAAACCAAATCTAAGCCCGAAAAGCATATCAGGCTTTTTCAGGTACCTTCTGCAGATTTCCAAAGATTTTAAACCGCAAATTGATTGGCAGGTCAAGCATAAGTTTGAATCGGAGCAGCGCGCACGCCGCGCAGGGCTGTGCAGCGCGCAGGGCTGTGCAGACCTAAATTTAGGATTGCTCTTTATTTTCAACGATTAACTACAAAACCATACCTCTGTTTTCAATCATTTTTCAACTTAAGTACGGAGACACAATGCTTATGCTAGCTGTAAAGTTTTGTAGACGTGGAATAAACAAAACATTAATTATGGTTTCGTATGTTTTGTTCTTTTTTCAGGGCCAGTGTGTGTAAGCCAGGGCAGGGACAAGTGTACACACGAAATGTCAGCTGACGGGAAACTGCCTACATTACTGCCAGATATAAACCATGGAGGAAAGAAAATAATTCTAAGGCCTTTCTTGAGACATATGATTCTTATGAAGCAAGAAAGGGCCAAAGTGGTCAATGCACTGCTAGCGCTTGTTACAGTTGTATGTATGTCAATGACTTCAAATGGTATTTGGATTGTTTACAGTACAGACTTAATCTCCAGTCTTAATCACGCCTCAATCAAACAATTACGTAACCTACTTGACAGACATAAAAGGATTAGAAGTGTGTGGGTAAACAAGGCTTTGGTGGGCAGACAGCTATCGATTTTGTCCTCAGCTGACCGGACTACGACCGGACTACAACGGTCACATTGGACACTTTGATAAGATTCAAACGCGTGCGGGCGGGCAAGCATTAAATTGCATGAAACACACACAAACTGTCGTCAATGCCAAATGCAACTTGAAACGAAAACACAAAACCGAAACCTACCTGCTGCTGCGCTGATTGTTTCCCAGGCGCTTCCTCAGCGGCTTCTCACGGAACAAGCACTTTCCTGGGTAATTCGTCGAGTCGCAGGCGGCTTCACAGGCGAGCTCTGCTGGCTGTTTGTGGCAGTTTTTAAGCAGAAAATGCGGCTTTTTGGAGCAAAAACACGACAGCTTTGCGTGCACACTAACTATGCACGCACGGTTCATGCATGTAGTGTGGTAGCAGGCGATTTCCGTGTTACCAATTGTGAGCTCCATTCATTTATCAACGGATAGGTGACTGGCGGTATTGGGGACACGACGCATGCGTGTGTGTAACATTCGACTTCGAGCGCATTGGTTTGGCACTATTTAAGGGGACTCCCCTAGCAAGTCTTTAGCTTTCCAGCCAAGGGGGTAGGGAATACTCGTAGTTGCTGCGACCTCGAACTTAAGTTATATAAGTAGTGGAAGTGGTTGTAAGTCTGGTTTTACCAAAATAGCAGACTGAGTGTCAACTATATGACTTGCTTTTTATTTTGTGCACCATAGTTTGGATCTGATCAAATAATGAACAAAATCAAATTGATGCCAATTTACTGCTTTCTGGCTTTCTAAACCCAATGGGTTCTTTCATCCTAGGCCTTTATCTTATTAAGTAATTAGATAAGCTCGGCCTTAAATCCACAGGCACAATCATTATAAAAAGGCTGTACTTTATTACACTGGCACAAACTGTAATAAATGTTAACCATTTTTGTCAATTTACAACCACATTTACAATGTTCAAACTTCTCTTTGCTCTTTGGGACATAATTGATTTAAAAAGAAAGGATTTACACACAAAAAGCACAAATCGTACTACATATCGGAAGTGTATGCACAGCCAAGTTAATTCAACCTCAAAAATTTAGGTTGCAATAGTTGCAATCAGAGACAAAAATGTGTGGGGTTATGATTGAGGAGTACGGAGTGAATTCCAACGCGTTGCCATAGACTGAGCCTGCAGTTACACTGCAACAAATCTTGCAATATACAAGGAAACCTTAAAATAAGAACACAATTGGTTCGTTCATTGCATCCAAATGTCAAAGTAAAAATGCATTCTGAGCTAATGGTATATTTAGATTGAAAATCATTTAAATTACAATTACAATTTTGCCCCTACTTTAAACTGATTTAGTTTGTAATTTCTATTTAATAATAATAATAATAATAACAACTAGTTTCTATATAGCGCATTTTACAATAACGTAGCAATGCCAATAACATTCCTTTTTAATCTTTCTCAGCTCCCTGGGGAGTATACAGCCTCGGGCTGCCATGGCGCTCTAACACAATATCAACTGTTACCTTCGCAGGTACCCATTTATACCCCTGGGTGAAGAGAAGCAATTATGGTAAAGCATCTTGCTCAATGACACAAGTGTCATGACTGGGATTCGAAAACCACACCCTGATGAATTAACCACCAGAACTTGAATTTGACGCTTTAAACCACTCGGCCATGACAACCTACAACCTACATTTAGATTTAGATTTCATGATAGAGAAAAGTGACAATGCTGGTACACTTTTATTCAGCGTGTAACTTATCAGATTATGTTATTATTCTGTCATTATTATTTACTTATTTATTTTTTTTTTCTTCCTTCTTCATTTTTTGTGCCATAGAAAACTAACATCAAAAAAATGGGTAGGGTCATCGTTTTTTGATTTTTTTTATGTAATGATGATTTATAGACGATGTAACCTTTGTTTACAGAAAGAGTGACCTTGTACATTCTAGGGCCTTTCTGGCGGGCAAGATACTGCACTGGCCACATGGGAAATTTAACGTATTGTGTCAAAATTTCTACATGTACATAAATTCAAGAGTTATAAAAGTAACAGCTGAACAAGTTTTGAAACGTGCCCCTTTCTACATAGGTCTATCAAAAATGTATAAAAATCAGACGATGCAATTACCATAAAATATAAGATCTTATGTTTTCTTCCATTGAGATGTGTACAAACCATGCCTGCAGGGAGTCCAGGCTCTGTGGCTCTTTTGTAAACTTGTGAAGTCACAGGTCACATGGTCTACAGGCAAAATGATCAAGAATGATACCATAAATGTCACCTGTGAAAGTTTTAGTTGAGTACAATGCCTACTTATTGAGAAAACAGTAAAATCTATCACATATTTTCATTAAGAAAATCAAATCCATTCATGTTTAGCAAGATGAGAGCGGGTACAAACTGCATCTCTAGCCATATTAAGGGCAACATTCAAACGGACACCACCAAACTTGTTAAAGTAACCTTTGGAGACTTTTATTGATTTCTACTTAATGGAGGCACTTCAGAGGAAATATTGTGCAGGATGCTTTCTATCATTTCCATCTTTATAACGAGGGGGCTTTTAGATAAAAATTACACATTTTCTTTTTAGGGTCTTTACCAAAGTATGCCCCTACCTTTGAGACCATGTCACATTTTCTCAATATTTTATAACAGGTGGTTTGAATACTCAATCACATTGTTTTCAAACAGATTTCGGCAGGCAAATTAACTTACAGTCTCATCCACTGAATGGTTCAAATATTTCATCAAATGTCTACTTTTTTTATATGTATGTTTACCTTCGTTCATTGATTTATTTTATTTATTTATATGTTTATTTATTTGATGAATTCCAGGCTCCTCTGACAGGGATGGAACCAGAGAGTTATTTATTGAAGGGGGCAGTGACTGATCAAGAGTAAGATAAGAATGAATGGAGGACTCTGCAGACTTCTTGATCCGACAGTTTGACAAATATCATTGCACACACAAATAATGAAGGAAAAATAATGGTAATCAAATATGTCTATTTAGGCCTTCTAACAAAAGAAATTTAATGCAACAATTAAGCCATTACTCATCACTTTCTTCATTACTTTATTCAATCATAAAATATTGTTTAATTTGTTGTTACTATAACATCAAAAGTAGGCCACAAATGTAAAGACAGTAATAAGTTTTATCCATTTCCACTTGAAATTATAAAGATATCTTTATCTGATTGCAATTATATGAAATATTTGTATTTACACTTTAAGAAAACTAAATAAGTACCGTATTACAATTTACTAGTGACCTTTACAATGATGGTGTCATATTTGTGATGCTTTCTTTATGCAAGAACAATATAACAAGAATATACAGATTCTCAAAATTCTCATTTAAGGCCCCATTTGCTTCCATTTATTGAGAGGGGAATGGCACTGTGATGGTGCTGCCACCATGGTAGTCACTCTATCACAGTTTGCAATAATAACAATCATGAAAACCGATTGTTATAACAACCAACAGGTTCAGACTTTCTAACATTCCCAAATCTAATTATTAATCCATGAAAAAGGGAACCCAGGAAATGTTGAATTTCATGTGAGACAACTCATGGGTGCAGCCATTCTGGCTGTATGACAAATTTCCCCTTGCCCTTGGCCCAATTTCATAGAGCTGCTTAATTGCCAATTTTGTGCTTACTGCGCGAGTTCCCACTTCATAGCGCTGCTAACCGTTAGCATACAAAAAGGCATGCTAACCTTCCGGGTGCTTACTGTATGAAAATTAATGACTTAACAATGCAAATCTATAGTGAACGCGCAAGCTGGCTGCCTAATTTTCTTGCTAACCTGTAAAATAGTTCTGCTATAGTTAGCAAGAAAATTTGCTAACCGTTAAGAAGCGTTATGAAATGGGCAGCCCCAGTTATCAGCCTAGTAAATTTTGATAAAAATGTGATATACCATAATGGTATCATTATACCATAAATGTGCGCATGTGGTATGGACACACTGTGTCCATAGCAGACAGACTCACGTCAAACTCACTGTCAAATCTGGTTCTTTTCCAATGTTTGGTTCTATTGACTTCAATTGGAGAAAATACAAAATGACTTTACCATGATTAGAGCTCACATAGTTCTTAAATATTTTACCAGTACATGTTAATGGATCCAACTACAAAATTACCAGCAACTGACCCTATAGAAACACAATAGTGTAAATTTAAATCACTCCTAAAAAGTTTCCTGTTTGTTTAATTGCCTATGTTCGTTAAATTGCCTTTTACTGTTTTGGAACGCATTGAGACTTTTGTGTGATGCGCTATAAGAACTGTGTTATTATTATTAATATATTATTTTAATTTAAAAAAATTAATAGTAAAATTAAAACAAATTTAATTACTGGATATCTGATATGCCATTATTGTTAACAAGTATAATAAAGCATATAAACCTTATGGACTGTTTTGGCTTTGTTAGAAACAATTGCAGAACGTGGGTTGATAATAAAATTCCAAAGTGCTATGGGTTTTGCCAAAATGTTTCCTCAAATGACACTTGTATTGTACACAAAAGGTTACTTCACTGTTTTACTTTTAATGCTAGATAATGCTTGTAAAAAGTATGTTGATTTAAACAACTTACCCATCCAAACTAAAATAATAAACTATTCCTGATGTAATGTATCATTAACATTGATCCTTCACATCGATGGTGTTAAATCGGACACAATAATTACCTTAATTAGTTATTCTACATTGTATTTGAATAACCATTAATCAATCATACTTATCCACAACAGTACAAACATGTTTCCAAAATTAATTATGACCAACAACATCCTGTCTGGTAACGAAATACAATACCATCCAGTTTGGTTCTTGTTCTCATTGTAAATTTTACATGAAATTTCTTTCCCATAAACATTAATTAGTCTATGGGTCAAAATATACTATTTCCAAGCTGCTAAGGCTTAATATTAATGTGCCTAAAATATAATCTAAAAGAAGTGTTACACCATTATGCTTCAAAATAATCATAGCAGTTTGAAAATGCATACATGCTAATGCTGAGATCAAAAGAATTTTAAAAAGTAACATTTTCACATCAAAGCATTAAACCATTGTACTACGCACCCCCACACCCTTCTCATCCATGAAAACCTCTAGTTTTTAATATTCACAGACTGACTTTTAGTTTTTGCAAAGACTAGTAGGCCTACTAGAAGAATAAATGCATAGATACTTAAAGCAGTGGCCACAAATTTCCAGTGCCCCCCCCCCACGGAAAAATTTGCGATAGTGCTCACAATAATCAACAGAAAAAGAAAAGGGACAAAAAGGAAGCGTGTTTGTATAATCTAATGTAGTGAACGATCACATCGGAATTGCTAACACAGCCATAAAATGCCAAAAACATAAGAGGATGGTGGCCCCCTGCAGTGTCCCCTTCCTAAACAAAAGCATGACCCCCACCACTGACAAACCCACCCCCCCCCCCCACTTAAAAGCAGTGCCCCCCCCTCCCCCATTGAAAAAGTCCTGTCTACGCCACTGACATAAAGTAAAGTTGGGCCAACCCCAGAATGTACTCGTTATCAGTGATGTTGGTACTGGTTATCAAATGGAATGTGATCAATGTCTGCACCAATTTAAAAATATTTTTGTTTAGTCTAAACGGCAGCACTTGGTCGTCATTTCTACTTATACATGAGGCACATTATCATATTTTTGGCAACAAGATTTTTTATATTTTTATATTTAAACTGTTACTAGAATTGGAGTGGAGCGTCACTGGAAATGGCGTGTCCCACTCAGCAGACATACATTGTTGACATGAATAGTGACATGTTGTATAGGTACAGACATACAGGTGGGTACAACAGACAGGTGACAACCACGCACAGGTTGCCACAATACACACTGTCTTGTTTGTCAAAACAATGATGGTGAACATAGCAGACAAGTCAGTTTATAAATAAGCATTTGGTCAAAAGGCAGGTGGCCATAAAATGTTTTTGGCAACAATAGGCTGGTGGCCACTTGAGACAAGAAGTTACACTTGGTGGGAGGTTTACACAAGACAGGTGATCAAGTAAGGCAGGTGGCCACAATGGACAAGTGCATCAATACAACAAGTAACATAGAAGGTTGATAAGAAAAGGTAGTTGGCCACTATACACGAGTTATTGCAACATGTAGTTGGACATGTGGAGACATAAACAACATGAATTTCATCACATATTCCATCATGAAGTCTCAGACAGAGTGTTTTCCTAACCTCATATGTGAAGTAACAAGACACTCTTTTTTCCCACAGTGCATGTTTGCAAATTCCCGCCGCTGCTGTTTGATCTTCACTCAATCTTTAACTGTACCTAACAGTCCTATGCACAGGGACATTAATCTTATCACTGCAAAGCAACATAGTCTTTGTCCTTTAGAAACAGACAGCCAGGAGACTTGATTCTTACAAATAACTGACTAAGCGTTGATTAATCTTTGTCTTGAGGTCTGCTCTACCCTTCTGAATTTGCCGACTGTCTCATCTGAGAAGAAACAATTTGTTACAGTGTCTAGCGCACGGCAGGAAATTATATGGAAAGGTGTATTGTTAAATCACTGGTTTGGCACCATCAGGTCCTCATTACAATTTATATGAATTTCTACCAATTAGTTGATCATGTTTTGAACCCCTTCGTAAAATTATTTTATTGATAATCTTGGCCAAGGCTTTTTTGGCAATGATAAACCTGAACTTTGTTGGAAAACATTTATCTGTGTTTTGATTTAAAGCCCTTTTAATAGATTTACAAACAGAAAATGAATAAAGATATCAATGTTCAATTAATTTAAATTATATATTAATTAATGAGGATATTTTGTCCTTTTGGAGTTGGCTATGGGGAAAAAATCCACAGACCCCCACGAAACTTGTGTGCTTGCAAAACTCATCTTCTCCAGGCTTATGTTTTCTTATAGGCTGTTTTTACAGTTAGAATTGTTTTCATTTTGTTTGCTGTTTCTTTGCAGCATCAAATAATTTCTTAATAAAATATAGAGATAAAAACCAAATACCAGTACCTTGCAAAATAATTCTATCTGATATGTTTTGCCCAAACTGGGCAACATTAAAATCTCTCAGTTTTGTCTTTCTTGCACGAATTTAACCTTTGACATTTGTACTGCAATAGGTATAAACTTAATAGCATGAAAGCTTTCTTTCGTATAAGAAACCAGCTATTTTCCTTAATTTTTATTTATTTATTATCATTTTTTTTTTTTTTTTGGTAATCACTTATTTAGTACTGCCTTTAATATGCCATTGTGTAGAGTAGTACTATACAATTGAATGAAGCAATTTAAAACTGAGACCTCGACCATAAAATACCATCATAGTGAGCTATCCTTTGACATTCAGTTCAAAAAGAAGAGTATTCTTGACTTAGTAGTAACTCTGCTCTCCAAAATATTCAGTAACTTAACTATTTATTTCTTTATATATTTATATATATATATAATTAATAGGGGAGATGGCCTTAGCTTTTGATCCAAACCAGACTTTCGTTAGAGGCATAAACAAGCACAAACACAGACATATCCATTTATACTATAGCAAAAACAGGAGCAAAGGATTAAGGGAAAGTATCCAGAAAAAAAGCGGGAAAATTATAGCCAATCAAAGTTATAAATTTACAAACAATGGGGTGGCTAAGAACCAATCAGTAAAAAAAGTGAGGACAAAGGATTGTCAGTGTGAAAGGCTGGATCACTGGACCATAAAGGTGGTACCGCATTCTAGGCATTACAATGCGTGAAAGGGTAGGATTTATATATATATAAAACTAGTAGGAGAGATGGCCTAATCTTTCGATCCAAACCGGACCTTCCATATATACATGTATATATTATATTTGGGGGGATGTGAAAGACTAAAGCTTTGCTGATTTAGTTGTAATGAAATTACAACATCAAATCACCAATAGAGGGCAGTATACAGCTTACAGTGACTCACAAATCTAAGTATTTGTTGACATTAACTAGCAAAGTTGTGGATGATTGAGATTATTTGTTCGGTCACTGCTTCTTTAAAATGCTGTCAGTTTGAAAACTTATATTGATACAACATTTTCCACAGCTTCACACTAAATTAACTTTAAAATATCAACTTTGATGAAATATAAATGTTTTACATCATAATTACTCAACTAATTATGAAAATTACTAAAATATATATATATATATATATACATGTTTCTCAATATAGTAATAAATCTTTGGAAATAAACGTTCAATGCATGGTTAATATATTTCATTAAAGCATTATACTCAATGATTAATGAGTTGTTTTCTCTAGTGTCAATGTAAAACCATCCTTAAGTTCATCACTTACCTCCTACCAGGAAACAATTTAAATGAAATCAATTTGTTTTCAATCAAATGCAAATATAACTACAAGCTGTATATTGTAATAAGAAACTATCTATTATAATTGAAATAATATTTGGGGGTTGATTGGAGTTTGATGTAAGTAAGGCTTGTAGGTGCATAAATTAAAATTGAAATGAACGATGTACTTCCCCACACCTGATGTGCCTTAGTGTGGAGATATTTAGTGTGGCACCATTTATATTTGTTCAGGATAAATATCTAGTTTTGTTTCAATCTTTCCCCAAAACACAAACTTGTGATTAGCTTTCGAGGCATGTTATTGTGGGCTCTCATGCACCAGCAATGTGCCAACCAACTACACTATCAACAGTCCGACTTCATGAATCCACCAGGAGGCAAGCCCTGCATGATATGTAGCTATTCATAACACATATGAAACAGTTTTAATATGCTAGTGCTGAGCAATAAGATTAGTCTAAATATCAGGACTAAATCAAAGAAATGAATGAGAATGCCTGATGTCATTGACTGAAAATACATAGCACAAGAGAACAGTGCACAGCATTACAGTTTATTTGAAAATTGCAGGACCTACTCAAGTTGAAACAGATTATTCATACAATTTTTAGCTTTCACACATAATCATTTTGTTTTGTTTTTTACTTTAAAATGGGTTATAACTGTTGCCCAAAGGTTTCAAATACAGAAAGGTCAGAAATCTATGTGTCTTTAATGCATTGTGCAATAGGCAAATGAGCTCAGTAGGCCATGCACAAACCTGGATTCACCATGATGGTTTTGTGATCAGCATTGCCAGATTGGAGTTGAATCAACACATGAGGGCTCACATACTACCATGTACATTACAGACTATGCACGGAACGCAAGTATAGCCAAGTCTAGGATTAGAGAGAACATGTTTTATTATAAACCAATGTTGTATTTATCCTTCAAATATTATAACATGTGGCATTTGTTTGGACACCATTTTGGCTTTACAAGACCGTTATTGTAGTCTCTCTGGTGCGGTTGTCATCTTCAGTCTGGTACACAAGTTTGTAGGTACCCAGACTTAGATTGTCCTCATCCATCACTTCACTGACGTCTCTGCTAAATGCAGGGTTGATTCTTCCTCGTCCATTAAACTCCTCTGGCTTGATTGCTTTTGGCTGCTTAGGTTTGGTTGGCTGTAATGCAAAAGGAGTGGAATGACAAGATGAATACATAAAGGAATCTGAAGGGCATTTTGGAAACCAAAGCTTTAGCATTGCCTCACTGTCTATAAGGTCCGATAACTGAAAGCTCACAAGTTCAAAATGCCTGACCCAGCTCATGCCAGGGCCAAGTTTCATTGACCTTCTAAGCAGAATATATCACTTACCTACATTCTTAGATCCAGACAGGAAGAAGGGCTTCAAGGTCAATATGAGTCTTGTGATGCACTCATTTTCCAATAGATAGAGTCCTCCTTAAAGTTGGGGGGAGGGGATTGAGTTACAAGTGTCTACCTCACATTGAAATTGCGTAAAATATCATTTTGTTTTATACTCTTTTGGAGCAAAATTTGAAACAGGACATCATCAGACAGCAAATCGGTCTGTATATTCAAAAAACTAAATTCTGGGCCAGTCACAAGCCAGTCACAATGCCGTATTGACTGAATATCATTGTAAATCAGGAATGAACTAAAAATACTGTGTACAAAAATGTACAAACCTTGTATTTGAAATGTGACGTCATGGAACATTTTTGGATTTGGACAAAAATTGCACTTGAAGGGTATCAAACACAGTGGCAGTTAATACCATTTTAATGTGAGGTTAGAGACTTATAACTTTTCCCCCCATTTTCATAAGTACTCTATCAATTGAAAAATGAGTGGATCACAAAACTGAATTTGACCTTGGAGCTCCTCTTACAATGCTGAGGTGGCAGTTCATTATGACCATCAGAGAGTATATACTTTATAACCATCAGAGAGTATAAATGGCAAATACAGTTAAGTATCAGAGAATGTATTTATTTAGCTATTGGAAACATACAAGTTGAGAAGGGTTAGATTTTGGGTGAATAGTAAACAAGAATCTTTCAAGTTGACTATGCATGGCATTGCCGTTACAAAGTTTATGATCTGTCAGCCATTTTGAAGCCCTGTGACAAATCAACCTGCTTTTAATGGCATAATAAGGAAAGTGTTAATTGGAATATGAATTCTCAATAGAAGGAGAATGTTTCTAGTAGTGCTTTAGATAAAATACATTAATGATGCTCTTCCTTCAAAGTGTGTTAACTGAGCAGTTAGGACATTGACAAGCACTGGTAAACAATAGTTAGGACATAGAATGCATTACTACAACACTTGAAGCATGACATCACCAGGTATACATAAGGTTATTACATCGTTCATTATTACCAAACATAAAACATGGGTGCAACTTGACTGGCTGTAGTGTATTGGTTGGATGCTTCATGCTTTTTGTAAAGGACCAAACAATCAAAAAGCCTCTAGTTACAGTCACCATATGCACCCTCATTTCCTCTACACAGGTAGATTGTATTAAATTATTTTATTGCCCGCAATTTCTCCAGAGTGGTTATTGAGGTGATCATTTGATACAATTTAAATGCTTTAAACAGACCGTGAATGTCTCACGCGTATTCAAACCTCCGGGACCAAGATGGTCCCAACCATATCGAGTTCATATGTGCGTGATTCTGTTTACTAAAATACTTCGTTTAACATAGTTTTGGGCTATAGAAACTTTATCATAGTGCTGGGAAAGTACAATTTAGCTATAAAATATATGAAAGTAAAATAAACTTTTTAAAACAAATCAACAAAGAAAACCTGAGAATGAGACTTGACCTCAGTTTCAAGGTACTTGTAAACAGTTATTTTGCCCAACTGACGTTCATGTTATCATTAAACCTGCGTAATGGTCGTAAACATTTGGGCATTGATGGCAAATGGGGTTACTAGAAAATAAGCATCCTTGTTCCAATTTTTAATTTGTTTCTTATATTATATAAGAATTGAAATTGTATTTATAACGAATTGCTATGGGTAGTTTTAATTTTCAAGAATTTGTAGAAGTAACATTTAAAAAGAAGATTTTATTTTATAGAAATATAGTCTTTGTTTGACTTGTTTTCTTGTTTTCAATACATGTGAGACTTGCACAGTCTGTTGATGTATGAAGCGCCAATTAAATACAGAGCTACCCTGCTGACATTTTGTACAGAGCTATACCAATGGTAAATTACATTGCATTAAGCAAAGATACAAAAATAATATAATATATAATAATAATGCATAAACAAATTAGCTAAGCTTAAGAAATTTCTTCTAAAATTCAGTCAAAATGATATGCAACATACACTGCATTGAAATATTCCCCTGAAAAGTTTGCTTTTGCTTTATTTTCTGCTTGTGAACGTTGTATGAGTAAGTGCCCAGTTGTTACTGTTTAAAAGCAGTTAAGGTTTAAATATTGCAGTTAATCTGGAACCAGCTGCTCTACCTCGCTGTCTTCATGTCAAAGTACACATTGTGTCCCTCTGCTGGCAAAAAGTCACCAGTCTAAAAATGCAATTAATGCTCCTCTCAAACAGGTTTCGTTGATTAGTTTGGCCAATCTGTATGCCACAAGCATCAATTTTGTAGCTCATAACATGCACTGGGAGAATCAGCAGACTATACTTAAAATAATATGAATTAGTTCAGTAATGGGAACAGTTAGTTCATGCAGCTATTCCTTCATGCACATTTACACCTGGTTCCTAGAAAAACCACAAAGTATCACTTACCACTTTCTGACAAAACAATTATCAACAGATTTCTAAATAAATCAATAATTTTGCCTTGAAATTACTTGTTTTCAACTCATCCAGTGAGAATACTTTTTAATCACCTTATTTGAAAATTGCATCAGGTAAATTTAACCCCCCAAAAGGTGTTTTTTTTTTCAAATTAATTACATAATTCTTTTTGAGTTTGGTTTTTGAACTAGGTGTGGTAAACTTTTTACACAGAATCCATCATATATGGCATCAACAGAAATTATCGTGCACTAATAGACTAATATCACACTGTTGCCATCTTTGTCCGGTGCCATGCACAACCATGCTATAAAGTGTTGTTATATATAAAAGGGCCAGACTATCTTCACCTCTGGCCTCATTTTGGTCGCATGGCTTTCTTGTATCAAATACAAACAAGATGGAGACACAATGATGTTGTCTATAAATTAATCCAAGGACTTATTTTATTGCCCTTACTAGGTAGTACCACTCCATCAATCTGCATAATGCCCTTAAATTTTTTCTTTAAAACCTTCCCCTGATTTTGCAATAGTTTGACAGAATCAAAGCATTGTACAAGCCAATGCAGACCAATCTTAGCTCTAGAAAGTGGGGTCTTGGGTTTAAACTTTTGTTTTTGCTAGACTTGGAAAGCACCGAGTATAACACATCGATGCATGGGTAAAACCAGTATAACAATCTGAATACAGACCAAAAGCTTGACATTTGTCTCCTGCTTATCCATCCAAATATTACAAACACCAAGGCATATTGTACCATTATCTTTGATTTCAAAGATTAAGGCATTGAAAATAACCGTAAGGTGTGGGATTTGGGTGGATTTGGGTGAATATGGAACTGTTCTTATTAAAATCATGTCAGAAGAAATTCCCAATAAGCACTGAGGTTAGAGTTAATTTGTAAAATGTAAGCAAGGGTATGGTACAGCCTCGGTATAGGTCAACAATAGTCAGTCTCCAGATTAGAATGTTACCATAAACAAATCCAGCAGATCAACTCAACAAACAAACAACTCAGCCAGCAAAAAAAACACTAAAATTAACTTGTTGTCAACCTTGTTCCTACATACCTCCTCTACCCCAGGGCTTATACTCCGATCTTGTTCAAGTATAGTATGCACTGTTGCCTCTCTTGATGTTGTTTCTAGGTGTTGTATGGAATATTTACAATCAAATTCTTCCAAAAACACACTTTTACATCAACACAGGTGGCAAGACACTGTAAGCTATTACACTGACTATAAACATTGTCTACACACTTGGTACTAATAAAGCCATTTGTGTTCATAACGCAGAAGACCAAACACAAAGTAGACATAATAGAAGTGAATTGTGTACTGCAAGGTCAATAATGCCTCTAAAAGACAAAATAGAAACATGTGAGATGTTTAGTGTAAGATTCAAAACACTGAGATATCAAGCGGACAACCTGAAATACTTCATATTTCATTTTGTTTAAATGAATGAATTACAATTTTCCTACAGACACTTTGGTTCTTTTTAAGAACATCTGAAACTGAACATTGAATTAAGTTTTGAAATGAAGATCATTGCATAAAAATCAAACATCCATTTGTTTGCTACAATCTACATTTTTGCTTTGATTGTCATCCATGTTAACCACTTTAAGATGACGTGAATACATGGCTTATGATGAATGTTTTTTAACATCATGAACAACTTTAAAGCGCCACCTTTTTTTGTGGTCAGCTGACCGGCTGTCGTGTATATTAACCCAGACATTCCATTGTGTAGCGTGCACAGGCATACATCTCCCTTGTATGCTTTTTCTTAGTAATTTTCACCTTCCTTGTATTTCCCCTCTACCCCTGTACAAAGAGGGACGGATGTACTGGAATTCAAGCTCGCAATCTCCCCATTTCAAGGAAGTAATTGCTTCCATACCTTATGTCTTCTGGTTAAACAATGTGGCTGACAAGAATGGACAGGCTGCCACCATTGTTTATCATTGCATTCAGCTCAATGGGAGTTTCGTTTGAGTGTTCCAAGATTCCATCACACCATGGCAGATTATCGGCCATGGCTTACAGCCAAGGTTTTGTGATTCACGGTGAATCCGTACTAAAATTTTCTCAAAAGAGAACAACAAATCCCAGTGCCTATTATTAAAACCTTTGTTGTCTTTCCTTTGTCAAGTCGGGGTTTCATTGTGACAACAATATTTTCAATACAGATCAGCAAAACAGAACTGTTTTGGATTTTTTCATACCGCCCCGAAAAGTGGTTCAATAAGCAGATCCCATTCTCTTTCCAGGTGCGTACAAACTAAATGGGAGTCAAACTAGGTCCCCCACATTACAGGAAAAACAAACCAAAAACACTGAGGACAAACAATTTGGGTCAATGTTTTGTCCTCTCCCTTATCGTTTGCTAGTGTTCTCTAAAAACATCAGTTAATTTCATTTTGAACAATGGAATAGGTAGCACTGTTTACTCAACAACAACAAACCAAAAAAATATTCCTACTAGTTCTAAACGCATATACAACGTCAGTGACTAAGGGGTCACAAGGCTATTGCAAATACATTTAGCATGCAATGCGAAAAAGAGATAGCAAACTGTGTTCTTTAACCAACAACATCTATACAGCTGTATTCATGGTTGAGAAAAAGCTTGAAGTACAGTGACACAATGAAAAAACATTGGAAATACTTAAGTGGGCAACAATAATCAGCGCTGTGTCTGCTTTCACTGTCACAAAAAGCACAAAACAACTTTCTACCTGTTACAAAAGCTAAACAGATATCACCAGATGTTATGACAGAACTGTCAGTTATTTGCTTCACTTAGTGGTGAAATGGACACACAAATACTTGGATAACTGACAACATCAAAATAATGTGCAGTGTGTCATCACTAAACACTTCAAGTAGAGCGTGTAAGCGTGGTTTTGTTTTGTTTTGTGTACAACACCATTGGGAGAACAAAGAGAAGTCCTCAATATATGGGATTCACAAATGTGTGTGTGGGTAGGTATGCACATTCAAACCAGGGACCTATAACAAAAGGGACAATAGGTCCACGGTTGCTATCACAAAGGAAAACATTGTGGTCCACGGTTGCTATCACAAAGGGTTGAACAAAGGAGGGTCCACGATTGCCGGTGTTTACACACGTGCGCGTATGTTTGTATTGCCTACCCTCCGAGGACATTTTACAATAGGGACAATAGGTCCTCACTAGTCGGTTCTTTGTTTTCAGGTGTCCTCACTAGTCATTTGTGTACAAAACCAATGGGGATTGCTTCAATACAGGAACAACAGAAAGTACAATAGGTGTCCTCTAACGTATAGGTGTGCTGTACCTGTGTGTGTGTGTGTGTGTGGTAGCTGTGTAATGCATACAACATGGGTCAGCAGGCAATTGTCATCTTCAAAAAATGCTTTTGCTTTTTCACTCACATCTTAAGAAGTTGACACTTGTTTGAATGTGGTAATGCTCATTTTGGTTAACCGTTCATTAACAAAAACATATACATTAATGTACCATGATGCTGAATAACTATTGTTTGAACCTGAGACAACTAAAAATAGTTTTCAGATACATTTCTTCATAAAAGTGGCCAATATTCTATAGCCTCAAATCTAAATGGCTATGGTGCAGGAAATGTTATCAAGTTTTAGTATTGAGTAATTTGATGGTTATTGTTCTTTTCTGTGCCATGCTCAATGTTCTTTCCTATGAGGTTCAGAATCTCATCCTTGCAGTTGGCAACCATTCATGACAACACATGCTTATATATAATTCATATATAATATAAATCTCAAATATAATGCTCATGTGCTTTACAACTCCATTTCAATTATTGACAAGTTGTATAAATACAGTTTTTTTATGTCATAGGGTTAAGTTAAAAGATGACAGCACCAAGGAAAGGTTGTAGTCATTTTTCTTGAGCCAATTTTTCCCTTTTTACCAATGTGCTCCTTTCTAACCACATGTCTGGATCAGTGACTTGAGCTGTGGCAAGAGCACTGAAATGGCCCATTGGTGAGCACTGTCACTGCAGCCTATGGCCACAGTACTAGCTGCAGTCACTTCATTCTGACATAGCCTGACAGGATGTATAAGGGTTATAATTTGAGGAGTAATTTGTCATCAGTCAACATACTAGGACTGAAATGTTAGGTCCACGGATCAAATTCTTAAAACCGCTGAGTACATACAAGGTTTGCTTAATAGCAAAAAACAGGTAAGGCTAGTAGCTATGTTGATATACTCTGGACTGGTTACCCATTATGTAATCAACAAATTAATCTCCTAATGTATGTTCCTTCTGAGCAGCCTTTTGGTCTTCACCTTTGGTACCTATTACAAATGATCCCACACAAACACAAATGGCATTCTTATGTTCATGTTGACATTCTGATGAAGATGTAGTTGAATAGGATGTGTGTTCTTGCCTATGCAACATGATCACACCACTGGTTTTGTCCATGCATTTAGGAATATTTGAGATAGATGTTGACCTGGCTGCTGTGATTGCTACAAAGTCCTTTCTCATCCTACCATATTGTTACACTCATGCTATCACACATTCCAACACAGCACAATAACTAACAATGATCACCAGGGTATGTGGTGTCAACTCAAAAACCAAGAGTTTCCAAATAAATAACAGGCAGATAAAAGCAATGCAAAGCTCTACTTAGCAAACATGATGATAGCAAGCAACAAAACAGTGACATCAGGCAACAAATATTCAATTCACTTGGCATGTCTATACATCCAAAAAGGTCTTGACAATAACTTTAACAAGATTTTCATTTCAATGAAAATATCACTTAATGAACAAATTCACAACTTCCTAATTAAATGTAAATTGAATGTCACCAATTTTTTGTCATAGCCGCAAATTTATCTCTTTAGAAAAAAGGGTTGCAGTGAAAATTTGAGACTTAATGAAAACACCCCCAAATGTTTAATTCAATAGTTTGATGACAAAACTCTTCGCAATGAGAAAAATTAGCTGATCACTAGTAAAGAAAGCAATAATACTGCAACTTGCTCTTGGTTAATTTAAAAAAGTTCCAGTGCTGTCTTAATTCTCACAATCCAATAGCAAGGGAATCAGTCAAAAGAACTCTACTTTACTGAGCATTTTGGCTACTTAAATAATTCTGCTTAGTACCTTTGTGTGTGATAAACAGATATGTGTGCTTTTGAGATTCATGAAACACCTTGAATGACATTTCAAGCAATATTGTCAAGACCTTTACTGTAGTTCACAACAATGACTTGGGAATTCCAGCTAGCATACCTAGCCCATGGTTGCATATACCAGTATCTTCAGACTGTGATTGGGCCATCACTAGGCCTTCTGAGGGTAGATAATACAGGCATGCCAGTGCCGGACAGGAGTGACAACCTGTCCAGCTCTTCTGAGATTCATGGCGGTGATAGATGAAAGAGAAACAAAATCCAAACAGATGGAGGATTATAGATATGTATTTATTTTCCAAATGACCTAGGATGTGATGAAACATAACTGAAACTATGGAGAGGATCAAAATTCTCAATATTTTCCAGGTTGCACAGAGAGTTAATACTTTGTAGGACTCCTCCCTTCTCACTGAAACATTAACTGTAACAATTACCTCCAACTTCGTTTCAGCATTTTCCATTGCATGTGTAGAATGTAAGCATTTTGTGTAGACACTCTGTTTACAGAGGCTTTCCATTTTTTCTATTATTTCATCGTAATACTTAGAGTAATTACACAGGGAAGGTCAAAAATATATGAAGATCTCAGTCTTGTAAATGCTGAGAAGAACTCAGGCAGAAAGAAGGAAAAACTATTTTGAAAAAGAAAAAAACAGCTGTTAAGAAAGGGTCTTAAAATTGGTAGATGTTGAAAACTGCTGAATTCCAAATGTACAATGTCACTTGCTATAAGCAAACTCCAAAAGAAGCACAAGTTATACCAGATTGTTTTGATACTATTGAATGAAATGAGATCCTTCAGCATGTACACTGCATGCCGTAAATCAAACTTTGAGAGATCTTAGGCCTGATACACCATCACTTTGATTAGCCTGTGGTCTAGTTAAAATATGAACAGAGTGTGGAACTGATAAATGTCAGAAAAGCTGTGGTAATTCACTTTTATCCCTAAATAAAATCCCATTCATCTGTCATGCAACATCTACACAGCAAACCAAATTCAATGGGTAACTAATTATTAATAAGTGTTTAATTTCATCCTAGCAACAAGCGCTCTTAATACAGCAGCTGCAACACCATGGCACAGTGATTAGTCAGGTACCCACTATTATTTGCAATGGTTCAAGAAAGAACAGAGACTAGGAAAGAGTCAACCATGCCCAAAGAATTTGGTCAATAGTTAACAATACAGTACAAACCATCACAAAAGGATGAAGGTAGTCCAACTCAGCTTGCTTGGATGGGAATTCAACATTACTTCCATGTTAGTGCTAGAGTAAAGCCCCCAAGTTGGATGTTTGTTACCAATGATTATGCCACTTCACACATCTCTACATTGAGGGGAGATTGAAGTAGTTTGCTCAAATGTCAAACTAGACAACAAGAAACGATTAGAGACCTCATCAAAATTGTTATTGTTATGTGTCAATGAAAAGGACATGGGCGGGGAGAGTCTTAAGGCAAGGGTGGCTGGCTAATAAGCGTGGTCATAATCAGTTGCCATAGAAACTTCAAGCATCATATATTGGTTGATTAATGGCAACACAGAAAATTGAGAATGGGTGTAGAATAAGCTATGGGTATATACAGAGGAAGCCGTTAAGCAAACACCTACTGCTGCCTCATTATGCCAGTCCAAGAAATCACTGTAGTCTTGCAACATGCTCCTAACATAACATTTTCTGACCAGAGGGCTGCTAAAAAATTAAGTCGGTAAAGCATATCAAAAATAATTTGTGACAAATGCATTTCTTTTTCAAATAATCATTACTGTTATCAGTTAGTTTTTATATAACTGGGTTGTTATTGTACTTTTAATATAAATAATACAATAAACATTGTTAGATTGCATGCTTCCTTTTCGAACAAATTATGTGAAAGATTTAAACCACTTTCAAAACCATTCAACATATCTATCTTACTTTAGTCCCAAAATGGCTTGCAGTAGATTTGCAATGATTCTTCAAGGACTGAATGTAGCAAAATGTTTAAAGATCAAACATGTCTTGAGTCTTTGTAGAGAGCAGCATGATGAATGTTCTGGAAAATCTCCAGTGTTTTAATGATATTCATGTTTGTGTAAGAATGAATGAGTGAAGAGCAAGTTTTGGGCTAATGCTGAGTGAAACATGAGTGAAAACTCATTCATTATTTCATTTTTGTGCTTGCAAAGAAAACATGGGAATACAACTAATTGTTGTTATGTATTATTTCACTGTAAATGAAGCCTTGGCAACTAGTGCGCCTAGTCGAGTAGTTGAGAATGTTGATTGCAACAACTAGTCGTGACAACACAGTGCTCTGCATCAACATAAAACCCAACATGCAGTCACAGTGTGTTGTACATGTAAACATGTACAACACGCTGCAAACAAACAAAAATGCAACAAAGTCAATTTCTACTGCCAGGAAAGCATGAAAAAACACAGTTGACTAAGTCTTGGTTCTAATACACTCAGTTAAAAAAATCTCAGCTGGTACACAAGCCCTCTAGCGCTTACAGCTGAAGCGTCTTGGAACCAAGACTACTATTGAGCCGAGTGTGCGCAAACTTGTTCACTGACCTTTGCACTGGATCATCCACATACATTAGTAACCTTATGTCTGTTATTGGTCCAGAATGGTTGTTATAAACTTATGAAGGTGGGACATTGTTACATAGGAATGGAATGGAACCACACTACTGCATGTCTAGTACTCTGTGGGTCTACATGTGATTGACAATTATAAGGTTTGGTGTGGTATAGTATGATGTATGGTGAATCGCCTAACAATTCCCTAAAACCATTGTTGTGTTGTGTGCGTGATATAATATATACCCCGTACCCACCCACATGTGTACTTGTAAGATAAATAATGTAGCCCAAAAAATTGCACCTCAACGGCTAGTCGCAGCTTTTTGCATTACTACTCGAGTAGTACATTTCACTAGTCGTCCTGGCTTGTGGTCAAATAACATTTCTTAAAGCATACTCGGATGAAGGTATAATGGAATGATGCTCAAGTTTTCTCGGTGAAATCATTCATTTGTATCCGCATCTAAAAACTGTTGAAGGAATTGAACAAGTCCTGCATTTACCAATCACACACAGAGTTTGCTTGGTTTAGGGGGATGTGTGGTTGTTTCTACACTATGTGGCATTTATTGCCAACTATAGACGGACAAAAAAGACCTGATGGGCCTACGCATAGTACGCATGTATAAAGCCTTCAAGCTCTTGCCTTTTCAAAGGTATTTTCAAACACTGTTCTTCTTTTATCTTAACATTTTTGTACACAGCTGCATTTACAGTGCATAAGTCTGGTCTATTTGGGGATTTTATCGTGCCAGAAAAGATTAACACGCACATCAAGAAAGCCCTAGCAGAATGTTTGAGCAAATAATATTTGTGTATTTTTATTTAAATCAACACTGATGCAGATATGAATCGAGTGATCTGATAATGGTTTGACATCATAATCACAATGCATATGAGCAGATGTAGAGAGTGCAAATTAGTGAAATCAGTGCTTACTATGCATGGCCTAAGCTTGACATGACCTTGACAGTGATGGGTGGAGGGGGAATGAGTCAGAAGTGTTAAAGATGCCTGACCTGGTGTCTCACATAGTGCCATACATTGTATGAGAAATCAAAGACTGCTGGCTGTTTGCAGAGAGTTGAAGCCTAACTAAACTCTTCTGCTCTGGGGTCATAACAGAAGCGTGGTCTAGTAGCTGGGGAGAAACCAAGCACGGAATCACATGTGGCTATGTGGTTTGATTAAGAGAGTGGGAGGCTCTCTTGTAAAGATAAAGACAATTTAAAGATAAGAATAATTCAAAGTTGTCAAATCATCCTGAACACTACTTCTGGTTATAAAGAGCTCATGTAACCATCTTATAATAAGGGTTTAAAAGCTAAGTGGGTATAATTGGGACCTGGGTGAAGAGATGTTTTGTTTATTTTTGTACTCTGTTGACTTTTTAGTTGTGACTGAAATCTCTGCTAATTCAGCTAGAATCAGAGTGCTACTGCGCTAAGGGAATGCAAAGTGTGTTCACACACAAGTACTTGCAAGAACTGACAAATAAGTTACATACAAACTAATGCAGTAGCTCCGTTAATCTGCCTCATGTGTCTTGGTTGCCATGCTCAATGAAAATATTTAAAATTTAGGACTTTGTGGAAAACAAAGATGGACAGCATTATAAGAGATTCACTCATACAATGCGGAAACAAAATATGTCTGGACTTGACCCAAACACCTGTTGAAAGGCATACATGCATAAACTAAACAACTCCTCTTGAGCTGAGCTGTATGATATTTTTAATGATTTTGATTATTTAGCAGCAAGCAGAGCTTTAACTTTAAAAAGAATCAACCAGTAAACAAAATTCCCAACAAGACTTTAAAACTTAAAATTTTTAAGGGATTTATAAATCTATTTGGAGAGCAGGACCCTAGACCTTACTCATCCTCAAAGTGAACAATCCTTCCTCTATTAACCCTCATTTCAATCTGTCCAACAACTGGTTGTATGATCACCAACGGGCATAAATGATGAATGATACGTCATAATTCAAAGGTACTTTTAAAGAAGAAGTAGAGAGGACCTTTAAAAGTAAAACTCTCTGTGCCAGCCTTGGAAACTTCCAACAACCTCTTTAGAATTAGAAACATTCCTAATAACCATTTAAACTTTAAAAAGATCAAACATAATTTAACAAGTCTGTTAATGCATCCATATGGTAAAATAAGAATAGAAATAAACCCTATCCTGTGAAACTTTCTTGTTTCTGTGACCCTTTTTTGTTTTAAATTAAAAACATTTTCTAGCAGTAGCTATCTATTTTAGCAGTTCAATATTTCTCTATGTCAGAGAGATCTATTTTCTCAGGTTGCTTATTGTGCGGTTATTTCATATTCAAGTCTCATTTGGATGACAATTTGTCCACAAATATTGTGTATCATTGATGTTTCTTCCACAAACACTGCTTAAAGAAATACTGTTTATTCTTCCATTAGAAATCAATAGTCCTCTATCATGCTAAATGCATCTTTGTCAAACTGCCTGCATGCAATCCTGTTGGTCAGTCATTACATCACATGCGCACTCACCTGCTGCATGGGCAAAGCTTTCACTACTTGTGGCTCCAAAGCTGGTATACATGTATACAGTGTGTGTGTGTGTGTAATTTTACAAAACCATCATTCATTCCATCATTTCAAGGCATTTGTTATGACAACAACAGAAAATTCTTAAAAGACCTGAAGTCTTTGCAAAACAATGTGAAAGGCAAATTTCAAGATTTGCTTCATTTGCCACTGGCTTTGCAATCATTGGAGTCTGTTTGTGTAAAGTGGACTTGGCTTACAGTGCTTATGTCACACTTACTAACAGAACAGCAATTAATAATGCATACTGATTCCCACTGTTCCTTTTATCAATTTGAGGGACAGAAAACAAGATGGTTGAATCATGATCAAAGAACAAAAAAGTACACGACTAGCCAAATCTGGTCTAAAAGTGGCTAAATCCAACCAGCCACAACTAGTCTAAAAGTAGCTTCCTCTGACCAGCCAAATCTGGTCTATGTGGCTTCTCTTTTGATTGCACAACATTAAAAGAACTGCATAGCTTATTAAGATTACACCTCCATACTTCATGTCATCTGCATTTTTAAATGTAATGATTAGTATGGGAAAAAAATTAAATCTCAAATCAAATTAAACTAATCATAACAAGTAGATGCACAAAATACCTCCAGAAATGCATAGATGTGGCTTCTGCGAACAACGTTTTAAAAATAACTCAAATTCATCAGAGAATATTTTGCATTTCTTCAGGTGTCTTTTTTTCCATACCTGCTTGATCTGACTCTCCGATGGAAAGAAGTACAGCTGGCATGTCTTGTAGATATAGTCTGGTAACAGACTGGCACATATGATGATCAGAATACACAGCCACACAGCTATACTCTTATGGGTCTCAAAGAACACAAAGTACACTGTGGTAGTGTCGAAGAAATCCCTGTTGTTAAAGGAAACAAATGTTCTTTTATCAATACAGATGTTTGTGCAACTTCAGTTCAGTGTAAGTCAGATGGAGCTTTATGTTTAAAGCTTTGCAGTTTTCTTGCACTCTCTTACTTTGTGCTGAAAATGTGACAGCTGCAGGTTACTTTACTCATTACAAAGTATCTTCAGATATGTTTGTTATGATGAAAGCTGAATCAGAACATACATCAATTCAGCTACAAATATTAATCTGGTCTTTTGAAATCTGCTCAGTCCCAAGTTCATGTCCATTCCAGTCTTGGTTTTGCAGCATGAAAAAGGTATGTGAGGCTATTAAACAGTTACTGTGTATTTGTCATTACTGCTGTGCAGAGTATTAGAACACTGGTGTCCCCCTGGTGTCCCCCTGGTGTCACACTGGTGTCACACTTGTGTCACATTTGTGTCACACTAGTGTCCCACTGGTGTCACACTGGTGTCCCACTAGTGTCCCACTAGTGTCCCATTGGTGTCACACTGGTGTCACACTGGTATCACACTGGTGTCACACTGGTGTCAGACGAGTGTTTCTTTAGTTTATGAAAAAGCAGATTTGTGTATATGAAATGTAATGTTTGACATTGTATGTGGAAGGGTATACCACCAGAAACAGGAATTAGTTATCAATACTCACCACTGAAATACATTATACCTGAAAATGGAAAACACAAGGAACAAGATTGAGTAAATAAATACCCTGTACTTACAACAAAGGTATGCATTACATATGAACAATGATTGTTAAATACACAATGCATACTATTGGAAAGATCTTTTTTTGTCCTATTTCAAGACCATAAAAACCTCATTTTCACAGGTTATGTTATGACTAAGTAATAATGATGCTGACCCCACTCCATGGATAGATACTACTGACATACTTTTTCTTATCAAATCAAATCTATAATAACTATTATTCAGCTCAATGATGATTTGAAATGCATTTTGTTGGCACCATATAAGGTCATTGCTGAAGGGGAACAAGACTCCAATACTTTGTTGTTCTACTTACCATATAAACCCAGTGTAGATGGATGTAAGGATTGGGTAACCAAGGATAGATAAAGCCATGGATGCAATAACCATCCAATTCCAGTACCTTGTCTCAATGCAGAGCTGTTCAAAGAAATCAATTCTTGTCCAATCAGTCTATTTACAATAATATTGACTCTTATGTAGTGCAATTCCAAAGAATAATCATTGCACTTTGAACATTATTCCCCCTGGTCTCTGAGCCATTTATTTCATTCCTTAAACCATCCAAGCTCCCTGGGGAGTATACAGCCTGTGCTGCCAAATATGTACCACATCAAGCTAAATCAATCACAAGAACCATCTCTGCCCTCACAGGTACCCATTTACCCCTGGGTGATGAGGAGCAATTATAGATAAGTGTCTTGCTCAAGGACACCAGTGTCACGACCGGGATTCAAACCCACACCCTAATGACTCATTTTAAAGACAAGAGGCTGAATCTGAAAACATTTTAAAACCCGGCCAAGAACCCACAAGAAAAACAGGAATTACAATTAGTATTTTAGATGAAACCATTTAAATACTCTGATTAATTATGGAACAGGACTTACCTTTATGTTTACCAGTAAGACACAACATGTATATATGATCGTCCCCAATGACCAATTCCCCAAAGCCTACGAAAGAAAAGGACAAGTTATTTTTAACTTCAAAGTAATTTCAAACCCTTACTCCATGTTTGTGTTTGTCTAAAGATTAGTAAGTCTATACGGTATACACAAACACTCTTTGCACACTTGGTATTTTCACTACTCCTGGCTCCTAAGCCATTCAAGGGCAATTCATAACTCAAACAGGAAGACCCCGAGTCTTTGCAAGATGTATGTGACAGGCAGGTCCAAACCTTCATGGTTTCTTGAGTAAATAATTGAAAGAAAAGTAATAAAATAATAATAACAGTAATATTAATACGCAGTTCTTATATGGCACTTTATCACATCAAAGGACATCTGAAAGTGCTCATTATTTTTCCTACAAGGTATGCGGAGCTTTGTTAGAAATAACTTCTGGAGCTGGTCTTTGTGAAAAGGGTGCGTTTTATGGTGGCAATACATCACACTTGCCAACAGCAGTGCAAGATTTAGTAATGTCAACATCTAAGTGTTTGTTTGCCTGGTCCAGTCTCCATCTAGACAGCAAAAATAACATGTCAGTCAAATGTAACCCATACAGTGCAAAACATACTATGCTTAAAATCACCTGAAACATGGTGTATGTGCAAACTCAATCTGATATCTCATTTCTTTGTTATTATTATTAATGAGTAGTCATTACACTGAATATTCATGCCTGCCAGTAACTGCCTTGTAACTACACAAAAGCACCCTCTATACATAATAACAAGAAGACGATTTACTATTATTAGTTCTTTTGGAAGCCATGTTACCTTCTGATCAGGGAATACAGATGCATCATTCTTGAACAGCAACACCGTAAAGTAGAAAATCATCACAGCATGAATAATCCCTAAAAGACACAGACAATATTTATCAAATGAAACTGGGAACTTGTATGGCGAGAATTCCTTAGAAGAGACCGATTTAAAGAGGAGCTTTTAGAAAAAGGAAAGGCACAAAAGTAATGACCGCTAATGAGTGTTAACAGTAGCCGTGTAACTATCCATCAGTAATACAAGAGTTGGTTTGTTACTTGATGTTTCCTAAAAATTATAGACTTTTCCGATAGACTCTTCTCGGATGATGTCACTGTTTTATTACTGGCCATGCTGGAGTACTTACACTTACTGTTACTTGAACTGCCCGAACATGTGCTAAGAAATGCAACACTTGATGGCCTATGCGTGTGTATCCTACATGTACATGTGCATAGCACTACAGTATGGGAGACCAGGGCTTGAAATTAACACTGGACCGCAGGCCCGAGGCCAGTGTTTTTGGAATCGGGCCAGTAAACTTTTGACCAAACAAGTCCGGCGGTCTTGTATGATTGAATAATAATACCTCACCTCATCTGTATTTCAAAAAATTATGTTGACTTGAGTCTGATAAGAATCCTTCAATTCTGTTGAGTATTTATGAAAGTTGTACTATATCACATTTTGACTCTGGTCTTGTTAACAATTTTCTGGTCCAGCAAAAGTTTTGAGCTACAAGACCTGTAGTCTTGTGAAATTGTTCCCCAAATTCGAGCACTGGAGACCTCCGGCTTTGCTATATAAATGTAACATCAGTTATTATTGTTTATAGTCCCTTAACATGGTACATAAACAATAATAACGGTTTCTTATATACCGCATTTTACAATAAATTATCAATGTGCTTTACACAAGTGACCTTGTTATTGGGCTATCAACATTCCTGTAACCTTTCTCAGCTCCCTGGGGGTACTAACAACAATATTGATTCTCATTATACCACAAAGCGGTCACACTAATTACTATTCTTCTATTCTAGCCTTGGTTTAGCTGCTGTAACTTGAATGACAGAAAAATCAATAAGGCTGCCTTATTAAAAATGTACAGAACTCACCGAGTAAGAGCCAGTACACACACTGACTCCAGCTCATCTTAGCATTCTTTCGGATCTCCTTGTAGAGTCTTGGGTTTCTTAGCAGCATCTCACTGGTGACGTGCTGCTCAAATATCCCAAAGATCAAGATTGGCAACGACGTGAAGGTGATGTTAAACAACGTCAGGTAGAAACTGTCAAATATTGTCTGCCAAGGCAAAGTAAGACAACTGGTTGCTCAATTGCTGAATATTTGTTCAAATAAACACATCCATAAAGTGAGAAAAAAAAACATAAACTTGAAAGAATCAGTTTCATTCATACCTACAATGGGGGGAGGGGGGCACAATGATAGGGATAGATAACAATGTTATTCCTGAAATGATTGATATGGCTTCTGCTGTAGCCACTGGACTCCTTATGATACAGACTGGATGTATCCAGTCTGTATATTTTCATTGATGACTCACAAAGTGATGAGGGTACCATGGAGACATTTGTTACTTCCATTCTAAAAGAACATAACAGTAGTTTCTGAAGGAAAACAAAAAGTACATGGCTCTGGCCATGCTCCAAATACTATTTATCTGGGAGTGATAATATCTGTGAGTTGAAGTGGGGGGAAGTCACTTTATATTTTAGACATCATTGCATGGATTTTGCTTTTGGTGTATTTTGGCGAATGCGCGCCCTTTAGACCTCAACGCATTATTGCACCCGGATTGATATTATATCTACATTGGGATATAAGTATATATCGTAATCTTGATAATCATAAAACCCTTGCAGAACGTATATCAAGAATGTTGTCATGCTCCCAGATTACAAAATGGTAGTGCTAAGAAGTCATGCCTTACTCACTTGTTCAGAAAATGCAGAATAGAAGGCATAGAAAAATTGAGCTGTGATGAAGGCAACATTCTATAAAAAGAAAACACATCATTTTTTGTTATTCACTTAATTCGCCTACTTTAAATGATTATTATTTCCTTTGTAATTCCAGCTTTAACTTGAAAACTTCCATTTAAAACAAGGCATACTCATAGAAAATGTATTTTCTCTATACAATCAATCTAGCTCTAGCTGGTTTTACTTTAAATATGTTTACCTAATTTTTTTCTGCTTTAGAAATTTGCTATTTTTATTATATGTTTATAAATATTTATAAAATGCATTCTTAAATTCATTAAGGAATTTGATATCAGGTTTTATTAAACGTTTTGATAAGTATGAGTTTACAAAATGTTTGTTTCATAAATGACATTTTTTTACACCTTCAATTGTTTAATTTCATTCACTAAAGGGTTGGTGTGGGAATAGGATTTGGAGGCAAAGTTGGTGGCCTTTTTTACCTTGTAGAAAAAATATTGTACTGTGATTGCAATGCGGTTGTAGTACCATGCCCCATGGACCAGAAGAACACGAACCAGGAACTTGAAGCGAGAAAATGCATAGTCACTGCATCGTACAGCTTGACGACCCTCTTTGCCCATAATACCTTGCCATCAAAGAAAAAACACAATGCATTAACCTTGACAGAAACCAATTTAAAAAGTACAAAATAAACAACAAAAAGGCAACTAAGAATATAGAGACATATTCTGAATTACAAAAAAACAATTAGTAGGACCTGCAAAAAGGTTGTTAAATATTATTAATTTTATCCAGCAATCAAATAGCCTATTAAATGGAATGGGGAACTGCCAAACAGATATTAGTTAATCTTGACTACGCCCTTATAAAACATTGAGCGAATAAGCAACTCCATTGAATGCTGGCAATAAATCACTCAATAGTTAGGCCTAACATGCCTAGAGGCATGGCTTACGGTAGCACAAAGTTCCACCATAACCTAAGCGTATTTCACAAGTTAAATGTTGAATACTTAACAATATAAACCATTTCTTGCTTACACAACTGTCAGCAGAGATTACTGCCAGTACAAATGCCATGATATTGAAGGAAGAATGAGTTCATTCAACTGTCTTACCAAGTCCAATATGAGCTTCTTGAATCATACTGACATCATTTGCACCATCGCCAATGGCCATGGTTGTTGGACGCTTAGCTGAGAATTTAACAAGCTTGACCACCTGAAGAAGAAAATCACTCCAAGTTATCAGAGTTAATAATTAGGCCGTGGGACAAAAGCTATTGTAGTATCATGAAGTTTTAGAGGATGACGTTGTTTAGTCAACTGTGTATACACTGTAAACTGAAACTGAATACAGTGGACTCTCTTTATTGTGATGTCTGCCGAACTAACAAAATTTAAACTCGTTATGACTGACACCTCATTACAGTCTGCTTAATTCACTTATTCTATGTTTACACCATACTGTCAATACTGACAATGTAATGTCTCTACAATATGAAAATGCCTTTTTGTAACAGTGTGTTTTAAACTAAAGCAGTAATAAAACATTTCTATGAACTTATGTAAAAAGGTTTGTACATGAATATGGATCAACGGTTCCCCCATTTGTTAGACCAATTCCACAGGTCCCAAACTGGCCACCACATAATAATGAACAATCATACAGGGAACCAGCTAAGAAGGACCTCCCACATGGACTGTGTGTTTCGTTGGTTCCCTGCATGACCGTTCACACCACACAGCAGGTATATGGAAAGTTGACAGAACATACATGTACACTTGTACATATACTTTATCACCAATCAAAAGACTTGCAAATAAGTTTGCATTATTTTTCAAGTTTCTAGTTGCATGGTTAGCTTGTGTCTTAGGATTCTCTTGTTTTACTATTCAAACAAAATTCTTAAGTAATGTAATGTGTAAATGAAAGCAACTCGGTTCTTTCTAACCCCATCCATTAAAGCTTCTATAAAAGAGCTAACAAATTCCACATTGGCTTCTTAAACATGTTGAATCTGGTTTGTGTGAAGTGAATATTGCTTACAAAGAAATTACACCCGTCACATTGACAAGATAGTTAATTTTGTTAACCTACCTCAGCTTTTTGTAGCGGTGACATTCTACAGCAGAGAACAGCCACACAGTGCATGCATAGATCCCTCAGGGTGTCAATATGGTGCTCCAAAGCATGGAATAAACTAGGACCATCAATGACCATGGCATAACTGACCTTTGGATCAGCCTTCATTCTAAAGAAACGTGAGTAAATGACAATAACAAGGGATAAACTTCCTACTTTTCTTGGTTACAGAAACAAATGTAGATCATCTTGAGATGCCATACGACAAAATATCTTTTACAGTGTGTAAAACCAAGGACATTATAAACAAGAATGCTGTGTTGACAAACACGAATGCCCCACTGAGATTAATCTCATTCTTGAGTTATCGCTTGGACAACGTTTCTTTTGTTTTAGCCAAGGTAACCTTGATCTTGGACTAGGAGGTCCAAAAACAATAGGCTTCCGGGAGATCCCAAGACCAATCCACACACCAAGTTTGGAGTTGATATGCCAAGTCCTTCTGAAGTTATTGCTCAGACAATGATTGCACACACACCCTGTATGGCAGTTACGAGGTACCTCCATTGTTGTTCTATCATTCCCTTTTCTGAAGAAATCCTCTGTGGTATACCACTAGAACAAAGAAAATCTAGTGGGGTAGCATGGTTCTCTTGTGTAAAGTACCCCGTAAGTTGGCTTGTGTGAGGGCAGGCACACACACAAACGAAAGGACAAGGCAAACACTGTATGTCCCTTCTGCTTGCTTTGCTGATGAGGCATACAAGTAGCCTCATTTAACTAGAGCACAATGGGACTACCAGGTACCAGTATTCTCAATAACAAAAATAGTTTTTAGTTGCATCGTCTCTCTAGACCAGGCAAATCTTGTGCATATTCAAACATTATAGGACCAAATATCCCACAGACATAGCATTACAGTATTTAGGAACAAAAATTTGCATTTTAATGAGCTGCAGTGTCTGACTGCTTAACAGGCACAGTCTATTATGTCACAAAAGCTTGTCATTAATGTGCAAGCAGGCATTTGTATTGAACTTACTGTTCTAGGAAGCGCCACAGTGTTTCACCACATTGCTGTGCATTTGGTTGCTTGACTAACATCAACTCCTGCATGTGTGGTTTGAAGTGCCTGCAAGAGTGGCTAATGTTGACTGCTGTTTCTTGTTTGTCACCAGTCAGCACCCATACCTTTCATGAAACAGCAGTTAGCAGTGATCAATTTGGAGTGAGGCATTCAGACATTTATCATGGTGCTACAGTGTGGGGGTTTTATACGAATGCAAGAAACAAAACTGAGACTGGAAGTGAAAATAGTCTGGCCCCTTAGGTACAAAAATGAAAACTGACAATGCATGTACTGACCCAATTCAACTGAATTCATCAATCACAATTAATCTTGGTTACACCATTTTGGAAATTAGATTTTGCTTAAAAGATGGACAAATATTAAGTGCACAACCTGAGAATATAAACCATATGTGCTTTTTATTATACATAAGACTTGCAAAAGGTTTACAGCTCAGTATTGTCTAAACTATTACAAGAGAATTCATAGGAGAAATTTGTTCTAAGGATGAGATTTGTTCTTAAGCAATTACTTTAACTCAGTAGGTGCATTTGATTAGCTTCCCCAGGTTGACCCAGGTCTGACCCCAGTATATGCTAGAAGCTTTGATGCGGCTCCCTCATGTCAGATCCAAAACTTGGATCCGACTCATGCCTGACATCAAGATGACAAAATTCCTCAATGGCCGTCATTTTTTAGTTATTCAGCGGGAAACTTTCACAGACATTTTCACCCTAAAACAGTGAATTGTGAGCAATAAGGTTTTTTTATCAAAAGACATACACTTTTATATTAATCTGAGCTTACCGTTGCAGTTTGATCATGAGAATAATTATTTTAAGAAATTCGTCAACTTCCCTTAAGAGTTTCAGAAGTAATGCCCATAATATTGAAAGTGGTTCCAGTCGGCAGTTCCATGATGTATGAATGCTAGTTGGAGTTCAAATAGCTTTAGTCAGGGGCTCACCTGGATGAGCACATTCGGGTCAACCAGGGCAAGCTAAACAAACACACCCAATATTATATAACACTAACAAAATACCAGACAGAGGATGTATACTTAGTATGACTATTTAGCTGGTACCCTAATTGTATTGGTTAATGTATACCTTGATACCAGCTGTGCGTAAGGCCTCAATGGTCTCAGGGACGCCCTCTTGTAGCTTGTCCTCCACTCCTGTGGCACCAAGAAGATGCAGCTCTTGCTCTACATTGGCAAATACTTTATTTAGCTGAGAAGTAAAAACAACATTCAACGAGACTGATTAGGCTGAAATGTCCTTAATCTCACTATAGTGTCTGCAGTAAAAAGAACACAGACATATTTGTGTCTGAATTAGCCGTAGGACTCTTCCTCTATGTAGTACACAGATACAGAGCCCTCGATATGAGGGTTCGTTTTCAAAGCTCCATGATAGAATCTTAGCTGTAAGAAGCTACTAATCTCACTGGATTAACAATTCATGACAGCAGGAATTGTTTGGCCGTTGGTTTGGGAGTCAGATATTCCTCATAAAATAGTGGTTTTCGTAAAAAAAATTAGCTCGCAATGTTAAAATTTTCTGTGTGTTTGCATGTGTTTGCAAGGGCACCAATTCTCAATTAAATGAAAGTCCTGCACCTAACACACTAGTGTCTGCATGCGCGTGAAAGGCATGTTTGACAGATCGAACAAAATGGCAACTTTGACATCGAGAGCTGAATTATTTCTCAAAAGAGATGGATTTATGAGGAATATCAGATGTCCAAAACCCACCGCCGTAAAATGTATGCGGCCATAGAATGTTTATCCAGTGACACTTGTAGCTTCTTACAGGTAAAATTTGAACTATGGAGCTCTGAAAGTGTCCATCCCAGAAAGAGTCTCTTATATCCAGAGCGTCACTGTAGTAAATACAAAAGTGAAAGGTCTCCAAGGCTATGTCTTAATGTTTCCAAAATGTTCCGAATGAGTTCAGTTGTGCTTTGAAGAGATGTTGAAAATGGTCTAATTTGTTGAGTATTTTGGTGTATGAAGAACTTTGTGAGAGGGCAGGGGGTATGACTGTGTACAAACCTTCTCCTCTCTGTTATCAAGAGATGTTGATGCTTCCTGAAGCTGATCATGAAAATCATTGTATTCGCTCTGGCTCAGATCTCGGGAGCTAAAACACAGGGTTCTTAGTCCTTCCTGTTCATATAAAATAATGTCAGAATTGCATGTTTAAAGTTGTTTTAATAATCAACATCAGCTCACACTGTACAAAGATGCAACCCTTAAGTGTAATGTCTAGTGAGCAATGTCAGCCTGAGTAACTGTCCTGTGTAGATGCCCTGTGTTAGTGTCATATTAACCTATTCCATCCATTGGGGTGGGGCCAAATGTGATGTGTAAATGCATCCCTATAACAAACACACATTTCAATATCATATAACAAAGTATGATTGGAACCACAAATACACAACAAGCATTCATGACATATGATCTCCAACAGGTGTAAACCAGTATAGGATGACTTGGTGAGCTGTAACACTACACACTGACCAATGTAGGATCCTTATGTAGAAGTGGGGAGACCTCCCATGTATCTAAGTGCCAAACTACACAGCGTGACTGTTGGTGACTATAAACATTGAAGCACTTCCCAGATTAAAACTACAGGACATGGCACAACAAAATACCTGGTTGATTGTATTGACAGTGCCTTGGTGAGAGCAACCTATTGGTCATACCTGATACCTGGTTGATTGTATTGACAGTGCCTTGGTGAGAGCAACCTATTGGTCGTACCTGGTTGATTGTATTGACAGTGCCTTGGTGAGAGCAACCTATTGGTCATACCTGGTTGATTGTATTGACAGTGCCTTGGTGAGAGCAACCTATTGGTCGTACCTGTTGTGAGCCACTGGTGTTGTGGGAGTGGAGAGACATATGTATCTAAATTCCAACAATCTCCAGAAAGGAAAAGCTTTAAGGAATGAGTACTGAGCCTTGATCCAGAATGTCCCACCATACCCAAGCATTTTACATCTCAGATTATAAAGACTTAGTACAGTATAATGAGTCTGTATACCAAAGTGATAGAAATGCTTACCAGTGCATAATCATTCACATGATCCAATGCTAAATCTTTCTGTCCAGACAAACTACGAGCCAGGATGGTAGATTCTGCTCCTTTGCATAGTACTTTCACATTCCCTGTACAAACAAAACAATTAATTACAGGTAAATCTTCAAACTAGTACCAAGAATATCTTTGTTGTTTCGGAGTAAATTGTCATTCACACATTGCAATCACGAAGTGTCTGAGAACGTTTCTCAATCAATGAGAGTAATTAATGATTTGTATAAAATGGCAAACTCTCTCTTGATATTGTTATGCTTTACCAACATATTTATTTTGTATGTATTTCTGGTGAGTGACAATATTTGAGTAAAACCCGAATAATAAAAAATATAACTCAAAACTGCAAAAATTAACAACTATGGCAGGTTCTGTCATACCATCAGAGGTCATATACCATCAAAGGTTATAAACACTCAGGGGTCATAAAATCGTCAGAATTCATAAACGATCAGAGGTCATGGACCATCCGAGGTCATACAACCAACAGAGGTATGAAATCTGGGTTAAAACTTTATGCAGCAAAACGAAGTTTGAATTTATACACATAGCATCCTACAGAGTTCAAACAACACAATAAACAACAACCCAACTAGAGTGCCAAATACCATCATACATACCATCAGGGGTCTTGATAATAACACTCATACATTTCCTTGTAGGGTCAAACTCCAATACATGCAGTAGTTGGTACCTCACTAGATCCCCATCCATCATAACTTCACTATACTCTTGTGTATTATTGGTCAGGACCACACCAAATCTGTGTATACAAAAGAACAGATGGAATACTGAATAGAACCATGTTTCTTTGAAATTCTAAACATGAAATGTGTATCACACAGGTGTTGTTTGTTCAGCAGCCAGATGAATACTGCTTAAAGATGCCAAGTCCGATTTTTGGCCGATTTGACCCAACAACTAAGATTTAGATTTTAACCCGTTAGCACTTACGCAATATTAATAAAGCATCCTCACCAAGCAACGGAAATTCACATTATTTCCAGCCGTACCTAGAAATCCTCAGATAACTTTCATGGTGGTTGTTTTCTTGTGTTACAAGTTGAATTTTGTAGAGGATGAAATTGTCTTTTGAATAATTTTCAGTTATGTTGTTTGCATTACCAAATGGAAGCTTAGAGGTTGGAATAATGAGAGATAAACACAAAAATTCAAAACATTGTAAACATTTTAGTTGTGCACACAAGTTTACTCAGCTGTACTGTTGTCTCGAAGGGGGAAAAAAGCTACAAAAGTGATTGAAAATAATCACAACATACCTTTGGAAATGAAAACGATTGCCTCTGTTACCGACAGAAAACTTCTGTACCTAAAACCCTGTGTAAAATTCTATCAAATCACAGTATTCCGTGTGTAGAAACACTGATAGGTTTATTGCAAAACAAGCAGAAGGTTGCCATTACTGTGTACATTGCTCGCGTGATACGTAAGAGAACAACAGCTACAAGTTGTGTCTCAAATGCATTGGTGATAGGACTTCCGACCGTTGAACCTTTGGAGGTAGATAGTGTCTTTTTTTTATTGCAACCATGTGCTACTTTTAGACTTGTGACATCTTAAGATCTTGCTCTATCTACGGCTGTTTGCTAAGTTTTAATCGCATGTTTAGAACTCAAAATACAACTTGTCAAACTGCAAGGGCAGTTGCAGGGTAATAGGCAGGGTGGCTTCAGAAGGTATGCGTGCTAAAGAATAAAACAGCTATTTTTTCAAAAATTCGAGAAAGCATCAGCTTTTGGCAAAAATCAGGCCATGAAACCTTGATGTACACTGAGTACATACCAGCAAAAGCCTCCGCTCTCCAGCATAGGTTTCAGTTTGCTGGACCTCATTTATGGAACAATATCCCTCTTAACATCAAACATTCTACCACTGTTACACATCGCAAAATTCTCCTTTAAACATTCCCGTTTAAGTCATCATAGTTATTCTCGTTGTTCTTTTTCCTGAAGGTGTTAGGCGCTATATAAACACATAGGTTATTATTATTTCTCATTACGATTCACTTTGAGCCGTAACTGACCTGCGTGCTGCTTCTACCAGGGCCTTCTCATCAGGTGAAGATGCCTCATACTCCCATAGCGTATAGTCAGTAGCTGGGTTCATTCCATCAGGTGAATCAGTATGATCATCACCTTGGTCTTTATTTACATGGACAGTATGACACAGAGCCAGGCAAAGCAGAAACTCTCTCATCATTTCCTGTAACATTAATAGTAATCATTCAAAAATCCATCATTTGACAGTTAAAGCAATTCACAGAAACAAACACATTAAATACAGAAAAGATAATCATCCAAATCAAAATTGATCAATTCCTATAGGGAAGCTCACTGATTATGAAGTTTAAACCAGTACCAGAGAATTTGTTTTGTCAAAGTCATGAAAATGGCCATGAAAGACCCCCAAATAAGCATTACTTATAATTGCAGCATTTGAAAACAAAGCTATTATGAACGTGTATAAAACCCCATAAGCCATTTGTCACTATTCTCACTAAAACCTGACCATTCCATTTTAATAACTGTTTACAGGTTGGTTGGATGGTGTGTTTATTTTAAACTAGAGGATAGGAATGAATTCACCATTTCTGGGAAATATCAGTTTAAACAAATAAAAGTAATAAATAAATGTAATGTGATGGCCTTAAAACAGATCATGTGGAATGTGCATTCTCTCACAACCTTAAGAACATCCTTGGAAAATGAGCCGTAATATTATTCACAGTGCCCTGATTTAACCCCAAACTTATCATGATTGTCATTTCCATCATGCCTTGTGCTTTATTCTTACATGTGATGCTGTATGCAGCACCCACAATGCATGTAGAAAGACTGAGTATATGTGGAATATGGAATGATTAAGCCTCCACCATGGATCCGGGTGGATATTGCTTTAGAAGATTATGGTGTGTATTAGACTAGTGAAATTCACTCAACACCCATATTACCCAGGCTTGTAGTGTGCAGTACAAAATGTGAACACACACAGAGAGCCCTGCCTGATCGGTTGTTTGCAGAAAGTTTTTAAATAAATCTGATTTCTGCTTCAATAAAATGTGCCTCAGTACACCTTTCTTGTCATTAAAATGTCAAATGTTGAATTGTCAACATTTCTGATGTAGAATTTGGCCAGCTATGGATATGTACCTGACAAAAAATTTAAAAATCATGCACGATGACCAAATGGTTTAAAGGTTGCCGGACTTAAGTTGAAATTGTTTTTTTTCTAGCGATAGCAAATCAGTCTCCTTATTTCACTATGATGATTTACTGAGAGCGATGCGTAGCTCTCTTAATATTTATTAGAATGAAGGCATGATTCAGAGTGCCTCTCTACCCTGGCTCAATGAGGAAACTCTTAAATGCAAAAAGCTGCAAAACATAACTAACTAAATCCGTACCACAAAAAAATTAATACTGTAAAGGGAGGGTCAAAATAATGTGTAATTTCTATCCAAAAGCTTAATTGTTATAAAAATGGTAATGTTAGTAAGCACCCTGTGAAATTTTTTTTCTTCTAAATTGCACCCATTGATTAGAAATCAATAAAAACATTTGAATCTGAGAAATGATTCATGCATGAATCGGTCAAAACACGCATTGATTCGACACTGTTGTGGAAATACAGTGAGAGTTTTGCTGCCGTTTTCTCAGCAAGTAGGCACTGTATTCAACTGAAATTTTCACAGATGACTTTTGCTTAATAATGTTGCCTACAGATCAGCATTACATCCAGACAAAAACCAAACAATGACCCTACCTTTAAATCAACTATAAATACAAAACCAAGGCTATCCATCCATTCTGTAGAAAAATCCACAGGAGGTTTCCTTAATCAATAGAAGATTCTTCAAAAATGTTGTACTGTCTTTACATGTGGAAAAAGTTGATTAACTCAAAGACATTGCTGATCTATTGAACAACTTGTCAACAATTGAACAGTATGGCTAGTAACACCCTTCACTTAAACATACTAAAGTTGGTGACAATGCCCAGTACTGTCCTACTCTTCAGTCACTCAATGAACAATATGTACTTCCAGTATTAAAGATAAATATGTTCAAAGTTTAAATATCATCAAAATGGGTTTGGAAACCTACAAAGTCCCAAAGCATTAGTGTAAAAATGATTCATAGCCTTCCTGTTTATAACTTAATCCATAACTCATGCTTGAATTGTTAACCACTCAGTAAGATGTTCATAGTACCTGAAGGAGTGGATACTTGCTTTGATCTCACATATTCATAAGTCACTACGTGTATTGGTCTTTCCATCCTGCCAATAGTCTATGTTACCTTACAAAAACCTTGTGTATTCCAGAGCAATTCCTGGCAGGCAAGATACCACACTGGTCATATGAGAAGTGATCCATTTTGTTTCGCTATTAACAGTTAAATTCATAATCAAGAATTATAACAATACCAACAGATGATTTAAAAAACATACAGTGTCAACTGCTGTTTTCAAACTGCTGTTTAGAAGTCTGCTTACTTTTTTATTTTATTTTTTGAAGACAAAAATAAAGCTGACTACTTTATTTGTACAGAACTGTCAATATGTTTTCATTTCTGTAGCTATTTTAATGAGTAACCAATTCCTAAAAACATAGGTCACTTCAAGGAAATGGAAAAAACAAGTTTTGACTGTAGAGCGCTGTGTACAAATCAATGCCTAGTGAGACCTAACGAGACATGTCACATCATGAAAATACTATGCTTCCAGATTAGGTCACTTTGTGAAAATGCTAATGTCACATGTGCGCCTAAACTGCATGCAGCGCAAGGTATATCATTGGTAAAGTGGCATGTCTAAATAGGTCACTTCATGGAAAGAGAAAGTGGCAAATCTAGTGATGCATCGCTCATAAGAATTAGTGTAATTACAAAACTATTATGCATTGGGTACTGGAACTTGTTGAAAAAGTTAACAGTAATGAGTATATTAATAATTTGTATAAAAATTGATTTGTAAAAATTTGTGATTTTTGATAGAAAGGTCACTTCGTAGTACGAGCAATGAATTGTGTTTAAGATAAACAATGATAAAGACAACCTGATCCTCACTGACAGTCAGGCTTCTACACTCAAAGTAATAAATGCCAAGTCATCAGGATGTGGGTTTGAATCCTTGTCATGACACTTGTGTCCTTCAGCAAGACACTTTACTATAATTGCTTCTTTTCAACCAAGGGTAAATGGGTACCTGTGAGGGTAAATGGGTACCTGTGAGGGTAAATGGGTACCTGTGAGGGTAAATGGGTACCTGTGAGGGTAAATGGGTACCTGTGAGGGTAAATGGGTACCTGTGAGGGCAGAGATGGTTTTTGTGATTGACAACATGTTTATGTCTTGTTTAATGAACATATTATGTATAAATTAAATAAAAAACGAATAGGCCCTAGTATGCCTAGATGGTGGTTTTTTTGGTTTGTTTGTGTTTTTTCCCTTTCTTTCTTTTTCCACAGGAATCATGAAAGTACCGAGTATTAAAGTGCACCGGTGTATGGGTAAGTCCAAATAAACTTAATTTCCCTGATGCAAATTTAACATCTACTTAGGGAATAACAGTGTGGGGAGCCGGTCTTCACTGCTTGGAAATGACGGGGTTGATGGCTTGGGAAAGTACTGAGGAATACAGTGCTTTAAACACATCGGTGTATGGGTTAAACCAAATAATATTCTTTATCATCGATGCAAATTTAACAGCTTCTTAAACACTTTTTATAAAACTACTTCTTAGACATCACACTCCTGATACATAATATTTTGTCACAAGCCGAGTGCTGTGTAATTTGTCCCCTTCTTCTTTGCTCATTGATATTTGTTGAATCATGCATGTTTATCATTTATCAAAAGAACGGGTGGCAATTTAATTTCCTTGAAAATACTATGGAAACGGCACAACATCAATACACCAGCAGTTTGTCAACCTTGAACATTGGTCGATAAGCAGTTAATAAACTGACTTACTCTTACTATGTTAATTCATATTTTAGAGTTGCTTACATTAAAACATATAGAACGACCACTGCATTGATGGAAGTCATTTGTATTAAAAAAGCTAAATTAGATCTTAAGGACATTGACTTGAAATACTATTACGGCCTCAAAATGGAAGGATAAATGCTTCAAAGCCACTAACAAGTAACAGTCCAGTACGTGGCCTAATCCTTTTCATCCTGACAATGACATAGTAGATCCGACAGGTTAGATTCAAACAATTTACCCAAAGTTAGTCACACATGAAAATTGAGGAGAATGTGATCAATATGCAAGTTAGGTGTCTAGTTATTAACAAGCTTTTATGTAATGAAGCAATGATCAGCCAAACTTGTACGACTCTTCCTCTTTGATCAAAGGGGTATGGGAGTGCAAGGAGGGCGAAACTGCCATCTACTACAGAGACTGGGCTGACAATGAGCCTAATGATTATGTGGGTACAGTTGAAGACTGTGTTAAGTACGCAACAGGATGGAGTGGCTGGAATGACATCCAGTGTTCTGATTTACAGCATGCAGTATGCAAGAAACCTGTACCATCACTTCACTTCTAACACGTATCAGGCTATCAATGACCAATTAACCACACATTATGCCTCTACTCACACATTAGCAATAATCTGTTAAATGTTAACATTAGCAATAATCTGTTAAATGTTAACATTAGCAATAATCTGTTAAATGTGTAAATAAAGCAAACCTAAAAACTTAGAACTAATCCTAAGTAATGTCATTACAAATAAACTCAGTAGGCCTATTTAACTATGTTTTTATTTAGCACACCAATAAAGTACATTTATTTTATTTAAAATGTCCTTAAAATAAACTAGTTGATAAATTAAATTGATGTAGTTCTTTTGATTGGGTGAGTGGAAAGAAAGTCTATATTTTGGTTAGTCTGGATTATGCAGACTGGGGTCAAGTCAAAGAAAATTTAAATTCTATTTTTTAAAGATCATTTTGACGATTTGTATACTGTGAAAATCCACTGTGTAGTTCAAGTGCTACCATGGGCGTCAATCCTGGGGGGGACGGGGGACACGTCCCCCCCCCCCACTTTTTGAAGGGTGGGGGACACCATATCAAATGTCCCCCCCAGTTTTGTTTTAATTCATGTATCTCATATTATAGGGGCTGTCTGTAGTAAAGCTAAAGCTTTAGTCGATGCACCGCCCGAAACTGCTTGGCAATTTACTCACTGGACCACCCGAAACCGCCCGCAATTGGAAACACTTCGTATCCTTGGTTTTACAAACGCTATAACGTGTCGCACTAAACAGCCGCCGAAAGAGCGTGATCTGAAGAATTTGATGGTACTGTAAGTTTACTTCCGGTGACGCGCTATCTACGTACAGCCCGAAATTGTTCGACCATTTACTCACTGGACCGCCCGAACTTGGGACATGCTAGCGGGTTGCACCAAACAGCCGTCAAAAGAGTGTGTTCTAAAGACTTCCAAAGCCCCAAAATTTATATGAATTACGCGTAATGCGCGTTGGTTGTCTTTTCAGCATACTGATCAATGCATATGGTAAATTTTTTACTTATCATAGAATCCATTAGAGGTTTATTTGTTTTTGTTTTAGGACACCAACAAAATGTAAAATGAGTAATGTTTTTGCATGTCCTCTGCGTGTAGCACGAGTTACCGATGTTCGCAGCTGTCCCATGCATACAAAAGTTAACAATTTTTTTTGGTCAAAATATTATGAGGATCTAGCCTTGAATGTTGGTTGTTAAAATTCAAAAAATAAAGATTCCAACCAAATATGTTTAATATCTGGAGCATAAAGTACATGTATGTAAAAGGACACCTTTAAGTGTAGCACGCGTTACAGTGGAATTGCCCATAAGAATAAAATATCATGTATGTTGGGCTTTTATTAGTGTCGCTTGTTCTATCAGTCTCTGAACCAATTCCAAGTTTTATATGTAAACATTTATAGCAAGGAGAGCTTTTCTAGGTCGTTCAAACATGCTATAACCCAACAGCTTCAGGGGGCTCCGCCCCCTGACCCCCCCCCCCAAGGGCTTCGCCCCTGGACCCCACCAGGGGCCCTTGAGCGGGCCCCTGGACCCCACGCCGTAAATGATGCTGCTGTCCCCCCCACATTTCAAGACGGATTGACGCCCCTGAGTGCTACAAGTATTAGAAATGCTAAGCTTTGAATAAATGCATTTTTACACAATGATGTAATCATAATTTCACACTTTTTTAGTACATCTTATTAAGAGGGTTGTGGTATATCGGATGTTTCAATGTAAAATGTAAAAATGTTGCATTTATATGCAGAGAAAAATAGGATTGTGAAAATCAATAGTGTAGTTCAGGAGTTGTAAGTTTGTGAAACTTTTAAACTTCACACCTAATGATATCATCATCAATGATATCACTGTAAGATGCATACCTTTAGATAATTGTTTACATGCACAGGAAGTTTCATCCATATCAAAATTAAGGAAAGATCTCAAAGAAAGACGAAACAAAATAGATCCAGCTTTTTGGGTAATATCATTTTGACTATCACAAATTTATCAATTTAGTATTGTGATTTACATAAATCATTGGGTGGGTCAAATGGTTTTTGAGATAAACCTGAATCAAAATTTATTTATATGATTCTTGTTCAAGCTCCCTGTTTAGACCAAAAGGAAGGTCCAACAGAGTCATATTGTTTGTACATTTCAAGATTGCTTAACATATGAGTCATCGTTTTAAAAAAATATCCATTTATGATTGTTATAATGTATACCACTGGTTTGGAATGGAAGAAAAGGCCAAATAGGGTCAGATCTGTGTAGGAATCTTAAATGAACAATAAGCTACACAATGACACCAAAAATATTATATTAGTTTATATTTTGTGGTTCTGGAGATTTTATTTGTTATTGTTAGGTGTTCATGCAATACAAGCACGAACACCTCTTGTTATTGTTCTGGGGGGGGGTTTCTTCTCCATCTTCTTCTTCTTCTTCTTCCTCTTCTTCTTCTACGGAACTCTTCTCTACAGCATAACTCAAGATTGCAACTGAATTGAACCTTGAAACTCATCAGACTATTGAACCTTAAAATGATGACGACACAGTTTTCAGGTGTCAAATTACAAGGTTTTTAAAGCTGAAAAAGGACCATGCTCAGCGGCGGATACAGGGGGGGGCGTGGGGGGCGCACGCCCCCCCCCCCCTTTTGCTTGGAAAACAAAAAACAAAAAAACAGGGGAAAAAAAAACTCATGGGGAAAAATAAGGGAGAGACAAAATAAAAACATAGGCCTTACCTGGTATTTGTTTTTTAAAGCTACTAATAATCCATACCTCGTACACTTTGTTTCATTTTGTGGACCACTATTATTTCACTGACAGACATTGTCTCATAACAAGACAAGGAATTACACGACACGTGAATCTATGTGTGTGGACAGCGTGTTTCACACACTGAACATAAGCGCGAAACACCTGCACATGCCTGGCTCGGCCGCTCGCAACAATGTAAAACTTTTACGGAAACTGTATTAATGAGAGATTAGTGAAGACATTGGACTGCTAAGAAAATCACATATTCAAGAAAGAGGGTAAATATATCCTTTGTGTTTCTATAAAACTAGTTATTATCAATTGTGCAGTTAGTACACCTATACAGGGTGAGGGCTGGGGGAGGCCTATCCTCACCTTGTCGCACATTAATGTTATTGAATATTGTTGCTCGATAGCGCTGTCGCTGAAGACAACTTGATCGTGAGAAAGATTCAGCCTATATTTTACTTATTAGGTTTAATAACAACTAATACTCCTAGTTCTTTGTAGTAGCCTAAATACTAAACTTTATCATAGGAACCCAAGGTTAGGCCGAGACCTGTAAAGTATTCCTAAGCCTAATATTATGAATTATAAAATTGAATTTGTATAAAACATTTATGAATTGATTTAGTTTCTAAATCAGTTCATGAATATTTTATCATTTTGATTAAAAGGGTTTACCACCCGTAGGGGAACCCCTGGCCGATTTTTGTTTTGGTCTAATGAATTTTATAATTTATTGCAGAGTCAAGCGTGCTTATGAGCATGATGGAAGTCCAGATCCTGAACCAATTCAGGAGGATCCAGCAGAATCGGATGAGCAGGCCTCAGACTCTGAAGGTTAGTTTTTGCTATGCAGCTTGTATTTTAATGCAACTTGTAACAATTCTTAACTTTGTCTTCAACCATCGCATAGACATTTAGACATATCTGTGTGACTGATATGAATCATTATCAGCAGCAGCAGCAGAAATATTAAACAAATAATAATACGAAATTATTTGGTTTAATGGAATTCTTAATTTACTTTCAGGTCATGTTTATCTGGAGGCGAAAGAGGAGCAAATACCATCAACTTCTGCATTGCCACACCAACTCGACATTATCAACTACATTGACAAAGCCAGATGTACTGACGACGAGACTAAGTATAGACTGATACAGCAGCGGCAGCCAGAAGCTTCATTTTCCTTCCCATCCAAGCAGTACAAGGATCCTAGACGGAAATCTGGATTCATGCAAAAACAATGCAGGAGAGACTGGCTGAACAAATTTTCTACGTTGTCTTACTCTCCAGAATCTGATGGTTTGTTTTGCCTTGCATGTATACTCTTTCCAACGCCAAGTCAATCAAGCCGAAGCCATCTATTAATTGACAAGCCCTACATAAATTGGAAGGATGCTCAGGTGGATTTGAAACACCACTGTCAGTTACACTACCATTTGAAATCGGAGGCAAAACTGGATGCTTTTCTGCACACTTACAACAATCCAACAAGTCGCATAGACCAACAACTGAGCAGCATGACAACAGAGCAAGTTCAGAGGAACAGGCGGTTTCTAACTAAGCCTGTGACGGTTAAACGTTTAAACGTTTAAACGTTTACAAAATTACTATCCGTTTAGTAAATTACTAACCGTTTAAATTCTAACATCTATCATCAGGTGCATAGAGTACTGTGCCCGACAGGGAATATCACTTAGGGGGCACAGGGACGATAGCACATCAGAAAATATCAACCAGGGAAACTTTAGAGCACTCCTCAGCCTTTGCATTAAATCCGGCGACAAGGATTTGTCAACTCATTTGGAAACAGGAGCTAAGAATGCACAGTACATTTCTAAAACGGCCCAAAATGAGCTCGTTGTTTGCATTAAGGAGTACGTACAAGAACAGATAGTAAAAGATATTCAGAAGCAATCGGATGAGAATGGAGTTGCCTTTTACGGGATCCAAGCAGATGAAGTTCGTGACACCAGCAATGTGGAGCAATTAGGTGTTGTCATCAGATATATCCAAAACAACACTCCAGTAGAAAAACTTGTAGAGTTTGTAAAATGTGAGGACATCAAGGGAGCTTCTGTATGCCAGAAACTCATGGCATGTCTGCAAGGTCTCAAGTTGAATCCACACATGTGCAGAGCTCAGACGTATGATGGTGCTGGAAATATGGCTGGGGTGACCAATGGTTGTGCTGCAAATTTCAAGAGGGAAGTCCCCCAGGCACACTACTACCACTGTGCCAGTCACAGTCTAAACCTAGCCCTGTGTAAAGCATCCAAGATTCCTGAAGTGCAAACCATGATGGGGAATATGCAGGCACTAGGAATATTCTTCAAATACTCACCAAAACGACACCAACGTCTGTCTGACGCTCTGGCCACCGTAAACACTGACAGAAAGAGCAAAGGAAAGCACCCAATCGGCTCTGAAAAGGTGAAACTTCTGTGCGAAACCAGGTGGGTGGAACGTCACACAGCCCTTGAAGACTTCGCAAGCATGTATGAAGCCATTCTGGACTGCTTGGAAGCTATCGCTCGCAATGAGGACAACAAGTGGGATGCCAAAGCCATCACAGAGGGGAACGGCCTCCTGACTGCCATCACAAGCCCACAGTTCCTAGCAGCTTTCCAAGTGAACCTCTCCCTATTTGCCTACACCAAAGGGCTGAGCAGAATGCTGCAGGGATCTACTCAAGATGTTGTCCAGGCGTGTGAGGATGTCAGTGTCGTAAGAGACACCCTCAGTGACATTAGAGAGGAGGCAAACAGAGAGTACAGCAACATCTTTAAGAAGAGCGAGAAGATGGCTGGAACCAACATGGCAATTCCAAGACGATGTGGTAGACAGAACAGGCGCAACAATGTCCCAGCTGACAGTCCAGAAGTGTATTGGAGGCGAGCTGTCTTCGTGCCTTTCTTAGACGAGCTCTTGGAGCAACTTGCGTCCAGGTTCCCAGCCTTGACAGCCCAGGCAATGATTGGGCTAAAGTTGCTTCCCCAACAGTTTGCAGAACCTGACGGAGGGAGATGCAGCCAAGCTGGAGGAACGCTATGGAGAAGACCTGCCATCACCATCGTCCTTGTCAGCAGAAATTCGAGTCTGGAGACGAAAGTGGGAGTGCTCAGAGTCCAAACCAAAGAGTCTGCAGGCCACTCTAGCGCTGACACCACGACTGATGTTTCCCAACATACATCGCATCCTGTATCTATTGCTGATCATCCCAGTATTAAACAAGTGCTGGGGTAGAGAGGGCAAATTCTGCCATGAAACTAATCAAAACCGTGCTGCGGTCTACAATGCAACAGGACCGTCTGAACGGACTCCTGTTGGTGTTTGTCCACAAGGATATAGACCTCAACTACAGTGCCATCATCGACACCTACAGCAGAAAACACCCCCGCCGAATGCGCTTCTTAAATCCAATGAGCACTCATTAAATGGCCCATAAAACGAATTGTTCTCATCAGTAGAAACACACTTTGTGTTACATTCATTTTAATCCAAGTTTATGAAAACTAATATACAAAAAGACCCTATTAATTTTGGTTAATTATATTGATCTCACCCAACACTTTTGTTGTCCCTGAATAAATATCAACTGTCGCCTGTATTTTGATTGTATAACTCAAGATGGCTGAATAAATGACTCCCAACTCAAAAATGATGTTTAAATATTGATCCTGCTAAAATAAAAAGTGGTCAGATGCATTTAAGCGGGCCCCGGAATCAATGCCGTTAAGGCTTCGCGTTATGCGCTCGCAGGCACCACAAATTGCGTTCACCAATTTTCACGCCCCCCCATTTGGAAAATCCTGGATCCGCCCCTGATGCTGTTCGCTGTATCTTCGTGAATTTGAAAGCTATGATGTTCATATTTGGGCATCTGATAGATCAAGATTGGGGCAACATTTAAAAAGTTTATGACCTATACTTCCAGTCGTATGGAAAGGTCAAAGACTGCGTTTGTGTTTTTTCGTAAAATAATTCAATTTTTTTGTCATAACTCAAGATTGAAAGTGAACTGAACATCGAAACTCATCAGACAATTGAGCCATATTATCAAGGCCACACAAACTTGATAATGTCATGATGACATCATCGGGTATTGAACTACAATAAATCAAAGTTTAATATTTTAAAAAGATCATAACTCATGAACCACATGTTGGATTTGGACAATCTACAGCTGGGAAATCAACTTAAGAAATGGTACACTAAATGTGACCCCATTTGAACTTCACTTCCGATTCAAACCGGAAGATCAAATTAATATTTAGAAAAATCATAACTCCTGAAACACACATTGGATTTTTATCATCTATACGTCATCAGAAAGGGCTCCTAAGACTTAACAAACACTACAAAGTATGACCTCGTTTGACCCTGATTTCCGATTCAAAGTGGAAGTTAAAATTTCATGTTTCAAAAAATAAAAACTTCTGAACTACACACATTGGTTTTTTTACAATCTATATATCATTTGGAAAGTATGTAACAACCTAAGCGTTGATACTCAGAATGTGACCCAATTTGACCTTGATTTCTGGTTCAAACCAAAAGATCAAAGTTATAATTTGAAAAAAAAATCATTACTTCTCACCACAGTTTGGATTTATATCATCTTTATGTCATCAGAAAGGGCTCCAAAGACTAAACACCATTACAATGCATGACCTCATGTGATCTTAACTTCCAGTTCAAACCGGAAGTTAAAGTTTTATATTAGAAAAATCTTATTCCTGAACCACACATTGGGTTGATAAAGTGAAATGTCTTCACCATTTTCATCCTATCATAATGTTTCTATATCAGACATGTAGAGGTCAATTTGTGGCATAGAAGAGTGATGACAGGTTTGTGTCTGTTTACTATGGAAACAGTGATACTCATGATAAAAAAAAATCACAAAGAACCAAATAACAAAAAAACAGCCTTTTGAACACAAACTTCTACCTCGGAGAAGGACATCAAATTATTAACCACTTGTTAAATTGAGCCTTCAAACAAACCAGTCATTTTTCAATGCTACTGCCAATTAGTTAACAGGTCAGTAGGCGTATCTAAAATGGATGGACAGCTGGGAAATATTGGGAGAGAAAACCATAAGAAGCTTGACTTGAAAAAATGATTCGACTGCCACGATGGCCCCAATGCATTGATGGAAGACATTTGTATAAATGAAAGCAAATCAGATCTTAAGGAGATTGACTTGAAATACCATTACGGCCTCTAAATGGAAGGAAATGCTTCAAAGCCACTAACGAGTAACAGTCCAGTACGTGGCCTAATCCTTTTCATCCTGACAATGACATAGTAGATCCGACAGGTTAGATTCAAACAATTTACCCAAAGTTAGACACACATCATGAAAATTGAGGAGAATGTGATCAATATGCAAGTTAGGTGTCTAGTTATTAACAAGCTTTTATGTAATGAAGCAATGGTCAGCCAAACTTGAATGTCTCTTTCTCTTTGATCAAAGCGGTATGGGAGTGCAAGGAGGGCAACAGGATGGAGTGGCTGGAATGACATCCCGTGTTCTGAGTTACAGCTTGCAGTATGCAAGAAACCTGTGCCATCACTTCACTTCTAACATGTCCGAGGATTAACCAAACAAATGTACATTATGCCTCTACACATACATTAGCAAAAATCTGTGAAAATAGTGTTGCAAAATAAAGGAAACCAACATTCTTAAAATTTATCCTCAATTATTTCGTTACAAATAGGATTGGTATTTCTACATGTCAATAAATTTGTCATTTCATACAAAGTAAGACTGCATACTGTTATAAACAAGCAGAACAATTAAATTGATGTTGTGTTTTGATGTTTTTTTGATTGGGTGAGTAGAATACAAATTTATAATTTTGGTCTGGTTTTTTGGAGCATGTACATTTATTGAGGTTTCTTTGCACAAACTGGAGGTAAAAAGTCCTTTTATGCAAAGACATACTGCATTTATTAAATAGCTGATAAGCAAATTAAAAGTTCACTCTAAAGAACAAATAAGGATATAATTAACAATCCACAAGTAAACAAATGTGATTAAATGAGAAGTTTGTGATTTATGGACTGCTTGGAAGTAAACATGTAGTCAATGTAAATTATGCAACTAAATAGAAAAACGTTCAAAGTCATTGAAAGAACATACTTCCTATGTTTATTAGGGAATAACAGTGGGAGGACCTGACGATGACTAGAGCAAGCTAGTCGAAACGTTGAGACCAATTAAGAACTCACTTGCGATTTCATTAACACACTAAAATCTAAGTACATATAAAGTTAGAAATCTGTAGGAACTTTAGTTTTTGCAAAACCTTGATGACAAGATTCAGTGAAAAGAGAGAAGACGCAGAAAAAGTTACACCAAAGTTTATGTGACAACAAAATCTGGGTGTTCAGCATGACGTTCGTTCAAACAGTTATTTGTTCAATTCATAAGTTAGATCAAACACATGTACAATATGGAGCTCACTAGGGTACGTAATTGTGTGGATATAAAGCACTTGAAAACTGTGCCAAAAAGGTGACATCATGTAACAAGTCATCGTGACATGATCTAAAGTTTTGAATGCAACACATCCCAGCTTGAATACATGCACAGTTTTTGCTTGGAAGCCCTTGTTGGTCTGTACATATAAATTTTGTCAAAAACTTTACTTTTGTATTAACCATTGATGACGTCATGAAGACGTTACTCCATATTTCATGTACATGGTATATACCTTCCAAGCCTGGAGCAAGAAGAATTTGATTGTAGCTTGATTTCTTCTCAAAATATGTAATAAGAGATCAAAGTTTGAAACAAAATTGTAAAAAAAAAACATATTATGATGTCATAATGACATCACATCATATTTTTCCAGTAAACACCGCTGTCTAAAACACACCAAGTTTGGACTTGATCCAACATACTGTATAGTTCAGTAGATACACAACTTCAAAAAGTGCACCTTTAACTTAATACCACATGACATAATGATGATGTCATCAATCTATAACTTCACACATAAGTAGTTTGTATAGAACAGAATGTTTTTTGTGAGTTAAGTGACTACTTGTTTATGTGCATCTATTCTGTGTATTTAGTTCGCTTTTTTCAAACAAAGTTATGTAAACCATTATTGTGTATTTTTAAATAAAACATTACATTTTATCCACATCTCACTGTTTCCAGTTGGATTTTGAGGGTGTAAACAGACTACATATGTACTAAAGTTTACAAAACAGCCCGCTTTTGTTCAACTCGTATTTGCCATCCAAGAAGCAAATTTTCTGCAATTTGAGTGACAGCTTTATATCCGTTAACCATGGAAACACCACGCAAATGGACAAAGAACCGGGAGAACAAAAGATCAGGCTCTCATTAATTGCAACCTTGACAAAGGAAACCTCACAATTATTTGTTTATTGCCATCAAAATTTCTTAAACAGGTCAGTGGGCATATCTTAAAATAGACATTTCCCTTAATTTGATAGACTTGCAAGTGCATAGACTTGTAGTTGGGAAATATTGGAGGAGAAAACCGGTAGAAGATTGACTTGAAATATTGTAAGACTGCCACGATGGCCTCAATGCATGTTACTATGGTAAAGATTTTACTTCTCCACCTAATGACTGGCTGCTGTAACGCCGATGATGAGGTGTGCATGGCCTCCATTGGAGTAGGACGAGGAAAATGCCCCTCTGCTTGGGTCCAATGGAAGGATAAATGCTTCAAAGCCACTCAGGAGAAACTAGATTGGTTTCAAGCTCATGAGGAGTGTTCCAAGATGGGAGGGGTTATGGCCACACCCAGTTCTACTGATGATACTCAGCGACTACTCAGTATCACTCATAATGAAGACTTTTGGATTGATTGCAATGAGCTTGATAAGCAAGGTGAGTAACAACGCCTTTATCCTTTTCATCCTGACATAGTAGATCCGACAGGTTAGATTCAAACAATTTACCCAAAGTTAGTCACACATGAAAATTGAGGAGAATGTAATCAATATGCAAGTTAGGTGTCTAGTTATTAACAAGCTTTTATGTAATAAAGCAATAATCAGCCAAACTTGAATGTCTCTTTCTCTTTGATCAAAGGGGTATGGGAGTGCAAGGAGGGAGAAACTGCCATCTACTACAGAGACTGGGCTGACAATGAGCCTAACGATTATCTGGGTAGAGTTGAAGAATGTGCTAAGTATGCACTGAAACTGAATGGTTGGAATGATGTACGGTGTTCTTATCCCACTGTGCAGGAGCTTGCAGTATGCATGAAACCTGTACCATCACTTCACTTCTTACATGTCTAAGGCTTCATTTGGACATGGCGCCTCTATTCATACCATTGGCAAAAATCTTTATAATACAGTGTCTCAATAAAAAAATAAACAATTTAAAGCAAAAAGATTTCATTTCAAGCATTATGATAGTAATTGTTTCATTGGGTTGTTTTGGTTTTGGGTTTTTTTTTTTCAATTTCTGCATAGAAATGAAGTGCAACTTCTTACTTTAAAATGTTTTTTATGTCAAGACATTTGTGTTTGCTATTGAGGTCACTGCATACAAGGTTTGATTGCATACAAATATGAACGAGTAGATAAATTAAATTGATGTTGTGTTTTTAAGTTCTTTCGATTGGGTGAGTGGAAAGAAAGTCTATATTTTGGTTAGTCTGGATTAGTCAGACTAAGGCCACTTGTCTGTTTCTCAGACCATGGACCTTTATTGAGGTTTCTTTGCACTCAGTCATCTCAGGGGTAACATAAAAAATGGGCACGAAATGGAGGCAAAGAGTCTTTATATGCAAAGACATACTGTACATACATGTACATCAACAGTGGATAAAAAGTCAATTAATAAAGTGCAGCCCCAAGAAAAGATTAGGATTTATGTATAATTAGCAATCCACAAGTTAAGGAATGTAATCTTAATTAAAGCACAAAAAGCAGACAACAGCAACATTACATTGAACCTTATTATTATTTTCATTCTTAATATTTGTTATTATTATTCCTATTAGAGTGACTGTCAGTCAGAGTACTTTTTGCTAGATTACATACACAGCAACAAATGATTCTCAATCCAAACCCTGACGACAAGAGATAAATCATACTCAAAAGCACACAGACCCAAAGAACAAAAGACCAGCCTTTTGTACACAAATTTCTACCTAGGAGACATAATAAACATAATTTGGTTTTACCCTTACCCAAATGTGTATGAGGCCTATCTGATAATTAACCGCTTGATAAACTGATCCTTCAAAAAACGCTGTCATTTTCTCACGGCTATTGCAAATTATTTAACAGGTCAGTAGACGTATCTAAAAATAGATGGACATATAGCTGGGGGATTTTGAGGGATATTTGTGTGAATCATTATATACCACTTTTAAAACATTTTTCCAACCATATTAATTTCAGAACAAATACTTTTATAGCCCAAAGCACCCAATCCGAAGGCAATGTGTCCCTTTAAGTTTTCAAATTGAAACAAAGGTGACCGAACTATTCTATTGTATGATATTTCTTTTTGATGCATTTGGGTAGAAAGATATAGTGGAATTGTAACTTGTAGTTTTGTCTTTTGAATTCTGACATCCAAACTGCTCATAAGCACGAGGCAACTCCACCATTTGTTAAACTAAATTCACCATCACAAACTTACTTACTTTCATATGTAGACTTAAATTACCTTTTCTCACATGATTTTTAAACACCATCAGCTTATCTAGGGCTTTTCAAAAGTCTTTCAGGTCACATTGCTTTACCTTTTCTGAATTTCCTATATTTATTGTACTGTAATAATATGCATAATTATTCAAGAGTAGTTAATAAAATGATTTTAAGTTTTACCCTTAATAGAAATGTTTGATCAAGCACTGTGTATTCAGAGTCTTGCTGAAAATAAAATGACATGCACCTCAGGCAAGATTTGAACCCACGACCATCTTCATTTTAGAACAGATGTTGTACCCACTAGACTACATGTATTATAACAAGCTTGCCCTGTGATGAGTAGCTATAATTCTTCACACAACATTCAATAACTCTCTAGAGCAGTAGAGGGCTTGATTTCAAGAGAAGTCCATGAATTTGGTGTTTGCAGTACATGTAAAACATGTAGTACTTTCAGTAATATTCTTTACCTCCTAGGTAACTAGTAAAACAAAATTACTCATCTTCAGAAGTTAGGCACATTGCACATTTCAAGAATGGGAGTGGATGGAAATAAAAAGTTGGACAAATTTATTGGTTAAAAAATGCTAAACTGGATTTTCAGCAACATGTCATTTTCTGAAATTTGGGAGAGGCGATGAGGCCTCAGGGCCCATTTTCCATGTCCCACTGGTGGTAGACCTTGGAAGCAAAATGTTTGTTGCCAATTTGTGAAAATTCACTTCACATTAGCGTTGGGATGAACCAGAAGTATGAACCAGGCTTTAGCGTGCGGTAGATACAAACGTCGATGACAATACTCAAGCTTGTGTGTCGACCACACATCGCTTGAAGTTTCTCACAAGCCTAGAATTACCTCCAGCCATAAAATACATTAACCAAATACATTAACCAAATGTTGAAAATGAGCTGTTCCCCAAAAATTGCATTCTGACGACTGGTCCAAGATGTTAACAATGTGCACAGATCCATACAGATATGGTGTGTATGAATGCGACTGCCATTTCATGCACCATGCTGTCAGCCACACACACATTGTTTAATATTGAATATAATGTCAACTAACACTTGTAGGTATATATATCACATGATTGCATGGTAGAATGTACTCGACTTAACTCAGCCCCTAAAATGCTTTTATCTACAATGTTAAATCACACAAATCTCATCTGATGATTCCAATGAACTGTCATTATCTCTGTCCATCAACAGCAAAGATACTGTGGAAACATTCACTATTTGGTCATGGCATAACTTAAAAAACTACAGTAATCCAGCAGCTCAAACTTAAAAGACACAATCCTCCTAAATCAAGGGGTGCCAGCCATTTGGTCAATGGACAAAAGTAAAGCCACGGGTAAGGGCAATTTTTTTCAGAAAAATGCTCAATAAAGCAGAAAATGTCCCAACAGGCTTCAGTGGTAGCAGGGATACTCGTCCCAGACACTGTCATGCATTTAATATGCATTGTGAGGAGCCAGACAAGACATGCTGTGGCATTCATCATTCTACTCCGATGCAATATGTACACCTTGTTTAAAGGCTACACATGTCATCACATTGTGCTGAGTTAAAAAGAATACAACATGCGGGGGTTAGCTTTATCCAAGGCTCTTTAGTTACTCAAGCTTGCACATTTGCATACATCAATGCAACCTGAAGCCAGGCTAGCGTCATGCACTGCATGCATGTGGCAATGTATTGTGATAAGTTACATTTACAATGGTTGAACTATATAGATAATAACAATAACAGTTTGGGAGGCTAAATATCCTTACAACAGGCAAGAGAACAGGCAGTGACGAAAAATCCGGAAATACCTTTTATACGAAAAAAATCAGAAAATCATGGCCAGATTTTGGGCAATGTCTGGAATTTGGGCAAAGTGACCCAGGTGTCAGCACTGCACTCAGTGAGGCCCTTTTGCCTCAGAGGGACCATGGGTGGGAACGGGTTTGAGATAATACATGTAGGAGGAAAATATTTTTTAAATACGATGAAATCATAACAGCACTAGACATGACTTGTCTTAAAAAGCTCAAAATAAAATGCTCTTTCCAATGTAATCCATGAAGCAGTCACGTTAGAAATGTTATTATTATTATTTTTTACATGTGATAGTGAATCATTGTGTTAAGCGTTGGCCATTGAAACGTGTTCTTCAAACACCTTTCTTGAAGATTATTGCAACAGTTTACAAACCATAACATTTTGGAAAAATATGTAAGAAAAATAGTGTGAGACAGTCAATGCAAACGTCCACGATTCTCCACACAGGTGCGACGAATACACATCTCAAATGTCTCCCAGGCCATAGGTCAATGCCTAAATTTATCTCCAGCCCCAAAACACTTTAAACGTACCAGAGAAACAGCGCTTTGACCAACGAAGGTGCGTACTGATGACTGGTAGAAAAGTCTAACGATTCATACAGAACACCGTGCATTGTTGTCAGTAGACTTTTCAATGTCTCCACACATGTTCCTTTGCTGCAGCAGTAAACACGTTACAGTCAAACCATAACGTGACAGAAGCGAGAAATAAGAGAAGTCTACACATATCCATTGTTCTAGCGGCATATAAACGAGATGCACATGGAAGAAAAAAATTACTGCATAATGGGCCGGCCGCCGGGTGGCAGTTTACTTTTAATGATCGATGTGTCGATCCACGAAATATGATTACAAAGGTAAACTTACAATTTCTGATTCAAGAAGAGAGATCAGCAAAATCCACACAGATACCCCTACACCCCACCCCCAAATTTTATATCAAATTCATACTTAACTCGGAGACCACATATTTTGAGGTGAAAAATCCTGAAATCCAGAAAAATCCGGAAGATTCTCATGCCTGTTTCATGCAGCTGAGAAGCTGAATTGCGAAGGACGTAGCTACGTGTTCAAGCCGCAGGAATGCAAGGGTGCCTTTGGCAGTCACCCATACCACCCATATATGAACAAGGAGCACAGCATGAGATCAAAAGTCTTTGATTTTTCCGGAGGGAGGAAAACCGGAGGGACCAGAGAAAAGCCCTAGTGTTACGGGAGAGAACCAATGCACAACTTGACTCATATGACCATAGCCAGGTATTGAACCAGGGTCACACTGGTGAGAGGCAAGCGCTTTACTTATACCACCTATGAGGGAGCCCTGAGGGAAAATGTAATCTCTCAACACTAATGCTAAGATTACTCAGTTTGTGCATGCTGTCTTGGGAAGAAAACAATTAGGCTACTTTTAATGTAAAATACAAACATTGTACAAAGGTTAACATTATCGGTGGGTGTTGGCAATTATAAAGGGATTGAGAGGAGAATGGTGGGGTCTCTCAAGTCGACTGAATACTCATAAGCACATTTTGAAAAACAAATTTTGGGAATAATCCCAGATTATTCTTATCTGGACAAGACATTGTTTGTATCGTACATTTCGTCATAAAAACATCTGTATTACATCATTTCGACGTTGAACTTTACCCGAGTAATGTCACTCTGCTTTTATTGTCAGATATAAATAGCACAAATTGAGATGTCTCTTCTTGTTTCACCAGGAGTGAACTCAATTCAGCTCAGTGACATTGATTTATTCATTGCTCACATACTATTCTAAATATCTCAGAGAGACACGACCAGTGCTAAGGAGAAGACATGGTGCGATACTAAGACTGAAATTCTTACCGGTGTTGCGGTCGAGTCATTTAGTGGCATCAATACACCCTCCTTCTCAATGTACTTGACTCCTCCAACTGAGCATTGTCTGAACTGCATATCATTTTCTGTCAGTGTTCCTGTCTTGTCTGTAAACATGTATTCAACTTGACCAAGCTCCTCATTAAGATCTGAAGTGTTAGCTTTAGCACGGAGGTCAGCTTTCTGAGATACGATAAGACATGTCATAGTAAAGAACTGTTAGTTGTAGGGAGAACAAATTGAAAAATTGAAAACTTCTATAAACTTCCTGAAAACTTCTATGTTGGCGCTGAAATCAATAATCAATAAGAAATATTCATCACCATTTGTTTTTTCATCTTTCATTTGGGTTTCAGCCTCAGAGACTCAACATCTTTTGCTTTCAATGTAATCTTTTTTTCTATGCATTATTCATGCACTCAACATAACACCATGAAATGTAAAGGATGATGTCGTAAACCAAGTGAAAAGCAACATTTGGACATGTTCAAAGGATGTTCAAAACATATTTCTTAGATGAATGTTTCTTTTCATCTGTTCTCATGAGGTACAAACCAATCTGCATACTTGCTCAGTTCAGCACAAAATAAACCCTAGCATAATAAAAAAAGATACAGCAGTAGATTTTGGCATTTATTGTATCATCATCGTGTCAGAGCAAAAACGATTTCTCTCAACAAAATATCAAACAAACACCTGACGTTTTATGAAAGTGCACAAAATACCTGCTAAAACTATTTCATATAAGCATAAGCACTATGGGACTGTATACAATAAGTTTGCATGGAACCTCTATCATCATACCAGATACAATGCTTTTTATAAAATTGATACACAGAGATTATGCACTGAAATGAAACAGTTGTAAACTGAATGAATATAGCGAGCCTTATTATTGGAATAGTACCAGTTCAGACAGAAATAACTTCACATCATGCAACAAATAAGAACAGTACAATATTAATGCAGAATGAATCGTGATTTTTAAACTAATTCTACTGCAACTGTTCCATCAAGATTAGGTCTGGAAAAAAGATTGCAGTTCAAGTTGGGCATGCTAATGCATATACTGTGTCATTTCAAATATTCAAGTCGAGGTGTGACCTGACTTAAATGTCGGAATAAAATTTTACCAACTGTTGAAACATTATGTAACAAATAATAACATTCTTATGCTATTCATGCTCTTTTAACCATGTTTAATACATATTACCAAGCCATTTGTGAGTCTGGTACAAAGTGTTGCTACATCACATGATTCGGGGCAAGCTTTTGAATAGTTACACATAACTTCTGGTCCTTTGTCAAATGCAGAAGACAATCCGATTCCCTCTCAATTGTTTTATTGTAACAAATTGTAAACTGACTAACTCTGACATAATCTCATCTGCCTCAATGAATACTCTTATTTTGTTTGTAAACAAACAATCCCCCACCTTGTTTGCACATTCCAATTTTCTTATATTTCTGTTTCTGCTTTATGGGAAGGCCATGAGGCTTCCTGAACTAACCAGGAAAATAAAACCACAGAACACCAGACAGCGCCCTCTTTAGTTGAACTTGGTTCATGTAAAATGCACAACATAAATGCAAAGGTTTTAGAACCAAGACTCTGAACATGCTGGGATTTGTTGTGATTCCCTTTTGGTTGGCAATAACAACTTAATTTATATAGAAAATGACTTTGTACCAATTAATATGCTCAAGTACGCTCTGGTAAATCAAACTGTGTATAGCATTGCCAAAACAACCCAGTATTTATGCCTGCCTGTAATTTCTTGATACAAAGAACTTGATGGGTCAGAAAGTCTTGGTTTTGGCCTCTCCTTTCAATGATTAAATTCCAACAATTAAACAACGTAATACCAACCTCTCTTTTCAATGATTAAATTCCAACAATTAAACAACGTAATACCAACCTCTCTTTTCAATGATTAAATTCCAACAATTAAACAACGTAATACCAACCTCTCTTTTCAATGATTAAATTCCAACAATTAAACAACGTAATACCAACCTCTCTTTTCAATGATTAAATTCCAACAATTAAACAAAACGTAATACCAACCTCTCCTTTCAATGATTAAAAACCAACAATTAAACAACGTAATACCAACCTCTCTTTTCAATGATTAAATTCCAACAATTAAACAAAACGTAATACCAACCTCTCCTTTCAATGATTAAATACCAACAATTAAACAACGTAATACCAACCTCTCTTTTCAATGATTAAATTCCAACATGTCTAATTGGTTACTTTTTTCCCTGTGATACCGAGTCTGTTGTAGCAATGCTAGACAGGGAAATTCTGGACTTTTGTCCACGCTCATATCAGGCTTATTCAAATTACAAAATGCAAAGCAGCTATAAAGGGAGTCTTCATAATAAATATCAATTCTTATGCAGAGTTATACAAAACTGAACAACAGTCAAGGAATTTCTTGGTTTCTCAAATTACTTACGGCATCGTAAATGTCCAAATCCCAGCCAAAGAACACAGATCCAAGGAATTTTTGAAGCTCTGAAAAGAAATAATGATTTATAGTTTGAATGACCTGTACCCCAAAATAAAACTCCTCTCAACAACAAAAACTGAGTTTCGAAATAGTTGCATTTGGGAATCTTATGCTTAATGTACAGTTCTGAATTTAGCTGAACACCACTGAAAAGAAAATCAAGCAATTCAAATATAGATTGACATCAAAACATTTGCAAGACAAATTGACGTCAACACAAATTGGTGTCAAAAGGCCTTGCTGCAATAGCGTAATGTTGATTATTAAAGCGCCTTACATGTGGATTTAAATGAACTGTTCAAGCCACAATGAAATACATCTGGTATTTTTACCATTTTATCTTTTTACTGGAACTGGTTTTTAATGGAAATTGCTCTTTTACAAAAGTACAGTGTGCTGAGATAACTGAGCAATAAGTGATTAGATAACATTGGATTTCCTAAACACATCTAACGCAGCCCTGTATGTCTGCTCCCATAGCTTCATAACATTATTGCACACTGTGTGAGGGCAGGTAGGTATACACATTCAAACCACAAACCTATAACACAAGAGGACAACAGGGTCTCCAGTTGGGTAAAGGTCCCCAGGTGAAAAGTGTCTACAAACTTTTTAACTGGGGACCTTTACCCAACTGGAGACCCTGTTGTCCTCTTATATTATAGGTTTGCGGTTTGAATGTGTATGCCTACCTGGCAAAAAGTTAGTACAAACAAAAGATATACGATAGGAGGTTACATACAAAGTGTGGACCTGAGAATAATAGAGGTCCACATAATGTAGGGACTTGAAACACTATGTGGACTTACACACATCTACACATTTTTTGTAACAGTGTTGAAGAATATGTTTTTTTATTTTTTGTAAGTGCACAGTACAAAGGAATGTCCACAGAGTGTATGCAACACAGAGCTGGGTGTGTATGTGAGGGTAGGTATACACATTCAAACCGGGACCTATAACAAAAGAGGACAATACGGTCCTAGATTTGTGAACGTCCCCCCCAGTTGGAAAGTGTGTACAAAACCAATGGGAGCTGTTGTCAAAAAGTTAGTGCAAACAAAAGTGGGACAATAAGAGGTCCCCGATTACAGGCGTGCTCATATTCAATATCTTATGGAAGCCGAGACAAAACAAAAAAGGGAAAATAAAAAGACTCCTCAGTGGAGTGACTGGGGTGCTCCAAAAGAACATTCTGAGTTCAAAATCTACAGGGAGGATGTTAAATACAGGGACAAAGGAAAGAACAAAAGATGTCTCCACATAATTTTGTGTTTGTGTTTGGGGAAAAGAATTATTATGGGCACATTAAAAAATAACTTACCAATTGTTACATAGAGAGAGATTGGAATGATATAATTGAAGAGAACTAGGAAGGACAAGAAGTCTGTAAAAATTACTCTTGCCTGAAAAATAAAAGAGAACAATAATTCCCTTTCATTAAAGTTATTTTGAATGAAGGTTTCCAATATACTATGAACATGTATAAAAAGAAGCAGTACCCGATTTAAAAAAACATTTCAGGACTGCTCAGGTTTTTCAATGTCGCCTGAAACAGTTGTAATTTGACATGACAGTTTGCGTAGCAGCTACGCAGTCTAGTGCAGAGCTGTGTAATGAGAGAGTTGCAACATAGAGGGAACAGTTTTCTGTGGTCAAGTGGTTGCTGGACACCCTTTTTCGGTCCAAATGCAGCACAACACAATGCAGTCTACTCTGGTACCCTGTGTTTGCCCATGCATTTTTTGGACATAAAATGGGTTCTACATAATCGCAAGTTGTTGCAACTCTCTCAAGATCTATACGGCTGAGGGTCAATTTCATAAAGCTGCTTAATCACAAAAAGTAGCTAGGCATAACAAACTTATGCTTATCAGAATAAGGTTACCAGCCAAAATACCATGTCATCAGATTCAATTTGTGACTGGTATCCTGCTCATTTCATCTAAGTGGAAAATTGTTAAGCAATATTTTCTGCTCAAGCAGCTCTATGAAATTGGGCCCTGGTCTAGTGCACTAGACTCAAGTTCTGTGTAGGGCCAATTTTCATAGAGCTGCTTAAGCAGAAAATTTTGCTTCACAATTTTCTGCTTAGATGAAATGAGCAGGATACCAGTCACAAATTGAATCTGTATTTTGGCTGGTTTAGCTACTTTTTGTACTGCATGTGAGTTATCAGGGAGTGGGTTCCAACCCCAGTTGTGACACTTGTGTTCTTAAGCAAAATGCTTAACTACAATTGCTTCCTTTAACCCAGTGGTAAATGGGTACCTGCTAGGGCTGAGATGGTTCTTGTGTTTGATTTAGCTTGCTGTGCTATATGTGCATACTGTACTGTATGCTCCCCGGAAAGCAGGAAGATGGTGAAATGAAATTATAGAAATGACTTGTGCTTCAAATCATCCACATTGGGGTCATAATAAATGTGACTATACTATTGTTGAAACCTCTTGAAAACTGTCTAGAGGAAATGGTTTCTGAAAGAGGACATATATCTTATTCCTCTAATTCCAACAAAATACATGCTGTAACATTTCATCAATAAGCAACTTCTCTCATTTAATTTGTTTAAAGTGTATCATGGTTTCAAATTTGTATCTAACTGATTTTAGATTTACATAAATGATTTTCATTGCATAACCTATTACAAAAATAAGTATTTTGAAAAATAAAGTATTATTTTTCTCCACTCAACAGTACAACAAAACATGTCTTTAACCCTTTAGCACTCATGCAATATTATAGTGTCATTCACTCCTCACTGCGCCCTGAAAATTCACACAATTTCCGGTGAAATCCTCAGATAACTTTCATGGTGATTACTTTTTGTGTGTTACAAACTGAGTTGATTTTGTCAAGGATGAAATTATCTTTTGAATGATTTTCACAGTTGTTTTGTTCACGTTACCAAATCGAAGCATTGAGGTTGAAAACATTACAGAGATCATCAAAAATTAGAAAACATTGTTTGCATATGAAGTAAACATTTGTTACTTGGAAAGTTGTGCACACAAGTTTTCTCAACTGCACTGTCATCTCAAAGGAAAACAAAGCCATAAAAGTGATTGAAAATAATCACAACATACCTTTGGAAATGAAAACGATTGCCTCTGTTACCGACAGATAACTTAGATACCTAAAACCCTGTGTAAAATCCTATCAAATCACGATATTCCATGAGTAAAAACACAAATGGGTATATCACGAAACAAGCAGAAGGTTGCCATTACTGTGTACATTGCTCGCGTGATACAAGGACTGCACAAAATAGTCTGCACCACTCAGAAAAAACTGCTCTTCATTGTGCCTCACATGCATTGGTGAAAGACCTTTGAACCTTTGGAGGTGGACATCGTAGAGATCCTGCGCTATCTATGGCTGTTTGTTGCGTTATAATCGCATGTTTAAAACTCAAAATACAACTTGTCAAACTTCAAGGGCGGTTGCAGACGGTGTGGGGAGTAATAGGCAGGGTGCATGCGGGCGGTATTCATGCTACATGGTTAAGGACAGACTAAAAGAAAAAACACATTGTATGGATTTACATTTTAAATGTTGTTAGTTGTTCTTTTGCAATTTCTCTGACAATACCAATGTATTTGTTCAAAGGTTTAACATAATAATGTAAACAAATTGACAAACTTTCATGTAACACCATGAAAGTACGATTGTATACATGTGTAAGATGAGAATGACCAGAGATGGATGTGAATCAGAATACTCACACTGGCTATCAAGTCGCCATAGCTGACGGCAACTGGGTGAACATACCAGGACTTCTCCATGAACGGTTTACGATCTATCCAATACTTCAGTCCTGTCGCAATGCTTGTTTGAACCAGCAGCCACACCAACATAGCTACAAGGTACTTATTCATGGAACTGTCAAGTAAAAGGATTCAAGCTTCATAAATGACAATAATTGTTTGTTTGTTTGTTTGTTTGCTTTAATAAACGACACAGAATTACATTCATCTATCCATCTACCCCCTCTCCCCCCTATGTGAAACACAACCCAAGAGTTTCCCCACAATAAGCCCTATGAGGAGTAAAACCATTTAGGCCCTACTTTTCAATGCAGGAATGTTTCTGGCCTTTCTGCTTGGAGTTCAATGCCATCTTGGTCTCTTCACCTGTATATATTGCAACCCCTGCAGACAAGATCAATGATATCAATTCATTACAGTTTTTAGGTCATTCATTGTAATGGCCACACGAGAAACCATATGGATATTATTGAGAGTTAAGATTATATTTCAAAATGTAGACTGTGTACTAAGAATGGAACTCCACAGCAACAACTAAGATAAAACTTAATTTTCCTTAAGATCGTAAAAATGCCTCCCATTTCATTTGGGGTAGGCATGGTAGGCCTATAAACAAGAGAAATTGCTTCTCATTTCATAAGAAGAAGACCTATGAGATGAGAAATTGCTTTTTCATATCATTTGAGGTGGACCTATGATCATCAGAAATTGATTCTCATTTCATTTTAAGAGGGTATATGCCTTTTTCAAAACAACCAAATCATTTGAAGTGGTAACCACACACCATAGGACCTTTAACGGGTGGACTTTGGTTCTGGTATGATAACACAATTGGATGAACTATTTTACTGTTTTCTTTTTTTCAGACTGGTTACATGTTTAGAATAGCAGGAAATTACATTCAAAAACAAATAGCAGAGCCAGAGTCAGAAGAAAAGTAATTCTCTTACCATAAATAAACGGTGTGTTCTTTAACCTGGAACCTCTAAGAAGAACATTCTCTGCAGTAACAGATCTACAAGCAAAGACAAAATACAGTCATTACCAGAGTAATACTTGTTACTGATGGTTGGTTAGGAGTGGACAGTCACTCTCTGTGATCATTACCAGAGTAATACTTGATACTGGTGGATGGTTAGGAGTGGACAGTCACTCTCTTTGATCATTACCAGAGTAATACTTGTTACTGATGGATGGTTAGGAGTGGACAGTCACTCTCTTTGATCATTACCAGAGTAATACTTGATACTGGTGGATGGTTAGGAGTGGACAGTCACTCTCTTTGATCATTACCAGAGTAATACTTGATACTGGTGGATGGTTAGGAGTGGACAGTCACTCTCTGTGATCATTACCAGAGTAATACTTGATACTGATGGATGGTCAGGAGTGGACAGTCACTCTCTTTGATCATTACCAGAGTAATACTTGATACTGATGGATGGTCAGGAGTGGACAGTCACTCTCTTTGATCATTACCAGAGTAATACTTGATACTGATGGATGGTTAGGAGTGGACAGTCACTCTCTTTGATCATTACCAGAGTAATACTTGATACTGATGGATGGTTAGGAGTGGACAGTCACTCTCTGTGATCATTACCAGAGTAATACTTGATACTGATGGATGGTTAGGAGTGGACAGTGACTCTCTGTGGTCATTACCAGAGTAATACTTGATACTGGTGGATGGTTAGGAGTGGACAGTCACTCTCTTTGATCATTACCAGAGTAATACTTGTTACTGATGGATGGTTAGGAGTGGACAGTCACTCTCTTTGATCATTACCAGAGTAATACTTGATACTGGTGGATGGTTAGGAGTGGACAGTCACTCTCTTTGATCATTACCAGAGTAATACTTGATACTGGTGGATGGTTAGGAGTGGACAGTCACTCTCTTTGATCATTACCAGAGTAATACTTTATACTGATGGATGGTCAGGAGTGGACAGTGACTCTCTTTGATCATTACCAGAGTAATACTTGATACTGATGGATGGTCAGGAGTGGACAGTCACTCTCTTTGATCATTACCAGAGTAATACTTGATACTGATGGATGGTCAGGAGTGGACAGTCACTCTCTGTGATCATTACCAGAGTAATACTTGATACTGATGGATGGTCAGGAGTGGACAGTCACTCTCTTTGATCATTACCAGAGTAATACTTGATACTGATGGTTGGTTAGGAGTGGACAGTCACTCTCTGTGGTCATTACCAGAGTAATACTTGATACTGATGGATGGTTAGGAGTGGACAGTGACTCTCTTTGATCATTACCAGAGTAATACTTGATACTGATGGTTGGTTAGGAGTGGACAGTCACTCTCTGTGGTCATTACCAGAGTAATACTTGATACTGGTGGATGGTTAGGAGTGGACAGTGACTCTCTTTGATCATTACCAGAGTAATACTTTATACTGATGGATGGTTAGGAGTGGACAGTGACTCTCTTTGATCATTACCAGAGTAATACTTGATACTGATGGATGGTTAGGAGTGGACAGTGACTCTCTTTGATCATTACCAGAGTAATACTTGATACTGATGGATGGTTAGGAGTGGACAGTCACTCTCTTTGATCATTACCAGAGTAATACTTGATACTGATGGATGGTCAGGAGTGGACAGTGACTCTCTGTGATCATTACCAGAGTAATACTTGATACTGATGGATGGTTAGGAGTGGACAGTGACTCTCTTTGATCATTACCAGAGTAATACTTTATACTGGTGGATGGTTAGGAGTGGACAGTCACTCTCTTTGATCATTACCAGAGTTATACTTGATACTGGTGGATGGTTTGGAATGGACAGTGACTCTCTTTGATCATTACCAGAGTAATACTTGATACTGATGGATGGTTAGGAGTGGACAGTCACTCTCTTTGATCATTACCAGAGTAATACTTGATACTGATGGATGGTCAGGAGTGGACAGTCACTCTCTTTGATCATTACCAGAGTAATACTTGATACTGATGGATGGTTAGGAGTGGACAGTCACTCTCTTTGATCATTACCAGAGTAATACTTGATACTGGTGGATGGTTAGGAGTGGACAGTCACTCTCTTTGATCATTACCAGAGTAATACTTGATACTGGTGGTTGGTCAGGAGTGGACAGTCACTCTCTTTGATCATTACCAGAGTAATACTTGATACTGATGGATGGTTAGGAGTGGACAGTCACTCTCTGTGGTCATTACCAGAGTAATACTTGATACTGGTGGATGGTTAGGAGTGGACAGTGACTCTCTTTGATCATTACCAGAGTAATACTTTATACTGATGGATGGTTAGGAGTGGACAGTGACTCTCTTTGATCATTACCAGAGTAATACTTGATACTGGTGGATGGTTAGGAGTGGACAGTGACTCTCTTTGATCATTACCAGAGTAATACTTGATACTGATGGATGGTTAGGAGTGGACAGTCACTCTCTTTGTTCATTACCAGAGTAATACTTGATACTGATGGATGGTTAGGAGTGGACAGTCACTCTCTTTGATCATTACCAGAGTAATACTTGATACTGGTGGATGGTCAGGAGTGGACAGTCACTCTCTTTGATCATTACCAGAGTAATACTTGATACTGATGGTTGGTTAGGAGTGGACAGTCACTCTCTTTGATCATTACCAGAGTAATACTTGATACTGATGGATCGTCAGGAGTGGACATTGACTCTCTTTTATTTTTTTCAGAGCAATACTTGATACTGGTGGATGGTTTAGGAGTCAAGATACAAAAATGTGCTAGAATCAGGGAGAGGGGGATTAAGACAGATAATTACCTGACAGATGGCGGCTGGTTCTGGGTATAGAAACTTATCCTCCCAATGAACTTGTACAAGTCTGGCTGTGGCTGCTCACACTCTACCATAGCAGACAATGACTCTAGGCTTTCTTCATCTTGTAAAATTGTACTGTCTGGTAATGCCCGAAAGATCTACAAAAAAAGATAAGAACAATTACAAAGATCGACAGGTAACACAAGCTGGTTTTGATCCAGTTCACCAGACGTAATGATCACAATAATCTTGGCATCATGTCCTTGTGTGTTATATAGTACATAGTGCACTTTTTAGGCAACTTGGCAATCGCACACTTACCATAATTTACTGGCAATTTGGCTCCCAAAATGCAAATTGGTGCATGAGGTCAATAGCCATAATTCCACAGACTCTTGCTTGTTATAGACGGTGTCAATGAATGAATGAATACCTTAAGGTTTGTTTCTCCATCTAGATTGGCTGTAGTGACGTAGCATTCTCCTTCCTCATTGTGAGATGACAATAGAATCATATCGCATGGAAGCTCCTCCTCCACTTTAACTTTCACTATGTCTCCCACCTAAGAATCACAACATGTTATAGCTTGTTAAACAAGGGCTACGATTTGCCTCTCAGCAACACAAAATGTAAGTCTCGCACACCATTTTAAATGATATTAAATGAGCAAGAGATATCACTCTGCTGGATTTCTATGTTAAAGGCACTAGGTGTATGTTGGTAAGATGACATTGTGTGATGAAATAGTAAGTGTTCACTTGTACATATACTGTTTACCATGTACTGTGTAGATTAAACACCTATCACATTGTGGGCTAGCATACTATATGGCTTCACGATACAAAAAACCTATATGAATGATTTTCAATGATCTATCAATGGGTTAGTAAATACTGTAGGCTAGTGCATTGTTTTCCTCATATAAAAATATTTCACTGATAAAATAACCAGTTTGATTTAAAGGACAAAATAATGTGTAAACAGTCTTACACACTGGTATTAGACATGTTGGTGTTGGTCATGTCAAGGGGGGGGGGGGGTTGAAGCAGCCTCCTGGTGGCCCTCCCTGCAAGTAACGCTAGTTATCTCTACCGACAGCCGTGTGAAATTAGTACAGTGTGAAACTAATGCTTGTAAATCGCAACGTGAACCATCCAAGTCATCATAATGTCAACAGATGGACAGGCTTTTAAGATTGTCTTATCTGAAGAGGGAAATTACATCATCCTCCAACTGAACGTCGAAGGTCTCACTGCCAGCCAGCAAGAGAGATGTAATTTTAGAACTCGCCAAAACTTATTCTGTAGATGTATGGGCACTTCAGGAAACGCATTACACCAAAGACCAACGACTACCAATCGTCGGTTACACGGTAATTTCCTACTCTCACCATGGACAGTATGGGTTAGTTAAGTACATCAGAGACAATGTTTCTGCTTCCGCGCTACAGTTGTATGTTCCTCTAGTGCTGACAGTAGTGTCTACTGGAACGCCATCCAGATAAGGAATCAAACTATCATCAATGTCTACAAACCACCCATGATAGAATGGCCTTCACTGGCCCTTCCTCCTTTCCCTTCACCTGTTCTCTTCTGAAGATGTCAACAGGCAAAGGGTAGTGAGACACTGTGGCGGATTGCGCGTACACAGGTAACTGTTTTCACAGAGTCCCTGTGATTAAGGTTTGCTGACCTCAGTGAAAAGACACTGCAAACAATACATGGATCTATCTTTGGATAGATTTGTGCCAAATGCCTTTATCGAAAACCTGTTCCTTTCACATATAAGCCAAGATTACGTAAAAGTTATACTGCATTATCACGAGGCCGGGTGTTTGACCGGGCGAGGGTCAATGATCGGCCATTACATAATGGCTTTCCAAATGTCTGATTGTGATTCAGTAATACGACCGTAAACAAATAACGAGCCATTAAAATGTGTAATTGTCAATGAAAAAATGTCTTTACATGGGTGTCCCAACTGAGTTTCATTGACAAAACAAGTAATTAATGGTTAGGGGGAAATAACAATTTTTTACTGAATATAATCCTGCACAGGTAGCAGGAAAAGGATTTTCAATTCCGAAGCGAACTGGTTAATGAAACCACATAATAATAATATGATAATAACAGCAAAACTTATAATGCACATATATCCACCCTAAGAGTGCCGAAGGCACCTACAAGAATACAAGACAAAAACCTACACAAAAACTTACAAATACACACATGGAAAATGGCAATGAAAATAGAATTACAATGAGCGAGAAAAGGCAGAGACATCAAACGATTTTGAATCGAGATTTGAAAGTACTTTAAGGACCTAGATATTTGTATGTGCAGCGGTAACCAATTCCACAAACAAGCAGCAGCTGTAGCAAATGCCCTGTCCCTACACTTCTTTTGGAATGAAGCTCAAAAAAGGTTAGGGGTTCAAGATGATCGTAGACCAGGACGAGTGACAGAGGGAAGCAAGAAATGTAGCCAGGGGCTGAGCAACTGAGGGCCTGATAAGTTAATAGACATATAATACACAACAGACTGGCAAAAACCACTATTCTGAATGGGGGGGCCTTACATTTATTTGATAGGAGTGGATTTCTTTAATACTGCGTCCCTGCAAAATCAAAGTTGGTCTCTTATTGACTTCATTATCTGCCTTGTGCCGTAGCCAGTCCTCATATGCCTGGGGAAAAAACACAGAAATGTTTAGACTCACTATGGGTTAAAAAAGAATCACCAAATAGGAAGAAGCATTCACTGTTATCTTCAATGTATCAACATTCATGCTTATTGAGCCCAAAGTCACACAGTGATAGATTGACTACACAATGAGATTTCATTTTCACTACAGTAATTTGCCTTGTGACACATTATACTTGGAAATTTAAAACATCGTACAGGAGTTTCACTTTCATTTCAAGAGCTCATTGATTGTATAGTTCACACTAAGCAATACCAATACCAATCCTCCAACATTTCCAACTGAAATATTGTCCAAGTCAAGAAAATAACATCAAAACTCTCCTGAACCACCATTGTTTATTTTGAATGCCACAACCGAAACAAGCATGGTATAAAAATGTGAACAAAATCAGCCCATAATATCCTTCATTTGATATTTTCACAGGTTGGTTAACGGTGTTTATTTCAAACTAGCAATCATGGACCAGGTAGGTTTTGAGAGTAGTTAGACCAAGTATTCTTTACTAGTACTACTGTTGGCAGCCAAACATTTTGAACATTTTAATCCTACAATGTGTATGTGTTAATGTACTTGGGGTAAAGATTTCTACTTCAGGATAATGCATCAGTGCGTAGTCTCAGTTCAGGATTTTAAAGCAAACAGCCATATTTTGGCAGTCAGCTACATTTGTTCACTGTAGCTTTGCCCCAAATTCTTCTCACCATGAGTTGTTAATAAATACTGAAAAGTATGATCTAGACATTGTTGAATTGGCTTGCAGAGGGCCTTATATACAATTGACTGGTTTAAATACTTGTACTTTAAAGGGCAGATTCTGTTAGTTCCATCCATTGACTTTCAGCTCTAAGAGTGAGAAAGTACAAAAGCTCTGTTGTTATCTTGCAAAAGACACCTTCAAAATAAAACAGTTTTAGTCTGAAAGATAACTTTGCTGTTAGGAAACTATGGTCAATACTGATCATTACATGTAGTTTCCTAACAGCAAAGTTATGATTGATATTTATCAAGTTACACAGTTTAATTCATCTATCTTACCTGTTTGACAGCAGTAACAAGGATGACAAAGACTAGAGGTAGAATACTTGTAATAGGGCTGACCGGACTGTCAATAACTAACTGTGCACAGGAATAACAACAACATATTGTGTGACAATTGCTATGTGGTGAATTGTAAGAAAAAAATATACATGAAAATTATTGTATCTAGACATTAATGAGAACCACAACAACTGGGAGAAAATTTTAAATGAAAGAAAATTTGCTCTACATTATATCATCCAATACAGGAGAGAAAATTTCAAAAAGAACCAAACTTGCTGCTTGGGCCTAGACCTGTGCATATTGTGTACCATTTAGGGGGAGGGGGGAGGTCAATTCATAGATTTATTTGTTGGTTCCGTAAACATAAAATAACTGTTGTGAAGGTTCTCGGATCATAGTGCATCAGTCAAATTCACAAATTAAGAAAAGTATGGGGATACATGTACTATATGTGTACATTTATAAGTTTGTAAAATGTGAAGTGGTATCAAAGTGAAAATAGCACCAGAATACAATTTTCAGGAAATATGAATACATGTATTGACATGATGTAAATGAACATACATGTACTGTATCATATACAATGTGTACAATGTGTACAATGTACCGTCAATGTTTTTCTATAAAATTGAAAGCTGTTTGACATGTTTGAAGGGTAAAACTATATCACTTGTAACTTTTTAACACGTTGACTGCCGGTCATAGATTCATAGGGCATTCCCATTTGCCAAGTGTGGTGCGCATGCGCGCATACCAAATAGGTACTTTTTTGGTGTCTACATGTTGTAATACGTTCATTTCTAACCCTAACCCTCACCACTGCCAGAAGCGTATTTGTTGCATTCTCAGGTGTATTCAATTAACAATACACAAACCTTTCATTCTCTACTAGTATACTCGTAGTGGCAGAATCCCTTACACCTGTTACTACGAATATACTTGTAGGCAGCAGTCAACATGTTAAAGCCACTGAAAATGTACAAAAGAGGCACATCCACATGTAATTGGGGGTTTGGGCCATCCGATTTTACTTTTTTTTTTCTCTATTATTATTCTTCTTTCCGAAAAAGTCTTATAGCATTTACACATGAAATTTGTTAGCGTTCGATCTCAGGAACTACAGTCTTAAAAGACACAAACAATACATCAAATGAAAGCCTGTGATCTAACTTAGATCAAGCAGCAGTTTGGCCGAGGGTTTTTAATCCTTTGTTGACGATATTAATGATTTAAAAACACGTATCGTCAACCCAGCACGATTGCCGTGTGTGTACATTGCACGTAATTCACGCTGTACATCGCATACGGTCTCCACACCACACAGCCATTGCTTCCCACGCTAGGCATCGTAACACGCTGCATACGGCCATACCCACACATAGCCTGCAGTCCACACGCATGGCATCGTTCGACCTTTGTACCGTTCATTTTGTTTCGCTACTTCGCTTCTACAGTTAACGGTGAACCTGTATAGCGCCCTCTTGCTTGTGGAGAGTCCTCGAACTATTAAATACGGAAGCGTTTTGAGATATTAGTACGGGTTTATTCTCATGCAATTTCATTGAATTCTCCCACCACAATTTATTTCAAGGTCTGTGCGGTATAGCTTATTAATAACTTTAGCCTTGGCATGGTAGTTTATTATTTACAATTTATTATTTAAAACTTTATATCGTCTAAACCATACGTAAAAGAGTTATAAAGAGTTGTAACTGACGGCACATTCAATTTTTTAAATGTCACCCTCTTTCACCTTTACTTCCGGTACAAACAGGAAGCTCTCAAATTTAAAGTGAACCACATGTCATAAAGTCAACTCTTTGTGACGTCTTGGAGCTAATGATACATTTGTTTTTATTAAAAACATGACCCAACTTTGATCTTTTCGTCTGGTCCAAACAGAAAATTCAATACAAAAATACATTTCCTTAACCACATGTAAAAAAGTCACAAACTTTGTGCCGTCTTGTAGCTTATAACAAAGTTCATACGCAAAAACATGTTTTCATCATCGTGATGTCATCAGGTGTCAAATTAATTATTACATTAATTCAACATTGACAACAACGGCCGAAACCCCAGTGTTTGTTCGTTACAAACTCATTTCTAGTTTTATTTATTATTGAAAAATGGCTTTACATGAATGAACATCAGCCTTATCACTTCAAGTACACATTCTATATTTCGTACATGTATCCGATCCTTTGTACGCATGATGTACATTATAGCGTGATGCAGTAAATTGCTCATGCACTAAACTGTGTTTCTGCACAATATTTTATTGTAACAAAGTTAGCGAGTTCCTGCATTGCCATGAAATATTCAATTCAATCATTGTGTAGAGTTTGTCCTTGAATGTGTACCGGTAGTCAATTACAGTAGACTGCTTTTTGTTGCTGCAGGTGTGTACATAAGTGTAAACCAGATTTGCGTCAACTGCCGATTCTATGTGACACTCTGATTCTTGTTTTTCAACTGCCAATGGCATGATTTGGGCAGAATTTCGGCGTAGAAAAAAAAAATGCAATTATAACCAATAAAACCGAAGTACATTTGTGTATGTATACTTTTGGTTGTGTTCACAGAATACAAATGAAATAGCCAACAATAGCAACTGCATATTACATGTATGTGTGCTTTTATACATGTATACATGTACATATGTACGTACATTTGTAACAGCCACCATGACTCCCAAGTGTACAGAACATTTGAGCAACAACAATTGCATACAAAATAGCTGTGCAAGTCTGCAACTTTTGTCCTGTGTGAGTATTTAAATAATATTTACTCATGCCATGGCTCATGCCATCTGTATACTCAATCCTTCATGGTCATTATATTCTAGTTACATCAAGTCAAAAATTAATCAGCATAAAATGCCAGATGTGGTAGCACCAAAAATACACCAATGATTTGTTTGAGTTTTCTGTAAACAAACAATTATAAAGGAGGTGTCAATTGACACAAAAGGCAAGTTATTAGTTATTGCACATAACGTGTTGGGTGTTGCAGCTGGTGTTTCATCATGGATAATTATCTACAAGTTAGTGTTAGTAAACTCTTCTTTAGTGATCCGACAATACCCTAAGTCTGTCTGATTAGACCTATAATATCTCAAGCCTGGTTCCTCTCAGAACCAATATTCCTACAACAGCAAATTACATGTAGAATATTTCTTACTCGTTCAACATGTTCAACAGTGTGTTCAAGGTGTTCAGCATAGACATGTACGAATAAGCACAGTCCGTTAAATAGTAAGTGAAAATTGATTAACATATCTTTGTAGGAAATATTGATACGAGAAGTAAATTGTGGTTCTAAAGATTTGAATTTTTGAAATAAGAACCTTTGGTTTAGCCTCTGGAAAACCGATGACGTCATAGCTTATGTTGGCGTCCTAGCTTTTTATTATTTAGACATTGAGATTTAATGCTACGTTTTTTAACTTTTTTGAGCTTGCAACAGGTTTTCAGCAAAATAGTACATTTTTTTACTTGTCACAAGAGGGTGCTAATGTTATTACTTTTTTAATGGGAAGGCCTAGGGGTCAAACTTTGTTTCCTTCAGAGAGACCATATGTCCAAAATCCAGATCAAAATGAGGCCCGAAATATTTTGTTGACTTCAACTTCCGGTTTCAAACGGATGAAAAAGTCAAATTTGTTGGGTTATGTAAGTGCAACTATAATGAATAAAAGAAATATAAATTTACAAAACAAGAGGTGTTCCAAGCATTGCTCTGAACACCTAATTATTTCCACATCAATTCTACACATGTCCTTCACATTTTAAATGTCAATGTATGTCAAAAATAACGAGTACATTGTTAATTATGTATGTTATCAAATTATTATACACAGATTGAGACTGAGTCAGTGTCTGTAAGGAGTGAACTATTCCTTTGTAAAAAAAAACACTGATGGGCAACAAAGGAACTGCCAGTACAACAGACATGACAATGATGGGCACGCCAACAAAGGAGCTGCCAGTACAACAGACATTATGATGATCAGCAGTTAGGTCTTAGTCTCTCTCTACATTAAGTGATGCACCATTGAGCTGAAGAGGCTTAGCTGTTGCATTGTAAGGAATACAACATTGTACATGTATATAAACCACTTCATGCCGGTATTAAAAAAAATATATTGTGCCCACTCGGCACCCGACTTTTTAAAGCTTATTGAATGATCGTGAAAATAATCATGAAAATATTTCCTTACTGATGGCTCTCCTTCTAGTTTACAGTGAAATTGGTTTGCGCTTACAGTCACCATTCTCCTCTTTAGAGGGTACATTGTAAGCGCTAAGTTTCTGCAATACCAGTGTAAGCAAAGAATGCTTAGTATCTGAAGTATGCTTTGGCCACAGGCAAAAATTCCTTTTAAATACAAGAAACTTTTAAGATTACAAATAGTGTACTACATATAAAATCAAGAATAAAAGTCACCATGGTGACTGCAGGACTTGAATCACAAGGTTCTGGATTCGAATCCCACCAAGCTAACCGCTGATTTTACTTTTCTTTTTTGTTTATTTAATTTTTTTTTTATTTTTTTTTATTTATTTATTTATTTATTTATTTTTTTTGGGGGGCCTACTAAAGCGAACAAGAAGCTAGTAATAGTGAACTACAGCTAGAGTTCATAAATTGTGAGCAAGTGGCATGTTTATGAGCACATTATGAACCCTGGTTTTAAAAGACTGGCCTGATTGGGCTACACCGACAGAAGCAGGTAGTGAGTTCCAAGCCTTGCATAGGATGATAAGATGACTAGATGCAATAAGTATTGTCATCACAATTATTGATTTGTGCAATTCATAATCATAGATGGTATCAATGTTTGTATGAGACAGATTAGCTAGTGTCACAGCTTGGTGTTTCTATCCCAATGAGCTTTGCCCAGTTCCCTTGTTTGAGGATCATCTAAACAAACAAACAAATAAACAAACAAATAAACAAACAAACAAAGTAACCAACAAGCAAACCATCCAGGCAGAGGAATTCTAAAATTTTTGAAATTCTATCCATTTATAAGCACTGTATCTTTAATTAGCTTTTAAGAGCCACTGCCTGTAAGAATGTACCAAGTGGTGATTCATGGGTTCTCAGATCTTCTTCTAAAAAATCAGAGTGATGCACCTTCATACCAAACTAATATATCCAAAATTTTAGCTCGCTGACTCTTTCGGTTTGGGCGTAATAAATTATCAAAGTTTTAGCGAAAAAAACCTTGTGAAACGACAAGCACATTCCCGGAAAACGCAAAAATGTGCGCCAAGCTTGTCCCAAAAAAATTTTAACATTTTTTTAAACCTCCAGTTGGGCGCATAACACAAGTAAAAAAAAAAATTTGGGATCTCGTTGGCGCGTCATGTTATGCGGACCTGAACCTTTGACGAACAGCGCCCTCGTACTGTTTTCAAGGCCTCATAACTCGATGCGCCTTTAAGATCCCAGGAAATAAACAAGTTTACATGAAAGAACTTGCAGCCCTAAAACAAATTTAAGCACAAAGTGGATGGGATCTCGTTGGCGCAGAGAGATAATAGAGGTCAAAGGTCAAATTTTACCAATTTCTTGCGTTTCCGCACCTCCGTAACCTTGCGCGCCAACATCAAAAAACTTTTAAAATGACAACCAGGTGTAGAAACAGTTTTCCTCTATGAACAAATAAAACAAGAATCTTGGGATCTCTACAATTTTCATGTTAAAATATTTTTTGAAACTTCTCTAAGCATTTGTATTTCACACATATTAGCCTAGAATTAGCTTCGAATGGCACAACATGCACTTTTCTCATTCTTGTAAATACTTGCGCCAACAAGATCCCATCAATTTTGTCTTGTATTTGGTTTAGTTTAGTGTTCCTAAACAGATTTCAATTGGAAAATAATTGGGATCATGTTGGCGCACAAATATAACAAAGGTCAAAGGTCGTACCCAACTACAAATTTTTACAATTTCGGGCGATTTTGCGTCATCACGATATATAGCGCCAATATGGTCCCATTAAATTGTCTGCATTTTATGATTATATAGGTTCTCAGCAACACATAACAAACAAAAACTGTATGGGATTTGTATGGCGCTAACAAATATTACAGGTCAAAGGTCACAACAGCAATGATGATGTTGCTTCGTGCAAATCATGCAATAGAACTCTGTCAGACATTTCAATCAATGATTTCACAAACCTTTATCTCTTTATAAGTTCTGAGGCTATCAAGACTCGGAGTTGGTGGCAAACAAAAGCACATGCATTATATTTTTTTAGAGAAACTGTGAACAAAATAACAATATTTAAAAACAAATAAAAAAGACAATTACTGCAGGTTTCTTTCAGCTATTTCCTGAAGGGGTACAAAGTACCTGAATTGTCCATGGATGTTAACAGTAATATAATATGGTAACAATAATAACATTAAAAATGTTATATAACATTAAGTTTATGAGTTGAAACTTCACACTTTCAGTTCATGACTTTATGGACTTGCATAGTACACACAATGTACATGTAGACCCAGTATAATATGCATGTGTTTTGTAACTGGGTCATTCCATGTCAAATCAACCAATGGGGTTGCAGGTCACCTCTCAGATTTGGCTGAAATTCATTTCTAATGTTCATCTATGTATATAATGAGCATGCAAAAAAGAAAATTCCAACTCCAAGTCGTTCCAAAATTAAGGCCCCTTAAAGTGGGCGTGGCAACCCCCTTTCAGTGAACGCGATTTGCGACAATGAATATTTTGCGTTTTGTAATGTGCTTAAACGCGCCTTTAAAAAAAGATACAAAGCTATAAATTGGTACCTAGGGTGACTGTCACCCAAATAGCTCAAATCTGACCTCAAAACAAGAGCATCACATCCCCTTATCTCTCTACAGGATGCTGAAAACACTAATTTCATCTGCCGAAAAAATTTAATTTCCATATTCAGACCCCCTCATACTCACAATTGATAGTTTGAAAAACTTGATATTGCTATTTGTATTATATCTAGGCACATGTGGCTATCCTCAAACAAGGATAGAGCCCTTATTCATTTAATTAAAAGTTTGCAAGGCTCCAAAGTTGGTTCTTGACCGAAAATATTTAAAAAACACCGACATTCTTGGTGACCTTTGACCTTGGCAACAGTTACCCACCAATATTAAACTTAGACCAATTGTAGATACAAGTCCAATCTATATCTGGACTAAATTTCGTTGTGGAGACTCATCTCCTTCATGGTTAGGCAACATTTTGAAATTGGGGTATTTTGCCCATTTTCGGTTGCCACAGCAATGCATAAGGATATGCATGTACATCATGTATACACTGTGTAATACACGTGTACATTGTCTCAAAGTGTTGTTATATGACAATTTAACCACTTTTGTTATAAAATAATGATTTAATCTGATCTTACAAAATTGTGTCTTAAAGATGGGCTACACAATAATGTCAGATTAAATCATTATTTTATAACAATAGTGGTTTAATTGTCATTTTTACAACACTTTGGGATCAATAGTGTACACGTACGCGTATGACAGAGTTCTATTGCATGATTTGCACGAAGCAACATCATCATTGCTGTTGTGACCTTTGACCTGTGATATTTTTTACCGCCATACAAATCCCATACAGTTTTTGTTTGTTATGTGTTGCTGAGAACCTATATAATCATAAAATGCAGACAATTTAATGGGACCATATTGGCGCGTATATATCGTGATGAAGCAAAATCACCCGAAATTGTAAAAATTTGTTGTTGGGTACGACCTTTGACCTTTGTTATATTTGTGCGCCAACATGATCCCAATTATTTTCCAATTGAAATCTGTTTAGGAACACTAAACTAAACCAAATACAAGAAAAAATTGATGGGATCTTGTTGGCGCAAGTATTTACAAGAATGAGAAAAGTGCATGTTGTGCCGTTTGAAGCTAATTCTAGGCTAATATGTGTGAAATGCAAATGCTTAGAGAAGTTTCAAAAAATATTTTAACATGAAAATTGTAGAGATCCCAAGATTCTTGTTTTATTTGTTCATAGAGGAAAACTGTTTCTACACCTGGTTGTCATTTTAAAAGTTTTTTGATGTTGGCGCGCAAGGTTACGGAGGTGCGGAAACGCAAGAAATTGGTAAAATTTGACCTTTGACCTCTATTATCTCTCTGCGCCAACGAGATCCCATCCACTTTGTGCTTAAATTTGTTTTAGGGCTGCAAGTTCTTTCATGTAAACTTGTTTATTTCCTGGGATCTTAAAGGCGCATCGAGTTATGAGGCCTTGAAAATAGCACGAGGGCGCTGTTCGTCAAAGGTTCAGGTCCGCATAACATGACGCGCCAACGAGATCCCAAATTTTTTTTTTTACTTGTGTTTTACACCCAACTGGAGGTTTAAAAAAATGTTTAAATTTTTTTGGGACAAGCTTGGCGCACATTTTTGCGTTTTCTAGGAATGTACTTGTCGTTTCACGAGGGTTTTTTGGCTGAAACTTTGAAAATTTATTACTCCAAAACCGAAAGAGTCTGTAAGCTAAAATTTTGGATATATTAGTTTGGTATGAAGGTGTATCACTCTGATTTTTTAGAAGAAGATCTGAGAACCCATGAATCACACCCCCCCCTAATTTGGTACATTCTTACAGGCAGTGACTCTTAATTAATCCCTGTCACCATCAATCATGTGTGCATACAGTTGACTCTCGTTAATACGAGGTCCTCCGGACTGGCCCGTTTTCCTCGTACTATTCGAACCTCGTCTTAAACGCAGCGCACTATTTACACACGTAAATGTATACACACATTGTCAAAGTGCATGCACTATACACGTGTCTAGGCTAGAACGGAGCGGTTTGCTTCCTAGTACAGTTCTTATGATAATCCTGTACACAAAAATAAATATGATAAATGCATTTTTGTTGACTATGATCATAAAAATTCAATATTTTGTATAACTCAAGATAAAAATCATAGCAAAGTCATGTCAAACTTGCCGTTCATGTGACCATGATCTGACAGATTCGATACTGCGTAGCGCCTATGCTGAACATTGTTTTCGCTGGTAGCCATCAGTGTGTACATTTGTAAGGGAAGTAGTATTTCAAGCATACACCCCTTGTAGGTTACCAGCGAAATAGTTTTACGCAACAACATTTTTCAGATCTCGCTACAAAAGTATGAAAAACAATACATTTTGTCATCATGGGGCTGCAAAAATACCTCATATTATCCGTGTTCTCGTTACAACCGTGTTCGTATCTTCCGTTTTTTAAGACATACATGTAGAAACACGCATGGGACAGTTCGGGACCAGTGAAATACCTTGTATAAACCGGCGTCTCATATCTTCCGAGCTCGTATTAACGAGAGTCGACTGTATACCTTATGCCATGTATTGACTGTCCTTGAAGTCTCCTAATTTATTTTAATTGCTATCTACATTATATATTCGTACTTATACAGGATCACTTTACAGTAATTTTTTGGTAAGGAAAAAAACATCATTAATTTTAGCAAACATGAAAGCTTACTGATTACGAAGGTCATACTAGAACCATTTTGTTTCTGGGACAGTGTCAACCAAACCAAAATTGAAGGACACATCCTCCCTGGCACCCTTTTAGTACAATAAGGATTGATACTTATGAATGATCACTAATTCAAATGAAAGAGGGTGACAGCATGGTACATTCTATTCATGCAGCCATAGGCCTACATGTTCTTATTACTGCAAATAATATATTTGAGACCCCGTCCCCGCATGATTTCCTTATTTACATATTATATGTAACATTAAGTACAATCCTTTATCCAAACACTTTGAAGCAAAGTCTGCCCAATGCCCAACCCTTTACATACATGTTCATACACATACTATCTGTGCATGTTACATTACAGGTACTGTACAGTCACGACATAAAGTGCAAAGTCTTTGTATGGAAAATATCAACCAAGCAACCGTTGCTAAGTGAGCACACTATTAATTCCACCACAGCAGTTTGCGCCAGGATTCTTATATTACCCTTTACTACGACAGTCTTTGTTATTACAGACAATGTAGATGATGACTGATGACGGTTCACTTTCCTCCTAAACTATAAAGCAGTGCTTGAAAATGACTGAAATCCCCTGATGTCATCATCACAATAATCTTGGTTGTGCCATTTTGGGAGTCAAGGTCCCTGTATTTTCTACAGGGTAGTGCAAATTGTGGGCAGCGCTGCGTGTACCTGTTGCCTTCCAACATGGTGAGCGTGGCACAGTCGCCACATTTGACGTGACAGCAATGGGTCATTACCTACCAGTACTAGACCATTGTCCAGCGCCAGTTATTTAAACACTTGGTCAATAACTCTTGTCCTTAAGTCTACTCTTTTTTAAAAATATCATACACGTACACATGTACGCCTTCACTTATGCATACATGTACATGTAGAACATGTTTTGAAGATTTAGGCTGAATATTGTATTCTCAAATCAATTCCAAACCTCCTCCTTAAGGTTCAGCCAATCATTCAAAGTATATCTTCAGACTTGCAAAAACTACTACTGGTCCGATGAAACCTCGGAGTTAAATGTACGCAACCCATAGTCTAGTGTACATTGTCTTGAAATTTGAGCTCTTTACATAGGGTGGTAATGTTAAACTTACATGATTGACAAGTAATTGCCTCATGGATAAAGAATATGGTTTTTGTAAAAAATATACCCTTCCACGGATGTGTGATACGCACTGCATACATGTACTCAGTGCTTTCCGAGTGCAGTGAAAAAATCCACAATGCTCCTTAGGCATGTTAGGTGGCTATTGAACCCATGATACATTTGATGTCTTGATTTTTAATGTCTTAACCACTAGACCACGTTGTGCCCTTTGTCAAGAAGGCAGTCTTATTTAGCGGGTTGTACAGAGTCGAGAGTCAGTAGAAGAAGCTAATAATATTGTCACTGTTTTCACGAAGAGGCAATTCTTGTTAAAAAAATCACACATTTTGGCAAATCAGTGTTATTACACATTTTGGATGTTATTAGTGACATCAACATTTTCCCTAAGTTTCAAGTGCTAAATCGTTATATTTTTCCAGTTACGCTCATTAGCACAAGGACCATTTTACCAAACTCAAAATTTTGCGTTTTCACGAACAGCCACATTTAGATGTGCCATTTTTTACATTTTTAAAACTACATATCGTTGTCACGGTGCCAAAAATGACTACTCAGCGTTTGGAGTTTTCACGAAGAGGCAATTTGTCTGACCTACATAAATTTAGTTTTCACGAACAGACACTCGTCGTTTACGAATTGGTTTGTACACGACGTGCTGCACACAGACTTCGCTTGCGCAATTTTCACGAAGGGAAACTCGTGTTAAACAGTTAATTACTCATTAATTAAACTTACTGTGATTAAAGGGACACACCGGCTTACTGTTTACCTAATTTAGTGATGTGGAATGACAGACAATAATTTTTAAATGGTTGTTGTAAAAAAAAAAATCATCATTTGCGCCAGGAGTGTCATCATTGACAGACATGGCGCACTAGAAATGTTCAACATTATTATTATTATTATCAAAATATCACGTAATTAACGAAAAATGTGAAAAAAACAAAACGCGGTTAAAGGTTAGCTTATACGCTTTTCCAGCCGTTGCAACTGTCAAGTTTACGTGACAATGTTGCGCAATGTTGTAAGTAGACTGGTGCTCTGTTTATGTATTAATTATAACAATGGTGAGGCATAAGGATTCAGACTTCATATCTATCAAGCACAAATTCATGTGTAAATAAAAAACAGACATAAACTGACGTCAGTCCATACTAGAGCAAGGTTCCTTGCTCTATGGTCAGTCCTAGCCGAAGTCCGATCGCGGTCGTAACCAATAACTGTTTCGGTTGAACTTGCCATTGAAACAGTTATTGCTTACGACCGCGAAAACGCACCCCAACCTGTATTATGTGTACGACGAACTGGATGGACGAACTTACTTGCAATGGAGAACGTTTCTTCGACATCCAAGGATCGGTACAAAAAACATCGCAAGGAAAAACAGGTGGTTCAACGAAAAGTAAAAAGTTTTTAAAAACCACGACAAATCCAAAGGGAAAGCCAGCAAAAGCAGCAATTTGGTGTGGGGGGGTGGACATTGTGCAGCTATCATAGAAGTAGACCAGCTGTATGGGATAAACATTCCCCGTCGCCGTCCCGCGTGTGTAGCGCAGGCAACATGTTACAATAGTTAGGGAATAATAGCTAGGGGTACAGACTAAAACCCTCGTAAAAAAACGTAATTGTGGTCTGGCTCCCTACCCCTCCGACAAGCTCCCAAGCTCACGGCTAGACCGGCAAGCTGGGGAGTTCATGCCCCGGGGTTTGTCTCTCTGGCCCCACGGGACATGGCACTGACTGTACGGGATATGCCCCAATGTTTACGTTCCGCTAGCTCCCACGCTGGTGCGCCGTAAAACACGCTTCGGTTGTACAGACTTTCTGAATGCGAATCTTACGTTCCATTTTTCATCATTATTTACAAATTGTACCAATAATCTGAATACATAGTCTTTTTTGTCAAATACTCATGAATAATTGTAAAAAAACATATTTAAATTTGGTTCAGTAATTTACTTTTATACGACTGGAAGTAAATCTAACTCCAAAGATCATGTGATTTATCCGAGCCACTTTTTTGGTTCGGATAAATCACGTGACCTTCGTTTTTTGAAAAATGCTCGAAAACGCCAAAATTTGATGGTTTCTTTTAGGAACCGTTCTTCTCCATTCCTGGAAGACCTTTGAAGTCATATATTAGCCTATTTTGTAGCCCAAATAGCCCAATGAAGCCGGTGTGGCCCTTTAAAGTAACAATGTATTTGCACGGTTTAGGATCTCCACTTTCATGCTTGGTAAAATGTCAACATTTAAATGGCAAACAGTGTCCCAAACAATGAGTTCAACAAATTGTTTAACTTCAAACTCCAAACATGAAAGTTTGGCTGCTGGGGCAAAATTGCCTCTTCGTGAAATAATGCCTTGGGCTCTATTTGTTTGTTACATGACTTTCTAACTTACTGAGGGTCATGGACATTTTACCTTAAAGGTATGCGGATATCACAAATACCATCACTTCCTCAATATACAGCGTAACCTAAAAAGTAAAAAAATGGCCTTACTTGTTTGCAAATTACTTTCTATTTAAAGAACAGCTATTACCTGTTTTGTAATTGAATTAAATTCAAATAAAACTTATTTCCACATTATCATTAATAATGTTGACATTATCATTAAAAATGTTGAGCTAAAAAGCAGAGCTTGTCAAGGAGCAGCCCACATAAAAATTACAACAACTAAACAAAAAACAACATACTAAACAAAATAGACAATGTGCACACACACACCCTCAGTTTAAAAAAAGCAAAATAGACAATGTGCACACACACACCCTCAGTTTAAAAAAAGCAAAATAGACAATGTGCGCACACACACCCTCAGTTTAAAAAAAGCAAAATAGACAATGTGCACACACACACCCTCAGTTTAAAAAAAGCAAAATAGACAATGTGCGCACACACACCCTCAGTTTAAAAAAGCAAAATAGACAATGTGCGCACACACACCCTCAGTTTAAAAAAAGCAAAATAGACAATGTGCACACACACACCCTCAGTTTAAAAAAAGCAAAATAGACAATGTGCGCACACACACCCTCAGTTTAAAAAAAGCAAAATAGACAATGTGCGCACACACACCCTCAGTTTAAAAAAAGCAAAATAGACAATGTGCGCACACACACCCTCAGTTTAAAAAAAGCAAAATAGACAATGTGCGCACACACACCCTCAGTTTAAAAAAAGCAAAATAGACAATGTGCGCACACACACCCTCAGTTTAAAAAAAGCAAAATAGACAATGTGCGCACACACACCCTCAGTTTAAAAAAAGCAAAATAGACAATGTGCACACAAACACCCTCAGTTTAAAAAAAACAAAATAGACAATGTGCGCACACACACCCTCAGTTTAAAAAAAGCAAAATAGACAATGTGCGCACACACACCCTCAGTTTAAAAAAAGCAAAATAGACAATGTGCGCACACACACCCTCAGTTTAAAAAAAGCAAAATAGACAATGTGCGCACACACACCCTCAGTTTAAAAAAAGCAAAAAAGACAATGTGCGCACACACACCCTCAGTTTAAAAAAAGCAAAATAGACAATGTGCGCACACACACCCTCAGTTTAAAAAAAGAAAAATAGACAATGTGCGCACACACACCCTCAGTTTAAAAAAAGCAAAATAGACAATGTGCACACACACACCCTCAGTTTAAAAAAAGCAAAATAGACAATGTGCGCACACACACCCTCAGTTTAAAAAAAGCAAAATAGACAATGTGCGCACACACACCCTCAGTTTAAAAAAAGCAAAATAGACAATGTGCGCACACACACCCTCAGTTTAAAAAAAGCAAAATAGACAATGTGCGCACACACACCCTCAGTTTAAAAAAAGCAAAATAGACAATGTGCACACACACACCCTCAGTTTAAAAAAAGCAAAATAGACAATGTGCGCACACACACCCTCAGTTTAAAAAAAGCAAAATAGACAATGTGCGCACACACACCCTCAGTTTAAAAAAAGCAAAATAGACAATGTGCGCACACACACCCTCAGTTTAAAAAAAGCAAAATAGACAATGTGCACACACACACCCTCAGTTTAAAAAAAGCAAAATAGACAATGTGCGCACACACACCCTCAGTTTAAAAAAAGCAAAATAGACAATGTGCGCACACACACCCTCAGTTTAAAAAAAGCAAAATAGACAATGTGCGCACACACACCCTCAGTTTAAAAAAAGCAAAATAGACAATGTGCGCAAACACACCCTCAGTTTAAAAAAAGCAAAATAGACAATGTGCGCACACACACCCTCAGTTTAAAAAAAGCAAAATAGACAATGTGCACACACACACCCTCAGTTTAAAAAAAGCAAAATAGACAATGTGCGCACACACACCCTCAGTTTAAAAAAAGCAAAATAGACAATGTGCGCACACACACCCTCAGTTTAAAAAAAGCAAAATAGACAATGTGCACACACACACCCTCAGTTTAAAAAAAGCAAAATAGACAATGTGCGCACACACACCCTCAGTTTAAAAAAAGCAAAATAGACAATGTGCGCACACACACCCTCAGTTTAAAAAAAGCAAAATAGACAATGTGCCCACACACACCCTCAGTTTGAAAAAGCAAAATAGACAATGTGCGCACACACACCCTCAGTTTTAAAAAAAAAGCAAAATAGACAATGTGCGCACACACACCCTCAGTTTAAAAAAAGCAAAATAGACAATGTGCACACACACACCCTCAGTTTAAAAAAAGCAAAATAGACAATGTGCGCACACACACCCTCAGTTTAAAAAAAGCAAAATAGACAATGTGCGCACACACACCCTCAGTTTAAAAAAAGCAAAATAGACAATGTGCACACCCACACCCTCAGTTTAAAAAAAGCAAAATAGACAATGTGCGCACACACACCCTCAGTTTAAAAAAAGCAAAATAGACAATGTGCACACACACACCCTCAGTTTAAAAAAAGCAAAATAGACAATGTGCACACACACACCCTCAGTTTAAAAAAAGCAAAATAGACAATGTGCACACACACACCCTCAGTTTAAAAAAAGCAAAATAGACAATGTGCGCACACACACCCTCAGTTTAAAAAAAGCAAAATAGACAATGTGCACACACACACCCTCAGTTTAAAAAAAGCAAAATAGACAATGTGCGCACACACACCCTCAGTTTAAAAAAAGCAAAATAGACAATGTGCGCACACACACCCTCAGTTTAAAAAAAGCAAAATAGACAATGTGCACACACACACCCTCAGTTTAAAAAAAGCAAAATAGACAATGTGCGCACACACACCCTCAGTTTAAAAAAAGCAAAATAGACAATGTGCACACACACACCCTCAGTTTAAAAAAAGCAAAATAGACAATGTGCGCACACACACCCTCAGTTTAAAAAAAGCAAAATAGACAATGTGCACACACACACCCTCAGTTTAAAAAAAGCAAAATAGACAATGTGCACACACACACCCTCAGTTTAAAAAAAGCAAAATAGACAATGTGCGCACACACACCCTCAGTTTAAAAAAAGCAAAATAGACAATGTGCACACACACACCCTCAGTTTAAAAAAAGCAAAATAGACAATGTGCGCACACACACCCTCAGTTTAAAAAAAGCAAAATAGACAATGTGCACACACACACCCTCAGTTTAAAAAAAGCAAAATAGACAATGTGCGCACACACACCCTCAGTTTAAAAAAAGCAAAATAGACAATGTGCACACACACACCCTCAGTTTAAAAAAAGCAAAATAGACAATGTGCACACACACACCCTCAGTTTAAAAAAAGCAAAATAGACAATGTGCGCACACACACCCTCAGTTTAAAAAAAGCAAAATAGACAATGTGCACACACACACCCTCAGTTTAAAAAAAGCAAAATAGACAATGTGCGCACACACACCCTCAGTTTAAAAAAAGCAAAATAGACAATGTGCGCACACACACCCTCAGTTTAAAAAAAGCAAAATAGACAATGTGCGCACACACACCCTCAGTTTAAAAAAAGCAGTTAGACTGAAAACATTACTCATTGAAAAAACAGCATGCAATTAATGGTAGAACAAAAGGTATGTAAAAGATTTAACTAGCTGCCAATGATTTTTGTAAATCATAAACAAATATGTTGTAGGCCTACAGTATTGGTTATTTCCACTGGTGCTGGGCTAATGCTAATATTATTACTTTGTTCATAGTTTGTGCTATGGTCCAATAAATCTGTAGCAAACTCTACAAATATCAGCAAATGTGTAAAAAGTATGGCTGAGCAAATTCCTCCAAGTGCTTTTATGAGACAGCTTGTTGAAAAGGCCTTTTTTTTTATTTCAGACCTGGTGGATCTGCTGAAATGTTTAAAGCTACATGTATGTAATGTATGTACAACTATTATGTAGAGTGAGGAGAGCATGGTCACCAGACACACACAACAATCCATTCTAAATGTCTATAGACTCATTTATTATTTCTGTAAGTATGTTAACTTATTATCTAGTCATGATGTTTTGATTGTCAGATCAATTGATTGTGGGTTACAGTCAAATGCACTACGTGTGAAATTATTCCAGGCAGATTAAATACACAAACATTTAATTGGTGATAATTTGCTAGAAAAGTACAGTACATGTAGCTTTTTGTAAAGGTTTGATGACTGTCAAATTGATCACATATAAAGACAAGTACTATGTAAGTGTCACTGCTCATTTAATCCACTCTGCAGTATTGGTATGAAAATGGTATAAATAGCTGTCATTCACAATGTCTGATCACAATTTGAAGAGACACATTTGACTCAAATTACCAGCACACCTACACACTGTGTACATTTGAAAATACTAACTGTGTCCTGTTCATTATTTGTTTATATGATTTGTATTACCGAGGCTGGAAGGACCGTCTGAATTCCTTCTTACATGGTATTAATTGGTAATTACTGCATTATTCATTAGATCTGTATATAATTACTACACAGATCTATATACTGCATTAGATCTGTATAATTGATTGGAAGATTGGGACACACCCAAGCTTGGACCAAAGTCCACGCTGTTCAGTACCCAAGCATTAGCAGGATGCAACTATGTGACTCAAAATCAATAAGACCATAACAAACATGTCAGACAAATATTGTCTTAATGTACAAGTGACCAAAAGTGTTTTGAACAATATACACGTACAGTGTACATGTAGCTTGTAAGGGAGTTGACCGTAATTATGAACAATATACACATACAGAGTACATGTAACTTGTAAGGGAGTTGACCGTAGTTATTCTACATTTCATTTCAAGATGTGACCCACTGACCCTATTTTGAAAAAGGCATAAAATCGGGAGAAGAAACTTTTTTATACATTTAACCATACACAAACTACACCATTACATAATGAAATTTGAAAATTTAAGTGTTTACTTTTCACCAGTAGAGTCATTGTACCTGAACTCACAAGGTAAGAGTAGCCTTAAAAAAAGTGAAGTACTGCAAATAGATGAAAATATTCTTTGTGGATACTTACTTGAAGGACTGCTACGAGAAGGAAATAGAAGTTAGCAATTCTTCTGAATTGCTCAAAGAGATTCTTTGGTAGAAAAGTGATGATCGTGTACTATAAGACAAAGAAAATAAAAAGGATTACAGAGTAAAGCTGCCAAATACTGGATAAACTGATCATCAGCTCTAACAAGAAGAATTAACTAAAGGGGTTTTTCACTTCAATCAATTATATTAGGGGGAAGTTAAAGCCACTGACATGATTAGACTTTAAAGTCAAAACTCAACAGACTGCAGGCAGTTGTATAATTTAGGGTTACAAAATAACTCAATATTAAATTCATGGTATATTTAGTAACATGTTTTGTCTAACACCCAAGTACATATAGATCCTTGTCACTTGATTGGAGGATTAGAGGTCACAAGTCATTCATTATTCAACATCATTTCATGACCTATGTCATTAAGCCAGCAGTTTGGTGCTATTCAGGGTGCGTTTTCAATTTTTCATTGCATCCTTTTAGCACTATTGCACACTGTACTACCACGCGCTTGCTATATATGCGTACACACAAGTAGGCCCGTTGTTTGCTCGATTGTAGTGCGGCTGAAAACATGACGCTTTATCTGTTTACATGTATACATGTACATTTGTTAGCACTACCGAGGCATCAGTGTCCTTTTGCTGAAGATGCTGGAGCCCATTGCACGACCGACTATAATTATAAACCATTCTTTCACACGCTGTACAAAATGCTTTCATAGTGAATGTCAGAATACAATCTTGTACATTTTGGTGATTGACTTTTTGTTTTAATGACAAAGACCTATTTGGGTGTTATCTTTTAAAACAAATAACACATTTGTTGAAAGATAGAATGTTCTATTCAACTCAAAGAGGCCCTTCACCTTGTTAATTGGAACATGCCATCTTTCAACTGATGACAATTTTCTCACCATTGAACTCGTAAACATTCATTAGAATGTGATAACATTTTATACCACTAAAGTTTGCATAGTGATTTACCGTACACAAAATATACACACTGTTTGAAGCAGAAAAACACACACTGTGTATAGGCTACACTCAAAAAAGTTATATAAAATGGAACACATACAATTCTAGAAGGCAAAACCAGTTTTATCTCAGCCTATGATCATAGGTGCTTGCTCTATGATCAGAGCAATGGCCAGGGTAAACACAGTCAAATGTTTTGTCTGGATTGCTCCTGTCAAATTGAAGCTCAGAAGGCAAGTAAAAATAAACAATAGATCCAACTTTCCAGATACCACATGATGCCACAACAGGCTACCTGTACCTAGGGGAGTAACAGAACACTACACAGAGGATTCATGATTCTCATATCAAACATTTTGTTGTCAATAAAAACCATAAAACACACAACTTTTCTGGAATGTTTTTGCCAATCAGCACATGCCACTGTCTGAACCAAAGTTCAAGTTAACTGAAATCATCTTTTAGCGACCCCTCCATAAACAAAAAGTTTGTACATGTGCACTTATCTAACGACTACAAGGAAGGTAGTGGTAGCACTTAAAGACTAACTAATTACATGTACACGCAAAACTGTATGAGCTTTCGTAGTGCTAACAACTACTTTATCAGATGCAATGAAGGGGACAAGCCAAGTACAGTCATGTAAACATGAAAGTAAGGGGTGAATGAATCCAATAACAAAAGGTGGAGTCAGTGATTCATTCACCCATTACTCTCTTGTTCATATACACTGTACTTGGCTTGTCCCCTTCATTGCATCTGATAAAGTAGTTGTTACTACGAAAGCTCAATGCAGTTTTGTATGTAATTAGTTAGTCTTAAAAAGTGCTACCACTACCTTTCTTGTCTTATCTATCAGACTAACACTGCTATTTTTTAGTATTGTCTACCATGCTAACTACAACAGAAAGCTATACTCTGCCATGTAATTTGTAAAAAAAAGATGTGTATTATTTTTACTTGGAAGCAGTGTTTGCCCCTGGCTAATGAACTGACCGAGGTGGTAAAAAACAATTGATGATTACAGCAAAATTTATGAAACTGACAAGAATGCAGCACTCCTCACATTATCACATGCATTATGATGATTCTGGACTATTCAAGTTCTAAGTTCTTGGTACATGAAGGTCAAGAAAAAACCTCATAAATTACACCCAATAAATTTGTTTTTGGTTAGACATTTAATTTATGGCAAATCTTTCAGAACGAGGTGGTCACTGAGAGTATTGAGGTTGGCCAGCTCACATTTGAATGAGCAGGCGACACACTGCTAGGACATGTGTAAACAAAGAATTTCAAGTCATAATTACACTTCATTCAAGATCCACAGTTCAGCAGACCATACCCTACGGATTGTTCATACTAAGATCAAGTGAACAGTCTTTCCTAATGAGGTTCTCTTCACCATGTTCATAGAAGCTTGTATCCAAACTTGGTACAGAACAGAAAACAATGCTCATTTTAAGAGTTAAAGAGTTCACTTAAGCCGTGTTCGCATTGGATTAATGTTTTACCGAGACCGTGGTTAACATTCCAATAGGTGAAACTTACCAGCGTCCGCACTTGGATTAATGATGTGGGTAAACTAACCGACACGACCGGTAAAACTAACCGACTAACTTAGGACAGACACAAGAGGGCGCTATTGCCGTGACCTTTGACCGGGGTGCATGACAGCAAGCTTGGGACGTGTAAATATACGTGTACACTACGTGTGGCGCGGCAGTCGGGGGACCAGATGTGGCTTTTTACCGGGACGGCTTTTACCCAGAATGTTCGCACTGGACTTTTCGGCTCGGTTAAACTTACCTGGTCAATTTAACCAGGCAGAAGTTGTTCGGTTAAACTACCCATTCGGGCCGAGTAAGTTACCTGGGAGGGAAACTTCCTGGGCTGTCCGCATTGGACTTAAAATGGTCAAGTTACCCATTTGCTCAGTTAGTTTACCCAAAATAAGTCCAGTGCGAACAGGGCTTAAGAGTTCTCATCTTTCAGTTTGACGTACAAGTTGAATTATTTGTCTGCGTATGATTCATGATTAATTAAAATTACAAATTTAAAATTACCTTGGATGAGATGATGGTGTTATCTAGAAACTTCTGATGGAAGTAGACATCATCTGTTGGAGGGGGCTTGTGATTCACAAAAATAGTCCGATTTTCAGGAATATCTTTTTGTTTGCACAGCTATTAGAGTAAAAAGAGCACAACAAAGGTTATATTTCAGCTTCAAATTCCTCAAGAGACTGACACCTTGAACACACTCACCAATGATTGTACATGTCTGCAACATACTGCCAAACTAAGACTGCTTCACTTTTACAAAAAGTACATATAGATCCGAGTTCAATTTACTGATTTTAAACAGAAGTGAGTTCTAAAGACTCTAGAATTCCATCCATCATTAAGAATTGGAACGCTCTCTACTTTATATCCACAGTTACATTTTAAAAGGAGTTGCATCTACTATGTATAGACCTGAGACAGAATTGTAAGTGAATACATTAATATTTACATGTAGTGTACTACTGAAACTTCCAATTTGGTGATACAATCTTTTTGTTTCAGTTAGTTTCAACTTGCAAAGGCTCCATAAAACTTAACCAAAAAGAATCGGTGGTACACGTATGCTTAGTTTCCTCACAACATTTGTATGAACTGATTAAGGACAAAATTTATGTAAAAAACACATTTTGAAGCCCATTTTGAACTCAGTGCTACATTTGAAATTGAAAATAGTATCGCAATACAATCTTACCAATCCACAAGGAGCACACAAACTAATGACAAACGTTTACTTTTGGGCAGTGTACTTTGGCACTGAACATGCGCCGTGACTGATTTTTTTTACTTTTTGAATTTCTGACTTGTTCTCTTCTCCTTAAAAAAAATCCTTGGGAGCCACAACTCAGAAAAGGAAAAGGTAATACCCGTACATGCCATACAAGTAGTAAATTTCTAATAATAAAAGAAAAATACCCTTATTTTTGGGGGATGAAAAAAGGCGTCAGCTGAACGTGTCAGTAGATAAGCAGGAGCGACTCCACTAGGCTAGGCTCATGTACGCATCAAAGAGGGCGATTTTTCTATCTGCCGGCTTGATAGCATTTAGTCAAACTTAGCCAGTGCTGGCAATTACATCCACTGCCTCACTAAGGATTTACTTTAGTTAGCCCCATAAAATTACATTAAGAGAACACTGTGTTGAAAACAGAATTTGTCAGAATTCAATTCACAACTCATGACGATCCAAATCATGTGAATCAACTTGCAGCCAAGCATTCTGGGAAAAAACTTAGCCCCACTTGTGTGGCCAAGGAACAGGAAACCTGAATCCTTGGCCACACGTCGTCACCCATGTTTTCTTCAGCTCACCGATTAAAAAATAGAGGCGCATTCCCTACGGGCGGGTCGGCAGTTTAAACCACCTCAATGTGTTCACCTACCTCTTAGCTTGACCTGGGTGTTTTGGGTGATTAAATAAATAACAATTTTAAAAGATATTTCAATGCAAAACTTCCTCCGACTTATTTTTCGTGACATGTACTGAGTGCGGCCATTTTGGATTGATTCTAATCGTGCCAATCAATTCATGACGTCACCGGCCGGAAATTGCAATGCGAAAATTGCAATGGTTGCTTTATGTAAACCGCCGACCCGCCCGTAGGGAATGCGCCTCTATTTTTTAATCGGATAGCTGAAGAAAACATGGGTCTTGACGTGTGGCCAAGGATTCAGGTTTCCTGTTCCTTGGCCCCACAAGTGGGGCTAGGAAAAACTATGGCGACCTAGTCGTAGAGAAGGCTTTAAAACCTATATTTTCTCAATGGTTGGAATTTTTTGAAAAATCAGTGAATCCTCATGCGAAGGCTCATCACAGTAATGTGCCTTCACTTAAACATTACTATTTTCTTATCCCAATGGAACTATGAACATGATGAACATGTGCACAATGATGACAACAGCACTGTAAAATTGATGACACCCCTACAATATTGAGGTTGAGTGCCGTTTTACCATGGTTTAACCGAAATCACCCCAACCTCTGGCTAGCTCCGACCTCTGACCTCCTACCAACTGCCATCATTCATATTTGTAAAAAAATTAATTAAATACCGGTACCGGTAACGTAAGTTTTTGTCAAATTAAACTCACATGACATGACTTTGAGTAACTTAGACTATAGTATAATAATATATTAATCTGTATAGTAGAGCATTCAAAAATCCATGAAGACGATAGCAGGAAGAAAATCATTTTGAAGGAGTACATGAGGTTCGTTCCAAGCAGAACAACAATAGCTGTGCAAGCTAGGACTCCCGAGAATAGGGGGAGTACCCACACCTGTACATACACATGTAGGATATGTATCCTACACATGTGTATGTTCACCTTCTACCTCTCATACATTACATGTCATGCATCACACACTGACTCACTGATCATCATACAGATTGAATGTTATGTAAACCTTAACTTACCAGAGTGTTCACAACTTTCGTTAAGAAAGACGCCATCGGGACCACTGCGCCTTTTATTCACACTTTGAATGTTTGCCTGACAATCATTTGAAATACAAAGCAGCCAGATATTGTGTGAAACACTGCTACTCAGTGTTACCGTTACTAGTTATGTACGAACATCCGTTAATCTGGTCTCTAAATTCTAGGAATCTGCCGGCCCGGGGCCGCTGTTTGTTGTCAGCATGAAATGCCGATATATCACTCTTGGGGGCGCTCTTAACAGACTTAACGGCTCTGAACGCTAACAGAAAAAAAGATCAACTTTGTTGAGACTCTGCATTTCTCTTTTGCGAAACTTTAGGGGCACAAGGGAGAGCACCAATTTTTTTATGGGGGCACTTCTGGTCAAGTTTACATTTGCTTTTTCAGCGCCTTTTTTATGTAATTTCTATTTTTTTATAGATAATCTTGCGTTAGTGTAAAAACATATACATTGTCTGCGTGTAAATGGAAAAATGGATAAAATGTGGGCAGGGGGGCACGGACATCGATTGGGAGGGGCACCATGCCCCCCCCCCCCGTTACGCCGCTGGAATACGACCACACCCCCAATACTTTCTAAAATACATTGGCCTCGTCAATCAGTGAATTAGGCCTAAGTTCAAAATAATCCAACTCACATTCAAGGCACATGGTCCAGCTCCACCCTACACCTGGTTGACGCCCCGTTCAACCATTTAGACCAGGCCCGAGATCTAACAGCCATGCTTCGAGTGTTCCCTGAACTAGGCCAGCTATAGGGACAGGGCCTTTGCCAACAGCACCAAGACATTGCAATTCACTCCCGGAGAACTTCGGACAAATACACAACATCACCCTCTTCCAGCAGAAACTAAACACACACGATTTTGATAACACAAAAAAATAATTAGTGGCCTAACGTTCCGACCCTAGCAGAGTCTGTCTTTAGCCTTCGAGAAAGACTCTGCTAGGGGGTCGAAACGTTAGGCCACTAACTAATTTCTGCATTTATACCATACTGATGTCCTTCAGGCTGGTAAGCAGTTTGCAACAGTTGATTTGATTTAAAAGTTAATTTCTTCTAGACCCGCCGGCGCATTTGAATAGGCCTGTTCGTTTACAGCGCGGGAAAGTAGCATATAAACGCCTTACATAATGGAGTCTTATTGTAATAAACCACAAAGGAAACTGACTTGGTAAATTTTAAATAACTTGGGTTTGAACAAAGAAAAATTGACTGGAGCGGGACTTGAACCAACGAGCTCCGGATTAACGTACTGGCGCTCTACCAACTGAGCTATCCAGCCCTATGTTGGCGGTCTCCCTATTAGTTAATATCTTTGTTCGGGGTGCCAGTCAGCAAAAAAACTTGGCTGCCGCTTCCCAGGTTGTATCGTTACTAATCAGGGTCGGGCACCGGGAAGCGGCGTTGAGTAGGTTGTCGGTACCCTGTGGTTTGTTTGGGGGTTTTATTTTGTTGTCACTGTTTCCTCGTGATTGATCACACGAGTTACAGTGACCACTATAAAAATAAGATATATGAATGACGAAAAGTCTACGTCAAGGTCCACTGACCATTAGTGTATAATATTGTCAAAATTATTTTCGACAAAACCCAAAGTTGTGTCATTGTGTACTCTTTGTCAAAGTCAACAATTAAGGGCCTTTCCTATGAAGCCCCGTTGGTGCCACTTGACAAGTGCATATATGTTTCACTGAATGAGATGTATTTCACAGCACCGCCACTTATATCTTGCGGCCGCCACTTAGTATCTTGCGGCCGCCACTTATTATCTTGCGGCCGCCACTTAGTATCTCGCGGCCGCCACTTAGTATCTTGCGGCCGCCACTTATTATCTTGCGGCCGCAACTTCAAGTTGTGTAATTGAAAACAGACATTGGGACAGGTTGTCATTCATAAGGACGTAAAGTCATGCAATTGTTGTCGGTATTTTGCAATGTTAATGTTAGATAATAAGTGGCAGCCGCAAGATATAAGTGGCGGTGCTGTGAAATACATCTCATTTAGTGAAACATATATGCACTTGTCAAGTGGCACCAACGGGGCTTCATACTTTCCTGTTCTTTTGTAAATCGTCATCACTCATAGATCTAAAATCCTGTCGCTTCCCAGTGTATCGTAAACTTGGGTCTGGGTATGAATCTTATGCACTGACGTCATCAAGCCGCTATCTTAGAAGTAAATCGATGATGACAAATTGACACGCCAATAAACATCCTCCTTTTGACCTCTAGGCGAGGGCGTCCTACTCGACAGACGCCATGTGCACAAGGTCTGGAACGGCAGTTACAGGTTGTATGACTTTTGTACGGTGGCTGATATCCGCCAACAACAAAACACTTTTTCAGTACGGCGTTATAACGCCCAACGGCGTTATAACGCCCTAACGGCGTTATAACGCCGTATTAGGGCGTTATAACGCCGTACTGAAAAAGTGTTTTGTTGTTGGCGGATATCAGCCACCGTACTTTTGACTGGCACCCTAACAGAGATAATTTGTGACATTAGGGAGACCAATATAGGGCTAGATTGCTCTCATGAATCGAAGTCGCAGGTTCAAGTTCAAATCTCGTCTATTTTCTTGGTTCAACCCAAAATTATTTTTAACAATTTACCCATCAGTTTCCGTTGTGGTTCATTACTTGATATTTGAAATAAAAAGTCGCATCCCTTTCATGTGATCCCTTTTCACGTTGTATCGTGAATTTGTGTGTTATCCCTGGCTATAATTATGGGATATGAAAGTTACAGACTCCTGACTAGCACCCGTGAATAAAGATGAGAGACAAAATAGGGAGACCGACAGCATATGGCTAGATCATGGCTCAGTTGGTTATAATACACGTTTATTCGGATTTCGCAGGAAGTCCCGCACTGGTCAATTTTTCTTTGTTCAACCCCAAATAGTTCAAACAAAATACCCAGTCAGTTCCACCTTGTGGTTTACTACTTAATAGATAAGGTTAATTAGATAATATGTTCGTCAAATGTTTTGGTTATTTCATATGTTTACGTTAAATTATTATAGAACAATACTTAATAGATAACAAATAGAACTTATCAAATAATCATCATTTACTAGATGTATACTTGCATCAGGTTCTTCCTATTGTTTACTTTTGAATCCCGACTAAAGATTGTATAATTGCAACCTCAACTTAGGCTTGGGCTCCGGCTTAGGCACCGTCCGCCTGTTTGAAGTCCCGTCCGATGCCCGATATGGGGCAGAGGCTCAATGTCCCCGTACTTTCCACATCGCGGATTTCCTCTTGTACAGAAGTACTCCCTAAAATCCTCTGAAGAGGTCCTGATCCCAAGCACACATAATGAAGACACAGTAGGGGAGGGGGGGGGTATACCTTGCCCCTATATTGAGCACCAAATGCCGAAAGTGTATAAGTTTTCAACATTGACGGGCCAAAGCAGGAGCTTGAGTTAGCCGAAGCCCTGGTTTCGAAAACGGCAAACTCACCGTTTACTTAAAGCCAATCACTTGTTTTAACGGCAAAGAAAGAAGTGCACGAACCTCGGCGTCGGGGTGCATGATCTTCTCGTGTTTCTTTAACGCACGCTGGCTTCTCAGGCGCGTTTTGCACATCAAACATTTGTAGGGAACGGCAAACATGCGTTTTGGGTTGTTGATTACACCTGAGCTTGCATTGGTTTTTTTGTTTTTTTGTGCTTTGGCATCAGATGTGGATTGCTCAAGTGTCCGATAGATGGATGTTAACTGTTTCTTTGTGTTCTCTAGATTCTGAATTGATGAGTTGACTGTGGATGATGGTTGATCCACTCCTATCAACTGTTCTTGTTGTCTGTCATCTAACTCCCAAATGTTTTTATCGTGTACCCTTTGGTGTCTTTCTAAGTTGCTCTTGTGACTGCTTGCATACGGGCATACTTTGCAAGTAAACGCCTTAACGCCACTGTGAACACTCATATGGCGTTTGAGCAAAGCTTTCCGACAGAAGACTCGCATGCATGTCGTACATGAGTATCCCTGCCCGTGTTGATTACTAACGTGATGTCGCAGCGCAGACTTACTCTTGAAAATCTCACCGCAGCATTCAAGGTGTTTCATCGGACTGTGCATGGCCTTACAATGACGTATAAGGTTTGAACGTCGTTTGCTCGTGTAGGAACACTCCTTGCATACCAACACCGGCATTTGAGTTGCATTGTTGCATTGTTGAAACACTTTGGAAGTGCAACGATTGCCCGACACTTGAATCTGCTCTCCCAGCATCTGAGGACCCATCACATTGTTACACAGAGAGTTGAAAGGTAACCAACTACAACATTGGCGATGAGCAAACCCACGAATCAAGGAGGCACCTGGAAAAAAGAATAACAAAGAGCACCATGTCAACGTTTCACACTTTTATTTTTGGGGAACTCCTGTCCAATTAAAACTGCATGTTTGCGTTAGCATTTTTACACTCTAGCGCCTTTTGCTATTTTTTATTGATAATCTGACGTGGAGAATAAAAAAAACACATTATCTTTGTGTCAATAGAAAATAGTTTTTACTAGTCCCTTTCCAGCGCCGTTTGCTATTTTTTTTTAAATATAGATACTCTAAATGATTAATGGACATGATAAAAGAAAATTATCTGCGCGTAAATTTAAAAGTACATGATAACTTCAGTTTCAAAAGTGTGTTTGCGTGTGTGCCCTTACACATGCCAACGAAGTTGGTGAACAAAGTTTCGCCTGGGACGTCGAGTATATACCAGCCTTCAGTTTTGCATTTCCTATTGATTGATAACCGCTCGGTTTAACAAGAAAACAAAATATAAATTTTCCCCAAATATGCTGGTATGCTAACAAATTTGATGAGTCAAAAATGTATAACTATGTTGTATAACTTACCCTGTGTAGTCAATGAGGGGAGTGCATCCATGGTGAAAACACTCAGTGACTTCAAATTACTCCATACTCACTTATTTCTCTCAAGATGACCACGATTATTAAAGACCGTGGGTTTGAGTACGGAGCGAGGGTAGTACTTCATGGGGAGTATAGTCAGGATGAGGAAGGTTACTGAGTCCCACCCTGCCAACTCAAAAGGATATTAGTTCTAATGACGGCCTACGGGTAAACACTCCTTTATGATTACAATAATAGAATTTGACGAAAAGTCAACCTTTGAGCAAAAATATATAGGTCTGGCCATCGGTATTCAATGGCCGCCACGGTTGGCTGTCCATTATTGTCGTTTATCGGGATGAGAAGGATGAATTGGAAATATCTTTGATATGATGACCGAGGGCCACGGGATCGAAACATTTTTGAGAAATACAACTTTGTAATTGAGTATGGTTCATCGCTGCTGATCTGACCTCTATTATACTTCAACCTTCTCACGATTTGTTTGTGTATTTTTTAGAAGAAAACAATATTGTTGGGGGAAAAAGCGCCATAGATCAATTCTGTATTATATCGATACGTGTAATTTTCATGCACGTTAAAAAAATGTTTAAAGTATATTTATTATTTTTTGTTGATGTTGGGAAGTAAAATTAATCTTTATTCCTTAGGACGAATAAAGTTATTTCTTGAAAGAAAATACAAAAATATAACAAATATAGACAAACATGGTGTGTAACACCAAACTGGTCTCCATGTTGAAAATGACCGCATCACTCATTCAGTTTAAGCATGACATTTGCATCTGCATTCTACTGTTAGAAGGAACCCACGGACTTTATGAGTGAATTTGATGGATCCGTGAAGTGCCCACAAAACTCCCTTCACGGACCCATCACTACTAAGACTATCACCCAGGGGAGCTGTTTATCTTGAATTTTCAAAGAAATTACATGGCCCGATTTTCTTTGAATTTTGACAGAGGATGCCGGTTTAAAACGAAAACCAAACCAAAACGTTCACATGCTATGGACAATGCATGGCTGGTGTGTACAGGGCTGATGAATGTAAGACAATGTCGGCATCCCGATAGTGATGCAATTGCTTTGCAACACCTAGCATATATGAAAGCTTGGTCCCGAATACATATACAATTAAACATTTAAATTTGAAATCTTCATTTTAGAGTCAAATCGGCAAAAAAGCACCTTGAACTCAATCAAACACAAAGTCATCTTGGCGAAATCAATTATTATCTTTGTATTGTGGACTTCTTACTATATAGCTTTTGTCACTTCTTTTAATCATGTCAACATGTGTATATTTTATGTGGCTAAAAGTAACGACTTTGACCGTTTCTGTGTTTTTATGCTACATGAATGATTATGGTAGTTAGGCTATAGTATATAGTAGCCCAGATCGGAGGATGTCGTCATTATCGTCGCAAAAATTTCCCACCTTTTTTGATAGAGGACATTTTCGACCACGACTTAGGCTTTGGCTCTGGCTTAGGCTTTGGCTATGGCTTAGGCGCTATTGTTTGAAGTCCCGTATCGAACGTGTGACGTTTTCAAAATCTGGTGGAGCCCAGAGCCGGAGCATATGTATGCTGACATCCCTAGTGTATGCATGTACTTGCTGAGCTACCGTACTGGCTCTCGATCATCGAGTGATGGTTAGTGTGGTTTGTTCAGCCAGCCTCACTTTGGTCAATTTGGGGAAATAACTGAAAGTGTCTGCTTGATAGAACCCAACGGTCTGCACAATGGACCCCATTATTTACAGGTCACTCAATGAAAAAAATATCTACAGACACGGCCTGGACATCTTGACAGGTATTTAATACTATTATCTGATTCGGCAATAGGTTGGTGAGAAACCTGAAACCTGTTGTGTCATAGTGTGCTTTATTCAATTTTTATTAGTCTGGTGACCTCACAAACTCCCTTGGTTGTATGACTGAAGCTTGTTCTCCGGCCCCGGGTCTTCCGAGACTGTACCTCAGTGAGAAAGCTCGATCCACTCTCATGATCAGTAGAGTTTTGAATGAAAATCAGGCAGGTCATATAATTACATGTATTATATTGGGATATTCTTTTATCTCTTGTTTGATTAATCTTTAGCAGGGGAATGTTTTGCGTTTGGGGGAGGTGAAGAATCATGAAGGTATAAATAGTTCTACCTCTGTGGAAGAATCCTGATCATAACTTGTTGGGCCCCCGGCCGCATGCCCCCCGGCCCTGCCCCCGCTCAATGTTGACTCCTATTGCGCGGTCTGCGCTCCAGCTGGGGTGGTTACTACTATACTCACCACGATTTTGTTGTCCAATGTTTCAAAATTACATACAACAATACAACTGGTCCGTTACTGATGATGTAATTGGACAGTATAAAACAGAAGAAAAACTTCTTGAATCAGATGCCAAGACAACTATAAAATGGCCAGGGTTAATAAAAGTGAATCAAACCACTTTGACTCTAAAGCCTAGTTAGTATTAAAACAATCTTTAAATGGGCAAATAATTATAAAACATTATAAGTGGTAACATCAATGAGCGGGGGGAGGGGGCGTGGGGCCAGGGAGGGTATGTTTATATAACGGTGCTCTTCTGGTCATCTGAACGGGGTTATCTTTTCGGTCAGTGTGTTTTCTCATCAGTTCCAATTAAACAATTTAATCGGCAATAAGGATGGACGTAAAGAAAGTGTGTTTCGCAAAACCCACCAAAGCGGGTACGCTCAAGGATCCCGGAAAATACATGCCGTGTACAGATGCTTTCTGGTGTTTCCTAAACTTTTTCGGATTTATCTGTTGATCAGGAGAACATTTAACGTTTTTAAAAATGTGTTTATTATTTATTACTATCTATTATTTGTATACTATTTTATCAATTAGTATTACATATTTCCTTACATCGATTGCTGTAGAACGAGACGTCAGGAGTTTGCTTTCGACGATGTGAGAGGTTTTTAGGGGGTTTCCACTGCCAGCTACCGCCCGTCTCAAAGCTAGCTGAGCAGCCAGTCAAACTACCGCACCAGGCAAGGACAAACGAAAGGGAAGAGACCACAGGGTTTGGAACGTTCGGACAATGATAACTGGCCTCTCTGAAAACCTACAAGACGCACTGAAGGGACTTTAGGTGGACCCTGGCACCGGCCCTCAGAGAAGGAGTGGACTTTGGAGTCAAGAATCCATATACATTTTGTAGACCTTTCTATTGTTGATAAACAAACCGCGCTGCTTGTGGGCGGTAGAATTTTAGCAAAACATTCAATCGTGTTAACAGATGTTGTGTCAAAATTCAAAATTTCTGCAAACTTTCAATTACAAAAAACATATATCCCAAGATTGGTAGCTTTTTTTCCAACAAATTCAACACTATTTCTGAATATCTGTGTAACGTTGTTACAAACTGTGGCTATCTTTTTTGCTTTGCATTTATGGTTTTCCATATTTTTCCAGCCTCGGTTGGAAAAAAACTCGGTCTGTGTGGACGTTGCAAAAGAAAGGTCTTTAGCATTCCTTATTTCCAGTGTCCGCGCATTAGATTGTTTTACAAACTTTCTCTAAACAATTAAGACCGTCTGGGGGGGGGGAGGTATTCTGACGACGTTGGATTGGTTTACGTCGTCCTGGAAAAAAAATATGCAATCGGTGGCCGGGGCCGGGAGCACGTGCACCTCCTCCCACCCCCATTTGAAAAATGGTTCTGCAGACTAAAATCTACAAGAACTTAATGTTACAGTTTTATAATAATTGTTGCGGTATTTTAATTGGTTTCCAAAAATAGTTTTCTGTTTACACACAGACAATGATTTATTTATCTCTGTTATTGAGTGCCATTAATAGCCTTGCTGTATGATGATGTCATGGGCTATAAATAAACCACTTTCAGCAAATGACTGGAGTCCCGACGTCTTTAGAACGTGTAATCCACGGCACAGACCCTGCCCAATTCTCTGCAATCTTGGAGAACGGATCATCAGGCATCACGGTCGGCAGTACAGCTCGATCTTGTCACACACGGTAAGCTGACAGCAATCGAGAAAAAACCCCTATACATTTCACGCGAAGTAGGCCATCCGGGGTCTTTTTGCCGCCGTGCACGATAGCGCCATTTTTCGTCAGCGGCGTTCCACGATAAACTACGGAGGCTTCGAACGGAAACATTGCGGTACACATTAAGCTCGCTTTGCATGTCAACCATGGCGCACACGCTCATTCCCCCTCCAGCCAAAATAGACGTGAAAAGAGACCAGGTCTTCAATTGACAATTTTTTGAGGCAAGGCAGAACTATCTAATGACCACTGAACTGGACAAGAAAGACTCTTCCACCCAAGTGGGTACATTACTTATGGTAATGGGGAAGGAGTGCTATGAAGTGTACCCAAATCTGCCACTGACAGACGAACAAAGAAAGTCACCACAGCAAATCCTAACCAGCCTTGGAGCTCATTTTGACCCAAACGCAATGTGGTATACGAAAGATTATGTTCAACTCATGTAAGCAAGAACCCAAAGAGAACATTGACACTTTCTTGAGCAGGCTGAGAAAGTTAGCAACCCAGTGTGACATTACCCAGTGTGTCATACATGGGACACGTCTTCAGCTCAGACGGGCTATCTTCTGATCCAGGGAAAGTAAAGGCCATACTCGACATGCCTCGCCCTACAGACGTCCAGGGAGTGCTAAGACTCAGTGGAGTGGTGACATACCTGGCTAAATTCTTGCCAGAACTGAGCACAGTATGCGAGCCATTAAGACGTCTCACAGACAAAGACGTCATCTTTGACTGGTCACAACATCATGACACGGCCTTCGACAGGATCACTGAAGCTCATCACAGCAGCCTCGGTGCTGAGCTAATTATGATGTCAACCAAGAAGTCGTGATTGAGTTTGGTAGCTCCGAGGTTGGGCTAGGAGCTGTCATCCCACAAAATGGCCGACCAGTCGATTATGCCTCACGATAACTATCAGCTAAAGGGCGCAACTACGCTCAAATAGAAAAAGAGTGTTTGGAAATTGTATTTGCCACCCAGCGTTTTGACCAATGCATTCTTGGCCGTGACAAAGTTCTTGTGCTCACTGACCACCTACCTCTGAGCGCATCTTCAAAAAGCCAATTTTGGTGACCCCAAGTGACTTCGTCTACAGAAGTACTCTCTACATGTAGAACAGGGTTTGCGGATGTACTTGAGTGATACACTGTCTCGAGCAGCTTTGCCAATGCGTCCAGTCACAGAACAGACATCAGACTATCCGATCTTCTCCGTCACCCGGGAGCAGAAGCTCAACAAGGAGTTTAAGAATATCAACCCAACCATCTTTGCCATGGATGGTTACTTATGGCAATCAAGAAGGCAACTTTTGCTGACAAATCCCTGTAAACACTGATGCAGATCATCCAAGCAAGAGTGGACAAAGCTCAAGTTCCCTTGTGCACTGCATTACTGGAAGTACTGGCCATATAGAGATAAACTTTCAACGCAAAATGGTTTCGTCTTTCGTGGAACACGTATTGTAATTCCAGCAGCTCTTCGTACAGAATGATAGCAAGAGCGTGCACGCATCTCACAATCACATGAGTGTGCAGTGCATGGGACATAATGTGCATGGGACATAATGTACTGGCCACGTATTCATAAAACACTTGTGGAAGCCGTACAGCGCTGCACAATCTGTCGGGAGTCACAACCAGCTCTCCCCTCTCTATGCCCTAACACACTCAGTACCCTAGACACCGTGGCAGTTAGTCGTGAGTGACTGTTTTGAGGTCAATGGACGCAACTACTGCATACTGTCAGCTTCCTAATGTGTTCGCAATCTTGGAGTTGTGTTTGACAAGCTGTTCAACATGGAAGCACACATCTCAAGTGTGTGCAAAAGCACTAACTTCCAACTGCGAAACATAACCAAAATTCGCAAATACTTGTCACATGAAACAGCTGAGAAAGTAATTCATGCTCTGGTCTCTTCACGCTTGGATTGTTGCAACTCGCTCTTGGTTGGGCTTCCAGCTGCATCTATTTCTCGTCTGCAACGTGTTTACAATAATGCCGCTCGAGTCGTTGTCCAAGCCAGAAAATACGACCACATTTCCCCTGTCCCAAGACGCCTACATTAGCTCCCCATTGCAAAGAGGATCACCTTCAAAATCTGCCTCCTTGTGTTTAAGGTTCTGCACGGACACACCCCGCAGTATCCACATGAACTCATCTCCACCAAGCAAAGCAGTCGTGCTCTGAGGTCTGCAGGATCTCACTTGTTGGTATAAGAACCAAGATCAAGAACAATTCGATATGGAGACCGTGCTTTTTCCAAAGCTACTCCTGCTATGTGGAATAAGCTCCCTGTCACACTTTGCAAAATAACATCACTGGAAAACTTCAAGAGGGAACTGAGTCACTCCCCACTTGTTTACATAGATTTATATTAGGTTGAATTTAACTACAAGGATATAATACATGCATCCATCTTTTTCAGTTTGTATAATTTGTTCTTTTGTGTAGGCGCCTTGATCGGTGTTCTGGAAAAGTGCGCATTATAAATTTCTATATATTACTGTAGTAGACCTCTACTTAGGCTACATTGACGTGCGCATGGCCTGGTCAATGACTATGGCCGTGTAGCCTGTGTTTACTACTCATGGCATTCTTCACACCTTGATCACAGACATTGGACCGATGCATCATTGTGAGTTCACCCAGTTCACAAATTAGTGGGACTTCCAACACATTGCCCTAAGCCCCCTTCCGTCCCCCAATGGACAAGCAGAATCCGCAGTTAAAAGTGCCAAGTGACTAATTTATGACCAAAGCTGCAAAAGGCAACAGTGACGTAAGGAAGGCTATCCTCGAGCTCCACCCCGAAACCCGGGAGACAACCCCGGAGGCCACAGCCATAGTTTCGTAATTTCTCCATTTTCCGACCGTGGAACTGACAAAAAGAGTACACACATTGCGGATATAACAGATTAATTGACATTTTTCGATACGCAATTCGTTAAATCAGTTCACGATATATTATTTTATGTAAGCAGCCGAAGATAACGTTATTATGATAATCTTGTCCGCACTACCTTTTCATCTCATGACTATGGCGAGCCAAAGTAGCATTTATTAGCATTAGCAATGTCTTTAATTTTTGTTTAATGTCATCGACGATGTCTTCAATGTATTTAAAGATATCTCTTAAATGTTTTAAAGACGTTGCTTATAGTAATAAATGTAACTTTGGCTCGCCATACCTATCTCCTGCACAGAAGAACTACTCAAACATAGAAAGAGAGACCCTGGCTCTTGTTTTCGGAATACTGAGGTTCCACAACTACCTCTTTGGAAAGGAGTTCGCCGTCCATACCGACCACAAGCTGCTGGTAATTTGGAAGAAACCACACTGGCAAGAAGTGCACCACCCCGATTGCAGCGTCTGCTAATCAAAGTCCAAGGATACAACTTTGACGTGATCTACAAACCAGGGAGCACCATGTGTTGTTGTTTCGTTTTTTTGAGCGAACACTTTTCTAAGTGGTGTTGAAAAGTTGAAACTGTTATCAATCTGTTGTTGGTATTATAGGGGCTTTTTGTTGCTGTTTTGTGCAAAGCTATGCGCCAAAAAACATTCTTTTAGCGTTTTCTAAATCACCAATACATGTATACCTATCTACAGTTATCTTGTTATTGCCTCATAGTCATAAAGGCAAAAGTTCAAGTTAAATAATAAATGAACGCAAGTTAAATACTGATTACTGATTGGAAAAGGGGATGTTATGGAGTGGCATTAATAGACCACCGTAGCCTTGCTGTATGATGATGTCATGAGATATAAATAAACCACTCTTAGTGAATGCTATTACTCTGGAGTCCTGCCGTCTAAAGAACAATCTTCACTTCAGATTAGCCTATCTTATAAAAAATGTATGCCTAAAAGGCATGAAAGAGGCTTGTTATACGGAAAGGCAAATGGAAACTACAATTGCCAAATTGCCCACTTGAAGAAAAAAAAGGTGTACCCTACTACAATTCTACCCTAATTTCACCGCCCTTTTTAAAACTCTGAATCCCCACTAAAGCCAAAGCCGTTCGAAGAGGACTGACTGTGCCTGATGACCGATCCAACCGCCGGAAAACGCTTAGGCTCTGTGCAAGAGAGGGCGCCCTTGTCAGCGGCTGAACAAGTTTGATACCAAACTTAATTTCTAATCGCTGCTACTACTAGTCCAGACTGTACACACACACACACATGTTATGAACCAGGATTCAGGGTGTAACAAAATGGCAAGGAAACAACACACTAAAGGACGGAATTTACTGGTGAGTCATTTTAACATTTTGCATTACTGCATTAAAACAAAAAACGTTAAAGAGAGAAATGTTCCACTCTTTTTCCTCGTCAAGTTAAGTTGCCAAACACCTAGCCCACCTTGTCGCTTGTTGGGCTGTCAGTGTTATGGCTCTCTTTTAACATCAGTCAGCCATATACAGCCCACCATCTATACATGTCTAAAACGCGAAGTTTTCAAAGTACGCATAATGCGTTCCACTTTGATTGCAAATTTTTCCCACTTATTAAAATCCCATACTACTCAAACCTACTTCATATGATTCCTTACATTTGTGGAATTACTATTATACTATGAATATGATATTGATACATGACAGTGTTTACCAAATGATGACTTTGTGACAAAGTTTGTCCGGATGTGATGATTTGAAAATGGCAACAACAAAAAAACGTGTACAAAAATTACATTCAAGTTCGTCGTACCTGGGGCCCGCCACCTTAATTACGATTCTCTGCCTGCTGATCATGAGAAGTTTTATGATAGATGGTTTGTAGTAGATCCAGTTACTCAGGGTTCTGCACAGGATTTTTTCAGTGGCGGAAAAAAATGGGCGGGCGGAAGTGGGGTAGAGGCAGCAAAAAGCAGGGTCAAAGGTCACTCACAAATATAAGATGAGGTCACAGCTAGCTGTTACAATACCTAGCCTACCAGTAGTTTGATGCAAAATATTTGGTTGTACACTGGACACTTTATCAACAAAATCTCCCATGATTGATACTTATTTATCTAAACACTCAAACTAAAGTCTTAAGAAGCATACAATTGTCGAAGCTATAAAAAAAATAGTAATAAAAACACGGAAGTGAAGTTCGCGTTTTTGAATGATCTTATCCCCTAATTTCTGCCCTTAATAATACTGTTTTCATCAACAACCATTTCCATGGATTCGTGAATAAAGGATCGCTTGTTTAAAATCGCTTCTTTTGCAATATATTTTCGATTAAACGATCGGTCGAACGATCGGTCGACGACGCACAGGTGCTGAGTTATTGAGGCATTTATTCACATAAACCAAGATCTTGAAGGTTATCCTGTCCCTAACCGGCAGCCAGTGAAGTTCTTTTAAATAAGGTGTGGCATGATCATGCTTTGGGGCACGACAGATGAGTTTAGCAGCCCAGTTCTGTAGCCTTTGCAGTCGTTGTACATTATATCAGTTGTGTTGGACCCAAACAGCAAGGCATTACCATAGTCAAGCTTAGTGAGAATCAGAGCACGGACAACAAGATGGCATGTGTCCCTGTCGAGGAATCTTCTGATTCTAGAGATATTGCGCATCTGGTAGTTGAGGCTTGTGCACAGGGATGTTATTTGAGCATTCATACTCAAGGAAGTGTCAAATACAATGCCAAGATTGCGCACACTCTCAGAGGGATGGATGATCTTACTACCAATGCGGAGAGTCACGGAAGGCAGGAGGTGCTTTTAAGGTGATCAGAAATGACCACAAGGAACTTGGTCTTCTCCTTGTTGAACTTGAGCCTGTTGACAATCATCCAAGACATAATCTCATCAATGCATGTCGACATCTGTGAGAGTGCAGAAATTATGGAATTGTGGTTGCCAGGGTTGAAAGAAGAATACACTTGTATATTGTGACGGTCAGTGCATGTTGTATGTATTTAAATTGTATGCAAGGGCGCGTGCGCGAGCTGGTCGGTGACTTGTGCCGATCTACGCATGTGCCGGGCGGAGCGACTGGTTGGTCGTCGTGTACACGAGGTGTGCACGAGGCGAGTCAGTCGGCTGCAAGATCTCGAAGAAGTAACAGGTACATGTTCATTGTTCTGTTTACTGCATGCTCTGTACAATTGCTTTTGCGTGTGGTTGATGCTAGAGGTGCATAGAGGGTTTGAGCCAGAGACTCACAGGGTTGACTGATGTGTGTTCCAGTTAGCCGTGAAGGTTTACAGGGTTAACTGACGTGTGTTCCAGTTACCCGTGGAGGTTTACATTGTATTTGAGTTGAACGGTTGTCACCGGGTTGACTATCGCTGCGTGCGTGGTTTACCGGTAGGACGTAAGAACCGTTAGTCACGATCTTTCGTGAAGCTATTGCTAAGTAAACCTGTACTCTAGTGCGCGCTGGGGTTGGCTGATGTGTGTTCCAGTCAATGCTCGGTTGTAGTACTGGTCGATGCGTTGTAGTGACACGTGGTTGACTAGGCGCGGTAATTGCGCGTAGCTGTTGTGCGGGCAAATAACAGTAGAAGCAGGAACACAGTACGTGGTTGACTTAGTGATCTGTTTGTTTCATGCCGTAGATAAGTTAACCTACTGATATTCTGTTGAATCATACTGGAGAAAGGCAACAATATAATTAAACTGGTTGATGCTTGTTGGTTATAAATTGATGTCCTTTGTGAATTATTCTGTGCATTGATTACTGTGTATTAGGGAGAGACAATCGATTACAATCGGCGGTATATTTCCTCCAAAACGGACAAAGCTCCTTAGCGTTCAGATTACTTTATGATCTACAACCTGAGGTGAAGGTAGGCCCGGGATCAAGTTGTAAAGTTCCGCCACAATATGTGAAACAGTAAATTATGCTTTCGCAGAATGTTGCCAATAGGAATGGTGTAGATGTTGAACTGTTGGGGACCCACTATCGACCCCTGTGGTATGCCATATTCCAAATCAAGACGCTGAGAAAACACGCCATCTATACATACACTGGTTGTCCTTCCAGAAAGATATGACCCAATCCATTTGAGCACATTACCCTCCAATCCCATTTCTTCTGCAAGCCTGTTTAACAAGATACGGTGGTTAATGGTGTCAAACGCTGCGCTGAGGTCTAACAGGGCCAAAAACACACCTTTACGCCTAGAAACAAGTTCCATTATGTCATTCTTGACTTTGAGCAATGCAGACTCAGTGGAATGTGCAGGCCTATAAAATTGTGACTAATGTTTTTTCATCTTTTTACCTGATTTAAGATTCTGAATATTCTTCATGGCCATAACTACACTTTTGAGGCATCAAAAAATAGCAAATATATCCATGGGTGATATTATTCCAGAAAATAAATCCAGATCCATGCTAACAATTCAAACATCATGTACCGATTGACGAGTGAGCACATGTGCGCATGTGTGAAATGCATAGCAACTCCAAGGACTTCTAGGTCAACACACCTTGTAGCACAAACGAATATAGTCTCAGTGTAAGACTACGTTTTGATTATTTTGAAGCGAGGTGACACTATCATTTGCAGGCAGGTGCGTGGATAGTGCCCTCTCGCGGGGGAAATCCATTCTCAATCCCAGTGGTGTACGATTTTGCCGCACCTATTTTTTTATATTCCCAGAATGCCTCGCTCGATTTGGTTGAAGAGCAATTTAGCAACACATCATGCTTTCAGGTAATGAATTTGTATCGCATAATAAGCACAACCGCACACTAAGCACTACAGCACACTCCTAGTAGAAGCATCTGCATGATTGGCTGCTGTCAAAGCTCAGATGACAATATAAACAAGTTTTAGGGCGGTTCCAAAAAACTTGTGCAGTTCTTATAATTTTATAATTATCTTTATTAACTTTATAACTATCTTAAAACAACTGACAAAATCACCCATCTGCCCCCCTAAACTCAGGCTATTTGTTTCTCTTCCCAGTTGCCCACACCCATTTTGACCCCCTCTGTCACTCCCATATCAAACAAGTAGGCAGTGGTCAAGTGGTGCATTAACCACTTCACGTCGGTATTATAAAAAAAAATGCTGGGCCTCTGGGCGGTATTATTTTTCGACAATATGGGGACAAGGGTTGAACGTGTACAGGCAAAAGTTATCCCCTACTGATAAGCTGATAATCCTCATTGTTTGGGGCAGACAGCATGAACAAAGATGCGTTAGGAGTAGGCTGGATTTATATGCAAATCAAAGAAACATGAGACTGCAGTTTGATTTATTATGTTACATCTTTATTTTATTACAACAAAGATTACGAGTATGAGGTAAGGGGATTCCACATAGACAAGTGATGATAATAATTATGCAAACAGGATGGGAACTTTGAACAATGAAAAATTCAAAAGTGTAAAAACAGCGATGCTATGACGTCTTTTTACGTCAGCCGGACTGAGAACCAAACCACTACATCGTAATTTTACGTCAACCGTCGCAATGTCATGACCTTTTTATCGTTTATAAACGTCATCCGGCAGCTCTAAATGTTTTTGCGGTACGTCTTTTTACGTCATCCGTCTGAAATGGATAACCTAATTTGAGGTCTTTTTACGTCCGTAGGCAGCACGGTTAGCAATTTTCGAAAAGCTGCATGACGGGTGTCGACGTCAACCGTATCTCCGTTCTGCAAAATTTTGCGGAAATTTCCGTCATCCGACGTGAAGTGGTTAATGTCCCCACCCCTAACATCAGTGGATCAAATGATTGGTTTTCTATTTATGTCTTTGTATTTGTATCAGATGATCGGCAGCTCGCCATGGCAGCTTCGCTGTTCTAGTTTTACTATTTATTATTGTTTTGTTTTGTTTCTTCTCGCCAATTCTTTCTCCAGGCCTAAATGCAAACTTTCTAACCCCTCATAAACTTCATGTCGATCATGTTTAGACCTTGACATCAGCAGGTATCAAATTACAAGCCGTTTAAGTTTTTTAAAATTACCATTTCCTAATCACTCTATTTCATTGAATTGAACAACTGTGGTGTTCATAATTGGGCATCTGATAGATCGAGACTAGGGCAAAATTTGAAAAGTTTTGCCAAAACGATATGGTCTTTACTTCCAGTCGTACTGGTAGGTCAAAGTTTGCCTTTGTTTTTCTATTTAAAAAAACCCTCTTCTGTTGGGTCAACTTCAAATCTGCAACATGCAAAGACCTTGGTGAGACCTCAATCATATTACATCATGACATCATCAGGCATTTTTCAAAGATTTATGTTTTCATGACAAAATGCGTTATCAAGCTGAAACCTTACATAATATGTATTCAAGTCGGGATGTGTTAAGTCTACAAATTTAATTGAATTGTGTAAAGTGAAGACACTTCATCCAAAGCTTACCTGAGAGATGTGATCGGCTTACATTACATTTGGGGAAAAACAAATGTTTTTAATTTATAATAACATTGAACAGTTAATAACAGAAGCCTATGCAACGATGACTGATTCTTAGTCTGTTTATGGTAGCATTACCGCAGATATTCTGCCAATGATGTAACACTTGCAGTGGCGTCTGCCGTGCCCGTTTCCAACTACAGTAGTCCTGTCGGACATAGCTCCAGTTCTTACCCAATTCCTCACTATACTTACAAAGGTTCCCTTCTTTAAAAATGAAATACCCGTATCTAATATACAAAAATTTGTTACCCAAACTACTTCAGCAAGGAGTTATGTTACTAGCCTAGTTAATTTAAAGGTTATAGTTTCAAGTTTCCCGCCATCTGTTTTGTTCTGCGCAATATTTATGAATGGACTGGCATGTCAATACATTTAAAAACCTAACTTTTAAAAAGTATATAGGCTATTTTAGTAACTTTTAACCTTAAAAAATAATAAACTATAATAAATAATCAAACTATTTTTTAAATTTTATTATTAAGATTTTTTTCTTTCTTCTTAAATATAGTTTTTATTAAACTTGCATTTAATAATATTTACTGGTCAAGGATACATTCTTACACAGTAAAATGGTGTCGCAGTTTTCTGGACTGACAAGTGTGGAGTTATGATTTTCAAAAGCCATTTGCGCGAAAATGCAATTTTTTGATTTGCACAGATACAAATTTGGGTAAGGAACTGTACAAGACTATTATGTGATTTTAACTGTTCCAACAAAGCCTTTTTTTATACCTTTTTGTGTTTGAATGCAAGAGTTGCAGAATCGTGCAATTTCTGAAGGTAAGTGCAATTCGTCAACGCTGTGCAATTCTGCTATGCAGCATTATTTACACTTTGCGCTGACTGAGCGGGATCTTGTGGAAAATCATAGAAAATCACAGAAACTTGTTCTTACTATGAACATTCTAAGCCCCTGTTACTGGGTCTAGTTGACAGCCTTAATCTTATTTGGTATTGAAAAGAATTTATCGGAATGGTTTTATGAATTGTCTAAATCAATTAACTCTGGAATCTACATCAAATGTCAGAGTGAGACTATTCTTATTATTTAGTGCTAGATTTTGAATTTTTCCTTTTAAAAACTGTAATTTTGAACTTTGCAGATACCAGTAGTTATTTTGTACGGCCTAGTTGCCATAGCTACATGCAGTCTAGACATGCTAGAGGAAGGACAGAAACCCTGTCAGGTGATTAATCCAACCAATGGTGAGTATAAAGTTCAGTTTTGCCTGCCTCAAACTAGATCAAATCTCTAATGGCGCTTATCAACAGTTCACCAAAACCTCTATCAAAATTCTGCAAGCTTGTAATTCAATGGAGTCCATAGAGACACACCTTCATGGCCCTAGTCTTGGCAGTAGCTCCCCTTGCAAGTGTTCTAGAATTTCTGGTGATGTGAATGAAAAGCCCCTTTCTGGGTTAGATGAACATTCCAGGTGACTTTGAGTGCCTTCAGTGGAGCAGCTGATCATGGGTAGGACAGACAATCATTGCAGAGTGCTGGAGAATCTACACTACCAACAATAAGGTCACATGCCAAAAATAGAGAAACTAGTAGATTGTTAGTGCAGCAGTAGACCGTGCAAGTCTTGTGTGGCTTAGAACATTGGAGACCGGTTAAAATGACAAATTTGTTTACTTCGCAGGTTAAAGCAATGTATCTTGGAAACCAAGCATCTCCAAAATGTGTGAAATTGCACAGTCTGTTACAGCCAAGCTCATTTTGCGGAGACTGAATTATTCAACTTCAATTGTTTTCCAATTGTTACAATGTACATTACATCTTGAAAGCAGTAAATCTTTGATAAGGTTGTGTGAATAGAGAATAGACTCTTCTCAGATGGCGTCACTATTTTATCACTTGCCATGCTGGGAGTATTTCACACGCACGTCACACACACACATGTTACTAGACCTGCCCGAACATGTGCTATGATATGCAATGCTCGATGGCATTGCGCGTGTAGTACTCGAGCATGGAAGACCTCCCAGTTCGCTATAGATATGACATCACTGAGAAGGGTCTAAAGAGGATGATGTCAGACTAAGTTTAGGTGGTATGAGGAGGGAGAGGTGTGGCCACCAGGAGTTTTTTGTAGAGCCATGATCAATATAAAAAGATAAATAACTTCCAACAAAGAATAACAGTTATTTCCTTCTTTAGATTCTAAATTGGAATTCACCTCTTCTCAGCAAACACCTGTCACAGTGGTAGTTCAACGCTATCTTTCACTCAGCTGCTCAGCTCAAAACTTTTGTGACATCAAATGGCTGAAGGACTATTCTTTGGAGTATCCCTTTGATAACCTATCTTGGATCCAATTGAGTGAATCCAATCAGGAGTTACAGCTGCAGAAAGCTTATAAGCACCGAAAGGGCAACTATACATGTATAGTAACAGATGGCAATGTGAACATCAATCGAACTGTTGAGGTTTTTATTACAGGTTTGTTATGGAAAGATCTTAATTATTAATTTGTCTTTGGACTTTTTGGCATGACAGTGTTTTGGGGCATGCTTTATTTATATCTGTGGTACTGTCGCACAGTGAAAACAAAAACCAGTAAACCTGCCTAAGCCAATGTAGTTCTCATTGCTGCATTACAGTAAACATTCCTTATTTACTGCCTTGCAAATACAACAAACTGTATACTGTTGGAAAGAGTACATAACTTTATTAGTTTAATGTATATTTTGTCATGTATTTCATGTAATAATGTCACTAACAATGTGAGTAATCTTGTTGGTAGTGATATCCTATGAAAAAAATGTCATCAAATACAAATGTAGCACTGTAAAGAGAATTATGTACTCTTTCCAACAGTATACTACATTTACAAAGAAAGACACTATTTGTTCATCTACATGTTTTCCTGTAGTTTACAGCATTTGTATTCTATGGGAAATCATGCAGTTAGGCAGATATGTGTTAATGATAACAGAACATAACATTAACATATTCATGTTTAATTTGCCACGCCCAGACACCCCGTGGGACTACCCGCCACTCAAGCTTCCAGCTAAAACCTGCACCAACCAAACGGCAAACATCGGGCAAAAGGTTGAGTTCTTCTGCTTCTTCCACAATGGAGAGAAAAATCATGAAGTGAATATGACTTGGGAGAAAAACATAGAGGTGTCGCCAGGTGTTAATGAATGGCAGCCAGTTGACATGGTTGAGCGGTTAGAGCAATCAATGTATAAGGAAGAGTTAGACTACACCCATATTAATAGAGATGACAGGTAGTTTGGATTCTGAAATGCTCACTTAACCCTAACCCCTAGTAAATGTTTCAACCTCATTGCTTATTAAGTTAGATGAAAAGCAAATTTGAATGTGTTTTCTCAATACAGTGGAGAGCGGATGCCTACTGCTGGAAAGCATTTGTATATCAACGCCGTTGATCAAGAGGCATTTGGTTATTATCGTCTTGTAGCAACCTCAAGCTTAGGAACGGAAAAATCATCTGTACTTTCTTTATCAGGTATTTCAGATTTTGTATTATTGGATGAACAGCTCTATGTTGGTTTTTAGACGCAGACATTAGTTTGGTGTAGTGCTGCAAATTTGTGTTTAATTTAACATGTTTATTAATCTGTTAAGCATACAAAAAGTGTTTGATAAGCCGGTTCATTACCCGAACTGACTTTACCGTCGGTGCGCAATGCCTGGCAAATCTGTGAACCAGTGTGCTTTTTGTAGTAAGAAATAACTCCATTTGCACACCACGAATACAAGCTCTAACCAAGCCTGACTACTTCAGAAAATGATTTTGTGTAGATTTTGCTAAAAAATGGTTAAATTTTATGTATTTAAAATAAACAAGAATGAGTCTGGTCAGGAAAATGTGTTGTCAAAGTGAAGCAAAAAAAGAAATGGAAAAGAATTAATGCCTTGTATGAACATGGTCAAAACAGTTTCATCTAGATCTATGACGTAAGATAGAGACTTAATTGGTCATCAAAATGTTTTTGTAGGGGATGTAGATTTAGCAGTTTTGGCAGTCAGCTGATGGCAACTGCAAATTTTAGCAACGAGGAATTTGTTCTGCAACAATCTGCAACCAATGGTTCATGTCAACCCTCCTGTTCAGCAAGATGTGTCTCACTTGACATGCTTTGACTTTTAAACCCTGGTTAACTCCTTATTGTTAATGGTCTTGTTTTTTAGAACTCCAGAAGGCAAACCTGACTTCTCTAATAGTCATCAGTGTATCTCTAGCATGTCTGCTTCTTCTCATAGTCTCTGCAGCCCTCACATGGCGCCTCAAGAAAAATGACTTCATGATATGGAGGAGTCAATTTGTACTACTGGAGGAAGACGGTAAGACATTTCTTCCTTTTTTTCAAAAGTATCTTTATTATGGTACAGGAATTATGTTGTAACTCATTTTCTTCAATTTATCTTTTATCAAATTATCTTTCTTCATAAACTCTTATTTCCATCAGAATGGGGCCAGACTAATATGGTTACATTGGTATTAAAAAGAAAAACAAAATGACTGAATCAATAAATGTGTTTAAAACTTACATTAATGTGTTTACTTTCATTCTTCATTTCCAATTATGTTCATGAATCCTACATTTGTGTGGTTGGGGCAGTCATGTTTTACTTAAGGAAAGAAACACTGTTGAGTAAAATTAGTCTGATTAAAAATCAAAACAAGAAAAAACCATAAAACATGATTCAACAGATCAAGGCAAAAGTAAAAGTTTGAGATTGGAATTCACCATGATACAGATGCAAGAAGTTATGAAATTAAAAGCACTTTGTTATTGTCTATAGGTGGAAAGACATATGATGCATTTATCTGCTACGCTGATGAAGATCTACAGTTTGTACTTTCTCTGCGTCAAAACCTTAAGGAAGCAGGATACAACGTTTGTGTTCGAGACATTGATATACTTGCTGCAACAAGTAAGCACACAAAAATCAGTGGTCACCATGCTGTGTGGTTACCATTACGTTTCCTTCATAAAGCTGTATTGCAAAAAACACAAGAAGTGACCATGCTACACAAAACCTGTTTGTGTTTACAGTAGTACCACAATTACAACAATCTTGTGATGAAAGGTCAAATCAAGTTAATGGAATAAGTATTTTGATTTTCTTTTAGACATGTAAACTGTTTGAATTCTATTTTTCCTAATTGCCTTACTACAGCCCTTGTTGAAGAGATCATACAGGCCTTGAAGGATAGTTGTCACTGCATCCTACTCATTACTCCAGATTTTCTGACTGCTCAACACAGTACCCTCCAGGTGGACGTTGCGTTTGATCAAGTTATAAAGAAGCAGTTGAAGATCATTCCCCTCATCTACCGAGACATCGTTGCAGTAGACTTAGGAGCTTTACCTCTTCTGAGACGCATCCTTACCTACATTAATTCTATTACCTGGGATCCGAACAATGAGGTCACATCCAGAGAGCAGCTGCTTAGACGTATGACACCAAGACGGTGGAGGAACATCGACCACATGGAAGAGTGAAACTGCATGGAGGATGTGTGCACCAAGCAAGTTCTACAAAGTGACGAGGGGGCAGAGTTGCACACTTCTCAGGAAATACTATAAAAGATGAACTAGTTACCTAATAGTGTGGAGAATTCTAATGGAATCATAGATGAAAGTACAGCCAGTGCATATCAATTTTTACATGAGGTGTAAAATGTTGATATAGTGAAACTTTTTTATGAGATATATACACAGTACTTTTAAGAATCAACTCAGCAATAAGCTTCACTAAATTAGAAATGGAACGCAAGTGCAGGTTGTTATGATGGCTTACTTAGAAGACAAGACAAAGAAAAGGTGATTTTCCCTTGCCATTCAATTCAAGGTATGTGTATTTTACATGATGATGTCAGGACACATAGTTTTTAGTTCTGAAGATAATGGACAGTAAGCATGCATGGAATTTCTCTGAATCAATAAAGACCTATTTCTCTTTTGCCCTGTTCTTGATCAGCTTTTATCAATGGAATAAAAGGGTAGGCACTGAGGTCTTAAACAGCCATTCTAAACCAGCAGTGTCATGGCCATGCAATAAAGGGCTGAGCCGAAGGCCACAACATCCTAAGGTCTTAAACTGCAGTATAAGATCGAGTCAATACTCTTTTGTTACCAGTCATAAAGGCCCTTTTTGTAAAAAAGCATAATAATATAGGAAAAATGTCTACACATGTATACATACAAGTATCTTTACAATGTACATAAAGAATTGTAGAATGGTTATTACAGAACAAAATATGGGGAACTACCCCTGCTTTACCTCTAGAAATTTGTATGGTTGGAAAAGTCACAAACACAATTCTTATTATCAATCATTTCTATAAAACATGAGCTATCATAAATCAAAACATAAAGAGGAAATAGAATAATACTGGTTCAATTCAGTACTCTTTAGAACTTCTAATCATGTTTCGACCAACTTTAGATCAAGGCCCGCACACACTATAACATGGTTGGTGGCTAAAGTTACAACTAAGTTTGAGGGGATAAATTTTTCCTATCCCTGAGTTAAAAACAAGTTAAAATAATATCATAATCAGTCTACTTTTTATTAATTTATTTGAGTATGCAAAGGAAAGTCTACATACCTGTAAAAAGCGATGAAATAACGATCAACAGCGAGTAGGATCTTCAAACTTTTATTCAAGGGTGTACATCTGACTGTCACATCATCCAGTATGGGGGAATGCTGTGGGGTGAGACCCATTAACCACTCACTGAGGTGTTTCTAGTCTTATGATTGGTTTAAATTGGCTGTTGAAATAAAGGGGGCTGTCAAGCAGCTATTGAAAAATTAGAGGGGGACATAATACTTGAAAAAAGGGGGGCATAAACATAAGGGACCTCTACAACAGGAAGAAATGCGTGATCAAGCTGAAACCTTACATGTATTCAAGTTGGGATGTGTTACATCTACAAATTTAATTGAAATGTGTAAAGTGAAGGCACTTTCTTGCACTCCACATAAAGTTTAGACGTTATACAATATTACTTATAACTTTGTTTGAACACTTCTCACCATACTATATACTACCTGTCTATACTACCTGTTCAAACAGGGGCACAAGATCTCCTCTTGACCAAGTTGAATGGATAAACTGTCCCTTATAAAGTACCCACAGACATGTAGATCTGTTATTTCATTTGGGGCGACTAGGCACTTGCCTACTTGCACGTGCATTTAGTTAATGACTGACTCTTATTGCGATTGTAGTCAAACTAAGCTATGGTGATTGGGGGGGGGGGGGGTCTACAGACATTTCCCAGTACTTGTCTTTAAAGGGGCACAGTGCCTTCAAATCTCTCAAGATTTTGCTGTTTCACTTTATATCCATCCTTTTTAAGAGTTGTCCATAAACACTGTGTGTGAGTAGTGATTCAAAAAGCGGTAGCATTATTGTCCACCACTTTGGTTTCGCAATTAATAGCCGACTGTGTTCTGTCATGAAGTTACATAAAACCGCATAATTTCATGGGATATTGATGTGAATCATTGTTTGTAGCTTTTAAAATATCTTTCCAACCATATTTTGTACAAATCAATGCTTTTTACAGCCCAAAGCACCCAATCCGAAAGTGTCCCCCTTTAACATGGATCTAGTACTTTGTGAAATAGAGCTCATATTGAAGAGCAGGTTTGTATCTCTCCATATCAATGTCCATCCTTGAAAAGGGCTGAATGAGTCAATCGGATGTAGGGATTGTGACCTTGTCTCAAGTATGAAGTTCCACAACTGAGTAGAGTAGGAAACTAACTTTCCTTTTCCATATGTCAAATCTACAATAAATCAAGGAAATATTGTTGTGTGTTGCTGAGCCAATGTTTCTGCCACTTTATAAATAAAAGTGTTACCCACTCCTCTCATTGCCAAGTGTCTTCAGCATCACCTTGATTGAAGTCTATGCCAGGATGATTTCGCTCGAATCATTTTAATGTAATGCAGTTAATTTTAGGAAAGTATAATATTATTTTAAAACTGGAGAATGTAAATTATGTTCATGTCAAATAATTATTAATTAATTGTTCACTTTCTCTTGCAAGAACTGTATTACACAAACATATTTTATACTTCATATTTGACAACAAATATTTACATTGTTTGAAAATAGTTTATTTCACTGGAAACATGTATTGTGACATTTCACCCATTTGATTCCATTATACAAATATTTTGTTTACTAATTTATATATTTGAATAATAAATGATATGAAATATTCAAATTAGCATGTTGTTTTCCTCATTTCCGAATTTAGTGACTTTGGCTATGTCGTTAGCCATTGGCTTTATTAGAACTTGGTGCTAAAACATGTATATAATATCAGTGATCTGGCTATGTGTCTGTAGCCACTGTCTGCAACAGCTATGTTACTGTGGAGATAGAAGCTGTTGGGTTTCAGCATGTCCGAATGGCCTTGAATGAAAAGTGAAGGAGCATAGAAGGGAAATGATAGATTGGAAGGGTTTTTATATAAACCTTTTTTTAATGTGGCAAAAAGGAGAGGGGAGTGGGTGCAATGCATTATAATCTGCTTCGTAGTGGAGAACGAAACCAAGGTTAACAAACATAAACAAGACTAAGAGTAGACCAATGGCAATACGAGGAAAATGGCTATTGCACTGTTTTGACAAAGGCCCGCTCCGACTTCCGGATCCGGGTTTCTTTCTTTCTTTCTTTCTGTGTGTGTGTGTGTTTGGGGGGGGGGGGGGGTCGGTTCCGTTCAGCTTCATCTTCACACTAAACAAAATGGCGACGAATTTGTTTCGAACACTTCGGCTTCCCCCGTGGATCAGGGGGATAATACATGAAAACAAACTTGCCTCGCCTGCTTAATTGTTGTGTCAGGCATTATAAAGATAACGTTTACTTATTAATGTAAATACCAAAACAAAACAAAACAACAAAAGAAACATTATCCAACCTGCACTATCATTGCAGCATACGTATGTCTTTCTGATGATTTAATTAAAATACCTGAAAACGTGTACATTTAATAAAATAGTGCTCTTTTCATGAGATCAATAATAAAATATTACGTAATTTGCCCTCCAAGTAATAATTCTCGCACGAGAATGGTTGATTTTCAAAAACAAAACATTGACGGATACTTGTAATTAAAATTATTATTATTATTATTATTATTATTTTATTCGGCCAAATATGCAACAATCAAACATGCATACATGAGAGTGAACGAATAATTCAATATAGAATAGGATAGGTATTAGCAGGGGCGTCAATCCGTCTTGAAATGTGGGGGGGGGGGGGGGACAGCAGGATCATTTACGGCGTGGGGTTCAGGGGGCGGAGCCCCCTGAAGCTGTTGGGTTTTAGCATGTTTGAACGACCTATAGGAAAAGCTCTCCTTGCTATGAATGTTTATATATAAAACTTGGACTTGGTTCAGAGAGAGATAGAGAACAAGCGACACTAATAAAAGCCCAACATACATGATATTTTATTCATATGGGCAATTCCACTGTAACGCGTGCTACACTTAAAGGTGTCCTTTTACATACATGTACTTTATGCTCCAGATATTAAACATATTTGGTTGGAATCTTTATTTTTTGAATTTTAACAACCAACATTCAAGGCTAGATCCTCATAATATGTTGACCCCAAAAAATTGTTTACTTTTGTATGCATGGGACAGCTGCGAACATCGGTAACTCGTGCTACACGCAGAGGACATGCAAAAACATTACTCATTTACATTTTGTTGGTGTCCTAAAACAAAAACAAATAAACTCTAATGGATTCTATGATAAGTAAAACATTTGCTTTGGTTCAGGAAACTTGTAAAGTCCATGGTTGTTTATAATAGGTTCTTTCACTTGTTCATCATTTAATTTTGCAGATAGAATGTTTATCATCCTTTTTTTAAGGCCACTTCCAGTAACATATATTCCAGCTTTGTGCGTAACAATAAAGTATGCGATTAAAAGAAAAATGAAGGATGTTGATTAAAATTTGACGAATCTTTCTTGTATACCATATTTCAAAGATAAAAAATGTATCAAATTTTACGGACAACCCCTTGCCAAAATGTCAAATTAATTCCAATGGGATATCCAGTTGGAAAGAATTGAATTGAGTTGATAATAATAATAATAACCCGTTTTTATATAGCGCTTTTCACACCTGAAGGGCGTCTCAAAGCGCTTCTGACATTATTATCCCTGGTCACTGGGCCTTAATTCATTCCTTAAACCATCTCAGCTCCCTGGGGAGTATACAGCCTGTGCAACAAATAATGCGCTACTCGGCTAAATCAATCACAAGAACCATCTCTGCCCTCACAGGTACCCATATTTACCCCTGGGTGGAGAGAAGCAATTATAGTTAAGTGTCTTGCTCAGGGACACAAGTGTCACGACCGGGATTCGAACCCACACTCTGCTGAACAGAAGCACCAGAGCTTGAGTTCGGTGCTCTTATCCGCTAGGCCACGACACCCTCTGATGTGAGTTGGTTTATGTTGGAATACTGAATTTCCAATTTGAATAAAATCTTAGACCGACTCAGTCCAATTGGAAATCCAATTGGAGTCAGTTGGCTTGATTTATTTTGTTGGTTTAAAAAAAAAATTCCAATTGGGTCTAGTTTGGGGGGAAAATCAAACTGAATCCAATTGAGTCCATTTGTGTCCAACTGGGTCCAATTGGTTTTGTGCCAGTACACAACTTTGGAAAAATTCCACTTGGTGGTTCCAGTTTGAAAATTGAATTGGAAACATTTGTAAGGGGATCGGATTGTCCTCTAAAGAGCTAAATTTGTCAAGTTTTGTAACTGTAACCGAACATTTGTTTTTGCCACCATGATGATCAATTGACGTGTGTGTGATGGTGTGGGCTTACGGAAGCGCCCTAATGGGGTATTTTCAACAATGGAACAATGGACCCCACATGAGAATTCTTTAGAAAAGGGAATAATAGAACTACAATAGCAGGACCCCACAAATCCAATCTGTAAGGGAATAGGTTATTAACGGGTTGATTTTTAAAAACTTCTTGAGAGAAAGAAGCGTTAAAATAGAGAACATGGAGAGAACATGTTATTTACTGTAACTGTATTTATTTTACATCAATGAAAAAAGCAAGCAGAGTGAAAGGAGGGTGATGATGGGAAGTTATTTAACACCATGTGTTTACGTTGAGTCCAAAGGGTTGGACTGTCTTGAGTTGGTGAATCCAGTGTGATTCTCTGAGTTTGCGGTGTGTGTCGTCACCATTGCAAGCCTCAATCACAATGAGTTCAACATCTTTGACGCTGTGATTACGGCTGTTGAAGTGGATGGAGACGGGGTACAGTTTCTTGGTCTTTATGGAAGAGACATGGTTCGCAAAGCGAAGACTGAGTTTGGTCTTAGTCTTTCCCACATACTGTAGTCCGTATCTCATACAAGATATAACATAGACTACATTGGGTGTGTTACATTGGCAGTCGGTCTTGATATTGTAATAAGAGCCATTGCTATGACTCTTCACTTTAAGTGCAGGTTTGATGTAGAGACAAGTTCTACATTTAGAGCGGGTACACTTGTGACAACCCTGTATCTCTGTTGAGGGTGGTGCTTGGCCTGTACCTGGGGGGAGTTTGGCCCTGACTAGAATGTCTCCCAGGTTTTTAGGGCGGCGGAATGCAACCGTGGGGTTCTCAGGGATTGCTGAGCGCTACCTCTTAGAGGAATGGAGAATATTAATACTGCCATTGAGGATTGAGGAGAGTTTGGGTAGTTTAGGGTGGTAGGTGGTGACCAGGGCAACTCTCTTGGTGGGGACTTATTTAGATCTCGTGTTGGCCAAAAGAGTATGGCGGGGTATGCTGAATGCCTTGTTTATGGCAAGTTGGACCCTGCGTTCGCTGTGACCCCTAGAAACAAGGTGAGCGCCTATAGACTATTATCATGCTGCCACCATCTTGGTCATGTTCCTTGTAACCACTCAGTAATGAATGCTAATATTTATTGTACAAAAAGGTACCAGACTATTTCTCCTTCCAACCTCGGTTTGGTTACATTGATTTGAATGGAAGAAAATCAAGATGGCCGCACCATGATAAAGGTCTATTGTATAATAGGGTATCTGTGGAGCAGATAGGGCCTACGTCTTATGCGCAAGGCCTGACTGTAAGCAATTGCCTTCTTTACAGTGACTATGGTGGCAACTGTTGGAGAGAAGGTACTGGTGGGTGTCAGTGGGTTTGCTGTATACATCTGTAACAGCCGCTAGGGGATTTAGCTAGAAAGTTAACACTTGTTAGATATATATAGAGAGTATTCAGTAGTGAACTTTTTTGGTGGGGTGGAATGAGTTTATATGGTCGATAAACTCATCCAAGCTGTCTTGACTGCCACACCAGATAGAGAAAATGTCATCGATAAATCTCCACCAAACTAGTGGGCGGCTGGGGGCAGAGGACAGAAGTTTTTCCTCTAAATCAGACATGAAAATGTTGGCATATGAGGGTGCCATTTTAGTACCCCATGGCAGTACCCTTTATCTGTAGAAAATGCCTGTCAGTAAATGAAAAGTTGTTCATAGTGAGAATGTGGCTGATGAGTTCCTTAATAGTTCCTTAACAGTGATGAAAAGCAATCAGAAAGTAATCAGAAAAGCAGAGTTGGGTATTTGATGTTTGACATCCTCTAGTTTATGGAGGAAGTCTGTGGTATCCTTTATGAAGGAAGGGATGCCGGAGACTAAAAGGGTTGAGAAAGCTATCTACAAACTCAGAAATGCGCTCTGTAGGGCTACCATTACCAGATACAATGGGTCGGCCTGGGTTGTTGGGCTTGTGTATCTTAGGTAGAAGGTAGAAGCGTGCTGTACGGGGGTCCTGTGGAAAGTAGTTAAAGGTATCTTTGTCGATACCGTTGGCATTGTGGATTCTAACCAAAGTGTCACTGATTTGTTTGGAAAATGATTGAGTATTAGGGTCAGTGTCAAGTTCAATATAATGATCAGTGTTGCTGAGTTGTCTGAGGCTCTCAGCTGTGTAGTCATGTGAGTTCATGACTATAACTGCGGACCCTGGGACAGCCACTGGCTTGCTTTGATTATGAAGACAAAGCCTTGAAATCTACACAATAGGGGAACGTCCAACAACAAAAACCGGTATAGTACTGTCCCGCACGCCTGAGTGGAGTATAAAAGCACTCAGGAATAACAGTGTCCTTCCTGATACAACCATGGATCGATTTCTACCTCATGGTACAACTTTCTACTAGGAATGACTGGTCCTCAGTCACCAGAGGGGGGGGGGGGCAGGGGGGCAGGGGGGGGGGGCCTGCGCCCCCCGCTCAGAACCCTTGCCCCCCCCCCCCTCTTGCCCCCCCCCCCTCTTGCCCCCCCCATATGAAATCACAGAAAAGTATATTCTTATAAATAATATATAAATCGTTTAAGGCTGCATAAAATGCTGCCGTAAAAAGGAAAACTTTTATTCATATCAGTATGTGGACTATAATGCAGTCAAGACAAATGCATGGAAACGCGTGCGCGATCGTATTGGCGGTAAATGTATGTTGTGGTTTTGCGGTTACAGAGAGTGCAGGAAGTCACAAAGTTCAGTTTAATAGTAGGCCTACGTGGTGGTCTGAACACGACCAATAGCTCCGTTAACACAACGTAGTCAGATGCACAACAGTTTCCTTCCCTGCCTATCACCTCTGTGGACCCCGGCCCGAATCCCACCTCAGACCGGAGCCTTGCATGTGAGTTGGGTTTTCAGTCCCTACCTGATTGCAGGGGTTTAGCTCTTTGAAGTTTTCCTCCGACGGCACATCTAAAACTGAACTTTTCTTCTCGTTTCCTAATCACCATCCTGTCACTGGCGCTTGCGCTGTCGGATCTGTCATGAAATAAATTGGGGGAAAAGACATAAATGAAGTCCCTTTTACTAGCACTTTCATGGTATGTGTGTAGACGGTTTTCACCCGTCCTGTCTGTACACACCTTCCCTCGTAGCAGCCGCTTTGTTACATCTCTTCAACCCTTCACTGTTTCTGTTCCATACTGTAAGATATCCAAATAATGTTTCTCGCTGCTGCAGAACTCCCAACTTTTATCTTGTTTTCTATCATCTTACAATCTATTTAAAATGCGCTTTCGTTACTAATTCCTAGCGGTCGATATGAGTGAGTTTTTTCATGTCTGGTGCCGAGCAGATAGTGACGGAGGATGCTCCATTCTCTATTTGTTTTTTGGTACATTGGATATTGGTAGCACATTAATTGTTGAACGAACAATGGGACAAACTTGAACTAGGGTCATGAGTCCTGGCTTGTACATTTTGAGCTTTGGAACTTAATAGTTGACGGAGTGGCGCTGCTAACCTCCTTAAGGTGGAGACTTGCCTCAATATGGTCCAACGCACTTCAAGGGGAGAGTGGAGAACTTACTTTATATTATCGTGATTGGTTTAGCTTCGTGACAGATGTGAATTCATGGGAACATTTTGATGAGTTAAAGGACATTTGCCACGTCCTTCCTCATTTGCAGAGAGAGAGGTTGGTGGGGAGTCTTTGTCTCAGAAGAAAATTAATTCCAAACTCTGGTGACTTGATTTCTCTGTACATGATGCACTCGTCATTTATGGGGGGATTTTTTGTCAAGTTGTCAATGAGACCAGCGATCTGAGTATCACATGATCTCCCTCAGCGGAAGCCATGCTGATGATGGATGGGAAAGAACGTGATGAAGTTCTGGGTTGTTCGTGATAACAATCATGGTTGTGTAAGTTCTTTTAGTTTAATGTATCAATCAATCAGAAGTCATTTATAAAGCGCCAACATTTTAAATGGAATAGAAGTAAGAGCGTGGCATATACTTTGCAGGATTTGTGCGTCTTCTTTTTTTCTCTTTTCTTTTTTGTAAAGATGGGGGAAGACGTTTGCGTGACACCAATCATCCAGGAATCCACCAGTCTCGGTGGATTTGTGAAACATATCAATTATTAATATTAGGAGGAATCTTGTCAGGACTTGCAGCTTTTGGGGGTTGAATATCCGATAGTAACTTCTGGACACATTTGTAATTATGTTTAACTCAACAATCTTGTTATAAAGGACGAGCAATGGCAATGTCTTCCTCTGCTAATATACTGAGCAAAGCTGCTGGTTTAGTGCTGGAGAGCCTTGACCGCATGATAAAGGTGACCCATCGATGTCACCGTGGAGAAGCCAAATACTTCTTGCTCCAAAAAGGTTTTATGTTTTCACTTTTCATTATATGCTATCACTCTTGTAAAACTCTGTAGCCTCTGTGTGTTTTCCTGATCTTCTTGTCAACAGAACGGCGTAGGGATTTTAACTTCCTCAGATTGAGGAGAAGAAGAAGCGGAATTCCTAGCTCTGTTGTACAATCTCTGCTTTCTTGATTTCAATTGGCCCAGGGCAGGCTGAACTTGGCCGAGATCATATTGGATGGGATTTATAAGTTCGCTGCATTTGAAAGCATTTTGTTTGATATCAGCTTCTGGATGCTGGTTGAAGCCACGCATTTTTCTGTCCAGGCCATCAATATTGCTGCTCTCCTGTAAATGAACATTTCCCCTTTCGGCTTCACAGTTATTAGTGATATTTTGCTCTTGATAGTAAACAGCATCATGGTCACTGATGCCTGGTCAATATTGGTAAATTGTCACAGAGGAAGGGTTTTCAAGCACAGATAAAAAATAGTGTTCTTTCAAGTTGGTTTATTTCTAACTTGAGTCAAATTAAAGTCGTCTAAGATATATAGCAGGATCTTGTTGCATGATGTGTCTTTTACCAGACGATATCAGGAAGATTGACGTCACCAAGCAACCAGATGGAGGCAGAATTGGGAACTTTGGCTAACGATTGCTAAAGTTTCATTTACGTAGACAGATATAGATGAGGGTGAACGATAGAACGCACCAATGAACATTGGTTAAGGCCTTAACAGGGATGCTAACCCACTAAAAACTTGTCCGATTACAATACTTCTAAGCAATTGTAGTATTTTCTGTTGAGTTCATGCCGGTAAATAATCAATTTCTTCTAAAAAGTCAGAAGTTTCATGAAATACACAAGTTGGTGAGATGTATAATTTATCCTCAATACTGAAAACAATAATGTTTACGGTTATTCTAGGGGGGTGGAGGGAGATCTTTTTAGCAGCATACTTCATCAGTGGCAACGTATAAAACCGATCAAATAGGCGTATTTGCAGTCAGGAGGACGACGTCTGTGACATGCCTACCGGTAGAACTAAATAAATCCTAACTGTGCAGTGTGCAGAGACTTTGTAGCCCAAGTCACAAAAGAAAAAGAAAAAGGTAATACTACCAATTTGAGTGCAGGATTAAATTTTTAATAAGAAAAGAAACATTTATTCCTGAGCAGTATGGGCAAAAAAGGAACATCAGCGGGAACTCGAACATCAGCAGTGCTAATGCTTGGCCGGCAAAATGGCTTTTTCAGATGTTTTCCGTTTTCGTTAAAGAATATCCAATCTAAAGATTTACGCAAATAGTTTGGTGAGTATTCACATATCGTGAATATTCATGTAAACATACGTATATTCGTGACATGGCCGAAATAGTGCATGTGCACTATATCAACGGGCACTGACGAATTCCTACCCAGAAGCACATCAAACATCACTAGCTGGAAAGTCTATAGTGTTGTTTTCGAGCAACTCAATACAAACTTTTTTCTTTTGTTGTGCGCATAATATTTATAGTTTAAGGAGAAAGGTGCCACTACCGTACCGGGCGCAACGGAACCGGTAGCCTTGTCCAAGGCTCTTTACGCAAGCACCCCGCTTTGAATTCACCAGGTAGCATAACAATACAGGCACAGTACTGCAGTACTTGATATTACAGTATACCGTGGGGTCGAAGCATTGTTTTTCAACCTCGTACCAAAAAACGAAGCCGAAACAGGCTTCGTTTTTAGTACGAGGTTGAAAAACCATGCTTCGACCCCACGGTATACTGTATATCAAGTACTGCAGTACCGTGCCTGTATTGTTCAAAGCGGGGTGCTTGCGTAAAGAGCCTTGGACAAGGCTACGGAACCGGTCGAACCTAGTATTGTGTGTCTTTTCAACACAGTCTGCATGCAGAGTATCCAGCCTGTTGATTGTACTGCCGGTTAGTCATGATTTTCACGACCTTCATCATCCTCATCTTAACAGCAGCCAACGGTGACTGTGGTTGCGATATACATCATAGGAATGGTAGGTTGATACTTGATTTTGACCACATTATAAACTTTATAAATATGTTCAAAGTGCAAGTGTTCAAGACGGCAAATTAAAGCGGTCCGGGACGGTGGCCGAGGAAACATCGTGTCCAAATCCAGAAGAATATAAATCTCTCAAAACTACATTATTTTGAGTTACTGATCACATAATGTTCTGTTTGCTTACAACTTGTGAATAAAGCCTCGCGTAAATAAATAAATAAACCAAAACTAAACATGTTACTTTGGATCATGCTTGACTAAACTTGAACAAGTACACGGAAATTATATCATTGATAAAACTCAGTCATCCTCGAAATTTTACTAATTACACCGTTTAACTGACCTGTGAACAATTAATCATATTAGTTGCTTCTATTTTAGTCAACTTCAAAGGGCGACTTATATGATGTTTTCCAGGGAAATGTGCACGATCATCGTGCTTATTTAAATTTCAGACAGAGGTATTTCTCTGGAGTAATGTTTTGAACCTATGTCCCCGTTTTAAAATGTAAAGACCCATGTTTTGGATGACAAATTTTGTACTGGATAGTTAACGAATGCAATGGCAATTTATACCATATTAACGTGAGGTTATAGACTTGTAATTTTTCCCCACTCACATGAGGACTCTATCTGTTGAAAAATAAGTACATCAAACAATTGAATTGGTCATTTCCCTTCCTCTTTAAATTCTTTGAAGTATTTGTCTTGCTGCTGGACTATTTTAAAACTGCATGTAGCAAACTCCTTCAGATTGTCGCCAATTCTTTCTTTGCCGTCATCGATCCTGCACGCTCATTGTACTTAATGACATTTATGGACATGGGTCGTTGATCATTTACAATAGGACAGGAGCATGCTGTGACAAGGAAATGAAAGATAACCAAACAGTTAGGCTAAGACTTATCCGGTCTAACATGAGGTTAGTTTATGCTATAGGTAACTTAGAGATGATGTTCCACACACCAAAGTATAAAACTTAAACTATTTAAGCTCAACTATTATGAGCATAAAGTTAATCCGCGGTCTTTTGAAACATTCTCAAGCTGATGTACAAAGCAACAAGGCTTCTTTGTCATTTATGGAGCCGGTTTGGGAATTTCCCCGTTTTTTCCATTGAAGGTTTATTCGTGGGGTTTTACGCCCATTCCGTACTCAGCGAATAAGGGTTATTACAAGGTTAATTCATTTTATCGCATAAACGATAAAATACATTATTCGCCGCAGAAGACCCCCGCAGTGTACCAGGCTGTGCTGCAATACACGGTGCTGACAGTTTGGATATTGGCGTCCTCTGCTGCATGGTTGTTGGGTAATAATTTTGTTAGGCTTGCCTTGGTGACGTTCCTTGTAGTGGTTTGGACGTAAGCCATAAAGGTAACCTAACTTTCCCGGGGTAGCAAGGCTGACCTTTATGCAAAGTGTGTGTGGTCAAATGGACCTTTATTTTAGATTGCGTAACAAAAGCATGGTACTTCTGAGTAGCGGGAAAGCTAATCACTTCGGCTCAGCTTTCACTGAGAGTAACATTTACTTCGACACCCGCCACCATCCCCATTTCGGCCTCCCCCTTCATTAAGTCATGATTATGTCATGAGTTTAATAAGTATTGCATTTTATTGTATTCTCGTACATGTTTACCAAACCGGTAATTGACCAGATATTGTTGGTAATAAAAGCAGTTGAAGCTGCGCCAAAAGTCAAGTAATGTTTTTGTTATTATATTATTTTGGGGTGTCGTCTGAGAATAACTTGTACATATGATGCAGGTCAAGTAATTTAAAACAGAAACAACCGACTAGACACCAGGTTTATAATAGTAAGAAATAATACCTTTTGTAATAAATCACTGTGTGAGACAGGTACCTATAGACCGATTCATTTATAGAGAAACAATGTGAGGTAAAAGGGTTTGCCCACAAAAAATGCTCTATGTTTGCTCACAAAGTCGAAATGTTGTGTTTTATATCTGGTAAAATTTTGTACTTATTGGGTAGTTCAGTAGAAGGTATTATCTAATTAAACTAAAAACATTACATGCAAGTATTAAAGAAGCTAAATTGGGATACAAAGATTATGGTCAAGGAAGAAGTATTAATGCTGAGATTGTCACTAAATAAGAAAGATTAAGCTGACTAAACCCAACGGCAACGGAATGTTAAAACGTTGCCCAAACCTGCATAAAAAAGATAAACACTATGAAAAGTGAAAGTTTTTAAATGTAGTAAATTTTTTCACGAACAAATTAATTAAATGTATATTTGAGTCTAGATTACACCACAGTTAAAATAAGAGATAACTATATTTAATGTTGTCATCTTCTTTGGAAGTAAACACTTAAAATTATTATAAGAGTATGATAATTATGTGATTATTGTGACTAAAGAAACTTCGTATGACAGTAAAGAAAGGACTCCTAAACCCAAAGCCAGTTTCTAATTGAACATTTTTTTCGAGTCAAGGACCTAAAGCCATAAAAGACTTTGTTGTTATGACTACTGTAGACTGTGCAAGTATCGGGGGTATCGAAAACGAGAAAATAAATCGAGCGGAGACCATATATTTTTCTAAAGGGCCTATATTTAATCAACTGTTCTTTAAAAAAAAAAAAAAAGTTTCATACAAAATTCTTTAAAATAAAAATGCATTTATCAACATAAAAACAATGTCAGTTTTAATACAATTTATAATTGTTTTAATAAACTGACACTGAAACCAAATTTAAGCTAATTGGGAAGAGGATGGTTATTTTTTAGAAACCCTGATTTGGCAATCATGCCCGCGTTTGTGCGACAATTAGAGGTTTAATGATAACAAGAACGTCAGTTGGGCAAAATTCTTATTTTTCTTTACAAGTAAAAAGGTCAAGTCTCTATTCTTGGGTTTGTTGTTGTTGATTTGTTAAATTTATTTTGCTTTCATCTATTTCATGGAAACCTTTTACTATCCAACAATATGATAAAATTTGTGTAGTTACGAAAACTAAATAGTTTGAAGAATCAGAATCGCGCACACGTACAACTCAATGTGGTTGGGACCATCGATCTATATTATATTCACGCAACGCAAACAACTGAAGTTTCATGCTGGAGCAAAATTATTTGCATCAAAATTTACTCATTTCTCCTCAGTTTTTGAACAAGATGTGAAAGAAATTTAATTCTAATCCAAAGGTTTGATACATTGTTATAATTACACAATCTATTAATTGCACGACCCCAAAAACGTTAGGCATATTATTCACACGATTTTGAGGGCCTATAAATTATGATAATCAGCTTGGCGCACGAAGTTTTGCCTAGATTTAGTGTGGTGCACCCTAATGCACTATCCACTGTCGATCACTAACGTCTTGGGCCAATACTAGAGTCAGACCAAGGCCCAATTTCATGGCTCTGCTTACCGCCAAATTCTGCGCTTGCGATCACCATTCTCCGCTTACTGTGCAAGCGCCGATTTTCTGCGCTAGAAGTAAAGCGAAGAATGCCTAATGACGTGGAGTACGCACGGGCACAAGCAAACATGTTCTTTGCTTACGGTAAGCAGAGCCATGAAGTTGGGCCAAGCAAGTCAGATCGACAAGCGCGAGCCCCAAATTAAATGCAAAACGGCACATGCGGGTTCATATCCTTTCTCATCGCACTGGAGCTATAATATCAAACGAAATCCTAGTCACATCTTTCATATAGTTTTCTTAGGCTGGTAAGGTACGGTACTATAACTTAAGATGAGGTATCTGTGCCAGCAAAGTGTTCCAAATTTAGCAAGAAAAGGTTACCTCCAAATTATCCATAATGGCATTACCTATAACACTTCCTTTGCAGGCGCAGATCTTGGGTTCACCGGTCCGCCCTTTGTGAAGCAGCACGTCAAATTACAAGGGTATCAGACGCTCCACTGCCCTGCAGTCAACTTTTGTCGTGTCGAATGGTTGAAAGATTCAAAGCCTTACCCTTGGAGTTGGAACCTTAACGATGACGGAATGACTTTAACCGAAGTTGGTCTGGAGGACGACGACCAGGTCTTAAGGTTCAAGTCAGCATATTATGATGCACGAGGATTGTACACCTGTGTCATTTCCAATGACACCCACTCACTTAACCGTTCGACACAGCTTCAAGTAGATCGTAAGATTTAATGAAACTAGTTACCCCATGGAAAGATGAGACTAAAGATAGGGAGGGTTCAAATCGTTGAAATATTAGTTTGTAGAATTCTTCCGAATAGGGTCGTCATTTCCTTCACGTTTACATCTTCAGGGTGCTTGTAAATTTTACTGCTGTGTTTTCAGCTTTTAAGGTGTCTTTTCCCCCAAGCTCTTAATTTATTTATTATAGCTATTCGTGTTGGTTGTTTATGGTTTATTGTCGTTGTTTTTGTCTGTTTGGGTTGTCTGTTTTGAAGTGCTTTTTTTTTTGGGGGGGGGTCTTTTAATTTGATTGATTTATTGTTTTTATTGTCACTATTTATTTAGGGATGTTGTGGTTTTCATGTAAGGCTTGCGTTGTGTTTAGTGCAACGAATTTATATAAAGGGTTTACTGTCGTTAGGAAGTTGAATTGTTATCAAATTTTAAGTGTTTAAACAACTTCTTATCAAAGATTTGTCTTCTTCACAAAAGTTATTTAAAAAAAAACAAGTACGTGGTCAACCATTTCCCCTCCTTTTCCGCTTTCTTTACGTTTTTCACCTTTTGAAATTGTGCCCTTTTCTGTGCCATATTTCCCCCTTTTTACAAATTTGATGTCAGTTTCACATTGAAACATCTGCCATGTTGTTTTAAAAAAAAGGAATCCCCACTCTGGTTAAGGTATCTTTTTAAAAGTGAAACAACATGCTCATCCTTCCTGTAAAAGAAAACAAGAAGTCGAGTCCATCAGTTGTTGCACACAATCATTACCACAAGGCGACTTCCTATAAGGTCATCATTTCCTTTAGTTAACATTGAATTGAGTTAAAGGGCGTCTACTAGGTCACGGAAGCGGAAACTTCCAACAACCAACTGCAATTTACTATTATGGGTGATAATACACCATTAGTTTCTTTGAGGACATCCCTTTTGTTTCATCAAGATCATTTGAAAGTTTTAATGAAATTGACTAGCTGGTCTAGCTAAGGGTTGATTCGCACACAACTACCATGCAAGTCGTCATAATACAACACACATTCTAAAAACATTTTAATGTGTTTGATTACAGCAAGCACTGACTGTGTTTAATTTGTTTGCTTTTCAAAACATTGATTTCAGGTCCATTTTGGTACAAAGAACCTCTCCTAATTGGGGACACATCCTGCAGTAATCAAACAGCAACTATCGGGGATAACATCACCTGGCGCTGCTCGTTCTACGCTGGTGGAGACCCTCAGTCAGTGGCTGTGTACTGGCTTAGACCTAACGCCTCGTCATCGGAAAATGAAACTCAATGGCTGTCCCTTTCTGCTTTCAATGGGGAATTTACAAAATATGTTGACGAGCCCAGAGCTAGCGAAATTAATAGGTTTGTCAACATTACAGTATGATCTGCATTGAATGCTTAGACCTTTACATGTTTGTTTCATCTCACATTAACTAAAACGGATGTTTCTTTATAGATGCTCCTCATAAGTGTGCCTACATTTGGACTTTTGTACATATTGCATAACTAAAACGTTTTGTAAAATGAATCTTCCGAGAACAGTACCGGTATTATACCGCAGTATACTGCTTCCCCAACTATATGAGGTATTTCAGAATATTTCAAGCAACATGCTCCCATGAAAAATACTTTTTGACCAATTTCAGGAACGACAGTACTATACCCGAAGCCAGCAATCAACTGCGAGTAATCAATATTACTGAGGAGGCATACGGTCAGTACCTTGTCCGAGCTAACAATAACGGCTTCGTGAAAGAGGTGCTCTTGTCAATTTTGAGGCCACCAGGTAATTACTATCATATTACACAGGTGTTGTTCTTTCTTAATTAATCCACCAGGTAAATAATATCAGGCGTTGTTAGAGATGTGTAGTTATACAGGAGAGTGTTATTAATGTCATTATAAACCCTATTTTTTTCTGGCTAGAACCCTGTTCACATATATATAATCTGTCCCTCGCCCTGTTAAAATCATTTTCCTACGTGCCTGACACACACATAATGACACAATGACATAATGACATCGGCCACATTTCACTCGAAAGACCGGTACATGGTAATCCTTTTATAGGGGCTACTATAACAACGACCAACAATGATGGTTCCAATATACAGATTAATGCACTGATTCTTGTCATATACTCTTTTTTGCTCAAAAACTGCTGATACAGATATAAATTTTTTTAAATTAAGAAAGAGACGCTATAGATAAGTTATGCTTTGAACCCAAGTCAATGATTTAAAGGCAGGGTATAACTAGTCTTGAAATCAAGTCGGTAATTGTTGTGCGGTCCAGTTGCGGGGACGGTACACACTTCCTCGATCCCAATATGTGTGTGAGTCAGTCGCAATTACCGTCTTGAATAATAACTTGTACCCAGCTTTGTACACATGCAATTGGACTTGCTACCAAAATTGGACGGAGCAGTTTGATTGGTTAAGAATCGTGAAGACATGAATATTCATCATACATCTTGCAGTGAATGGCAAGTCACATGAAGCAAAAGGAGCTACCAAGCGCACACTTCATTTTTGGATAGGGGGTTTCTTATTGATAGTAACATTTTATGATAATGCATTAGTCAAATTTATCTTAAAAGAAAGTTAAGAAATTGTTACAATGATTAAAATGTTATGCTTTTTACATTGGTGTTGGCAAATAAACTGTCATTCAAAAAAAAAGCCAACAGAAAAGATACATTCCCATGTTTATAATGAATTTTTCCAATTTTGTCAGACGAGTTACCATTGGCCCTCTCTATAGCAACTTTTGCATATGCAATGTATAATTTACCATATATGAATATTCGGCTGGGAACAAGCTACTCAAGTCGTTAGAGCTACGTACCTTGCCACGTGCTACCTACGACCGTTGCATGAATGTATAATCGCACTGTGACTGTTGCACGAACGGCAGGATGTGTGTTTGTAATAGGCAGCGCTGGCAGACAAATAGACACTGACTAACGACTTGTCATCAAGTCTAGGGTATAACGTACTTTTGGATACCAGTATTATCACTTGGTGTATACCAAATATGCATAACATAACAAACTTGTGCAAGTTTGGGCTCAACTGGTCCTCGAAGTTGCAAGAAAATGTTGAAAGAAAAACACCCTTGCTTTCAGTTGCCTGAGAAAGGTTTCAATCAGGTCAATCTGATCCAGACATGTTTCTTTGAGCTGCTGACCTGATTTGATAATTGATTGAACAATTTTAACGAAATTGTGCCTACGGTATCACATAATGTTTGTCACCATGTCGCCTTTTTGTCTCAGCAGTGTGTTTCTTTGATGCTTAAACATAATCAATAAAAAATGTATGTTACAGCTTACTCCATCTACATCAAAGGCACGTTTGCGATCGGTTTGTTTACCTAAAAAGGTAATTGTTAACTCGGTGTTCGTTTCTATTTTTGGTAATGATGTGATGGTATTGGCAGTCAACACAATGGATCAAGCCCCACGCTCTTGTGAACGTTTTTTTGTGGTGTTTATGCAAATAAACATTCCAGACGGTCGTATGGACTGATGTAAAGAAACTCACAATAGAGAGTGATGTATACCACTCTGGGCAGCGTGCCATATCGATACCTTCCATCACTACTACCGGCAACACTGACAAACAACGCTGTTTGGCTTCTTAAAGTGACTAGCTTACCTGTATGTCTGTTGAAAACCTTCAAGGGGTGGTGTCGGGCCCTTAACACATGTCTGTCAAAATACAACTTTTGTGAAGCGATCATCCTCATGAAGACATTGGGAATTACTCCACAAGTTAATGACCATAAAAACTTACTTGGTAAAGAGCGCTGGAAAGCTGTTGATATTATAAAAAATTGTTTGAAATTGCCCACTAATTGAAGTATATAGTTTTAAAGAATTAGGTAGTTTTTCACCCAATAAATGAATATGAATAAGGCTTCAGACATGAAACCTTTCACAAGCATGTGAAAGCATTTCTATGCAACAAGGGTATATTTTTTCTGCCATTATTTGTTTTGCATCGTTTACCAACTGAGCCCAATTTCACAGGATACTGGTCTTTGACAATATTACCAAAAGTATACCCTGACTTGAATAGCGCATTTGCTGCATGTTCTTCTGTTCATATATCAGTGCCGAGCTGGTTCGTACCAGTGTTATAGAATCAAGTTCTATGTAGTTTTATCATTAAACAAATTGAATTGTTGTTTTGGGTTTGTATTTTCAGACGAAGCAATGAACAAGGCTTGGCTCACTTCCACTGCCGCTGCCGTCTTTGCTTGTGTCACTGTGACGTTTCTGCTTTTGAAAATGTTTGCCTTAGATGCCAGGATCTGGTATATGGGCCGTTTTGGACTTGATGAACAGAATGGTAAGCTTCGCTGATATTATGTTTGGAATTATTGTACGATCAAAAGCAAAAAGACTTCAATCAAACGTGCAAGATTTATGGTTGACAGCTGTGTTTCAAAATATAGTTGAAAATATGTTAAGTAGGCCTATATAGGTCCAGTAATCCACAAGTGAAACTGACTGGGTAAATTTTATTTAATTTGGGGTTGCAATGAACAAAGAAAATTTGAATCGAGTAGGTTTTGAACCTGCGACCTCCAGATTGTTGTGCCGGTGCTTTACGAACTGAGCTATTCAGCCCCATATTGGCAGTGTCCCTTTTTGTCAATATCTTTGATCCAGGGTGCAACAAAGATTGCCAAAATAAAAGAAACTTTCAATATGTAGCTAGCTATAGCTCAGTTGACAGAGCTCTGGCACGTTAATCCGGGGGTCACAGGTTCAAATCCCGCTCGTCAATAGCTATTTTGTTCAACCCAAAGTTGAAAATATATTGCATGATATACGGGCAACGTCAATTATATAAAAAAGGGACACATGTTGTTCACTGGGATGGTATTGTAAATGATCTTATGATGTTAAGTTGAATAATCTTACTGGTTACATTCCATATTTACTAATAATGTTTTTATCATTCGGTTGCTATAAATATGATAGCATTTACCGAAACCCGGTAAGAGCAAATCAAATCAATGTGTTTTTTTTTCCAAATTTGTTAATTTACATTCGCAGACGGGAAGCTTTACGACGCCTACATCTCTTACAGTTGGAATGAAGCTGACAGGGAATTTGTTCTCAGTGTCCTCATGCCATATTTTGAGAAAATTGGGTACAAAGTTTTTATTCCAGAGATACACACAATACCCTCAAACGGTAGGTTTATACATTGCTTATTTGATTTTAATTGAGCAGCGCCTGTTGTGGTTGTAGTTGAGTCCAACGGTCCCATTCGCTTTGTGCTTGACCCGACGAAGTCTTTCTTAGCCATTTCTCCTTCTTTGAAACTCATGCCTCTGTGGAATTCAGCATGCAGAAGCTTAATACTCTGATTTCCAATGCCCACTGGTCGCCCTTGGCTATGAATGTTCTTAGAAGTTTGTGTGACAGTTATTATATAAAATATCAGTGGTACAAAAACAAGGTTTAAGACATGCCAAGGAGAAAATATACCTTTGTGAGATGGCTTCATAAAAGCTTCATACTCGCAGCTTTCAATAATGCATCACGAGTAAGCCAACCCAGTAGGTAGAGAGAGAACTGGTATGTACGTAACTGTGTAGTGTCGTTTGGAGACAGTACAGTGTGACGACAGTTGTTCATGGGACAGAATCATTATTGCTACACTCCATTAGGGCAGGCCACCTCAAAATTGGCTAATTGTTGGGGACACACCTCCAAAAATGTTTGACACATCTTGCAATAAAAAAAACACATTTTCTAAATACAAAAATTATAATAATGGACGAAAAAAAGTTAAACTGTCTCCTATGAATAAGGGGGAATGTAAAACACTCGTTTTCCCCCTGGTTATGTGGTAAACACCCATATTGAAGTCATTTAACATATAAATGGTGTTGTAGGCTTTTTAGTGTGGACACAGTAAAATACATTATTCTATTATAAATTCTTATTAAAAAGAGTCGCTTTAACTGTGTTTCTTGCAGTTTTCTTGGAGGAGCTTAGTATTGCACTGACTTCAAGTCGCCGTTTTATTATGCTCATTACGCCAAGTTACACTACCTCACACTTCAGTCAGTACGAGGTGCACCATGCTGTTGACATCATGTCATCCAAACTGTCTACGTGTATTATTCCCATCCTCTTGGGTGTGTCTCTTTCTGCAGATTCATCACCACTTAGCTGTCCATCCTCCCCTACATCAATCTCAAGAGCAGAATCCTCTTTATCACTTTCATTATCGTCATCACCAGCATCACAGAGTGATACAGATGAAATCTCTTCCCAAGATCTGTCATCACGAGCGACTGCATCCTACTGTTCGTCTGAAATTGCCTCTCCAAGTTATTTTTCACCATCTTCAAAAAATGTCAAAATGGATTTTAAATTTTGTCCTCTCCTTGGACAGCTTCTCACTGTCTTAAAGCCACTAAAAACTTGCAGAAAAGTGTGCAACATATTTTTCAATTATAACAGGTTCCTTAAGAAACTACGATTACGTATGCCAAAACCCCCACGTAGAAAAAAGGATGACCCAACGCCTCTTGAAATGGTAAATGTGCCACAAAACAAAAATCTAGTGTACAATGAAGTGCTGCCTGAAGAGTATGTGGCAGATGATGAATACACAATACATCAGACTCATCCAAGGATGTATCCAATGGTACATCCAATGGTACCTGACATTGATGTCACTGCTGCAGCTATTCTTTATCCAGAGATGCAGAGAGGGTTATCAGAAGTTGACAAAGAAAGACAACTTCACACAGTGATCGCCGATATCCATCCCACTCCTGCTACTAGCGAACATCATCAGAATTCAAATAAAAGATCAGAAGCAGCTGATCCACAGGAGAGATGCGCCAAATGAAACCACGTATCAATCCAATTGTTGCACACAGTTTGCATCAAACACTGCCTTGGAGCTCATCATTAGGTGACCAAGAGGGGTTGGCTTTGACGGGACCTTATACCAGTCCCATTCCCTGCAACTAATTTAGCAGCCTAGCTCACATGGTTTATGCCATAAGTGTTACCTTGTGGCTTGGTGTATCAGACATGATCACATTGTTCAATATCAGATAAACTCTGTTCTGCAAAACCTCTTCAAGGTGCACATATTCAGCTCTAAATGCAAGTTTTCCCCAAATTCATAGTAGGTTTAAACCGCGAAAATGTACAAACTAAAATTAGGGTGCAACCCACGCCGAACTCCGACCTAGGAACATGCCGTCGGACAGTGTGCGTCGATACGTTTGAATATGCAGGAAGAATAATCCGTGATTGGAATACGCAATCTGAGAAACGTTTCATGCAGTAACGTTTCTCAGATTGAAATGTTTTTGAATCCCTCTCTCTGAAACCTCATTCCTTTGAAGGGAATTGTTTCAAAATGTTGTACATTATCAACAGCTGCAGTGCTTCTTATCAAGTAAGTTTGTATGGTGATTACTTTTTGAAGTAATTACAAAAGGTATACCCTCCCTTTAATAACTGAAAGAATGCTGTCTAAAAAACTAACTATTTTGTGTAAACAAGTTGTATATATTGATGTGGGTGGTTTTACGAGCTATGTCTGTTTGAATTTTCACCATTCAGTTTTTATGAAGCCAGTTTACTTTTGGCCGTTACTTCCCATGGGCTGGCGTGATTAATGAGTTTTGTTGCATCCATGAATTGAACGTTTACTTAGAATAGCAATGTACACATGAGGCTATTTGCTTTGGTGAGGGTGTTGATGCTTTTGTTAAAAAATATGGCTTGATTTGGCATCACCCAAATAATCACCCCTCTTTCAATTGTTGTAAATACATGATGGATCTTAGTGAAGACAGTTTCTGTTTTTGAAGGGGACATCAAACCCAGCTTATTCGTATCTTATTTACATGATAATGACTTGTTTGAATGTCGGTTGAATAAATGCTTTTGTTAAAAAATATGGCTTGATTTGGCATCACCCAAATAATCACCCCCCTTTCAATTGTTGTAAATACATGATGGATCTTAGTGAAGACAGTTTCTGTTTTTGAAGGGGACATCAAACCCAGCTTATTCGTATCTTATTTACATGATAATGACTTGTTTAAATGTCGGTTGAATAATATTCGCCTTTCAAAGGTGAAACTCAAAACTTAAATGTTTCAAATGATAATTTGTGTTTACTTTTGGATTTTGGTTTTAATGACGAACCGTATATGACAAGCTAAATGCCCAATAATTCGATAAACACTGTTAATCGCCGATAAACAGTGTTTTTCGAGAAAAACTAAACAAAGTTTATCTCGTTGAACACTGCTTTTCGCCGATAAACAGAGTTTTTCGAGATAAACAGTGTTTATCAACTGATAACACTGTTTTTCGAAAAACTCTGCGTATCAAGCGATAAACACTGTTTATCAAGTGATAAACATAGTTTTTCGAAAAACTGTGATTATCGGTCGATTAACACAGTTTAACGATAAACAAAGTTTTTCGATTAACACAGTCTATCGCTTGATAAACACAGTTTTTTTGAAAAACATAGTTTTTCGATAAACACAGTTTTTCGCCGACGCCAAATGCTCAATAATTAAATAAACTCTGTTTATCACTTAATAAAGAGTTTGTCGACAAACTCTGTTTAGCACTTGCTAAACACAGTTTTTGGCGATAAACACAGTTTAACGATAAACAGTTTTTCGCCGACGCCAAATGCTCAATAAATTGATAAACACCGTTTTTCGGTCGATAAACACTGTTTTTCGAGAAAAACTGTGCTTATCAGTTGAAACAATGTTTATCTCGTAAAAACTCTGTGTATCGGCGAAAAAAGTTGTTTATCGGCGATAAACAGTGTTTAAAACCGAAAAACACTGTTTATCGAGATAAACTTTGTTTATCAACTGACAAACAGTTTTTCGAAAAAATGTGTTTATCGGTCGATAAACACAGTTTTTTGATAAACATAGTTTATCACTTGATAAACACAGTTTTTTTGAGAAACATAGTTTATCACTTGATAAACACAGTTTTTTTGATAAACACAGTTTTTTTGATAAACATAGTTTATCACTTGATAAACACAGTTTTTTTGATAAACATAGTTTATCACTTGATAAACACAGTTTTTTGATAAACATATTTTATCACTTGATAAACACAGTTTTTTGATAAACACAGTTTTTTGATAAACATAGTTTTTTGATAAACATAGTTTATCACTTGATAAACACAGTTTTTTTATAAACATAGTTTTTTGATAAACATAGTTTATCACTTGATAAACACAGTTTTTTTGATAAACATAGTTTATCACTTGATAAACACAGTTTTTTTGATAAACATAGTTTATCACTTGATAAACACAGTTTTTTTGATAAACATAGTTTATCACTTGATAAACACAGTTTTTTGATAAACATAGTTTATCACTTGATAAACACAGTTTTTTGATAAACACAGTTTTTCGATAAACATAGTTTATCACTTGATAAACACAGTTTTTTGATAAACACAGTTTTTTGATAAACATAGTTTTTTGATAAACATAGTTTATCACTTGATAAACAGTTTTTTTATAAACATAGTTTTTTGATAAACATAGTTTATCACTTGATAAACACAGTTTTTTTGATAAACATAGTTTATCACTTGATAAACACAGTTTTTTTGATAAACATAGTTTATCACTTGATAAACACAGTTTTTTTGATAAACATAGTTTATCACTTGATAAACACAGTTTTTTGATAAACATAGTTTATCACTTGATAAACACAGTTTTTTGATAAACACAGTTTTTCGATAAACATAGTTTATCACTTGATAAACACAGTTTTTTTGATAAACATAGTTTATCACTTGATAAACACAGTTTTTTGATAAACATAGTTTATCACTTGATAAACACAGTTTTTTGATAAACACAGTTTTTTGATAAACATAGTTTATCACTTGATAAACACAGTTTTTTGATAAACACAGTTTTTTTTGATAAACATAGTTTATCACTTGATAAACACAGTTTCTCGCCAACGCCAAATGCTCAATAATTCGATAATTCGAATTATTGGGCTTTTGGCTTGCCATAACCGTATGATGTAACTTATTTGCTGAAAATTGTACTTTTTAGCTGTGTTGTTTATACGCTGTTTTTGTAAGCTAATCGAAACATGTAGGGTAGTGATTCGATAACAAGTAGTTGATGGCAACAATGGTCCTGAAATAAATCTTGGAATCTGTTGATATGGGATCTTCCGGGTATAAAGCTACATTTATTGTGTCTGTAATACCTGCACGACTTCTTTTCGATATGTTATACATGCAATGCAAAAGTTTGAGTTTTGAAATTCGAAGTGAGGCCGTGTCCGAATTTGCAGCTATGGCTACGTCTAGGGCTACGGCTACGGCTGGATCGCTGCGTCATCATGCGTTGAAGTATAGGACTTCCTTAGCTACACCCTTAGCAACAGACATAGCCATAGCCCTATAGCCGCCAATTCGGATACGGCATAAAAGAGTAATTTCTCAGGTCACTTACATCGACAAGATTGACAAAAGGTTCGATTAAAGACAGAAAGACATCAATCCAGATATTAGGAACATACCGACGCGGCTTGTAACAAATTTATCCGCGTGCTGCTCGGTGACACATGTCGGTGACAGTATATTTATCAAAGGGTATCGCGAGAAGGCACATTCATAATATCCTAACTTTTATTATCAGTTCATTGTAAGGAGTCATAAACAAGTATAATAAAAACATACTGCTTTAATAAATAATTTACTTCTGTTATGTTTACCTTCTTTTTGTGAACCTTGTAGTAAAGGTGCTCAATCGGCCGGTGATCGGTGGGTGGGTGGCTGAAAGTTTCATTGAGTGAACGGCCCGAAAGAGAGGCCTAAAGGTCCAATACAGTTTTTGGATGCACTCATTTTTCAGTATATAGTCCTTACGAAAGTGGGAAACAAAATGGCAGTTTATTTTACACCCTTCCAGTGTGAATTTTGTCAACGTCCCAAAACATCCAATAATGTCACATTTCAAATAATGTTTATACGAGTTTTTATACATTTTGTTGCGGGAAATGTGTAATGCAATTTTGAGTTTCAATAAAAACGGCATTAATTTGATTTCTTTTTTTACCCATTTGTTGTCGATATCTATCAGTGTTGTTGATATCCAAGACGTCATGTTTTAAAATTTCGCTCTGAATAAGTGTCAAATAAAATGACAATCATTTTGACGTGAAGCTATAGAGACATGTAATTAATCTATTGAAAAAGTGAATGTAACTTCTGTACATTAAGATGGCCGCCGTGTTGTTCGACGATTGTAAACAAGGCACTGTAACTGAGAGAGAGAGAGTGCCAATGTGCTGTCGAATACGCTGAACCGTTTCAGCACGCGCTCCTCAGTCAAGCTGCTTGCCCCTCGGCTGGCCAACCAGTCACAATCTCACACCGAGCTTTCACTTGGCTCGTCTTTTATAGGTTTGGGCGTGATGCGTAAATATCTGAAGGAACTAGCGTCTTACCCTTGCTCTATTTTGATTGGTCATTAACCACTAGAAAAAAAAGAAAAAAAACAACTTAATCTTAACAACCTTAGCCACTTTCGGCGCAGGTTAATTAAACTTATGAAAATTCTTTCACTTAAGTTATTTCAGTTATTTTATCATAGGGGCTATTAAGGAACAAACAACTGTTGGCATTGATTTCTCCCAATAAAATGCATGTTGATTCCGATAACAATTTCTCATCTTTCCTGAAGTCTTATAAATAAAGGTTATGAGCTAAGCCCATGTGTTTTTAAAGATGAATAATAAAGTGTGCTTAGAACCACAAGCTGTATTTTCGTTATTTTAAACATTTAACAAAATACATCAGGTAAGTCACAAGAGCATGACAGCAAGTAGCCAACTTATTTATGCCTTTTTTTACATAAACAAGTTTCAGCTGCAGATGGCGCTGTAATTACACACACGGCTCTGATTTAATACAAACGCTTCTGATTCAATTCAGCTCGATTTTGATTTTGACTCTCAAGTAAAAACAGTGAGCCCTCTTTCGACAAGTCTTTGTTCCCCGAATACCGCTATAAGTTGAAACTCGCAGAAGACTGCGTCGCGGTTTGGATCAAGTCAAGACTACACTGCTGCTATCAATTATATAGGTAGGCCTATCAATATCGGGTTTCGTACAAAATACTTAGCGTTTTTGCGCCTTTGGTAGCTGAACTGTCATGGGCACTGTTTAAAGACGAAAAATGCAGCCATGCTACCAAATGTGTCTATCAATATTTCAGCTACTTGGCATCTGACTGCAAGAACAACAAAACATAACCCCCCTTGTGCTGCCCCACGTTTCTCTTCTAACCCCATTCACATCTTCTACGTCTACTTTATATTAGTCACTTTGACACAATTCAACATAGCGAATGAAAAGATTAGGTCTATAACAACTTTATTTCTCGATTAAAAAAATATTACAATAAAAGATTACAAGCATAATCGACGTTCCATCATTCGTATTTTATAAAAAAAGTACTCTTATGTGAAAAGGTTAACTGCTCTTTGGTTTCAATCCGTTTAATACACAAACTTGATGATGGAGTAATAGTCATATTTTTTGTCTAACTTCAAGTTATAGTTTTATTGTCAGTACTGCTTATGGTCTTTATAGTGTATTTCTTTACCGCGTATATAGTTCCTAATATTCCTGGTTGCGGGGCTTATGACTTGACATCAACGGCAATCTTTGTTGTATTTTTTAAAGTCTATCTTTACCAACCTTTTGGAAACATGTACCAACAAGCCACTGAGCACAATTTCCAGGTGTAATCAAACTATCACTTAACCATCTCCATCACGCTTGCCTTAACGGTTCATACCTCCTACTGAAGATAGGCAAATAATGAATAGTGTTATGTCCCAGAACACGGACAGCACACTGCAAGAACTGGGGTGTTAAAATTGACACCATCGGTGTTGTCACATAAATAAAAACAGAAAAAAGGAATTAAAATTTACACAATTGGGTGTTTGAATCACACTAATTTCTGCCAACACAATTACATTGTTGTTATTTTAACACCCTGATGTTAATTTTGATTCTCTCTTGGGTATCTATAGGCCCTATGTGACAACACCCATGGTGTCAATTTTAACACCCCAGTATTTGTTGTGCATGAATGACGTACTACTAGCACTCGAAGTGGTTCAATCGATTTCTAGATAATAATATAGACATTTAACCAAATCACAAGATCTATCGTCCAAGACGTGACAGAACAGCAATAGCATGTGTGTGTTTAATCCACCATTCTCTTCTTTTGATCACCAGACATCATTGTGAAAGCACACCATGGTAGAGTGTACATGAGTTAAACAAACAACACGTTGGGTATTGTTACAACATAACGGAAAAACTGCTATACTATACGGACCAAGATAAGATGCATTATTGATAATACATGATAGTTACAACACGACGCTTTTAGTTTGACAAAGATACAACAGTGGGTTTATTGACAAAACAACTGCTATATTACTGTCTATGAATCAAGATAACACCAGGGCTCGATTTCACAAAGAGTTTTAATCTTAAAAGATTGATCTCAACTCCAAATGACTCCTAATTGCTAAGCAAAGTCTGATTTCACAATACAAATCACTATGGTAATACTGAAAACTCATCTAAGATGAATCTTAAGTGCTTTGTGAAATCGACCCCAGTCCCTCTTATTGCAGGGGTTACATTTTCATCTTCATTACAATTACATACATTGTGAAAGGGTCTAAAATCGGTACTAATTTGTCTCCATTTTTGTTGTTTTATTTTGATTGAAATTTTCGTCTGATACGATCTTTTGCACTTGAGTAATGCTTCGATTCTTCAGTGAGAGTACGAAGAGACCGGTCACGAGAAAGAGAAGTGATGTGGAGACGCCTAACAGCACGCCTAGTAGAGTCATCGTTACACTGTATTTGTCGGAATTATTTGCTGCTGTCTCTACCCGTTCATCATCTGTGCGATAATGCATAGTTTTTGAATGTAAGAGGAAATTATTTGGAAATCAAATCAACTTAATTAGATTTGTTCCAGATCATTCGACTAAATATATTCTCGTATGACAGATTCCGAGCATTATTGCTGTAGAGTGTTCCCGGATCTCACATTAATTAAAATATTCATCGCAAATTTGAGGCATTGCATTTTTTTTAATGCGCATTTAGGCCTTTTGTTAGTATTTGTAAGCATTTTGGAAATCTTCCCCATGAATTGTTACACTCTGTACGGTAAATGTTTTTGTTTTCCTTCACAGAAAGGTTCCAAGACCAACACAACACCGGGACGTACCTTATTGGTATGTTTATTTATTGATTTATTTAGACAGGGTAGTCTTGTCAGTATTACAACTGCTATCCCTAAGGGCCCTGTGTACAAACAGTAAAAAGTAAAACAGTAAAATACAGAGCAATCGGAAAAGCAAAGTAAACAACAGAAAAATTAATGTAAAATAAAATAATGCTTCAATTCTTCAATCAAAAACAGAAAAAATTGTGTAAAATAAATACAAACATTTAACGAGGTTAGACGAAAAATGACAAAAATGTAAATACAATCATGAGAGGAAAATCAAAACATGAACAAAACAATTAAAACTATGCGTGCACAAAGGATAACACCATCACATTGCGGTTGAGCAAAAGAGAGGCAAATATAAGAACTGTACGATAATTAACACCGTCCTACAATTTGGGGCCTTGCATAAAAGAAGCTGTGCACACGACCCCCCTTATTGTATGTATTGGCTGCCTATTGTAACTCGCATCTTGATCTTCGATAGTGACAATTACTGACCTATGACCTATAACCTATGACCTATCGTCCCACCGACTTCACAAAGCGCTAAGAATAGGATTGATCTTAACTGAAAATCACTCCTTTGCTAAGCAAAGTGTGATGTCACCATACAAATTACTATGGTAATACTGGACAACTCAACTTAAGATGAATCTTAGAGCTTTGTGGTACCGAGGTCTGGGATTATTACGATGTCTGTTTACACACCTTCCTTTATTTGACCAATAGGATTGAGCAAAAGTGGCACTACGGTCGAGTACCCATTTTCTGCATAGACTTTCCAAGTCCCGAAGGCATTTTTGTTACTGTTCACAACATCCAGACGCGCACTTATCACACTGTTGTTCTGACTTTAAACAAAACAGAGAAAAGAAAAGGTTAGCTTGACCATTGTTATGCTTCAATTAATGTTTCAACCATTAAAAACTTTCTATATTTTCAGATTGTGAGATTCTTCTATTATTTCCTAGACACTGTCGCGGCACTTCACATAAGGTCAATAGAACACTGACGCACAGTCAGAAACCAATCTCTCTTCCAAAGAGAAATTGAAACGAATCAATATATAGCTACACAAACTAAACATACCAGGTATTGGTCTATTGTTGTTAGCTTTATGTTAGTTTAGATTGATCCTTATTTGTATGCTAGATTGCTTGTTTTCGCCCGCTTGCTAGTTTGGTTGTCACTTTTTTTATATTAAGTTATGTACAGGCGTTTGTTCGTCGGTGTCTGTTTGTTTTGTTGTTTTGATTTGTTCCTTTCAACATTTCTTCATTTATTCGTTCTTTTGTTCGGTTGTTATTTATTTAATGTCCGGCCCATTTGTTTCCCTTACGCAGTTAATTATTGTAAGTTTACCGTTACTACTATTATTTGTCTCACCTGAAATTCTCCTTGGTCAGGTAGTCAATGTCTTGTATGACCTCAATGGGTGTGTCCACTTTATCTACCACTTTCATCCAGCCTACACTGCTGAGTCCAGCCATTGAGTGACCCACGTAGAACTTGCAATAAAAGCTGACTGTTTGACCCAGCTTGGCCGTGTGATTGGTACATGGGTTCTCCTGGTCTTCTATGAGAACAGGTGGGCCATTGTATGACTCCGCTGAGGATGGACAAGATGGTCGGCATTATAGGAAGGATGTGATGTGTGATGAGAAGAAAGGGTAGTTCAAAATGCAATCATAACTATACACTTATTGGATGCATGAGTTCATTGTGATTTCAACGAGTGATTAAATTCTACAACAATGCACGAACGCCAATGCATCACATATTATTTGGGGTTTTTTCACACATAGATCCTAATTTGAAATTTGTTCACAATAAACACAAAATAGACACGGAAACTCGTCTGCCCACACTTTGAAAGTGTGGTGTATCATTTCGTCTGAATAGGTCATTATAATATGTGGATTAGTTTAGTTGGGTTTACATAATTTAAAAGTTATTGAAATAAGTTATTGCCTTAAAGTGTTTAGCTATACTCCTAAATATCTTTCTCGAACTTTGCATTCAAGTACAAGGTAGTATTAGCTATAGTCATCGTCATTTTTAGCGGACGTCATTCCGCTTTCAGAAGGCAATGCTGCACTGAAAACCCTACATGGGTACTTTAAAATTCGTTCGTCGAGAGAAGCATTTCATGACGTGCATGCAACAAACTGATGGACTTATTCATTCTAACTTCCTCTGATCTAGATCATAACTTTGAAATGGCGTTTGTATTTAAAATGTAAAGTTAAACATTTAACTCACCTCTGACCCAAAGGGAAATATTCCTGCTAACACTCCACTTTCCATTTGACGCAACACACGTATACTTTCCTTCGTCAGTGACGTCAGCGTCTTTGATGAGCAGCAATTGGTTTTTGTCTTCCAGGTGTGCATGCAGGTCGGATTTCTTCCATGGATATGGGATGCCATTTTTGTACCATGTGATGGTGCAGAAATTTAACGCTTCGCAATTCAATTGCTTCGTTGTTCCAATGAACGTAAATTCGACTGTAGATACAACGCGGACAAATGTGGGTTTTCCATCTGCAAGAAAAATGTATCAAAATCAAATAGGGAGTAGATCATGTGAAAAAACTACAATTATTTGCTGCATAAATAGCGCAGTTTATGTCAAATACATCCCATCCCCCACTGTTAAACGTTGAACCAAACAAGCATGGTATAATTCGATTTTATAGAACCTCAATGGCAATCACGTGGCAATCACGTGGCAACCACGTAGACTAAAAATCAGTTCTAGACACAGTTTCTAGCTTTAATCAAAGATGTATTTTAAGAGTTAATTTAGTTCTGCAATTAACTAAGGAGCATAATGCAGAATATACTGCAGGTGACGTGAGTACTCCAACCTTGGATCCCTTTATTGGTGCCTTGATGCGTTAAAGCAATGAGCACAGCAACTTAAGGTTTCCAAAAAATATCTGATGACGAACAAGTCTTGCACGTTGTGTGTTATATACTATGTTTTCTGAAACAAAATACAAAGTTGTCTCAGACGTGCATCGAACCCCGGACGACTTTCCACGTCCAAGCAGGAGTAACCACTAGACAACCGCGGTCACCCCGGAACCAAAGGCATCACCGAGGTCACCCGGAACCAAAGGCATCACCGAGGTCACCCGGAACCAAGGCACATACGTATCAAAGGTTAATATTTATCACGGGGTCATAAAACCATGAGTTGTGCAGTTGAAGATTGACTCATGTCTTGCATGTAAATGCGTCATTGCAAAGCGAACCACCAGTTCAGCTGAACGTTCAAAGGGCTGTGTAACACTGATTGTGTCAAGGTGTTGTGACCATCAGGATCTATGCTAGTCCGTCCGGAAGCCCGGAAGAATGAAATCTCAAACTTATGCAATGATTGTCGGTACCGTGTAACAAATTCAGCCAAAATATTACACCCTCCCAAATTTTCCTTACAATGTCCCAAATAAAATACAGATACTTCTGCGCTTTAATTATCACTATTTCTTAATTTGCATTAAGAGTGTATTTGAGATTATAAAACACATGGGTTTCTCTTTGGCGAATGTCGGTTGGAGTAAAATGAACCTAATAAAACGAGGAAGTGGATTCAGTTAATTTGGTATTGATATAAAGAGAATGCAACACCATGTACATGCGGAAATTTCATTGAAAATCAAACATTTAAAAAATCGAACATTCAAAATATAATGATGTTCAAGAATCAAAGCTTTGTAACCTTGCAAGATTGGCTTAAAGCACATGACTCATCTCACTTTATTCAACTTATTATTATGTTTTTATTATTAAGATGTTCCGCCATTACCACATTGATTTATAGCGTTACATCAATATTTACCTTTTGAAATTGAGATCGAGTCTTTTTCCTCAATCGTCTCAAAGTGAATGATAGACTTGAAGTGAAGTTGGTCTCAGACTATACATCTTATTTATCTTACCCTCTACTGGCTCTTGGAGAGCGCATCCCTTTCCCATTCCAACTCCACATATCAAAATGGCAGCTGTAACAATTGCAACAGTATCCATGACGTTCATCTCCGATGCTTGTTGGCTGGGCGGCAAAGCAGTGGTTCTACAGAGGAGTAATTCGTCGTCAACGAAGTACCTGATGCTTCGACCAATATGCTTGTCTGCGATGTTGGACTGCTACACTGAGCTTCAATGCCACTAAGTTATCGAGGAGTCACATCTTGATACCATGGTGCGGACAGCTCTTTATATATCATGAAACCTTCCTGCTGTTTTTGTCTAAACTGAGCTTATAACCACAACTATGATTGTAATCGTGACTGGGTCGCCATGTGTAAAGCATGAACTTCCGTTTCGGTGGGAGGTTCAGATATTGGCAGTGGGTGTAAGTTGCTTGTATTCCTTTTAGTTTCAATATCCACAAAACAAAACACACGACGTACCAGGGACCTATAGAAACCACATCATTCCTGCCAGTTGATAGGAAGTTTCATTGGTTAGTTGATAGGCGATATTGTGAAACTGTTTTCACAGTTAAACTGTTCGGTATACACTAAAATCCCTTTTCATTGAAATTCACATTGGTTTTTATATGAAGTTCCTTTTTCAAATTGAAGTAAAATCAAACGTATAAATAATAGGCTCAATGTATCCAATTAGAGAATGTTTTCGCAGGACTTATCCTCTCTTTTTAGGGCCTTTAAAAGAAAATTGTAAAACATTTTTTGGCAGCAAAAGGGAAGTTTTAGCCTACGCTTGGTAATCACTCTTAAAATTTATGGCAATAAAAACTTATTGGTTAGAAGCCTACATCGGCTTTCGAAAGTATTACGCATTTTGAGAAACATTTCACTTCGAAGTAATGTGGTTATGTAAAATGTTTTATATATAGGTTTAAAACAATCGAGCGGTTCTAAAAAAACAAAGGTATACTTTTGAAATGCCCATGTATTGTCGCAGCGATCGCAAACAGATATTCATAATTCAAAAGAACCCTGACTTTATTGTTCACGTCACCGCGATTTGTTTATGTTGATTTGAAAGACAAACCCTGAAAATAATTAATACACAAACACTTTACTGTTCGTAAGACAAAGTAGGAATTTACCCATAGTCAAAACCCGGAGGCAAACTGCACCATAGGCCTAACCCGCTTCTTGTATCAGACTAGGCCTATACTATAAGATCACTACAAACAAATACTAAACATAAAACAAACGAGATCACTCTAGCAAAATGTATGTGGTTTTTATCTGATTTCTCTTAACTTTATTATTTCAAAGGCGATTTGTACATCACTTTACTGTCCATAGTAAACTTACTCCGCTGTTGTGTGTTTTCAGTATGTACATGGATGTGTAGTGGTAGTGAGGAAAGAGTGATTGACGCAAATCCTCCACGTCCGGATTTCGTATTGCGATACAATGAAGCTTGCAATTCAAACCCTTATTTGGGAGACGAAAAACTCATTGACACGTATAACATTTAGAGAAGTGCAACTCAGTATTTATTTTTGCTATAGAGAACAAGAACAAAGGGAACAAGACGAAGATGACGTCAGCGTGAAACAAGTATATCTATAAGCTTAGCCCCTATAGTACCTAAAGCGTAATTTTGTTTGTGATAATTTGTTATGAGATGGTAAATACTGAAGAAACAGTTATTTTCGTCTTTTTTTCCCTTGAAACTAATTACAAATTGCAACATTTGTGTTTACTTATCAGAATGATTACTGCAGATTACGAATGTTGAAACAGATTATCGCTGTTTGTGTGGGTTTAATTGTGGCTCGCCCACCTGCCAACATGACACTGTTTCCAAGTCTACAATCCACCCGAAACTTTCACTACGCCCTGGCACACTCATAAATAGTTTCCTGTACCTTTCGGTGTTGAGTGAATTGACTTCAGATTCAATATTACAGGGATAACTCGGTTTAATATGAAAAGGGGCGCGCATACAGGGGGACATCTAGCCACTACAATAGTGCAAACAAAAATAAAGTTTTAGCCATGAATAATCAGTCCACGCAGGCGTTGGCTTAAAACGTACCTCGTCTGTTGTGTTACACTGTTTGCATTTGTAGCTTTTGTAAAGTTCAACTCAAAATTGAAATGTTTAGGCCTATTTCCATCGAATAAAATAAAAGTGCAATTTATGGACTAACTGCTAAAGCTGTTGACCTTAATCTCTGTTAAGCAATGATCTCACGTGCAACGTCAACATATTGACATGTTATTTTGGCTGTAAATCCAGTTTTTTATTCAGCCAAAGTTAAGTTTTATCGCAAATTTGTGTGAATAAAAAAAAAACCTTAATCATTCGGAACCACCTTCGTCACATTCCTTTCACAAGGTTGGAAACCTAATTTCCGTTAGGAGCTGGACTAATTTCCCTTACACTAACCTGTGCAATGATGGAAATGAGGAACTTCGAGGCATAATGATGTGACCATTTCAAGTTTTTGTTGGAACTACCGCGTGATATGAATTGCTTTGAACACAAATAATCTGTATAAGTTAACCAGCATGATGTTAGAGATGTGAGCAGACCTTCCCCATGTCGTTTCCTCCCATTTCAAAAATGGGTTGAGTATACATGAGGTTTTTAGTGAAATAGGCTGGTCCCAGTGGTCAGTGGTCTGGCAACTGGTGGATCAAGGGATATTATTGATACTGTTTAAATACACTTTGTACCTTATTGTCCAATCTCGGGAAGACAACTTACATAAAAAATACACTTGTGGTGGTGACATAACAATAAATGTACAAGTATTTATCATGAAATTCAGCAGGAAAACCGGCCTCGTGCCTTTGACTCATCTATGTCGATGCGCCAACAACCATTTGGGCGAAGAGGGCGATACATTCTCAATATCCACCCACCTACTCTTCTGGAGAGTAGGATTTGGTATAATACTTATACTAAAACGTACATTCGTTTTCGAATCAAGTCATGGAAGTTGTCTGGAGTGGGAATCAGTGAAGGGGTTGTTTCCAGTTGCATGGCCCGATTTTCAGACTATTTTAAAAATTTCACGGGCGAACGAATTTCGAAATAGTATTTTAGCTGAAAAAGGAAAAATACTTTAGTTTTGAAATTTGAAGTAAGGGACTTTACAACAAAAACAAACTTTCACAAACTCTTTTTAATAATATTTGCATAATGATTCTTATTGGTAAAATGAGCAGCCTATCAGACAACCCAATCTTTGATTGAATACTCATTTATGTATCTGCTGGATCAAGAAATTGTGACCTGGTGGCCGACCTGTGACCGCGGTGTTTACCAAATCAAAGATCGTGCAATATAGATGAGGACGATCATCGACGTTTGTCAAGTCAAAGCAAGCTCACACCGAATTCTTCCACACCATCAGAGAAATTAGGGTTAGTATTTGGGTACAGCGTCAAGTTTGCATGACAATTTTTGTACTTTATCTGGAAAAATCCGGAGTTGTATGCAACAACCATCCGTGTTCTGCCTGACAAGCACGACAGAAAGGAAAATAAGAAAACCTGACTGGTGGGGGGGGGGGGTCACCTGCACACAAAAGCTCTGCCGAATGGAAGAGGTACTGAAAGAATTCTCGAGAAAACATTGTTTGGGGTTAAATTATTTTGTAGATTATGATGATTTCTGTGACGTATTGTTTGAAAACAGAGTACATGATTATTTTGTACCTCAACAAGTAAACACAGATTTATTTTCATTGATATTTTTGTTTTGAATGATGATTCAACACTGACACACTCCAGCGCACACACATCCAGCCAGCAACCAACTCCCACGCTTCACCGACCAAGAACAGCTTGGATACTTCCCGCCCAAATAATGTGCATCCCCCAAGCGCTACTTAAGCAGCTTCACCACCGGCAGCCCAGCATTCTCCTGAAGACGAGCAGAGTATCCTGGTTCGAAACGTCAAGACAACACCGGCTCTTTTCAAAGCCAACACTCCCTCAAAAGAGATTTTATACATGGTTGTACCCGCAAGTTTACTATTTATAGTTACTTCTTACGTCTTCAATTTTACTTTATGTTAGTTTTATATTGTATCTCTATAGAGATACAAGGGGTAAACGGCTTTTCAACGGAAAGTCAAAGTGGCTTGAATGAAAGTAACAGTCAAGCTGTTGGCTACAGGCTACAGTGACAAACTCATGAATGGAGAAGACCCCTCTGATTCGATGCGTAAATGACCAGGGGCGGCGCCAGGGTATTCGTATAGAGGGGGCGAGAAAGCGTCCGGTCTTTCTAGCACTTACGGCGTGGGGTCCAGGAGCCCGCCTATAACGGGCCCCTTGTGGGGTCTAGGGGCATAGCTTTTGGCAGGGGTTGAGGGGGCGGACCCCCTTGGTTTCAGCTTGTCTTTATGGCCTTCAAAAGCTCTCATTGCTATAGTTATTTACATAACTTTGACTTGGTTCAGTTCCCGAAAGCTGTTGGATTTTAGCATATTCACGATTTGTACCCCAAATTCGTGAATAAAATATTCACGATGTTTGCCTCAATTGCAAATGTTTACGAGGATGTCCGCCATCTTATTGTATGGAAGTCCGGAAGTTGTAGTTTTTGATAAAAATAATGGTTTGTCATCTCGTTGACAGCTGTGCCAGGTGACATATGGGTCTAACATTATTGAAATGCTAGTTAGGAACAGTGATAACACTTTTAAAAATTAAGGTAACTTAGTAAGAACAAATCAAACAGGAATTGTAACAGAGTCGGAAGTTGAACGTGCGAGTTATCACGATGGCTGAAGCATTGTCTTTGCACCATTTCAAAGTAAAGGCACAGGAGAAACATTTACATGTACATCAGATTGGAACAAATCACTGTGAAAGAGAGCTACAACAGAAGGTGGAGCTCAGCGATCCTAAGGCTACAGGACGTAGCCCGACTCCAGGAGTTACCGGCACGACGGGAAATAAGATTATTCTATTGCATGCTTTGATTTCGCGAAAAGAACAACAGTAAATCCGGAAAAAAAATGAAATAACAAATCGTGGTTAGGCCTACAATATTTTCAAAAACGGAGTAAAATGTGAAATAAATGACAGAACGCAAACCGTTTTTTCTTTTTCACTTTAAAAAGTCACTACAAAATTCGCTGAATTATTGTAGGCAAGTTATTCGTATGATGGTTTTATCGAAAATTAAAGAATTGAAATTACAATAATGTTCTCTTCAATAAATAATTATGTACTTTCGCTTTTAGTGTAGTATGACACGGATTGCTTATCAGCAAAATCTAAATAAGGCAAAACGAAAATTAGCTTCAATCTGGAAGTTCACAGCATAAGTTTATACTACCAGTAAAAATACTGCCGCCAAAAACGAATAACAATATGCAAATTATTGCACCCAATTGGGAGACTCCACTATTTGCATTACCTTTAACCACAAGTAGTTAGCGAGAATTATTGTTTGCAATCTCTCGTGACTTCGCGTTATTTGTCTGTCAGCTATCCGTGTATGTTTCCTATTTCAACACCCACACTTACATCTTTATATTAGTCAAATCAAAATAAAGATTAGAGAGAGGAATTACAACATAATGTCACACATTAGGTACAGCATTACAGGGTTACATGAAATCTCTCTGGCAAACAATTTGGTTTCAAATCGGACCATTCCACCGACATTACTCTCATCAGTTAATCGGTCAGCCTATAGTAGTCTCTTTTTCGTTTGTCATAAACCATTTACTTAGTAGCTATTTCCATTTGGTGCTTGATATGTGGCAGTGTTCACCCTTCGCAGTGTGTCTTGATTGTGTTGTGGGAATCTCAGGAATTATTTCGAAGAGTTTATTTATCTATAAAATGTACTCTTTGTTGTTTTAAAGGGGAAAAGGAACATATTTATTTATTTAGACCTTTTGCATGCCCCTGGCTCAAAACTTTACATTTGACAAAGAAAATCAAATATTGCGTACTGTTTGGAACTATCTTCACCAAACCTAATCTAGAAAAAAACATTGTGACTCCCTAAGTGCCCCTGCAAATTATTAGCCCCCCTCTTAATACCTTACGTACATCGCATACAATAAATCGCAACATTTCACAGGCACACATGGTACCCACCTAGCGGGGCGCCCCGCCCATCTAAAATAATTATAACCATCTTTATCCAAAGGGCGCCCGCAATCGCCTTATCCAGTCATGTGTAAACATGCAGTTGGCTTTCGGGTATCGCCGCCACGTACTTCGTGATTGATATTCTGTGAGTACGACGCAGGACACTTGTTAATGTTTAGTGCACTGTGCTGACGTTTACCTACATACATTAAATGTCGATTTATCAGCATGACGTTTATAATGTGTAAGTTTGTCATTGTTGAGTAAAATTAAATAAATTGGTGAAAGTGTACCCCACCTACCACCACTCCCATTACTCCTAGTCCTACCCTAGAATTACTGGTCCTAAAAAACTCCTAGAACTATTTTTAGTATACTATGTACTAACTATGCGATTCGTTCCGCTATCGTCTCCACGAACCTCATAGTCATAGCAGTATAGTTTTTATATAGGGCCTAGTACTAGTACAGGTCATTATGTACAAAATCCTATTCGAAACTTTTTTCCCTCCACGTTTATGCACCTGGAGTTCTCTTTTGGAAACGGATTTCGCCAAAATTAGGCTCTATGTGTTCTTTGTTTTCACAGTGAGCTCGGCGTGGGTCCAGAAAATCCACTCCGCAAAAAAAAGGTGCTAAAAATGATAAATTCTCACCGTTATTCAGAATCATCGCCTTCCGAAAAAAAATATGGCCGCCGTCACTTGTATGGTTCGCTGAACCCCAGTTACTGGCATGACTGGGTCTAGATGTAGCCCAACCCAAGTTTCAACTTGCAATATCTCAATTCACAATTCATGATATCTCAATTCACAATTCATAACGATCAAAATCATGTTACTCTAAATACGGCTGAGCATTCTGGGAAAACAATTATGGAAGCTTAGATCAGCCATGTACCTTAGTTATATCATTTTCTCATTGCCTAGAAAAATCAGTGTACTCTCCAGAACATACGCAACAGATGAGGTCAATGACCAATGATGACAGCATCTTGAAATTGATGACATTGACAAGTGCTGTGTTTTGCCATGGTTTCACCAATACCTCCATATTAATTTTTTATTATTTTTTAAATAAGCACATCTGTTAAATTTATTTGAAACATTCTAAAACCATTCAATTATTAATTTTTGTGATGATGTTTAATAAGGGAATAACAGTGTGTAGAGCCGGTCTTCACTGCGTGGTAATGACCAGGTTGGTGGCTGGCCGTTATTAATGGACCGAGCTGAAGGCAAGGTCCATTAACAGCGGCCAGTCACCAACCAAGGTCATTACCATGCAGTGAAGACCGGCTCCGCACACTGTTATTCCCATTAACAAATACCTTTAACAAAAAAGGGTACATACTATCAGAATTTTTTATTTTTCTGTCACCGTTATTTTGAGAAATGTTTTACTCATGTTCAAGGGCATGGCACCTAATCTCTTACACATGCTTAACTTTTTAGGCAAGTTTTCAAGCCCCAGACCAAGAGCTTCGAATATTGAAGGGACATACTGGCTTACCATTTATGTAATTTCATGAATTTAGTGATGTAGAATCACAAACCATCATTTTTAGAAGGTTGTTAAAAAAAATCATCAAAATATCGTGTAATTAACGAAAAATGGGGGAAAATACAAAAAGCATAAAAAATACGCTATTCCAGCCGTTGCAACTGTCAAGTTTACGCGACATAGTTGCGCAATGTTGTTAGTACAGATTGGTGCTCTGTTTAAGTATTAAATATAACAATGGTAAGAAATACGGATCCAGTGTTCATATCCATCTAGGACAGAATTCACGTGTAAATAAACAACGGACATAAAATCCGACAGTCTAGTTCGATCCACACCAACCTGTGTTCTGTATACGACCATGGTTTCATGGTACGACAAACTTATTTGGAATGGAGAACGTTTCTTCAGCATCCAAGGATCGATGGAAAAAACATTGTAAAGAAAAAAAACCAAGAAGACGTTGCAACGAAAAGTAAAAAGTCAAAAACACATGATAAGTCCTAAGGGAAAGCCAGCAAAAGCAGCACCGCGACCACAGTCTAAGGGTAGTGTCCCTCATCTTTTCACATTGGCTTGGCCAATAACCTCCCGGCATTGCTACAAATGGTTTGCCCTTCTCCTGGCAGCTTTTGCGATGGCATCATCTTGTTTTTCGGCAGAAGATTTTAATGGATGGCCACCAGGGTCTTTTTGTGGCGTTTTTAGGGGAGAAGACATCGTATGCAGCAACTTCCAAAACATGAACTGTGCATCTTAATGTAGACCAGCTGGTTGTAGATAAACAGTCCATCGTCACGAATGTGTAGCACAGGCACCACATAGGCCTAATGTTAGGGGTACAGACTATACCCCAAAGGAACAAAACATATTTTCAGGTCTGGCTCCCTACCCCTCCAACCAGCTCCTAAGCTCAGACCAGCAAGCTCAGGGAGCTCTTACTCCTGGGGTTTGTCTCTCTGGCCGAGACATGGCAATATGCCTCAAGGTTTACGCTTCGCTAGCTCCCACGCTGTGGCGTAGTAAAACATGCTTTGGTTGCACGGACTCTCTGAATGAGAATCTTACGTTCGTTTTTTCATCATTATTTACAATTTGTATCCACAATCTGAATACATAGTCTCTTTTGTCAAATACTCGCATAAATAATTGTTTTAAAGATTATTTAAATGTGGTTTAGTAATTTACTTTAAAAAGGCTGGAAGTAAAACTAACTCCGAAGATCACAAGGGTTATTCGAACCAAAAATGTGGTTCGGATAACCCATCTGACCTTGTTTTTTTTTTAAATGCTTAAAAACGGCAAAATTTGACTGTTTTCTTTTAGCAACTGTTCTTCTCCATTCCTGGAAGACTGTAAGAGTCATGTTTTAGTGTATTTTCTGTCACTGTGGATATTTGTTTCACAGTTAATGGCTTCACCGGGACACCAGACTCCCTCAGTACACAACAATGGAGGAGCTTTTGTTAGGCTTTGGTGTGAAAGTCGTGATCATTATCATTTTCTGATAAAAATAACAGTTGTTTCTGTAGTTTTATAAATCAAGGAAGGTAATTAAATCAGTTGACACATTGCATATATATATATATATTATTTATTCCTTTTTTAGATCCAAACGAATTGCTTTTATATCATTGAAAAATTAACACTGGAGCAGGGCTGGAATTTGGGGTAAAATTCCACAAGACTGCAGGCTTGTAGCTCAAAATGTTTACTGGACCAGAAACTATTCTACTGGACCAGAATTTTCACAAGAAAGAGCTTTCTAAACAGTTTAACATGTAAATTGTTTTTATTTGGACAAGCACTTAGAAGATTTATTTTATTTGTCTTATGGGTTTGCATATTCTGATACTCAACGGAATTGTATTTACCCTTGCCGACTCCAAGTCAACATTTGAACATAATTTCAAATTTTTGTTGAAAAGATATTTCGCAGTGAGGTATTATTATTCAACTGAAAAACACAAGACTACTGGACTTGTTAGGTCATGATTTTACTGGCCTGGGGCTTAAATCACTGGCCTCCGGCCTGCAGTCCAGTGTCAAATTCCAGCCCTGTGGAGGATACCAAGACTAATGACATTAGTTTGTTTTTTTCATCAGCTCCATTAAACTATTGTCATACTTGTTTCATCATACCCGGACTGTTCATAATACATGTAGTCTGGTAGTATTTAACACAACGGTACCTACATGTACACCAGTTTTTCTGTGATCAAGTTAAAATCCCTTTATTGCAGTATTGGACATGTTTTCTCTTTTTGCATTGCCAGTACTCCCCACTGACAATTTTCAAACAGGTCATTGGCAACCAATCACTTTCTGCTGAACTGATATTTTAAAAAACCTGAAATGTCACAGATATTTATTATTGGATTTAGCTTTATTACTGTAGCAAAGACCCTGTTTACACTAGATCCAGAAAGGTGGATCAGACCCGGGTCTGATCCGGCAATGTGGATTAACGGCTAGTGTAAATGCAAAAAAGCAGGATCAGACCCGGTTCAAGATCCGGCAATTTTAATCCACCTTTCGAGGAGGGTTGAATCCGGCAATTGGTGGATCAGATCTGGCAAAGTGGATTCCAAATACAAGTGTAATTGCAAAGGTGGATTAGACACCGCAATTTGATGTTGTCATTTCCGGTTTTGCTACGAATGGCGCGCTTTTTGCTTGTGCTTTGGTGGGACATCCGTCGCTGTTTATATTTTTGTCTGTGTCTTCGTTGTTGTGTCATGCTGTGTGCTTATGAACTGTGCGTGTGTGAAACGTTTTGTTGTTTTCAGCGTCCTTATACATACATCGTTATGTTCGGAGCTTGACTTGTTGCTGTATTTTGTTAATTCCCATCTACAAAATATTTCTACCTGCATAGTCATTGTTATCCATATCATTTGCTGTACTGTATTTTCTGCATTCTACCTTTGCATTGATAATATTTCTAGAAGTGGCGCGCTGTAATCGTGACCTTTGATCTTTGCCACGTAACCCTTGAGCTCTTTGCGAGGAGTGGTGACGTCGTGACCAATATACATCCGGTTGAAAAGTGGGATCGGAGCCGGATCGAGCACTGGTGTAAACGCGACACTGGATCTTGATCTGCGGTCGTTAAAAAAATGCCGGATCTCAATCCACCTTTCTGGATCTAGTGTAAACGCGGTGATTGAGTGCTTTTTAGGCCATGTTGAACTAAAACTCCCGTCTAGCGCATCGGACTCAAGTTCTGATGGCTGAATCACCAAAGTGTGGGTCATGACATTTGTTTCCGCAAATCACCTAACCATAGTTGCCTCTCATAACCCAGGTATGGGTCCACCTGCTAGGGCTAAGATACTGAGCTGTGTTGGATTAACCCTATTAGTGTTAATTTAAGCAGCTTGGGGTCTTACGTAGCTCCCCAGGAAGTTGAGAAAGTTTGAAGGTACATGTACAATAACAATGTTTGCATTTAATCGTTATCCCAGAGATTCAACCTGAAGTCCAACATAACATAAAGCAGCAATGGCTAGCCGGGACCAAGTACCACCGGCCACTGGTGAAGGTGGAGAGACTAAATCAACCCCTGGTAAAACTGGAAAGGTAAAATATTACAAGGTTTGAGAATCAAATGAATGTTGAATTTGAAGATTGACCCTCCTACTCTTTCTTCTATTTTCCAGCAACTATTTGTAACCATTCAAACTGCACAGTTATGTACGGTCATAATGGTGTGCGCAAAGCTGTCAGTTTACTGTAGAAATGCATTTATCTCTGATGAAAATCATTCTGACAGAACATAACTACATGTATTGTACATGTATCTTAATCTCAGCGATGTGATTTCTCTGTTTTTAACCGGAATTCCGGGGGTTTTTTTGCCCTAAAAAACCCCAAAAATTCCAGGTTTTTTTTTGCCCCCCCCAAAAAAAAAAAAAAAATAAATAAATATGTATTTTTTTTTTTTTAAATCAAATTCATAAAAAAATGAAGATAAAACCATATAATAACGCCCCAGATTGCAGAGAAGGGCTTTAAAAATCAAAGATAAATGTTAATATTGGGCTTCATGCTCGCAAGTTTTCGAGCTCGCATGCTTTTGCGCTTTGCGCTCAGAGTTCAGGTTTTTTTCTCAACAGCCTATCACATCCCTGTAATCTCCAGTGGTCATTTTCAAGTAACAATTTATACGCACTAAAAAAAAAAACTACTAGTGCCGTGTTGGAAAAGGTGGCTATAGCTGCGGCTGTTGGTAAGGCTGTTTGGTGCTATGAGGTTCCTTCATGATAACCTGACTATCACAGCCCTAGTCTCTGCTTAGATTTGTGCCTGTTTGACCCATGACCCTTGTTTATTGTAGGAAATGGTTTTTTTTGTCTTTGCTCAATATTCAGACTATGAATGAAACCATCAATGACCTAACGCACTATAATGTGTGTCAGACAGGCAGATTTAGTGTTTGTATTACGTGGACAGTACTCTAGTTAAACATGTAATATGTGTATACTGCACGTTGCAGGTGCAACTTCATGTTTTTGCTTTTCTTGATGGCACACCTGTTGCGAGAAATATTTAATTTTTGTTGATGAACCTTTTTAAAGTAAATATTTTTGAGCATACTAGACTAATACATACATTGTATTGTACAGTATTTACTTTTTCTGTTTACATTTAGAGATCCTTTGTGTGTACATGTAACAGCTGTCATCCCTGTAGGACCTTTCTGTATGCTATCATCATAACAAGTTGTGTTGTTTTATTGTCATAGCAGTGCAAATATCCACCCTAAAAATAAATTATAAATAAAAAATGGGAGGGGAATTAACTAATTTCAATTTAAAATGGGAGAGGGTGGTTGAACAAAGAACAAATTACTAGAGCCAGATTTGAACCTGAGACCTCCGGATTAACGTGACTGGCGCTCTACCAACTGAACTATCTAGCCCTATATGCTGTATTGTTGGTCTCCCTATGTTGTCACTATCTTTGTTGTTTTTTTTTAATAATGTCAAACAACTGGACAGGATTGAGCTTGATTAATCTTCACCATCCTAACCCAGCTATGTACATGTACATGTACCCACTGGGGGGGGGGGGGGGGGGCTTTGCATTAAGCCAGGAAAACCTCCATTATGAAAGACCTGAGACTGGTTTGGTTTGATTGGATTGTGCTGTCAAACTTATCATGCCTGGCAATGGGCCAGACATACAACCATAATTGACTTACACTCTGTCAAGACCTTCATGGTCAGAGCATGGTGACTTCAGCATTGAAAAAACTACCTTAACATCAAGAGTCTATAAACATTGCTCATACTAACTAAGCTTTTGAATATGTGTTTTTCATAATGCACTTTTATCATCTGCAGTTGGATAGCTTAGCCAAGGATGACCTGATTAAATATGTGAAGAAACAAGCCATGCAGATGCAGAAGCTGAAGGCCCAGTGTGAAAGTAAGTCCCTTCTTATCATACTGAGGTTGCATGTTTTTATTTGTGATCTCTGATGGATTGTGTTTGGTTCAGAAAGGTGCATTGGATACTATGTTCTGTATAAATATGATCATACACTTTATTCTGGAAGATTATTTTTTCTCTTCAAGGAAGAAACGTTCTTGAAACTTCCTTCCAAATTAAATCTTTTCACAGATATACAGAGTCTCCTATCCCCTGAATTTGTACTTGTCAATTTTAATTTCCAGCCAGTTCTCTCATTGTTTGTACCCTTAATTAAGTGTGCAGAAAAATATGTCATTTAAAACAAAAGATGAACAAATTATTTTGACCAATAAGGGATGGTCGATAACCAATATTTTGATATTGGGAATTCCATGACACTAAGGATAAGGTGTCCCCATGTAATTCTGTTTCATCGTTAACTTCATATCAGATGAAGCAGGAAGTATCTATTATTTTAAAGTACCATACTAACCTAACACATCAATAGAGCAAAGAAAATGTTATCTTGTTTACTCAAGTTGTCAGAACTTTGTCAGAACAAAATATTACCAATTGGCTGTTGACTTTATCTGGATGATAATAACTTCACGTCTTAATTATTTCAGTCTAAGCCAGTGATGAAAGTAAAAACGTGGCATTTGTCAACCATTTGCTAATGTGTTTAAAAGACGACGTCCAAAGTCTAATAAGTAATTACATGAATTAGAAGATTCCAACCAATTTTCACTTGATATCCCTTGTTACATCGTTAATTTCCGTGACCATTAAAATGATGTTCAATTATAAATTTTCTTAAAAAAGATATGACAAGCATGACAAGATACAAAACTGTGATGAATAATATAATAAACCTGATGTTTTTCCTTTACTAATGAACTTAACCTGTGACCGCTATGTCACACTTTGTGTCCCACATTTATGGAGTGACCTATTTGGTCTTTTGTCATCCAGAGTTTACCAAGGAGGCAAATGAGAAGAGTAATCAGCAGAGTTCATCAGGGGATGCTGTATACAGTGCTAAGATGGTAGAGCTAGAGACAAGAGCCAAGACAGCTGAGGAGGAGTTAGCTGAGATGAAGGAGGAGAGGAAAGGAATGCTGACAACTTACAACACTATACAACAACAACAGGAGCAGAATCTAGAAACTAACAAGGTACATTGCGTGGAAAGAGGAAAAGTTTTAACCGGTTAGGCCTGAGTTTCGGAAAATCCAGTACCACATATTGGTTTCATTTTTGGAACACCAGGAAGAAAACTTTTCAGGGAGAGTACCGTTGTCAAAATGAAACCATGACTTAACATTGTAAGGGCAACTAGCATTCTCATAATTTGAAGCAGGATTTACTTCCCTTTCGAGACAATTTTAATGTTAGCCCATTATGCTCACTGTGATTTGGCTGCCTACTTCTATGCTGAGAGTAATGGGGTACAATGTAGGCAGCCTATAAATCTCTCAAAATCCTGGTTTGTAATAAAAAAGGACACAGCTCTGGAAGTGGGATTACATGATAACCCCTGTAAAGAGTGATTTCGACCATTGTTTCCAGCAATGCTTGATACCCAAAGTGCATGCATGGTGCATGCTCCACAGTGAGCTTTTCAAGGGAGACAACACTTCCTCCGCTGTTGAACTTGTATCACACATAACTTTACAGCACATCGACTTGACTGCCCCAAACAAAAGAACACTTTAAATATAGATCTATGAGGCCTCAGTTACTTCCGAGCTAAATTGATCTGATATCTACTTGTTTGCATTTTGAATTATGCTATTATTGTTAAAGGTTTAAAAAAGTTGAAGTCCAAATTTTACAAACTTTATCTGTACTTGTAGACCTACAAATATTATCATCATTTTACAAATTAATACTCATACACATAACTTGTGTTTGATGAAAAAATAAATAAATAAATAAACTTAGTAGGTGTAATACAAACAATAGCAAAACACCCTTCAGTTGTTTAAAATAAACATATTTTGAAAGAGAACTTTTATCCATGATCCTCTGAACATTTGCTATTTGGAGAAACATTGTGTCTACTGTCTCAGGGGAATCATTTCCTTGGACCATCCAAACTGAAATAAACTGCTTCTCAAACATGTCAAACAAACCCTTCAAATGCAGCTCCTACTGATTGGGGGTTTATACAGTAAGTGTTTCCTTACTCCTTGCCATCCCTCCCCCAACGCCGTAACCCTCCAACAAACAAACAAAAGAAACAGCCCAACACCCCAACAAACACAAAACTAACTTTGTTGCTATAATCATTGGCCATGTTCCGACAACATACTAAAGTTAGACCCGAACTGGTTTAACTTTACGAGCAGCGGGGGGCGGTCGTAAAAATAAAACTACCTTGCGTTCAGACAGCTCGAAGTTAAACCCGATACGGTTTATCTTCGGTTTTAAGAGGTCAAACAGCACCGTGACCCAACACAACAACATCTGGTTTATTCACAAAAGCACGCGCACGGCCCTGTTGAGGCGCACGTTGAGGCTTACATAGGCATATTTACTTAGCGACCTTACACAGGTCAGCGGTCATCTGGTGTGAGTTAAACCGGAAGTTGTCATTTTTATTCTGTCCACACACCATGCTAAAAGATAAACCCGACGTGGTTTAGCATTAAAGCACCCTTGCCAACCAATTGAACTTATTCTGGTTCAACCCGATTCGGTTAAGTTTTAAGAGCGTTCAGACACACGAAGTTAAACCCGAATGAGTTAAAACTGCCTTAAAACTGACTTTAGTGGTGTGTCTGAATGATCTCATTGTGATATAAGCAAATCAATTTTTTTAACCAATTGCAAGCAAGATTTTGGACGATCTATACTCACTAGGGTTATGTCATACTTCTCTCAATTGAGAAATTTGTTTTTCTTTATGTAATATTAAATAAACCATTCTTTTACTAGGCACTTGAGGAGGCACTTCAAAAAGCAGCAGAGGAGAAGGAAGTTTTACAAAGAGAAGTCACTCGATGGCAAGAAGCTCTGAACAAGGTCAACTTAAAAAACAAGGTCAGTGAACAGAAGTAAAATGTAAGTGGGATTTGTAATTCATGTGTGTGCTGTAGTCCATAGCTACAATGTGCATGCCCCAAACACCGTTTCCATGTTCTTGTTCACTTTTGACATTTTAACAATACATGCTTTCAATAAATCTATTAGGCTTCAGGCACTCTTGACTCATCACTTTGGAGTTGTGTTTCTAGGACTATTGCACTTTGGTTAATGTCTGTTTAATATAAAGAATGGTATAAATGATTTGTTGTAGGAGCTGTCAGAGCAGCTTGAGTGCATGCAAATGAAACAAGAAACAATGATGTCTACCTTCCAATGTTTGCAAGAAGATCAAAACAAGATGGCAAAAGAAAATGAGGTAATCCGGGGTTCAGAATCTCTTTAAACTGCCATTGACTTTTTACATATCACCAACACACGTAGATACCATTAAAAAGTAGCAATCAGAGAAAACGATGTTTAAAGTTGAAAGTTTTTTAAAGTCAAGCTTTCCTACAAAATGTTAGAGTATTTTCAACTAGTTTTCTTATAGTGGAGACTTGATGCATTAAACTTCAGATAAATGGTGATTTTTACTGCTTTTTACCCTAAATTAATAAGCAGTAAAGTAAGACAGATTTGTGTTAATTTTTGGTTGGCGGCAAACAATTTTGCAAATTGACATTTTCCTTTTTCACAAACTAACACCATTCAATGTATTACAATTCATGTGTGCCAGTCTGTGAAAATGTAGATAAGGTTGGTGTCAGTTTGTGGAAATTTTTTCGCATTTTAGGTAAGTGCACGCCATGTGTTGCAATGGTAAATTGAACCTTGGTGTTAGTTTGGGCGAGGAAAATTGTCAGTTTTGGTGCAAAGTTGCAATGCATAATTTTTTTAATTACAAAAGTAAAGCTCCTGAATCGTTGAAACTTTATTGAATTGTAAGCCTTGGTTAACATTGTTTAAATAAGTTTTTAAAAAAGAAGAAAAAAAAGTGGTTTTGTACGTAGTTCGTGGTGTCGGTGATGATGTAGTCAATAAAAATGGAATTCAGGTATTACCGGATTACTTTTGATATTAAGTTCATGCTCCAACTCATAACAAATTGTCCGTGCTATATTTATCAGTGAATAAAGATCTTTGTTCTTTGTTAAGGTATTGAAAGACCAGATCGTGGTGTTGACTGCTGCAAGAGACCAAGTTATGGAGTCACTGCAAACATACAAGCAACAAACGCGAGAGAAGGCAAACAGTGCAAGTGAACTAGAGAGCTCACTTACTGCACTGATATCGGAGAGGGATGTTCTTGCAGGACAGCTCCAAACTCTGCAGAAAACTGAAGCAGACACTAAAGCCAAGTTGGAAGATCTGAAGATTCACCTGCAAGCTGCGGAGGAAGAAATGAAGGTGTCTGAGAAATTGGAGGCTGAGAGAAGGATAAAAGAAGAAAATACTAAAACAAGACTTGAAGAAGAGATCCAAAAACTGCAAGGTCTACATGAGGAGAATCTGAAATTGAAGGATGAGCTTCTGGCTACCAACAGGAAGCTCCAAGAGGGGTTTGAGAATGCTAAGGATCAAGAGATTGAAACTCGGAAACAGAGAGACAATCTCGCTAACGAAGTCACAAAGCTGAGTGAGAAACTTCAGTTGAAAGAAAATGAGTTAGAAGGTAAAGTGCAATCACAAAGTGAGTTCCAGAACCAGATGCTAGAGATGGAGGACAAGCTGAAGTCTGCTGTTGAAGAGAAAAAGGAATCTGACAAAGTTATTGAGGAACTTCGCTCACACCTTGCACAGTTGTCTTCTGAATTAAGTTCTGCTAATCATATTGTGAAATCATCTGAACAGGACATTGAGAATAGCAAGGCCGCAGAAACACAACTGAGAGGAGAGGTTCAGACCCTTAGATTTGAATTAAAGGAGGCTATTGATTCACAGAGTGAGCTAAAAATCCAGGTTGATCAGTTGACAAATGAGAAGCTGAAACTTGCAGGAGAGATTGAAAACATAAAGATAACAAGAGATCAGGTTGTTGGTGATCTTGAGAAGAAGACAAAGACGGATGAAATAGTTACTAAGCTTCAAGACCAACTGGAGATTGCAAAAGCTGAGAAGGAGCTGCTTGTGAAAGAAATCAGCAACATGAAGCAGGTTCAAGACAGCAATGGAGAGCTTCATATGGCATTAGAGACATTTAAAGAAGAGAAAATAAAAATGTTGAGTGAAAGTTCAGACAAGGAGTCAATCATCTCCGCTCTTTCAAAGGATGTTGATAGTCTGAAGAAAGAGAGAGATGATCTTGTAACAAGGGAAGAAGACTTTCAAGATGAATTGAAAACATTAAAACAGAATAACAAAGGTAAAGGAGAGCAGATGCAAGAAAAACTTACTGCAACTGAACAAGAAGTGGTGTTGTTGAAGGAGCAACTGTGCACAGCAACAGATGATTATCATAAGACCTTACATGCTGCTGAAGTAGAACAAGATAGGGCAAAAGAGGAGATTTTGGCCATAAAAACTGACAAATCAAGCTCCAACAACGAGCTGCAAGAACAGCTGAAACATCTTCAATCTGAAAGAGATGACTTAACAGATGTAAAGCATGAGCTTGACTTGCAGGTCCATAGATTGACTGAGGAGTTGAAAAGTACCCAGGAAGACGTGAAAGTCTCATATGACGTTATCGAGAAACAGAAGCAAGATTTGGATAGAGATTCTCGATTTAAAGAGGAGATGGATTCCATGCAACAGATTAACAAAGAACTGCAGACTGAGTTGGGTGCCATTAGAGAAGCTCATGTGGAAGCCATGAATCAATGCTCACATGTTGAATCTCAGTTGAAGGTCCTTAAAGAATCCCAAGAAACAGACGAGAAAACTTCTGAAAGGCAAAAAGAAAAATTACAGGAGAGTGTTAATGAAAAACTTCAACAATTGTCAACAGAGAAAAAAGAGATTGAACAGGAGCTTGTAAACCTCAGAAATGGAAAGGAATCTATTGAAAATGATCTGACCTTGTATGTTAAAAATCTCACGCTTGAAAAGGAAAAGCTAATTGCTAACCTAAAGGATCAAGAAGTTCAATTTCAAAATAAATTGGGGGAGTTGTCAGATTCTATTCAGGCTCATGAAAGAGACAAAATCAAGGCTGAAGAAGATTTAGAAAACTTGAAGAAGAACAATGACAGCTACAACACTGAGCTAAGTGAAGCACTGAAGATGGTAACACATGATAAAGAAAATCTCCAATCTAAATTGGATTTGCTGAATGAGCAGTTGATGACTGCAGAGGCTGACAAATCCAAAATGGCTTCAGAAATTCACAGCAAGGATTCAGATCTTCAAATGGTCAAACAAGAGATAGAATATAAACAAGCTGAAGTAGATGAAGCTGCTGTAAACCTGAAAATATTGCAACAAGAGAAAGAAGAGTTGGTCACCAGGATTGAATACTCTCAAACCCAATCAACCCCTGCTGTACAAGCGGAGGAAATTAGCAATGAGCAGGCATTAGAGTCACAGATTCAAGGGCTTGAAGCTAAGATTAAGACACTTGAAGTTGACAAACAGACCTTTAAAGCCAACTTTGAGAAACTGAAGAAGGCAAGCCAAGCTAAACTCCAACGTCACCAGGAACAGATGGAAGCTGTCAAGGAGGAGCAAACCACTCTTTCAGTGAAACTTGACAATATGGTTATCAGTGAGAGGAGCTTACATGAACAGGTTCGGGAATTAAATGCACTCACAGACTCCCTGAAGATTGATAAAGCAGATTTTGAATCAAAATTAGCCTCTCTGAAATCAGACATAGAGAATCTTAAGAAAACTAAATCGGAACTTGAAGAATCTCTGGAGGAGGTAATTGAAGAGAAGAAGTCTCTCTTTGCTGATCTGCAAGCAGTATTGGCCCAGCAAACATCAAGTGATGAAGGAAACCAAGATTTAATCAAGAGACTTCAAGAATCTGAGGCTTCTAAGCAGAATCTGATGAGCAAACTTCAGGAAATTCAAGAAGAGGTTTTCAGGAAGGAGGAGGAAGTTAAAAGATTGGCAGGAGACTTAGAGAAAGCTCTGCTGGACAAGAAGACATCTGAGGAGGTAAAACAAAAAGGAACTTCAATTGAAATGACATATGTAAATATATTAGCTTTCTTAAATTTAGAATTTACATAGGCGAGTCAATGTACCATTTATTGCATTTTATTTAGAAAATGTATGTTCTACAAACCCTCAATTCAAAAGTCTTCATTCAATTGTTATTAATAATATTTTGTTTTTCTTTCAGGTAACAGATAGAGAGAATGAAACCTTACAACACACAGCATCTGAAGATACTTCTCTCCAACAGCTACTGGGTGAGTAATGAAAACAACCATTGGTAAAAAATCTAGGAAAAAGTACCAGCTGAATTCAAATGAGAGTAAATCAGTCCTTTTTATGAGCTAAAATAAACACATACATTGAGTGCAAAGAACAATATAAAAGGTTAGATCTAGTGACATTTCCTGAGATTGGAAATACCTTTGAACCATTCTCAAAAGTAATGAATAATGAGCTCTTAAATTGAGCTTGTGGTTCAAATCAGAAAGTTTTGTGCTCCTCCAATTAGTTGGCTTCAGTTTTTTCAGGAGCTTTTGAAAATAAAACTTTGGGTGGCTGAACTGTACAAGGAATCAATGACCCAGTCCCGTTTTAGCAAAAATGGACGAGAATGACACACGTTTCTGTGAACTTGTGAAGCAAAGCATATTCCAATTCAAGCAAGTTTTAAGTGTGGAACCTAATAATATATACATACATGAAAGATCAGATGAACAGAACAGTGTGCAACTATTTCCCCTTTGAATTATGTGTTGACGATGTACTGGAGTTGTAATACTGATAAAATAACGTTTTTAAATTTTTACTATAGAATTGGTAGCCTTAGAATTTATGCTATTGATTTTACTTAAGTTTTTAAAGTACTTTTTTTTACACAGAGAATCTTTGATATCATTTGATTTTCAGATGTGAAGACAAAACAGTTGAAAGAGACGGAAGAGAAAGCTCAGAAACTGAGATCCCTGGCCATGAAGGTCAAGAAAGAACTGGAACAAGCCAAGAAACAGGTACAAACTTACAAACAACAAGGAATTCAGTTTGAAAATGTGTACATACAAAATTGCTGTGCTTGTGTCTCCTATAATCCTTAAGCTTCATTAGACACCTTGTTCATATTGCTATGAGACTTAGTTTTCCTTTCCCCCCATAGATCTTCTTAGCTTTTCTCCTAAATATGACAATGTATGGATTAAAAACTTGAAACAAGCATTGCCCCTGACCTGGACATGTGAATGGTCAGAAGACCTTTGTTACCTCTAGAATTTAGAATCAATCATCAAATCACTCCTTAAACAAACAATGGTCTGAGTTGTAATTTGGCTGTTATGTTATTCTTTGTATATAAGTAGGGATTCACAAATAAAGAAAACAAACAGTTATCAAGTCGTATCTCCCTACACAATAATAAGTGTAGATGGAAATGCAATAGACTCAACATTCAATTAGTTGGAACTTAAGGGTTTCTGACAGACTTAATATGTATGTTCCAACAAGAACAAAAACATTTCAATTGTTGTTTTTATTTTTCAATCTTGTAAGTTTTTTTCTGGTTCCTATTGAGATTGTGTTTTTGCCCATTGTACCACCAGTTATAAACCTTCTATAGAACCAGCCGAAACAATAATAAGCAATGCAAACAATCAAGTAGGTCTAAGGTGAGAATGTGATGCACCCATTTGTTTTATATATCACACACAGAGGTCCTTGTCACTTAATTGGTGGAAGATGCATCACAAATTAACCATGATTTTGCCATATATTTTCTGACTCGGTGCTACAAAATTTAATGCTACAAAATTTAATATTGGACTGGCGTCAATCCAATATGGATTTTATTGGATGCTGCGCATAGTCGTTCCAAAAATAATCATTCCCGTGGACCAGGTTGGTGTCTACATGGAGTCATCCACGTTGTTTAGAAGGTTTTTTTATTGTCCAATAGTTGGGTGGAGGAGTTTCTGTGTCTATTTTGTGTTTATTGTGAAAGAATTTCAAATGACAATCGTCGATGTGTGAGTTATATAAAACAAATATCTTGGTGATATGTAGCTTTTCCATTTCACTTGGCTTCACTTTGTGAAATGGAGTAGCCCAGATTTCACCCTGATTACATTCTTCGACAAAGCGCTCATATGCATCCAATATTTGTATAATATAAAATAGCATAAATATCATTTGTCTTAATTTAGATAGCTTCCCAGACAGAAGAATTAAATGTTGTCAAATCAGAGAAGGATGAACTTATGAAGAAGATGGATTTAATGAACCATCAGCTGAGTGGAAGTAGACAACACATAGAGAATTATCAGGTATGAATTCAACTAAGAAAGATTAGATAGGTGGGTCAACTCAGGGGTATTAGAGTGTAAGGAGGTGGGTCAACTCAGAGGGGTATGCTCCAAGGAACAGTCGTCTCACTATTAATAAGGATATAGAATTATATAATTTTCACAGTTGTCACTGAGTCTTAAGATAAATCTTTAGAGAAATCCACACAAATGGCATTTTGTGTCAATAGAAGTCTGTAATTTTTAAATCCTTGTTTCCTTTGTTCTACAGAGCCTTCAATTAGAGTATGAGAAGCTGCAAGATTGTCTTGATGCTGAAAAAGAGTTGTGAGTTTTTATTTGAAGCTAATTTATGAAAACATCTCCAGTTTTTCACAGAACTTGTTTATTACAAGATAATATGTCAAAGTGTAAAATGTTTTAACTTTGCATTCTCACCACAGAAAGTAAACCTGTGTATGTATCTTTCTAAACGTCTAGATTTTGTAACTAGAAATTTAACTAGTGAAGATTTATATTTTTTTATATTTTTTTGTTTTTTTGTTGTGGGGGTTAATTCCCTTCGTTGTTGTGGAGATTTTTTCTGTTATTTCACTACTGCAGCGGAGTAGATTGGGAAATCTGAGAGAAGACCTAGTTCAGATAAAAGAAAATGTCCTATTGGTAATATCTTTTACTCTGGAGAAAATATGGAAAGATTGGGGGACTTCTACTAAGTGCAGTGGATCTTGGGACTTCTTATAATTATCTTCACTAGTTATCAGGAGCCTGAAGATTGCCTAAGGTGCTGATTTAGTTTCTTGCATTTAATGTTCTTCTTTTAATCCATGCTTCATTGTGCAGGTCACAAGAACTACAGAAAAAAATCAACACAATGCTGGAGGATTTTAAAGTGAGTCATTTCCTATAAAGCTACAAAAAACAACAACATTTTGTCCACCTGTCTTTAGAATCTATCCCTCTAAGTTACTTTAATTTCATATGATCCCACCTTTTGATATTTTTTCCACTTATAGAATTTATCTAAGGAGTGTTCCCAGACCAAAATTGCCAAAGAGGAGCTAGCTAGGTCATGTGACCATGCTGTTAAGGAGCTCCATATATTGGAGTGTAGTGTTGCAGAACTAAAGAGTGATCTTTTGGCCACTGAGGAAGAACGAGATACTGAGAAGGAAGAGAAAGAGAACAAGATAAAGGAACTCTCCCAGGTAGCAAGCAAAGTCAATTTAGTGGATTGCAATACTTAAAAATTTAGTACTTTATAATTGTTTTGATGTTTCAAGTTGCTTCCACTTACATTTCCCTTAAAATTGTCCCATACATGTAATTGTTTAATTGTATAGTTGAAGCCTCCATATATCACAAAAATAGCTTTTTCCGTTGAACATCAGTAATTCTTGAGCTAATATGTTTTTGCCAAGGCTGTTGGAAAAATAAAAGAATTTGAACTGGACGTTGGAAAGCACAAAGAAAATTTTGACACAACAACCAAGCAGCTGCAGGCTGCATTAAAGGTAAGTTTGTACAAGTAAACAAAACATAACTTCATTCCAATCCTCTAGATTTCAAGACCGATATTGTAAAGCCAACAGGTTAATAAAAGCCACAAGTCATTTAAACAGTTCTCTGATTTTTACGAGATGACTGAAACACATTTCTAGTGAGAGTTTTATACCATCATTTATCTTAAAAGCTTACTTGCATTGCTGTGTAATGCAGGACCAAGTTGTGCAGACTTATCTGAATCCTTGAAGATCATATTGAAGCAGTTTCTAAGGGCTCAAGGATTAAATGAACTGATTACCATTGCAGCTCTTGCAGGTAGTAATTTTGATGAAGAGAAGTAAATAATAGCTAAGGTTCTTGCCAAAGTACGCAATGGTCATAAGTAACAAATCTTATGTGACAAAACCACACACGATCTTTTCTTACAGGAAGCCAGTCAGAGTAACCTGATGGATCTTGAGATAGCAGACTATGAGAAGACTGTATCCAACCTCAACAACATCATCCAAGAAAAAAATGGCAAGATGCTTGAGTTTCAAACTGAAATAGAGAGACTGCAGAAGAGAAATGAGTCCATGCAGAAAGAAATAGGTCTGAAAGTGTTCTTATACATAAAGATTAAATATAAATGTGGCATGCCGTGGCTGAGCGGGTAAGAGCACCGGACTTAAGCTCTAGTGTTTCTGATCAGCAGAGTGTGGGTTCGAGGCCCGGTCATGACACTTGTGTTTTAAGCAAGACACTTGACCATGATTGCTTCATCCTTCAGATGGGATGTAAAGTAGTAGGTCCCGTATGTTGTGTAATGCACGTAAAAGAACCCAGTGCACTTATCGAAAAAAGAAGGGGTTTGCCCCGGTAATCCTGGTTTGATCGGCTGCATATTGCGCCACAGCACCTTGTAAACCATTACATGGTGCTATGTAAAGGAACAGGTCTCATACTTCAGAAACGTAGCCCCGCATACCTTGCAGGAAAATACTGAAAGTTGAAGCGCTTTGAGCATCACTGAGTGAGGGATATGAGCACTATATAAGAAGCCACTATTATTAATATTATTATAAGAATACCATAAGACATAGAAGACCTGAGATAAGAACACTATAGCACATAGAATACTGAATATTGTACAAGAACACTAAGAAAAGACAGTTACAAACAAAAATGTATAATTCAATTGTTATACCAGAAAGGTTTTCTCAATCTTAAGCTGTTATTTTATGCTTCATGCTGTTATAACAACAGTGTACATGTATGGTAATTTTGCTCGAAATCCAGGTTTAAGAAAACAAAAGTAAAGGAATGCATGAGTAAAAAGCAGGTAAAAATTTCCAGCAAGAGATATGGGGCAGACTCAAGGTTTGGATCAAGCACACCTTTTGCCCTAATTCTACAGCCTGCAGTTGTTGTTCCAACTGGTGTTTCAAGTGAAGTGTCAGTAAGGGCAGCCCTAAGACATTGAAGTGAAACCTTTTATCTGCTTCTTTTGTAGAGGCTTGTGATGCTCAACGAGTACAGGCTGATGAAAGGGGAAACAAGCTCAAGGCTCTACTCATGAAGAGCAAGAAAGACTTGGCAGATGCCAAGAAAATTGTAAGACGTATTTTGATCTTCCTCTCTTTCCTTCTCTGTGTGGGGCTCACACATGGGCTCCAAGGGGTTGACCGTCACTCCCATATTGAAGTGGAGGATGTAACCAAAATAGAACAAAAGTTTCACAAAATGAGATGTAAGGTCTTTTTCACCATGGGAAATCCCCTGGTATGTTAAATTAGCTTAATTAGTGTTCCCTCCTGATTTGTATGCATGTACTTTGATTCCTCAGGAATCTGACCAGCGTAGTAATGAGGCAGCTCTTCAAGGTCATCTAGAGAGTCTCAATCAGCAAGCAGAGGCTCTCAAAGTAGACTTGTCACTCATGTCGGCTGAGAATCAGAAACTCAAGGATCAGGTGAGTTCATGACGTGTCTGGCCTTTTAGAAAAAAATTGCAGGTTTCCGTACCCTTTGAACCCCAGTGGGAAGTCCTTCGGTAAAGGAACTGTCCCAATATTCAGCTGAGATAATCTATGTAATCCCTTAAATAAACAGCCTGATGTTGAGCACAAAACTGATAACGGCTGTGGGAACTACTTTCAAAAGCTATTATTATTATTACATATGAAACTAAGGTTGTCTCATAAGTGAACTTAATCACTAAAGCTCACAAGCCTGAGCAAACTTGTAATCAAGGGTTCTTTTGAAAAAACCCCAGGATAATCAAAGAGTGCATCTTTGGCCCTATATTGAGCTTTCTTTTTCATTAGGAAATGATAAAAAACCAGAGCATAAAAAATAAAGGGATCATTACAGTATGAAACAAATAACAGACCAGGTCTATGCCGTTGTTTTCAGTCAGCAGATGGGAACAAAATCGTCACTAACATGTTTTGAATGCAACAATCAGTGCAGTATTATGAAATCCAACTCAAAATCTGTTTTTATTTATTTATTTATTTATTTTTTGTGGGATTTTAAACTTAAATTAGCATTAAGAAGTCAGTTGTGTATCTAAATAAGAAGTGTATGTAAGCCTTATTTTACCTCAAACATGTGCGAGCAGTTCATTAGACTATTTTGTTACTTATCAGGTAGGACAACTTTATCTTTACTGTATCAGTGCACACGCAAGGACATCCAAGGAAACAAACTCTCCACCATACAAAAAAAATAGTCATTATCTTCCATTCCTTTATTAATTTCTACTGGTCAAAACCATTAATATTTTCACAAATATAATTATTTTGATATTTATACCAACTTATATCTTCTTGTTTTATTGCAAAAAATGCATGTGGAATCCTTCAGGCAGGATGATTTTCACATCATTATCAGACTCATCATGAGATTAGTGGTGATACCAGTCATAATCCCCCAGAGTCCCTGCGGATTTCCCCTTTAGAAAGGTACCAAAAGGATGAGTAGAGATCCAACCAGATACCAGGTTTGGTCTGGTGTGCTAGTTTTTAAATGGGTGGACACATAATGTATACAACAATAATCAGTGCAATAAACTCACTTTCAAGAGGAATTGGTTGTAAGCGAGCTGTTATAAAAGATGGCTCTTATAAAATCCTGTCGTCTTTAAAAGGTTTTCTTGATGTAAACTTCAAAACATGCCTCTTTACCTGAGATGAAGCACTGCAACATACATTCTAAACATGCCTCTTTACCTGAGATGAAGCACTGCAACATACATTCTAAACATGCCTCTTTACCTGAGATGAAGCACTGCAACATACATTCTAAACATGCCTCTTTACCTGAGATGAAGCACTGCAACATACATTCTAAACATGCCTCTTTACCTGAGATGAAGCACTGCAACATACATTCTAAACATGCCTCTTTACCTGAGATGAAGCACTGCAACATACATTCTAAACATGCCTCTTTACCTGAGATGAAGCACTGCAACATACATTCTAAACATGCCTCTTTACCTGAGATGAAGCACTGCAACATACATTCTAAACATGCCTCTTTACCTGAGATGAAGCACTGCAACATACATTCTAAACATGCCTTTTTACCTGAGATGAAGCACTGCAACATACATTCTAAACATGCCTCTTTACCTGAGATGAAGCACTGCAACATACATTCTAAACATGCCTTTTTACCTGAGATGAAGCACTGCAACATACATTCTAAACAGAAGAATTCCTTTAAGAGACTAGGCAACACTGTTATGCCCAGACATGATTGCTTTTGCAGACTTTTTAAAAATCAACTCAATGCAAAAATCTGGAAAAAATAATAAAACAGAGCTTTCCAAGTGTTCAAGTATTGGTAGCTAGTATGTAAACATTGAAAAACACCGAAACTTGACCAATACCATAATACCTGTGGTTGAATGAAGCAAGAATAAGTCATTTTGTAGTTGTTTGCAACCCTGATAGTTTCACAAGTATTAAACATTATTGGTTATACACAGAAAACCATGGCATAAGTTGCAATGTTGTTGCACTGAACCCTTCACGTTTTCAACTGTACATGACTGTTTCACAGAAGAGTGTTGCAAAGTCAGGGAAAATGTTTGACTTTGAATGTTTTTTTGTCAGTTACGTGCTTCTAACGATGCCAACCTGCGGACGGTCAGAGTCTTGGAGCTGAAGAATCAAACTCTGAAAGAAGATCTGGAAATAGTTCATCAAGAGATGACTCAAACAAAGGGTGAATTTGAAAACTACAAGGTAGGACAGCCACAAAACAAAACTCAAATCCAATGTTAAATTTATCTTTGGATCTCCAGAAGTGCAACTCCTATGTGATTCAAGCCATGGGTTGTTGGTGTTTACAGAAACATCAAATAATGACTGACATCAATGAGCTGGCTCGGCCGTATCTCAATGGAAGGGTTAATAAGGAGAAGGATTGGAGGGATCTGATTTGACATTTCTGTCAGTAGGTTGGGTTGAGTGGGGGAGGGATTTGATTTGAGATTCCTGTCATTAGGTTAGGTTGATTGGGGGAGGGATTTGAAGGAACTGATTTGAGATTCCTGTCAGTCGGTTGGGTTGATTGGGGGAGGGATTGGAAGGATCTGATTTGAGATTCCTGTCAGTCGGTTAGGTTGATTGGGGGAGGGATTTGAAGGAACTGATTTGAGATTCCTGTCAGTCGGTTGGGTTGAGTGGGGTAGGGATTGGAAGGATCTGATTTAAGATTCCTGTCAGTCGGTTGGGTTGAGTGGGGATGGGATTGGAAGGATCTGATTTGAGATTCCTGTCAGTCGGTTGGGTTGAGTGGGGTAGGGATTGGAAGGATCTGATTTAAGATTCCTGTCAGTCGGTTGGGTTGATTGGGGGAGGGATTGGAAGGATCTGATTTGAGATTCCTGTCAGTCGGTTGGGTTGAGTGGGGGAGGGATTGGAAGGATCTGATTTGAGATTCCTGTCAGTCGGTTGGGTTGAGTGGGGTAGGGATTGGAAGGATCTGATTTGAGATTCCTGTCAGTCGGTTAGGTTGATTGGGGGAGGGATTTGAAGGAACTGATTTGAGATTCCTGTCAGTCGGTTGGGTTGAGTGGGGTAGGGATTGGAAGGATCTGATTTGAGATTCCTGTCAGTCGGTTAGGTTGATTGGGGTAGGGATTGGAAGGATCTGATTTGAGATTCCTGTCAGTCGGTTGGGTTGAGTGGGGTAGGGATTGGAAGGATCTGATTTGAGATTCCTGTCAGTCGGTTAGGTTGATTGGGGGAGGGATTTGAAGGAACTGATTTGAGATTCCTGTCATTAGGTTAGGTTGATTGGGGTAGGGATTAGAAGGATCTGATTTAAGATTCCTGTCAGTCGGTTGGGTTGAGTGGGGTAGGGATTGGAGGGATCTGATTTAAGATTCCTGTCAGTCGGTTGGGTTGATTGGGGGAGGGATTGGAAGGATCTGATTTGAGATTCCTGTCAGTCGGTTGGGTTGATTGGGGGAGGGATTGGAAGGAACTGATTTGAGATTCCTGTCAGTCGGTTGGGTTGAGTGGGGTAGGGATTGGAAGGATCTGATTTGAGATTCCTGTCAGTCGGTTGGGTTGATTGGGGGAGGGATTGGAAGGATCTGATTTGAGATTCCTGTCAGTCGGTTGGGTTGAGTGGGGTAGGGATTGGAAGGATCTGATTTGAGATTCCTGTCAGTCGGTTGGGTTGATTGGGGGAGGGATTGGAAGGAACTGATTTGAGATTCCTGTCAGTCGGTTGGGTTGAGTGGGGTAGGGATTGGAAGGATCTGATTTGAGATTCCTGTCAGTCGGTTGGGTTGATTGGGGGAGGGATTGGAAGGAACTGATTTGAGATTCCTGTCAGTCGGTTGGGTTGATTGGGGTAGGGATTGGAAGGATCTGATTTGAGATTCCTGTCAGTCGGTTGGGTTGATTGGGGGAGGGATTGGAAGGATCTGATTTGAGATTCCTGTCAGTCGGTTGGGTTGATTGGGGGAGGGATTGGAAGGAACTGATTTGAGATTCCTGTCAGTCGGTTGGGTTGAGTGGGGTAGGGATTGGAAGGATCTGATTTGAGATTCCTGTCAGTCGGTTGGGTTGATTGGGGGAGGGATTGGAAGGATCTGATTTGAGATTCCTGTCAGTCGGTTGGGTTGAGTGGGGTAGGGATTGGAAGGATCTGATTTGAGATTCCTGTCAGTCGGTTAGGTTTATTGGGGTAGGGATTGGAAGGATCTGATTTGAGATTCCTGTCAGTCGGTTGGGTTGAGTGGGGTAGGGATTGGAAGGATCTGATTTGAGATTCCTGTCAGTCGGTTGGCTTGATTGGGGGAGGGATTGGAAGGATCTGATTTAAGATTCCTGTCAGTCGGTTAGGTTGATTGGGGTAGGGATTGGAAGGATCTGATTTGAGATTCCTGTCAGTCGGTTAGGTTGATTGGGGTAGGGATTGGAAGGATCTGATTTGAGATTCCTGTCAGTAGGTTAGGTTGAGTGGGGTAGGGATTGGAGGGATCTGATTTAAGATTCCTGTCAGTCGGTTAGGTTGATTGGGGGAGGGATTTGAAGGAACTGATTTGAGATTCCTGTCAGTAGGTTAGGTTGAGTGGGGTAGGGATTGGAGGGATCTGATTTAAGATTCCTGTCAGTCGGTTAGGTTGATTGGGGTAGGGATTGGAAGGATCTGATTTGAGATTCCTGTCAGTAGGTTAGGTTGAGTGGGGTAGGGATTGGAGGGATCTGATTTAAGATTCCTGTCAGTCGGTTAGGTTGATTGGGGGAGGGATTTGAAGGAACTGATTTGAGATTCCTGTCAGTCGGTTGGGTTGAGTGGGGTAGGGATTGGAAGGATCTGATTTGAGATTCCTGTCAGTCGGTTGGGTTGAGTGGGGTAGGGATTGGAAGGATCTGATTTGAGATTCCTGTCAGTCGGTTAGGTTGATTGGGGTAGGGATTGGAAGGATCTGATTTGAGATTCCTGTCAGTCGGTTAGGTTGATTGGGGTAGGGATTGGAAGGATCTGATTTGAGATTCCTGTCAGTAGGTTAGGTTGAGTGGGGTAGGGATTGGAGGGATCTGATATAAGATTCCTGTCAGTCGGTTGGGTTGAGTGGGGTAGGGATTGGAAGGATCTGATTTGAGATTCCTGTCAGTCGGTTAGGTTGATTGGGGGAGGGATTTGAAGGAACTGATTTGAGATTCCTGTCAGTCGGTTAGGTTGAGTGGGGTAGGGATTGGAAGGATCTGATTTGAGATTCCTGTCAGTCGGTTGGGTTGAGTGGGGTAGGGATTGGAAGGATCTGATTTGAGATTCCTGTCAGTCGGTTGGGTTGATTGGGGGAGGGATTGGAAGGATCTGATTTGAGATTCCTGTCAGTCGGTTGGGTTGAGTGGGGTAAGGATTGGAAGGAACTGATTTGAGATTCCTGTCAGTCGGTTGGGTTGATTGGGGTAGGGATTGGAAGGATCTGATTTGAGATTCCTGTCAGTCGGTTGGGTTGAGTGGGGTAGGGATTGGAAGGATCTGATTTGAGATTCCTGTCAGTCGGTTGGGTTGAGTGGGGTAGGGATTGGAAGGATCTGATTTGAGATTCCTGTCAGTCGGTTGGGTTGATTGGGGGAGGGATTGGAAGGATCTGATTTGAGATTCCTGTCAGTCGGTTGGGTTGAGTGGGGTAGGGATTTGAAGGAACTGATTTGAGATTCCTGTCAGTCGGTTAGGTTGATTGGGGTAGGGATTTGAAGGATCTGATTTGAGATTCCTGTCAGTCGGTTGGGTTGAGTGGGGTAGGGATTGGAAGGATCTGATTTGAGATTCCTGTCAGTCGGTTAGGTTGATTGGGGGAGGGATTGGAAGGATCTGATTTGAGATTCCTGTCAGTCGGTTAGGTTTATTGGGGGAGGGATTGGAAGGAACTGATTTGAGATTCCTGTCAGTAGGTTAGGTTGATTTGGGGGAGGGATTGGAACCATCTTTTAGGGGTCAGGTGTTTGTAAGGTTAAGACTACATGTTTGTGTCAACCTATTTATGCAAATGATTTGATCCATCAACAATGTTAAGTATGAACACATGGTTTCTGAAATTAAGACTTTAATTTTTGTATTTACAGATTACAAACAAAATAGTATAAGGGACTTGTATACACTGTTTAAAGGCGCTTAATAAATTCTTCTTATTTATTTATCCAGAGGCTGTCATTTTTCCCTATGTTGTTGTGATGAATTATCAGGTAGTTTGTTTATATTGACCTCAAGGTGAGAGTTCACAGTGTATTGAAACAGCAGAAGACTAGAGAAAGTTCTCATGTAGTCATGGAAACAGAGATGCAAGAAAAAGATCATTTGGAGAAAGTCAATAAGCAGCTCAAGACCAAGCTTCAGGAAATCAGGTCAGTAGTACACTGGAAATGGTTAAACGTCTACTCAATTAATCTTTGAAAGACTTAGAACAAATTAAGTTTGCAAAACAGTATGACATTTTTTAAAAGTGTTTTTTACCTTAGTGTTTCCAGAATGCTGCCATTTGACCAATGGTTATTCTTTCAGTCAAAGCTTTGTCAAAAATCTGATGGCTGGATATGTCTTAGATGGTAATATTCTGTTGTCCTTTTATAATACCAAATTAGGTCGCCTTGCTACTTACACGCAGCTGTCCTGTCCATGGTTCAAATTTCTCTAGCAACAATTTTTCTAGCCAAGTTGTTTGAGTCATTAACTTTGATGCCACAAAAATATTATGAAGGGCTGTTAACAGTTGAACTTTGCAGTTTCCTCTAAATTGACTCAGCACTAGGTGATTACAGGGAGTTCATTCACAGGTTTTTAGTTTCCTGGTACTATGTGAACCTCAGGGCTAACATAGATGTACTTACTGTTGTCAAGCTTTTCATTTGTAGAAAGAAGTTTAGAGAAAGTTGTATCCTATTTTTATTTAGGGATGAGTTGAAGACATCATCCACAGAGTTAGAGCTTTTGCAGGATGAACACGATCGTCTGCTGCAGCGACACAGCGATATGGTACAAGATGCTCAAAACAAGGAATCTATATGGCGAGAAAAGTAAGTTTTCAAATCTCACCAACAGCCCCCCCCCCCTAGTCTCCATGTATTTGTGTCAAGCTGTGGTAGGTGAAGTAAGAATTCCTTAGTAGAGGTATTAATCTTGTGGATCTCCTTAATGAGAACTATGTACTCTAGTTTACATCAACACTATGTGTTCCTCCATGCTTGTAACATCCCGGAGCAATATGATTGTCTTCATTCTCTGACAGGATGAACAAGCTTCGTATGGAGAGTGAATCAGGTAATGTTCAGCATCATGAAGCCATCAGGGAACTCACTGTGCAGAATGAAGCACTCACAAATGCCTTCAAGGTGAGTCCAGGGGATATTAAATATCAGGAATACCAACCATTGATTGACAGAGGGTAGGGTAGGAGTTTAAAAAGAAAGGTACTGATGAGTTGGGTATAAGCAAACTTCAAAACAAAAGTTTTGTAAAGTTTGTATTTGTTAACATTGTGTAGTTATAGGAAAGTTAAAGATCAACTTGGTAATTTGAATATACAGTTTATATCTCATGTTGTACTACCTTTTACAACACCCCTTACATAGATTTTGCCTTGTGATTGGTTGAGAGTAGGTCACATGATATGTCTTGGTTTTAGTAGAAAGCTGTGCGAATGCAACGTACTATACCCATAGCAACCCGTGTACTATTTTCATAGCATTAAAAACTTATTGGTACCTGGACGTTTAGGCACAATGTGTGTATGGGTTGTTATAAAACAAATATCGACTGTGTTGAGTGCTATGGTTAAAAACAATAATTCCCTCGGTCATCCCTGGACTAATGTATTTTCCCTTAGCTTCACCTCACCTCGTGAGTCAAAGTTTGAACAATTGCATTCAATGGAGTCAATATTTGCATACTATATCACCCAACAGACACAAATGCATCAACTACAGGATGAACATCATCGTACTGTTGCATCACTGCAACAGCAACTAGACATGATGGAGAACCAGGTATATCGCATACAGAATGAGCAGCAGCAGGCATTCCAGCAGCAACGTAGCCAGGGGCTGGCCAGGACTGGTATGGACCTGAAAGAGGGTATACAGGATGCAGCACTTGCTAGGCCCACCATAGAGGAGAGAGAACAAGGAGAGGTAAGATCAGAGGCCACATTTGATTGGTGATGTTGGGCAAGACAGAAGCTAGTCTCTCATACTTGAAACCTTTTCTAATAAGGTATAGAAACCACAGATAGTGGATAAAGCAGGCATGAAGCTGATTTAGAAAACATCAGTCAAATAGTCTGTTATACCTCTACATCCTCTACTTGACTCTTATTCCTCTACATCCTCAGGGTATGGAGAACACAGATGGTGAATCGAGTGCAGCTAAACAGCGTATATCCTCCACGACCAGCAATGCTCCTATGATTCCACTATCTCAACTACTCAGTGAGTCATCCGTTGATTCAACAGCACTCAGTGTGGTCAGTTTGACAGGCTCGACAGCTGAAGAGGAACATCTTAAAGCTGAGTTGACCTCCACAAGGAAAAAACTAGAACATTTTAATGAGGTCAGTCACTTTTCATTTTAGGCATCAGTATAACAAAAGCTTTTTCTCAGTATTTTTCCAGGCATGTAACTTTTTCACTGATCAGCTGATTTCCTCTTTTTCCTTCTTTTGTACTGTCGTAGAAAACTGAAAAACACTGTAGTGAGTTCTTGGCAGTTTCCTCTTGCTTTTGCAAAACCAAAATTGAACAGTTGTTTTGGGGGGCACCGCCCTCGAGTTACAGACAACTAAACTTTTCAGAAAGACTGGCTAAAGAATAAACAATTTTCAGAACCGCCATTTGTAGACATGAACCGAATCATTCCAGCCTTTCACCTTGAGTGGGTTTCTGTCCTCGTTAAGATTAACTGAACCTAATACTCCACGCTCTATTTACGTCTATGTTTTCTGAATAGATAATGAGTGATAATGAAGCAACTATCATGCGTCTGACTGAACAAGCCAAAGTCTTGAAAGAAGAAATCAGAAGACTGGAACGAAATCAACAGAGAGAGAATGCAATCTCAAATATGGAATACCTGAAGAATGTAGTAATGAAGGTAATAGTATTTTTATATCAGCTTCATTTTAAAACCTGAATGCTTTAGTGATTTGCATTGTCTCCATGTAATGTAACTCATTGCAATACAAAGTTTTTGAAAATTCACAAATTCACAATTCATGCACAATTTCTTAATTTCACAACTACCAACCCAGATATCCACAGCCATCTCAATTTTATCAGCCGTAACATACCTACAATCAACCGTTGTTCAGTCATTCACTCTACACATAAGGCACCAATGTCTACAATCAGCCCAATACTACCCTCAACCCACAACCACCCTCTTGGCCCAAACCACTCTAATACTCACTTGACACCAATGCCTACAATCAACCCAATACTACCCTCAACCCACAACCACCCTCTTGGCCCAAACCACTCTAATACTCACTTGACACCAATGCCTACAATCAACCCAATACTACCCTGAACCCACAACCACCCTCTTGGCCCAAACCACTCTAATACTCACTTGACACCAATGCCTACAATCAGTCCAATACTACCCGCAGCCCACAACCACCCTCTTGGCCCAAACCACTCTAATACTCACTTGACACCAATGCCTACAATCAGCCCAATACTACCCTCAACCCACAACCACCCTCTTGGCCCAAACCACTCTAATACTCACTTGACACCAATGCCTACAATCAACCCAATACTACCCTGAACCCACAACCACCCTCTTGGCCCAAACCACTCTAATACTCACTTGACACCAATGCCTACAATCAACCCAATACTACCCTGAACCCACAACCACCCTCTTGGCCCAAACCACTCTAATACTCACTTGACACCAATGCCTACAATCAGCCCAATACTACCCTCAACCCACAACCACCCTCTTGGCCCAAACCACTCTAATACCCATAAGACACCAATGCCTACAATCAGCCCAATACTACCCGCAGCCCACAACCACCCTCTTGGCCCAAACCACTCTAATACTCACTTGACACCAATGCCTACAATCAGCCCAATACTACCCTCAGCCCACAACCACCCTCTTGGCCCAAACCACTCTAATACTCACTTGACACCAATGCCTACAATCAGCCCAATACTACCCTCAGCCCACAACCACCCTCTTGGCCCAAACCACGCTAATACTCACTTGACACCAATGCCTACAATCAGTCCAATACTACCCGCAGCCCACAACCACCCTCTTGGCCCAAACCACTCTAATACTCACTTGACACCAATGCCTACAATCAGTCCAATACTACCCGCAGCCCACAACCACCCTCTTGGCCCAAACCACTCTAATACTCACTTGACACCAATGCCTACAATCAGCCCAATACTACCCTCAACCCACAACCACCCTCTTGGCCCAAACCACGCTAATACTCACTTGACACCAATGCCTACAATCAGTCCAATACTACCCGCAGCCCACAACCACCCTCTTGGCCCAAACCACTCTAATACTCACTTGACACCAATGCCTACAATCAACCCAATACTACCCTCAGCCCACAACCACCCTCTTGGCCCAAACCACGCTAATACTCACTTGACACCAATGCCTACAATCAACCCAATACTACCCTGAACCCACAACCACCCTCTTGACCCAAACCACTCTAATACCCATAAGACACCAATTCCTACAGTTAGCCCATACACCCACAAGTTATTTTCAAATTTACAAATTTTCTTCTTGTAGCCCCTTACCAAGAGTGGCTTTTAGCCTTGTTTGGGGTGAACTTGCATAACAAATAAATAAATAAATAAAAAAGCTGAATACAACTCTTTACTGTTGACTGCAGTTCTTAGTTCCTACTAAGCCAGGTGAGAGGCAACACTTGGTTCCTGTTTTAACTACCATGCTGCAATTGAGTGATAAGGAAAGAGAGGAAATGATAGCTGTAATAGAAGGTCAGTGTGTACAATTACTCTCTAGGTTAATCAAGTCTAGAGCAATTCAAAACACACAGCAGTGTTCCCCTCTCTGGAGCTTCTGTGCATACTGTCCACATTGATTAAATAAAACAATGGTGATGCTGTTGAAACCCCTCAGCCCTTAGTACATTCTAGCCAACTACAGAAACCACCAGACCATGTTCCGATACCCAAGCAATGTAACTTTGACATTTGATCTATTGAATTTAACTCACCACTGTGACCTAGACCTTTGACCTTTTCACCCCCAAAATAATTCCCTCTTTCCCCGAGGGTAACCTTCACCCAATTTACAATTCCAAATGTCACTTCTAACTGGAGAAAACGGTACGGAAACCATGTGGCTACAACTCGCCACAGTGACTTTGAATTTGACCCTCAAAACAATCCCACTGTGATCTTGACCATTGACTGTTTCACCCCAAAATAATCCCAACTTGATTATCAAGAATGGATACAGATTTATCAACAATTGCATTGAAGGCCAGTCTGACCCTAAGCTTGACCTCAATACAAGTTATTTATTTTTATAATTGTGTTCAGATGATTCTGATGTGCGTTACATGAATTTGTCGTCATTTTGATTCAATATGTACAGCAATGTCTCTACTTCAATTTTCAAAAGGCTTATAAGTCCTATATAGGCCTAATCTTACCTTTGTTAATGTGTTGAATTTGCTGTGACTTTTATTCGTTTTAGAAGAAGACGGGGAATTGACTGAAAAGGAGACTAACAAATGGGGCTCTTATTTACATCGCTGGTCAGGAGGCATTGTGTAATGGTCAACATGCCAAGGAGCATCTGGAAAGGAAGGCCTGAATGTTAAAAAGTCCTATCCCTTAAGGTTGTGATCCCAACCAATGGCCATATGTTGATCAGGTCACTATGACTAGAAAAAAGCAGTTGCCACAGCATTTATTTGTGTCACCATTACATGTATACTCGTCACGTTGTCACTTTGTGTGATCATGTATTATGTGAGTGTTGTAGAGTTGTGAACCGTTATTGTTCCATTAACTCCTTAAGTGCCTATCATTATATTTGATAATAATTAATTTGTCAAGTTAATTTTAAATTTGGTAGTTGAAATTAAAGACAAACACATAATCCCCCCCCCCCCCCCGGAGTCCAGTAGACATGCTGACCTAGCCCAGTTTAGTTTCCTCTCCATTGCATATAACATTGTAGTGCAACGGAGACTGGCGTCCTACAAGGGCTAGCGTTGACCTAGATTCCAGTGCTAGAATGTAGGCCTGACTCTTGATTTCTCATACAGATGGTCAGCTAAAAGGTTGCATGACATTTAATGACATAAACTCAACAATGCTTTATACATTTTGTTTTCTTCTAAAAAGTCATGCCTACACTTTCATAAAACAAACCTTTCCAGTTCCAAGGAAGTAAGTGTGAAACAATTACCCACTTTCATTGTTCTCGTTTTGGTTTCAGTTTCTTGTTTCCGTTCCAATTAATTTTGAAGAAACCAGGAAATGTCACTGTCTCAAAGCTTTCGTTTTCCTTGTTACAGGAAGTCCATGACAGGAAAGCATGCAAAATGAAACTCAGAAACAAACATGGGAAAATGATATTTCCAGATGTGACACATGTTTTCTTGCTAAATATTTCATACCATATGCTTTATTTTCTAAATAAAAGATTTGTAAGGTTTTCTACACAAAAAGAAAGGCCTTGGGTTTGTAAGATTAATAAACATATATTTTTTATAAATGCCTTAACTTTGGGTGGCCAGAGCATTAAGTTTGGTATTTGTAGAAGCTAATGACTGTAACTCATATTTTAATAATGATATTAAGTTTAAGCAGCATGGTGATGACAATGTCAAGTTATTGTGTGCGCAAGGGTCAAGTTATCGAACCATTGATGATTTCACATGGTGTTAAAGTTTAGTTATAACGCTTTCTTCTCGGTAACTTATCAATCACTGAAAAATATTGAATGTATAAATCAAATTTTGAAGTATTTTCAACACATTGGAAAGGGAAGTCCAGCCTAGAGCTGTATAGTTGTATAGTTTTTGTGTTCTTAAATTTGTATTCTAAATGTTTACTTGCTTCTGATTTCTTTAAAATTATGACAATAGAAATGGCGATTAGGGTCAGTAAAATGGCTACATGAGGTTCATCTGCTCTTTTGAAATATTTTCACTGAATAATAGCTAGTGACCATCAGTTGACAAAACCCTCATTTTACAACTATCTTGTATATAGTGTAATGTATGCCACGGTGATAAAAGGAAGATTGTAACGAGGAATACGAAAGCGAACCTACCCTAACACTAGATGCAAGTACAGCGTAGTACATGTATTAAACTGCATGCCAGAGCTTGAGGAACTAGCAAACTCTAATTACCGCCATGAGCAAAAAACTTGTAACTCGAGAGCAAAGTTCACGAAGTGTTCAAGAGGTTTTGTGTATTTTGTATTACACAGTGGCACATTCTACATAGATTGCTTCCGTCCTTCTCGACATCCAAAACAACTTCGGATACCCAGAAAGGGATTTACTTGAAGCTTCCGTCACGTAAGGAAGTGGTATTGTCAACCACATTTACTTCAGAAAGTTGTTTACGCGTAATTTAATTGTAATGATTGACGAACTTGTAATCCATTTTCACTCTAACAGATTACTTTTCAACATCACCGTCTTTAAAAACAACGTTGTCGCATAATCACTATGGATAGCGACCCAACAGTGGGTCGCGAACAAACTCAGGAGCTTCGACAAACTTAATATATTCATGCCGAGAGCCGAATTCTCTTTGCTCCGTGCACCATCACGTTCCATATGCTATTTTTGCTGTTTACCAAGCGCATGGGCCAATATTCATGCACAGGTTAGCCCACAGTTTGTGTACATGTAGTATACTTTCTCAGTGCAAAAGACCATTCCCATATGTAAATTGCACATCGTGCGTGCGCACGGACGCTGGCAAAATGAGGACACGTCGCGCCAGCCTCGCTACCATGGGCAGCGCGCCGTATCGATACCTCTCGTCGCTAAACCCCTGGGAGGGAAACACTGAAAATCAATGCTGATTGGCTACTCAAAGTACTTCCCGGGTATTGCCAACAGAGTCGGACCTCTCTCATTCCTCTTCATTTTGTACGCATTGAACATCACCAATTAAAAGCATAAGATTAACAGTCCACCCAGACGTTGTTTGACCAAATAGAAATACTAATGTCGAAATGTACTTATGTTAGTTTTATCCTTAAACCAAGCAGAGTTCCAGAACGCCGCACTCGCTCCTAAAATTAACAAGTGAATGAAAACTGCCATCGTTGTATACAAGACCACAAAATGAAATTGACACCATGCAAACTCCCATTATAATAAATACACTTCTTATACCCACTTGAATATTATAATCATTGTGCAATATAGAATACCCTCCAGAACATCGCCCTCATTGATGGGACAACGTAACTGCTGTGTGAACGTCTCATTTTGATTTGTATAAGTAAAAGAACGAATTATCTAAGTTGGGCTTACAGTTCGGAGGGTTATATGAATAGTTCAAATTAAATAAATTTAGTCAGAAAAACGGTAACTACAGTCATTCTGAATTAGTACAGTTTTATTATTTCCATAACAATCTGATTACTTAAAGATAAAAATAGCCTTATTTTATGCAAAATCATAGAGGCCCGGGTTTGATAGAACACTCAACACCTAGTATCTGAAACGTTCCTGGGCACTTACCCAATGAAAAACATTCGTTTTCAGAACATTCAGGAACAAAACAGTGTCGTCGGCTGGAATTATTTACCACCAATTCAAATTCCCTTATGATGCCCATGTCGTCACCAGGGGCGTGTAAACTTGCTTGCAACTGGGAGGAGTGTTATACAACCACCGCCACCACTACCCAACAATATTAATCTTTTGTATATAATGGTATCGTGTAGTATACTTAATTTTCCATCATTTCATCAATATCTTGTCTATATAGGCTGGCACTCCGCTGTTTACTTTAAGTACATATTTCGTAACAAGGAATGATGGACTGGAAATGTCACTGTTTGTTTTTATCATTAATTTAATAAACAAAAGGAAAAACAATTACATAAGTTCAGAAAATAATTTAAGATAATCAATCGGAGCAAGCTACATGAGACTGAGTGTTAGCGTGGATGTCACTCCCATCTTTCAAAAACATCATGCACGACATAGTGCTTAGAAATAATATACGCCTATAAGAAAATATGAAATATGTGAAACGTTTCAATGTTGGCATTTTCCCTGTTTATTGGCTGTGTAATTATTAACAAAATAAAGCATCATCATGTTTCATGAACCACTGTCCATGCTGTCACTGACCATTGGCTGTGCATCCGAATAAACCCTCACTACCGTACATTAACACAGTCACCACTCTATAGGCCTAAAGTTACGAGTTTAATACGGTATACGATGGAGAAAGGAAATGAATAAACATAATAAATAATTAAAACATAGCTCAGTCATAAACAACAATGGTGATTGGCTGTTGCTAACATTAGCATCAGCCATTAATGTAGTTACTACTCACAGTCATGATTATTGATAGGTCAACTTGCGATGGACTTTTCCAGGCCCTTTTCTCCTTTCTTGGCTGTGACATACAGCATACAGCGCAGCTTGCAATATTTCATTCCCTTTAATGTAGTCATACTAACTACAGTGTAGTCCAGCTGCTAAGGCCCATAATGTGGGAAAATTGTGCACTTTGTGGTAAAAGCATGAAACTTCCTACAGTTGTTATATATACCCTAATAATCATTTTTAGACGTGGACCCATCTCGGATCTTTCCCATCTTAGGGGCGGGGCTACGTTTTCTGAAAGTGGGAGGTAAAAAATTAAATATGTTCATTTTGACTACATCATGTTTGTCTCTGCACATTTTAAAAACTAAAATACATGGTTACAGTAGAATATTTATTTTAAAATCAATACTTATCTTTATTTCCGCCCCTTTTGTGGGTGGAGTTACATTTTTGAAAAGTGGGGGCAAAATATAATATGCCATTCTAGCATCTTGATTTTTTCATTTTCTAAAACTGAAACATGCAAAAGATGTAGGTACAGGCATTTGAATACAGTATTTCCACATTTTCAGCATCTACTACATAACTTTTCCAGTAACAGTGTATTACATTGACTTCTTGGCTCCCTCTTGAAGAGTGAAAAATTTGGTGCCACAATCCAAACACTTTTGACCATCCCCAATCAAACCGGCTAGTTATAACTTCAAACAATTATTTTGAAAGCATGCACAATTGACGTGTTGAACAAGGGAGGCAGAGTGACGGAGGTTGAAGGAACGATCTCTAATGATTGAATCCTATTTGAAAACAATTGTTTTCTTGCATTATATTGTCACAGTCACTGGTTCTACAGGAAGTCAAAGGGCTGCATCAGTGCATCCAAGGTGTTGTTAGAATACACTATAGGTTCTTATAGTAGCTAGATCAAGGTGCTTTACAATATTATGCCTTTTCATCAGGCATAAATGTACCATTCCTTAAACTTTCCCAAAAGGGATCATGCAGCCCAACAAGCTTGGAATCATAGCCAAACGCTGATGCTTCAGCCATTACAACTCCAGTCCAATGATGTAACAAGGGCAGTCCGGCAAGATACCCTTTTTGATGTTTCCATCACAAAGAAACCAGACAGCTCACTCCATCACAGTTTCTACCCAAAACCGACCAACATTGACCGTTCTACACCAGTGTTCCTTCCATAACCCCAGCATCGAGTTTTCTATCAAGCACACCCTTTGGTTCGACGCGCCTACAACTTTTTCTATGGTGTTCCATATAGAGGACAGGATAGCCTCCATTGTGGTTGTGGATTGCTCCGTCGGAGTTGTGAGTTGGCTAGTCGGAGTTGTGAGTTGGCTAGTCAGAGTTGTGAGTTGGCCATTCGAAGTTGTGAGTAGGCCAGTCGAAGTTGTGAGTTGGACAGTCGGAGTTGTGAGTTGGCTGTTGGAGATTGGCAGTTGGACAGTCGGGGTTGTTTAACCAGATTGGGTATCTAGAATTGAGTCTTGGCCTTGGATGGAAGTCGTTGTCACTTAGCTCAGGGTTAGCTCTCAATCTTGAAAACCAGCCCTGATGTGGCACACTCTCTTCGGATCATCTGAATGGGCAATTTACTCAGGACTGGTAGACAATCAGTCTTTGTGTTGTGCAGCAAACTCCACCAGTGATGGTCCTCATGGGGTTGTTCAATTGAACATCGACGAGTTGGTTGATCTCAATGGCTTCTCTAATGGCCTCTCTTATATATCCTTAGTACCCCTCCCCCACCCAACCTAGGCTCACTCTTCCTTTACCCTGTGCTTGTTACCTATTCTGACACATATATCTCAGTGAGCATTCCCCAACCTAATCCAGTATGATTCTGTTCCTGTTTCCAGCCTATGCTCATCTTCTAGCTAATCCTCATCCATAAGACTTAAGCAGCATGTCATCAGAATCCAGCATTCTCAAAACGGATATATCGGTAAATTTTTATTGATGCGTTCTGGTTTTTATTTCAATTTTGTTTAAAACATGTTAAACTGGTCAATACTAGACATTTTGCCGATGGTTCACACATTTTTTTGTTGATTTTTTATTTAATTTTTACAAAAAGCCGAATAAAAGGTTTAGGGTCGCGGCCTAAAGTTAGGGTCGGTCGGGTAACCGGAAACAGAACATTTATTTTGTTTGGCCTTAGAGAACAGAGCACAAGCGTTAGTATTTTGTTATTATAGGGTGCCTCACATGTTTAAAAATATCTTCATAATAGATAACACATGGGAAGTAGGTTGTGAAAATAACAATAGAACAAAAAAGATCCAGAGAGTGGAAACATCATCAATGTACCAAAAACTACCCTTTTTTGTTTTAAGACAAAGACTGTTTGTCAAGACAGCATTGAGTGCAAATCTGTATAAGGAAGTGATACTACATATTGTATGAAAGAACTTGGGCTGACAAAATAATCAGTACATGATCAACAGAATGATGAGTGGTAAACAATGCTGGACTCATACCTAGGTAGTAAATAACGCGAATGAGGAAGCAAGAAAACAATCTGCAATTGAGCAGTGAACAGTTTGAAGTAAAGATTGTAAGAATTGTATGTTAGGTTTCATTTAACTGATTAGTATTTTCTCTTGGTTTTGAATTCATAAATTGTAAGATGAATTTAACTCTAAAGAGACCATGCATTTCTGGTTGAAAAACTTCCTGAGCATTCCCCAACCTAATCCCAGCATGATCCTGTTCCTGTTTCCAGTCTATGCTCATCATCTAGCTAATCCTCATCCATAGTGCTTAAGCAGCATGTCATCAGAATCCAGCATTCTCAAAGAGACGGTTAGAGCTTACTGATCAAACCGTCCAGCTATTAAACCAATGGTTCTTTTCAGAACCTCATAACTCATAGCGAGATCATTGCCATGGTGTTACTGCAAACCTTTCTCAAAAATGCAAACAAATCTGCTGTTTTAAAAGTTACTTATTTTTCTAGCCTGCATGGCTTGTACCATCAGAACACTGTGTGAGTAATATGGCGTGATATTTGAGAGCATGAGCTGGACATATCCATGACGTAGCCGATGATGTATATCTGACGTCACGACTAAGACACAAATACAAGACTTTGCTGGCCCAGGACATATCAATCCTATGTTGTTGATGAGATTGTTGGCTGATTGTGTATGCTTGGCTGTATGTTTTACATACACACCTACATGTATGTTTAATTCAGACACACCTCCATTTAGTAAACTGGCCCCACCCACAACAGAGGGGGAAATTAAGAAATTAAATAAATTCATATGAAATGTATTTTCTTTTATAGTATTTCCTTTTAAAAAACATTAATCAGTTTTAAAAAATAAATAAATAATGATACTTCACTGAGATAAGACTTTTTTTTTAAACGCCCACTTTTAGAAATACTGAAACTCCGCCCACAAAGGGGCAATTTTTTACACTTATTTGTGTCCTAACTTATAACAATGATTTTCAAGTTGATATTTCTGGTCCAAAAAATAATTTTTGTTTACTTCTAAGCATAATTTTGCCCAATATTTATATCCTAGACCCCCTTTTTATGCAAATGTGGCTCCGCCCCCAAATAGGAAAGACCCAAGGTGGGTCCACGTCTAAAATTAATATTTAGCCCAATACCAACCATCATAGCAAATTTCATGCTTTTACCACAAAATGCACAATTGTTACCTTAGCAGCTGCACTAGTGATTTTGTTGACTAATTCAATACGGCGGAAGGGGATTCACGAACTTAAAAGACCGACCAAGATGATGTTTTACATTAACACTAAAGCACTAGTTTAAACGTCTACGCGTTCGACACGAGCTATAGTGCGCGTTCAAATAATTTACCCTGTTCACGTGACCAATGGCGGCGCCCATGCAAGAACCTGCGTATACACGCGCGTACGATCTAGGTTTTATATTCTATATCTATGGTCAATATTATAATAGACCTCATGCATTGACGTCATCCAGCCGCCATCTTAGAGGTAAAACGGTGACGAAACAATGAGTAGGGCGCCCTCGGCTAGAGGTTAAAAGAACGTTGCTCACCGCGAACACGTAGATATGCGTTTTCCATTGGTGCGTCACCGTTTTACCTCCAAGATGGCGGCTTGATGACGTCAATATAATAGAGACATTGATCTCTATTATATTGACAATATAATAGAGATCAATGAATAGAGATCAATGAATAGAGATCAATGGTTTGATCCATTGATCTCTATTATAATATAACAGAGATCAATGGATTGATCCATAGCCTTTTGTCAAGGCCTTCGTGGATTGGACAGCTTTGTAAACAGCGGAGCGACTGGAACAGGAGACCAAGCGCGAGCCGAGTGGCAAAGCTGTTCCCACTTGACAATCGTGCAATAGTTGGGCCCCAGGGAAATTAAATGCGTAGGCCTACTTGAGACTGAAAGCGTCACCCGGCATGAGCATGAGGCCGCATGTCAGAACCCTCTTAAAACACTATTTACACCGAGCGATATACTATCATTCCAAACCTCGTCCTGGGCAACGGTCCGCGACCAGCTCTAGCTCCATTATCAGTTTTGATGAGTTTGTACAGAGCCGAGACCCGGGTTTGAAATAAAGAAATTTGTTAATTAACGCCGATCGCATCAGCTTGTGCGTCTGCAGTGTCAAAAAGTAATCCGTGCATGATCGATCACGGTGTCCTGTTGAACTCTATGGGCTATCCCAACTTTAACACTCAAGTTGGGACCTTGACCAGTCCCAACTTTAGTTGGGACGAGGGTCTTTGCCAACGTGTTTGCGTTGTTTAAATGAATTATTCATAAAATATGCAACGTGCATTATTCATAGCTTGTATGCAAATAAGTACCTGATGATACACATGACGAAACGTTCGCCATTTATATAGTTGTTAGTTTGCATAATTTGTTAATGTATGCTGACCCGCTGACCCCCGTTGCTTCTGATAGGTTTGGAATTTTGCTACCGTTTGGTTAGCAAAAATCAAGATTACAAAGAAAAACATTAGAAACCGCAAACAAACTGGAAAAGGCCCTCGTGGCTTCGCCACTCTCGTGCGTGTTCTCCCCTTCCAGTCACTTGGGATCGCAGCTCTACGAGGGCCTTGACAAAAGGCTATTTGATCCATTGATCTCTATATTTTGTCAATATAATAGAGATCAATGGGAAGGGTCTATTGAACCCTAGCACATGCAACGAGAAATGCACAGGCTAAAAAGCGTCATCCACTGAGGCAAAAGAAGGCAAATCATTGGACGATAGCTGTTCTTTGTGCGTAAAAACGTGCGTGTGACCTCAGCGTACCTGCAACATCTCGCGTTATGCAAGGGGTCAGTTGGTGGGCAGGACAGCCGCGGTGATGTGCAATGGGTCAATATAGCCTTATTTGAAAAAAAGCGTGTAGCGAGGTTTGCCCTTAGGGACTATGATCGTTCATCGAATGTCTCTACATACAATGCCCAAGGATCTTGGCTTGGAGTCTTTAGAAGACGCTCTAAAGCTCGTCTATGTACCATCTAAAAAGAATATCACGTAATATTTGTCGCCCTTATTCTGGCATATCGGATGGCATCTGGGTGTCGAGATGTCTACTACATTATTTAAGGCCTATACGTTGCATTTGCAACAGGTACCGGTGAATAAAACACAATTTAACCAAGTTAACTTCTCCAAATTCTTCACAGGTTTTGAATAGATAACAACACCTTGGAACGGGCGTAATATAAAGCACCGTAAAATGAACATAAATTCGTGTTTATTTGTGAGTTAGAATCATTTATACAAAACATAATTTTTTAACTTGGACCTGTGCATATGCAGCCTGTATAGCACTTTTCAGAACTAGGAAGCAAGCACCATGAACTCAATAATATGATAAATTTGAGGATAAAGGTTTCGAGTTGGGGGATATTATTGCTAATGATACTTTCGAGTGTATCAAGTGTTTGTATCACTTTTTGTGTCACATCATGGAACTAACTTGATTATCGTTCCGCCTGACACTCAAAACAAACTGTTTAAATAAAGAGGGTGACCAATGATGGCTGGCAAATAATAAGATAAAATGCTGTCGGTGTTTCAGTCTGTTTTCTATAATCACGGTAACACGGCCAGTTTCTGAACTACACCCCTATATACAATGGCAAGGATAAATAACCTTGCTCCCGACCGTAGCATTTTCGATGGAATGTAAACAACTTGGTTTAAAAATATTTATGTTCAAACTTACTCGGATAATGTTTCAAGTTGCATGGCCCGATTTTCGCAGAAATGTTTGGGTTTTGTTTTAAATATGTTTTCTCTGAAAGAAGTTTAGATGGTAATGCAGTTATGAAAAGCACTGTTAAGTTGTTGGACAGCATTGTGTTTGAGTGAAGCACAGCATTTGAACCCCTAAACCCACTGACAGATATAGGGACATATGGACAGAGGAACTATGGAAAAGGACAGGTTATGGAATTAATAAATAAATTAATTAATTTGAAGAAATATAAATATGCAGATATATTAATAACAATTAATTAGTTGGTGTATGAATCAGTGATGATTTGGTTAAGTTTGTTACAAAAAAATGATGATACCGTAACTAGCGCTGTAGGGATATTGCAGTATAACAGTCCATCAGAAGAAAACAATAATAATAATATTAACAAACTCATAGGTTTTTACAAAAAAATCAAATTGGCTTAACTGCGAGTCCTTTCTGAACAAAAGAACTAGGTAAAAATAAAACTGACAAAATTACAAAGTGAAACGCAAACTTTTACTCCCGCTTGGCATTTGTACTCGTCAAAAACCGATGTAAGGATATTGCGCCAAGTGTGCGACTTATATCTAGCGTTGACCAGTTTGGTGGGTTTTGAATTAGAGTGGGCGTTGGTGGGGGGGGGGATAAATGACGTTAGACGATGACACAATGAGTTCCTGGTGGGACTGCTGTGCGCAGGGCTAACTTACGCTTGCTCATTCGGCCATTTCTCCTGACAGACCCGTTTTGAAACCACGGTCTGAGCTTGGGCTCCATCTCAGGCTCAGCCCGCCTAATTGAAGCAACGAACCACGGCCTGAGCTTGGGCTCCATCTCAGGCTCAGCCCGCCTAACTGAAGCAACGAACCACGACCTGAGCTTGGGCTCCATCTCAGGCTCAGCCCGCCTAATTGAAGCAACGAACCACGGTCTGAGCTTGGGCTCCATCTCAGGCTCAGCCTGCCTAATTGAAGCAACGAACCACGGCCTGAGCTTGGGCTCCATCTCAGGCTCAGCCCGCCTAATTGAAGCAACGAGCCACGGCCTGAGCTTGGGCTCCATCTCAGGCTCAGCCCGCCTAACTGAAGCAACGAACCACGGTCTGAGCTTGGGCTCCATCTCAGGCTCAGCCCGCCTAACTGAAGCAACGAACCACGACCTGAGCTTGGGCTCCATCTCAGGCTCAGCCCGCCTAATTGAAGCAACGAACCACGACCTGAGCTTGGGCTCCATCTCAGGCTCAGCCCGCCTAATTAAAGCAACGAACCACGGTCTGAGCTTGGGCTCCATCTCAGGCTCAGCCTGCCTAATTGAAGCAACGAACCACGGCCTGAGCTTGGGCTCCATCTAGGCTCAGCCCGCCTAATTGAAGCAACGAAACGAAAGCGCACGTTTTCAAAATAACTGACGGAACCCAAGCCGGAGCCCTAGCTTCGGGTCACAATAACCCCAGCCACCTCTTATACTTTGTACGAAATATTTGACTTCTGTCAATAATAATGTAGATTTTCAGTGTATAATGGAACTAATTGTTGCCACTGTTTGCCTTGCACTAAAAATATGACTCAATCGCAACGTTAATAAGTAACCTATTAAATAGTTTTATTGTTCTTGTACCTTTGTGCACAATGCGCCGGCATAAGTCAGTACATTCGGTCCCATCGTGTATTTAAGAACCTGAGCTCATCAGCCCACCCAGCTGTATTTAATGAGACCAGTGGGGCCGAGTTAAGGACTTCTAGGGCCAAACACATTGTGCGGCCAGTGTGGCCGAGGTGTCGGCAGTGGGTGATGTAGTATACCAGTAGTGTGATGATTCTTCAGCACCCTGACCCTATAGTCTTGTAAATACATCCATTTACTCTTTAAATTTCGTTTTACGCCCAACAATCAATGGTGTTTGCTGAATGTTGAGCGATCGGGATCGCTACCACAAGAACATAAGGGGTTGCGGCCCCCTGCAGCGTCCCCCTTCCAAAATAAAAGCCCACCACATAACCCCACCACTGACAACACCCCCCCCAAAAAAAAAAAAAAGCAATGCCACCTGTGCCCCCCCCCCCCCACCCGAAAATCTCCTGGCTATATGCCACTGCATTACTTTAAACTGTTGATACAATTCTTATAGGAATATTTGATTGTGACTATATCTAATAGGCATACACTGGTGAGAAGTTGAGTTTCTCAAGAGTACCACCGGGAAGGAAGCCGGGTTGGACAGGATTCAGGATATTTTGGTAGTGCAAAATATAAATACATGTAATTGAGACTGGTTGACAAGTGGATTGATTTTGTTGGGGTAATATTACCGATGCAGTTCAGGGGAACTTTACCCGCGTCCATGCAGTAATTGTTGACATGGCCATTGGCTTCGTAACGTCCACCTTCCACAGGGATGGTTAAGCTACCAATACCGAAGAAGTACGTCCAAAGGTGGACAGTATGGAAATGTTATATGTGGACAAGACTGATTTAAATTGAGTGTTGAAAATGTTGACCCTTTCTTTGCTAACTTTGAGCAAACACTTAATCGGAAAAAAATATATAGACCGCAAACCTCTGCATTCGAATTTCAAAGGAAGGCTTCGTGGAAATTGTTCATTAGGGTATGGGTCCTACATGTAAATAGGCCTACATACATTTTGTAAAAATAAAATAAAGTTAACAACACTAAAAAAATAACTTTGAAAGGCTCGAACGTACATTCTACTTAAGGTTTGGTTCATCAAACACGTTTAATGCCCTGATCGGATTTCCCGTTTCGGCTGTATTTCGAAAGAAACATTGCCCCCTTTACTTCCTGTTACCAAAACTCTGAGTTGACGTAATGATAAAAGCCATTCTTTCTGGACCTGGATTTCAGTGTATTCATCATTCCGACTTAGTCAATACTACTGTAAAGTGAAAGTTCAGTGAAGCATGACAAGTGAAGCATGACAACTTATGAGTCACCCCGTACCCCTTGGCTTTGAGCTTTATGTATTTGTTTACACATCAAACATGATGTCCAGGAAACGAGAAGAAGTGTTGGGGATTCAACCCCATTGGGTTTTCCCCGGAAAATCCAATGGGGTTGACTTGGCCATTAGTGACCGAAACAGTAATTATTGGTTACAGCCGCGAAAACGCACCCCAGGTAGGGACTGAGACTGGCCCAGTCTACATGGAAGGCTCCGGTCTGAGTGGGATTTGAACCGGGTCCACAAAGGTGAACGGCAGTGAAAGAAATTACTGATCCAACCTAGTTTTATGTTGTAAACTATGGCATAGCATTTGTCGAGAAAGGTCACCGTGCCAGGAGCTGAGTTTCCTGAGAACGTTACCGTTCAGGTTGTCTTTCTCTCGCACGGTATGTGTACTCCAGTTTAAATCCCACCTCGGATGAATCTAATGTATAGACTGGAGATTGGAGAGTCCCCCCCCCCCTCCCCCTCCCCTCCCCCTCCCCTCCCCCAACACACCTACAAACACCAACAGGTTGAATGGTGAATATTTTGCGTAAGCAACTGTCCCTAGAGCGTTTGAACCGAGTGATATATTCCAAGAAATGTTAGTGTGCTTCATTTTTCATCATTATCGTTTTGATAGCATGACAAGTTATGATGGAGGGATCGTTGGACTATCATGCGGTCGGACATGAGGGAACCATGGGTGTCCCCTGTAGCCCCGGACACTCTCTCTACCTCATAGCACCAACAACGATTGTATTCATTTCCTCTTGGAAATGTTCTAATAAGATTTTATAGCTGAAATGTTGTTGGGGCTACCCGAACCCCAATTATATACCAATATCCCCTTTCACCACCAAGCCCTTTTACCGTAATCAAACTCTTACTCTTATAACCGATTGTTTTTATGTTCAAATGCAGCTGGTCAATAAACATGTACAGTTGTATCCATAACTCTTCTTTAAAAAAAAAACAAGCAGTGGAATCAATGAAAGGTATGATATAGTGACAAGGGGGGATATTTTTTTGATTAATTTTGTTATTTTCGATTCAATCTGATCGAACCAGAACACATACAAATGGTCACGTACAAAATCACCGATATAACATAAGCCCTGGAAAACGTGGACATCAAATAACAAGTGCGATGTTTGATTGCGATTATTGAAAACCAAACAACAAGATGGGAATAAAAGCCAGCTCCCCTCGAAACATTGACCTGACCTGTTATCGCTGACTATTAACCGATTGCACTCTAGCATGAACTGGTCGCTCCTCCTGAACGTGCATGCCACCTCGTTTACACTAGAGCCAGAAAGGTGGATTGAGATCCGGCATTTTTGTTAACGACCGCAGATCAAGATCCTGTGTCGCGTTTACACCAGAGCTTGATCCGGCTCCGATCCCACTTTTGAACTGGATGTATATTGGTGACGACCAAAGATCGTATAGCGTGTCTACGGCGCTTTACGATCTTTGGTCACGACGACACCGCTCCTCGCAAAGAGCTCAAAGGTCACGATTACCGCGCGCCACTTCTAGAAATAATTATTATCAATGCGAAGGTAGAATGCAGAAAATACAATACAGCAAATGATACGGATAACAACGACCATGCGGGTAGAAATATTTTGTAGATGGAATTAACAAAATACAGCAACAAGGCAAGCTCCGAACGTAACGATGCATGTATAGGCCCTAAGGACGCTGAAAACAACAAAACGTTTCATACACACACACACACCCTTACATATGGCAGTTACGGGGTACTTCCATTGTTGTTCTATTATTCCCTTTTCTAAAGAAATCCTCTGTGGGGTACCACTTGAACAAAGAAAACCTTGTGGGGTAGCATTGTTCTATTGTTAAAAATACCCCGTAAGTTGGCGTGTGTAAAGGCACACACACACATACCCACAAAGTCACACAAATATAAGCAGCAACGGATGTCCCACCAAAGCACAAGCAAAAAGCGCGCCATTCGTAGCAAAACCGGAAATGACCACATCGAATTGCGGTGTCAGATCCACCTTTGCATTTACACTTGTATTTGGAATCCACTTTACTGGATCTGATCCACCAATTGCCGGATTCAACCCTCCTCGAAAGGTGGGTTAAAATTGCCGGATCTTGAACCGGGTCTGATCCTGCTTTATTGCGTTTAAACTAGCCGTTAATCCACATTGCCGGATCAGACCCGGGTCTGATCCACCTTTCTGGATCTAGTGTAAACGGGGTGGGTCCACGTCCCTCACAGCAGGTGTCGGAAATAAAAGGAAGGAAATGGTCCACGTCCCTCACAGCAGGTATCGGAAATAAAAGGAGGAAATCCTTCACGCGGGAGGGTACAAATTGTTTCAAACTATCACAGACAAAATTGATTGAAATGAACAACACACTGCACTCACACTGGTATTCACAGATAAAATGACAAGCAACAGTAGGTGAAAGGGTCACTTAACAATGATACAATTATAATACAGGTTAAAATACAAACAAACACATACTTAAGGGCAAACATGTAAAAAGTTAAATATTTTTGGAAGGTGGAAGTAACTGTTTGTGATGATCCGATTTCAAAAGTTTAGTCCCAAAATTGTGAAGTAAATTATTTCTGCGTTCAGCCAAAGATGGTAGTTTGATAAAATCAAGAGCTTCACTGTAATTGTATTTCTTTCCAAGCATAATTTGAACACAGCTCTCTTCTGGATAAATTTTATTTTCTTTGACTGGGATCGAGTAATGGCTGTATGCCAAACTGGCGAGGCATATTCTAATATGGGCCTGATGTAGGATTTGTAAACAGTAACCATATCTTGGATGGGAACACCCGATTTTTTTAAAATGAATGTAGAGTATTTTTAAGCGACGAGAGGCTTTGGAAACAATTTCAGAGATGCAAATTCCATTTAGGATCACTTTGAATAATAACGCCTATAAGACTAAAATTCGATACTACATTAACTGAACACCATTAAGAATAAAATCAGTTTTGTGAGTTGTCTGTCTCAAAAAGGAGATACTCATTTATCTTGACATGGTTTAGGAAGAACACATTACCACTGTCTTCCGAGGGTTGCATGTCCAATAACAAGAAGAGGCGGTCAATACCGTTGTATGAGTAGTACTTTTATTGTGTAGGCACATTGTAAGAACCTCGAAAATGAGCAAAGACAACAAGAACTTAGTCTTACCATTTTTTATTACAAATTAATATATTATAAATAATCATATTGAGGGGAAAAATCATCTTGTTCATCAACGAACCTCTTACAAAGGATACTGTACAAAACAGGCCTAGTACATAACAAAGTGCTTACAGCAGCATGCGGGAAAAGGCGTCTGCCTGACTGCGTGAAGTCAGTTCGATTTGAAAGTAGAGGAAGCGAAAATATAACACAATGCAGTTTACAGGACGTGTGTTTTAATTTGTCATTATGTCAGGGGTAGACTGGACTTACATCCTGGTATACTAAGTCCATGGGTATCTTCAATGACTCACGTCACTAGGGAATCTTGCCTCCTACAACCGCAGAACCCAGCCGTTCTGGACGTTATGTGCGACAGACTTTTCTAAATTTCGCTCTGATTTTAGAATGGACGTCTTTCATAAACTTTTGAGGGACACATTATTAAAACTCATTTAGAAGTAACTTTTATGAGTTCTGATCTGATAATGTTCAATTTCCCTGGGACAAAGCATCCAAGTTTGACCCCTCCCAAGATTCATTCGCCTATAGGCTGAATGAAGTTTATTTGGGTGAGGATTGGTCGTAAGGTTGTATCATTAATAAATATGTTCGGTCGTTCTAACGGTTAACTACGGCGTCATATATTCTCCTATCCCCCCCCCCGCAGAATCTATGTTCCGCCCCAACTTGACGATTGTCCCAACTATAGTTGGGACTGGTCCCAACTTGAGTGTTAAAGTTGGGGCGTCCTAACTATAGTTGGGATCGCAGTGCACACAAAGCACCCCACGAATAAACTAAAAACATAATAGTAGTAAGTATCATAGATGAAGTTTTTAAGACCACTTTCCCTTGAGAATATTTGAGATTAATTAGAATTTTGTTTTTCCGGGAGAAGGGAAACTAAAATGCGTAGTAGGCCTACTGAGACCCTTCCTTCCTCCATGCTGAGACCCGTCACCCGGCGGCACTGAGCATGAGGCCGCTGTCAGAACCCTCTAAAAACACTATTTACACCGAGTTAGCGGTCCATTGTGAGCGATATACATGTACTATCATTCCAAACCAGTTTTGACATGAGTTTGTGCAGAGCCGAGACCCGGGTTTGAAATAAAGAATCTTGTTAATTAACGCCGATCGCATCAGGACTCGCGATCGATCACGGTGTCGTGTTGAAGTCTATGGGTGATCCCAACTTTAACACTCAAGTTGGGACCAGTCCCAACTATAGTTGGGACAATTGTCAAGTTGGGACGGAACACCTACACACGATTTCGCTCGAAGCAGGCAATCACCACGTGGCACTGAAACTACAACCCAAACAACCACGTGTAACGGCTAGTTCCCGTCTGGACACTAATTATTGTAGAGTTGCCGAGCGTGGTTTTTATCAAGAGACCAAATATTTACTTAATATATAGCTTACCCATGGAGGTACAAATGTTTATTTCTTTACCTCCACTGTCATAAAGCAATAACACATTATCTCAACTCAAAACGAACTGCTGATTCCTCAGTCAATGGCGGTAACCAAGAAAACGCCAGCTGATGAGTCACATTGTTTGGGGACTGCACTTCATATAGATCTTCTCACAGTTCAACTCCCCGTTTTCCCAAAGAAACTTATTCAACTTCCATGTGGTAGCGTAATATTGAAACTGATGGTTTGTTGCCTGTCAGTAAATTACTCTAGTTTTTTTATATGAAAACATAATTACACATTTTTTTAAAAATCTCTACAATCGACTTAAGCCATAATTGCATATGAGATATTGGGCCGGCAAGTAGCAGGCTAAATAAGCCTATAAGAAATATTGATATGCCTGTGAAATTTAAAGCATTTGAATTTTGAAATTCATCGATCTTCCCCTTCTTAAATGTTTTTCCCTTCCAGGACTTGGGTATTTGCTTGTTTGTTTGTTTGTTGTCATGATTTTTGGGGCGGATGGTACTGGGGATGTTCCTTTATTATTTGTCCCGCCTAACTGAAGCAACGAACCACGGCCTGAGCTTGGGCTCCATCTCAGGCTCAGCCCGCCTAACTGAAGCAACGAACCACGACCTGAGCTTGGGCTCCATCTCAGGCTCAGCCCGCCTAACTGAAGCAACGAACCACGGTCTGAGCTTGGGCTCCATCTCAGGCTCAGCCCGCCTAACTGAAGCAACGAACCACGACCTGAGCTTGGGCTCCATCTCAGGCTCAGCCCGCCTAACTGAAGCAACGAACCACGGTCTGAGCTTGGGCTCCATCTCAGGCTCAGCCCGCCTAACTGAAGCAACGAACCACGGTCTGAGCTTGGGCTCCATCTCAGGCTCAGCCCGCCTAACTGAAGCAACGAACCACGACCTGAGCTTGGGCTCCATCTCAGGCTCAGCCCGCCTAACTGAAGCAACGAACCACGGTCTGAGCTTGGGCTCCATCTCAGGCTCAGCCCGCCTAATTAAAGCAACGAACCACGGTCTGAGCTTGGGCTCCATCTCAGGCTCAGCCCGCCTAACTGAAGCAACGAACCACGACCTGAGCTTGGGCTCCATCTCAGGCTCAGCCCGCCTAATTAAAGCAACGAACCACGGTCTGAGCTTGGGCTCCATCTCAGGCTCAGCCTGCCTAATTGAAGCAACGAACCACGGCCTGAGCTTGGGCTCCATCTCAGGCTCAGCCCGCCTAATTAAAGCAACGAACCACGGTCTGAGCTTGGGCTCCATCTCAGGCTCAGCCCGCCTAATTAAAGCAACGAACCACGGTCTGAGCTTGGGCTCCATCTCAGGCTCAGCCTGCCTAATTGAAGCAACGAACCACGGCCTGAGCTTGGGCTCCATCTCAGGCTCAGCCCGCCTAATTGAAGCAACGAAACGAAAGCGCACGTTTTCAAAATAACTGACGGAACCCAAGCCGGAGCCCTAGCTTCGGGTCACAATAACCCCAGCCACCTCTTATACTTTGTACGAAATATTTGACTTCTGTCAATAATAATGTAGATTTTCAGTGTATAATGGAACTAATTGTTGCCACTGTTTGCCTTGCACTAAAAATATGACTCAATCGCAACGTTAATAAGTAACCTATTAAATAGTTTTATTGTTCTTGTACCTTTGTGCACAATGCGCCGGCATAAGTCAGTACATTCGGTCCCATCGTGTATTTAAGAACCTGAGCTCATCAGCCCACCCAGCTGTATTTAATGAGACCAGTGGGGCCGAGTTAAGGACTTCTAGGGCCAAACACATTGTGCGGCCAGTGTGGCCGAGGTGTCGGCAGTGGGTGATGTAGTATACCAGTAGTGTGATGATTCTTCAGCACCCTGACCCTATAGTCTTGTAAATACATCCATTTACTCTTTAAATTTCGTTTTACGCCCAACAATCAATGGTGTTTGCTGAATGTTGAGCGATCGGGATCGCTACCACAAGAACATAAGGGGTTGTGGCCCCCTGCAGCGTCCCCCTTCCAAAATAAAAGCCCACCACATAACCCCACCACTGACAACACCCCCCCCCCAAAAAAAAAAGCAATGCCACCTGTGCCCCCCCCCCCCACCCGAAAATCTCCTGGCTATGCCACTGCATTACTTTAAACTGTTGATACAATTCTTATAGGAATATTTGATTGTGACTATATCTAATAGGCATACACTGGTGAGAAGTTGAGTTTCTCAAGAGTACCACCGGGAAGGAAGCCGGGTTGGACAGGATTCAGGATATTTTGGTAGTGCAAAATATAAATACATGTAATTGAGACTGGTTGACAAGTGGATTGATTTTGTTGGGGTAATATTACCGATGCAGTTCAGGGGAACTTTACCCGCGTCCATGCAGTAATTGTTGACATGGCCATTGGCATCGTAACGTCCACCTTCCACAGGGATGGTTAAGCTACCAATACCGAAGAAGTACGTCCAAAGGTGGACAGTATGGAAGTGTTATATGTGGACAAGACTGATTTAAATTGAGTGTTGAAAATGTTGACCCTTTCTTTGCTAACTTTGAGCAAACACTTAATCGGAAAAAAATATATAGACCGCAAACCTCTGCATTCGAATTTCAAAGAAAAAGAATTGGTCCATAGACTCCCATCAACTCCCCTATTTCCCAAAGAAACTTATTCAACTTCCATGTGGTAGCGTAATATTGAAACTGATGGTTTGTTGCCTGTCAGTAAATTACTCTAGTTTTTTTATATGAAAACATAATTACACAGTTTTTTTTAAATCTCTACAATCGACTTAAGCCATAATTGCATATGAGATATTGGGCCGGCAAGTAGCAGGCAAAATAAGCCTATAAGAAATATTGATATGCCCGTGAAATTTAAAGCATTTGAATTTTGAAATTCATCGATCTTCCCCTTCTTAAATGTTTTTCCCTTCCAGGACTTGGGTATTTGCTTGTTTGTTTGTTTGTTGTCATGATTTTGGGGGCGGATGGTACTGGGGATGTTCCTTTATTATTTGTTTACTGTTTACAGTAATTTTTCCCGAAACTGATTCACCAGAGGCTTTAACGGAAATTAAGTAAAGTTCCTTTTTAAGAATCCACGCGTAGCCTTTTTCAACAAAAATAGTGACCTTCTTGTAAATTTCATGGACCTTTCTGACAGGCCAGACATAATTATGATTTGTCATGACTTCACATAAATTCAAGAGTTCGTACAAAAATAACAGCTGAACAAGTTTTGAGATGTGCCCATTTCATGATCAAGAGTCGATAAAATAAGACTGCAGTTCTCCATACAATATCACATTTCTGTTTTATTACTCCGCCAAAATAACAATATAGGGGGAGTAGGCCTAAATCACTGATACAAAACTTTTTTTAAAAACTAAAAAAAACCCACGCATATTAAACGTGTCCTGGTGGAGGGCAAATGTAGTGTACACTTTTCCTGCATTCCAAACATATGACACTCAACCAGCCTTACTATTCAGTTTAGTTCCGGTCTGTGACGTTAACTTCCGGGTTTGACAATCAACTCTTATTATAAAAAGCAGACCTGCAACGAATCTTCCACAACATAATAGTGAATCGACTGACAGAGCTGCCGCTGCAAAGACAATAACATCATTTTTATTTGAAATAACAATTACCTTTTGCTCGACTACTCTCAAAGGGCAAAGGGCAACGGCGCAATTCGAGTAATCTGACAGTAGCAACGGAGTCATGGCAGACGTGATGCTATCCCTCCCAGCCACGTGGGTTGTTCCGGACACGAACTCCAACCCAGCAAAATCTCTGCAGGAAAATCAAGTTCCCGCTACCGTACAGCCACATTTCCCCAGCGACACGAGACAGAATAGGACACAAAAATCTGCCTCCAGAGAAATAAGCCCAGTCATGGACCACGCTCATCTGGAGGAAAGCGGTTGTGATCACACGAACGCTAGTCTATTACTGGAAAGTGACAGTAAAGAGGCGGAGACACTAATGCACTTGGAGCTGCCTGGAGGGGAACAAGAGAACGCTGAAACAGACCAAGATGACGTTAAACAAACAGAAACAACAAACGGCAGTCATCACGTTCACGACCTCATCGAACAATTCGAATCTAAGGCCCCCAACGATAAGGAGGAGGAAGCAGACTGTATCCCAGCAATCCAGCAAGACGAGTCCGATGGCATAGGTGAGATCATTGGCGGCATCGGCAGAGCGGTAAAAAAAGCTGGACATACCGTAGTGAAAGGCTTAGTGAAAGTAGCTCATACAATTCGATATGTCCTTCCAAAGGTGAGTTTTGAGATTAAAACAAAGTCAAAATCATTGGTTTATGTCTTTTCAATATGTAGCCCGGCGCATAGGCCTAATAAAACAGCGCCCTCCCTGCGTGAAACTATATACAGGTATTTTACTTTTAAAAAACCACCAAAGTCGAAATGTATGCGGCCCAGTCAAAGGTACAGTGGCAATGGGGCTAGCCAGGACAAACAGAGTGCTTGCCCATTAGTAACTTAACTTATTAAATCAGTTACCAATGAGTACCCTGTTTTCCATCTGTATGAACTAAAAGCGGTTTTGACAACAGAAGGCAACATACACAATACTCCTGTAAGTAACGGTTCCAACATTAACTCAACTTTAGTTGTATTATTGGAATACCCAAACTTAACAGAAGACAGTCACAATGGAGGTTTGGTGGAACTCTTTGACAAATTGTTTGGACTTAATGTTGTTTATTTTAAGCTGTCAAACGGGGCTAACATAGAAGTCCAAGCGGTGGGTCAACCAGCGGAATGATTCACAGCCGGATCACACTTCCCCGACAGACTTCCTGTATGTTAAGGGTCAATTAGTGTGTGCAACTTTTATTGAAACTAAAATTAAATATGTAGGCCTAATGATGTATCGAGCCATGGTCGAGGGAATTATTTTTCACAGCCTAGCGTTTATCTAATTTGACTGTTAGGCGAGAGGCTCAATAAGATTCTTGTCACTACATTTTTCAAAGACGAACGAGTCAAAATACATTTACACACAATGTGTATCTTTTTTATTGCTTCCCACGAGATTATGTTTAGGAACATCTGCTGCAAGATCGTTGTCACGATGAAAACAAAAATCACAACACTTGGACTTACGCCGATTACACTAGTTAACAATTATGGCAGCATCGTTTGTCTGAAACTAAAGGAAGAAAGTCTGAAATCGAAGGGGAGATCCCCTGTAAAGGTGCTTTAGAACATGGATGCCAGTACCCTTTGTCCCTCTTTATACGGGAAAACAAAGCATAAAACTGTGATAGCATTAAACATAGTTTTAATGATGAAACAAATTCTCTGCAAAAAGGCAAACAAACAAACAAACAAACACCCCAACACCCCAACAAACAGACAAACACCCCAACAAACAAACAAACAGACAAACACCCCAACAGACAGACCTCTTTATGAGAGCGACATTGTGGGCTTTCCCCAGGTGTTGTCTATGATCCCTTTTCTTTAATCTTTCCTGTTAACAACATTGTGGGCTTCACCCCACAATGTGAAAAAAAACACAAGTAAAGTTCCTACCTAAAACTCACCCCACAATTTCTCTCTCGTACGCCCAGACAGACAGACAGACAGACAGACAGACAGACAGACGAGACAAACAAACAAACAAACAAAACAGGTACTTACAAATACTTTATAGAGTACATTATACCCCATTATGTTACATGACATGGCAAGCAGAAAGCATTGGTTTAAGTTGTAATAGTAACCTGCACAAGGAATAGGCCTCCTACTTGAAGTTTTTTTTTAACTGAACCAAACCTAAGTAAAAGTTACACAAAGACGTTTTTAAAATGGTTAATTGTTGTTTTTTCTTTCTTTCTTTCTTTTAGAGTGAAACAGATGAAGATCAAGGCACTAGCAATAACATTCACGTCCAACACCCCAATCTTACTGGGAACATGGTCGGCTTGGGTATGATTATTCATAAGATAAACAGAGGTCATCATGTGCAGACGGTGGCACCAGGAGGGCTTGCACACAAAGCTAAAATCAAGTGAGTTGTTTCCTTTTCTCCCGAATGCTTTGAGGTTATAACAAGATATATCCATTATTGATGATTAAAATAAGTTCAGATGTGAATCGGCTACCTGTTAAACAACCCATCTTGTCATGTCTAATAATTCCTCAAATACTAACATGATTGTGTTTATTTAAATTCAGGAACAATGATATTATAAGACAGGTAAATGACAACGATGTTGTAAACTGGGAGTTTGAAAAGCTTCAAGAGTTCTTCGCAAATCAACAAACTTTCGTACTCAAACTGGTAGGATATACACATTTCTTATAAATTATGAAAAAATATTTAACAAAAAAAAATGTAGGGAAATGAAGGAAAATCTTGGAAATAATTTTCGACTGAACAAAGCATGAAATAAGGTAGAAATTGGAACTGCTACCAAGAAGAACCTTTGCACATGTATTTTTGTTTGCACTGTGGAATGTTTTAGTTCCAAACAATAAGATAAATAGTTGGATGAAAATCAAATATTCCAACCTGACTTTTCCATCTTAAGTGCAAAGCAAAACCATTCCTTCTTTGTGTGAGCCAGGCGAAACAGTCTTATCCAAGTCCATATAACTGTGTGTGCGTGCGTGTGTGTGAGGACCCAGTTTAACAAAGAAAAACGTTATGGGGACCTTTGTTCCATTGTGTAAGAGTCTCCACAATGGTGTGTGTGCGCCTACCCATAGACTGTAGTTTTACATTCAGTTTTCTTTTATCACTCTCTTCATCAGCAGCCTCTGTAATGAACTTTCTTTTGCTTTAAAATCTAGGTAATTGAACGACAAAATGGTGTGGATGAGAATGGGCAATCTCTTTATGTCACTTTTACAGTCGCCATCGAGTTGTCTTTTGAAGGTATGTTCACATTACATGATATACGAGGCGTGCATAAGATCCCATGCAGATACCTACTAATTATGCTTCTTACAGTCTTATGTGAACAAGTACCAGTACTGTCACATCACAATTTCTTTATTCTTTGGATGCCTTTGTTGTTAAGGTTGAATAGGAAGATGGTGTTTACTACAATTAACAAGGCTAATGATGGGTTGCATCGTATTGCAAGATGTGTGTTTTGCACTAGTTTTTTACACACTTTAGGTTATCTTTCAGAGATGGAAATGGCACTACTAAGATTGGTAGTGAAGTGAAAGGGGACACTCTTTTGAAGACTTCTTACAATCTTTAAAGGCAATGAGAAACATCCAACTACCCTCTTTTGGGACTAGCTATGTCTTGCCTGTATTATTTAGCACAGCATATTAGAGTTTAAACGATTACAGGGTATTGCAGGTGACCAAAAGTAGTCAATTTCCAATTGAAATAATATTGAATTTCTGGCATTAATTAACCACATGTTGACCTTTTTAATTCACTTCTAGATGATCGGGTAGTTGCTGATATAGATCTTACTTACACTTCTTGGCCTTTGAGTTACTATGGCGATAAACCCTCTGAATTGCCAGAATCTTTAATATACCAAGAAGGAGCCACGACAAGTAAATATCTCAACCTTGATACCAGCTTCTGCGGCATGACCACAAAAGTGACAGAACACTGTAAGTCAAGTTATGGATTCAATTTGGGTGGTTATACATGGCTACAGTGTATTGACTTTGCCTGGATATAGACCAACATGGGTTGAATTCTAATGAGTTTGCAATGGTAAGGGTCAACAAATTACAGTCATGCCGTTAGGGATAAAAATGGCTCCTTACACACACACACAAAATCATCGCAAATGTTTTCCTATTCCCATGCAGAACTGAACCTTCCTATGATGACCAATGAAGGGCAGAAAAGCGATCAAACTTTCACACTCAGTTTTCTCAAAAAGCAATTTTAAACATTAACTGCTTACGCCCTTTCTCCATTAACTTTTCTTTACGTCCTTCTTCTATCAAACACATGTCCATGAGTGTTGTGAATCCATTCCAGTCATATTGCCTTTACTGCTTTGTATTGAAACAGGTTGCTTTAAGATGTACAGGTACAAGCCATCAGTCAGTTCCCCAACGGTCTTGTACAACATGGGTATGTGTCTACCGTTGGACCTTGGAAAAAAGTCAAGAATTGTGAGTAAACCCCCTTACACAATGGTCCGGAGCAACAAATAAATAATTAAATAACATAAAATGATGCAGTACAACTAAAACAGAAGAATGTATTCCGAAAAGGAGCTGTTATTTTGACTTTTTGAACCTCCCCAAACCCCCCCTGATTTTTATCAATTACATTTCATCAATATCAAGAAACTCTGTCCTTCCCACTGCCTTCCAGAAGTCCACATAAAGGTTGGGTCACAAGATCAAGATCAATCTTAAAAATCAAGTCCAACTTCAAAGATCCAGCATTCTTTAGAAACCAACCTCCAAATTCTTGCAAAAAAAGCTGTGAAGTTAGTACTGAGAAATATGTCCCTCCGAAACAACATTTCTTATTCAACTTGCATGGCTAGTGGTTATGCATCAAACCAATTCAACTCAACACTATTTCTAATCTATGCATGTAGAGGAATGTATCAACTTCCTAGGAAAACTTAAACAAATTCAGGTATACTTATACAATGATGATTCTGATAAATAAAACAGAATCAAATAATTACAACATATCCCAAACTCCTGTCCATTTATGAGGAATTTGTTCACCTTTCTAGGGCGATGACAATGGGGAGTTAACTGGAAGTGGAATCAGCACAGCCAATGACAAACGCTTTTTTTACAAATGGAAACAACCCCAGACAAACTTGTATGTGTTCGAGCTCATTTCTACACCAAGTAAGTGTGTTTCATTAACTAAAAAGTGTAAAAGACATTACTTATGGTCCAGCCTATACTCAAAGCAGATTATTCCATCCATCTTCAGTTGTTTGAATACCTTTGGGTTGACTGAAAAAATAAGTTACTTTACTACATGAAGGTCAAACCTCCTCACGATGTAAATCCCATTGATAATTTGTTCATACAATTCTTATTAGATGTATCTTTTACTATATACTTCATAGAATTATGAAGTAACTGATCCAAGATGAGAGTTACAATGACACTCTGCCAGTATACTACATTTTTGTTGTACACCGGTAGAGAGTTGTGGTAACCCAGATGGACACCAATGGCAATCTCAAATACATGTAAAAAATTAAAAAACAAACAAGTTGTCACTGTATTGCCGTCACTAAAATCATTTTGACTGACTACCTTTTCACTCAGTACACAGTTATGCCTCCTAATTTTCAAAGCACAGATCATGGTTAAGGCAATGCATGTAAAGTGTGCACCTCCTGTAACTATTTTTCTCTCTCTCCCCCTCTCTAGATCATTTCCTGACAGTTGCGAATGATGATACTATTACGGAGACACATTTTCCAGGGGTTAATTCTGTCCCAAGTGCTGGACTCTTCAACACTGTTGAAGCACCAAGTTCTTTAAAGTCTGATCTACCAAAAGCAAATAAATTAATGCAAAAATAGGACAAACATTTGAGAAGTATTTATTAAGAGTACATGTACCCATCTCATAAACTATTGTTTTACAGTTGATAGTTGATAGTTTTGTAAATAAATTGAGTGACTCCATTCTTTTCTTGAAGAGCCCCACCCCCCCAAAAAAAAATACAAACAAAACCCCACATTATTTGAAAGTGTGAGACATTATTCATTGCCTGTATGTTTGGAAAAGGCAATTGTTATCAAGGAATCTTGAGTGACTGATTTCCTGTGAATTTCCCAAAAAACAAATTTAGAAACAAATGCATGTTTAACTTAATCTGCATCCAGAATGTGGAAACATTGCCATCTTAGTCCCTAAAATTGCTACATATAAATTCAGTAAATTAAACAAACAAGAACTCCACTCTAAACTTTTCAAGCTTAGGGCCAGAGCATTGAAGTCATGTAATTAGAGGTCCTTGGGGTCCAAGTTACTTGCATATACATATACATGTACATGCTTATTTTGAATACAGCAATCTGTTTTGGGGCGTTTTTACTTGCCATTTTCTCGACTGACCGTATTTCAGATGAGACTATTTCTCTGGATGTTTTTTTTGTACAGGTATGAACTTTATAATAGATTTTCACATTGAAAATATTTAAATTTGTTGTTAATATTTACCAATACTTTAGCTTGTCTTTGATGTTAAGGACTGATTCCAGTGAGATTGAATGAATAATTTGACTTTGTACGCTTGCTAATCTCAGTGCTGTAATCTACACTTGGTACAGCTTATCAGAAAAAAAGCTCCATATATCTTAAATAATCCAAATGGTCTGGAGCAATCATTGTGTTATTTCCCCCAAATCATTGCCATTACAACAGTAAACACATGCATGGTTTTAGTTCTGCATCCAAAGCCACCTGCTGTCAGCATGAGAAAATGCATAAATGAAAAAGTATAATCACAGTCTAAACAGTTTGACATTCAGTTACCATGGATTGATGTGTTTGGATAGATTTTGGGCAAGTTCCTAGAGTTTGGAGTGAAGCAAGGGAATTTCAGACAACCTACACAGTAAATGAGTGTCTAGAACTTGTACACTGAAGTTTTCTTTTAATTAAATTACTGTAATTTTATGTTATAATATGGTTTAAACTATAAATTTGTTTTAAATACTTCTAAAAGAAAGCATTTTTTTCTTCTTTTTTTTTTTGTCACAATTTTTAAACCAATCTTGTACGTTTACTTTGTAAGTATCTTTGGTGTGTATTATACACACCACGTTACTAATTACATCTTCTTGAAGTAAAAACAATCTTAATTAGTGATGCAAACCCACATAAAAGCTACTTTTATCTTTGCTTAAGAGTAACCCTGAATAAAGCTTAGCCTAGATTATCACACAGCTCATGGTCTCCTTTGTCTGTTACTAGTCTGCCACAGAAGCTGAGATTTTAATGTAAATGCCCATGATGGAAGAAAATGGCTTAGCCCCTTCAAGAAGGATGTTAGAAACGACTGGGTCATTTTAAGAGATAAGTCACTTCTTCTGCTTGCTGGAAACAAGTCATAAACACTATCTGTACGATGTGAAGCTGTGCATGCTTTAGAGTTACAAGTAAAAAGGTAAACAATAACAACAGCAACACCTGGTATTTTAACAGTTGACATGATTTTGCCAAGCATACAAATTATTGATTGCATTCTAGCACTGCATACCCTGCAAGGAGCTGATATTATTCTACATCATGACAGGCACTCAAAATGTTGAACTGGGCAATTATATTGAACTCTTCAGCTCCAACAGGGCAAACTGGTTTAAACTAAATTAAGTTTAGCTGAACATGTTTCCAGCCCAGTGCCAAGTGCCTAAACCTGCTTAACGACCTTGTGTTATAGTTGGGTAAACCTGTTTGGCTCAATTCCCAGTGGAAGTACTGTGTTTTAACAGCTCACTGCAATAAATCAAAGCTGTATCAGCTCAGTTCCTATCATAAGGCAAACCTGTTTCACAGCAGAGTTCCAGTTCAGCCATCAAACCATTGTTCCAATCTTGGGTGTTCCTCTAGCCATTCAGTTCCAGTTGTTGTAGTTCCTTTACCAGAGCAGGTTCACCTTGTATTTTTTCCAGCTGATTTGCTTCCAACACCTTGCCTCCAGCTTTTTGTTCCTTTAGCTTTTCAATGGCTTTCAGTTTCTGTTTTACCAAAAAATAATACAATAAAGTAAACACAGAGCAGCGAAGTTGACTCATACCTATATAAATACATGTGACAAAGCTGAAGCAGCAAAGAAATGTAGTTTGGTACTTGTAGCTGTACACATTATCAGTGGTTTATCCATAAAAGCAGAGAGGGCACCATGCAGAGGCAGCTATTGCATAGAAGCCCCTCTTCTTGGACAAATCCCAGCATTCTTTGGTGCTGACGAAGAATATTGTTTAGGAAATGGGGATGAGGGAAGATTTGTTGGATTCTCTGCACCTTTCTGAGATTCTTGATCTTCTTGTCTGTTTCTGTAGCAATGTTTTCTTCTTGTGCTGATATTAGGGTGACTGGTGTACTTTGAGCTGGACCCAAGACATAGGAAGCCATGGCTAAAGCATCTCGCTGCTCACTGGTACGGGAATCCTGTAAGAGATGATCAGACAGATATACATGAATTATGATGGTCCAGTCAGGAAACATTCAGGCCATAAAATACTCCAGAGTTTCTTTAAGATACAACAAATAAATCCAACCCCATAAAGCTGTTAACTATAAGCACACAAATTAAAATTTATTTTGGAGGCAACATTTTTGATTTACAGCTGAACCCCACAACAAAAAAAGTTCCAAGTATATAAACAGTAATAAACAACAAAGGAAACTGACTGGGTAAATTTTAAATAACTTGGGTTTGAACAAAGAAAACGTTAATCAAGAGGTTGTTGGTCGAAGTCCCGCTCCAGTAAATTTTTCTTTGATCAAACCCAATAAATAAACAGGCATGATATTTGACTCTTCAAAAAAAAAAAAAAACACACACATTGGGAAAAATTGATGACTGTGAAGCATTCTTTCCTGTAAGAATGGAGGAAGGCTGAAAGTAATTGTACAGTCACACCGTTAACAGCACCCATTACTCGGTTTTGTTCACTGATTTTCTCATGCAAATAGCTGAAAGGCATCCATCAACTTCTCTTTCAGTATACTTCTAGAACTATTTATCTACAAATTGGACTACTGCTATACTTCTAGAACTATTTATCTACAAATTGGACTACTGCTATATCCTTTCTCCCCAATAATTTGTTTCCCCAATTTGCACAGGTCAAATGAGTTTGCAGGATGAGGTGCCGATATGTATCAAGTCATTTTTCTGATCTTAATTCCAAATAACAGTAGATTATAATACTTGTTTGGTCTGTAATAGTCAAGAGAAGAGATGAAATTTCAAAATTTTGGGGATAACCTATTCCTCACACCAACCTGTGGTTTTCATTTATTATTTACTGACATCTACCATGCAAAAAATTTTGCAAATGTAAAAAAATGGCAGCCGTGGAGATGCGTCTCAGTCTCTGCCACACATGGTGGAAAAAAAAGGTGTGCTTTTGAAAATCAAAACCATCTGTAATAATGCAATTTGTATGCTTTAAATTGTGGAGAACTTATAATTTCAGAATAGTGCATCAATTAACAGGCAACCAGCACTAAGAAGAAAAATGTTCACATTCTATTCTTGGGATAGTGAGATGAATATATCTACCAACGTCATCCTAATGAATGCCCAACAGTTCATTGCTTCAAACTTCCTGTAAAAGTGTCTTGTGGGACACAGGCTTTGACTCAAACTAGTCCTTTATTTCTTGACTCTTACCAGAGGAGAGCCAATCAACTCTTGCTGTTTAGCTTTGGCCTTGGCTTCCCGTTTCTTCTTGTTCTTTAGGGCATTTTTGGATAGGGCCTTGTCTGTAAAAAAACCAACCCAAAATGTTATAAACAGTTCAAAAACATTTCTGTCTGATGACAAGAATACACAGGCTGTTTAGAAGAACAGAAAATAAAATCAAATTTACCTGAGAGTGTTTCTGCTGGCTCCTCTTCCTGAACAAATGGTAAAAAGGAGAAAAAAAATCAGAAAAAAAATCAAAAGACCTGAAGTATCACAAACAATGGAGCAAAAGTAACACAATTGAGAAAAGGGGTATCGTAATACATGGGATTTAATTTGGAAGCTTGCAAAATGAGACTTTCAATTTTTGGACAGCATACTGTTATTTAATTTAAAAATGTTCTCAAGCAAACTTGAATTCTCGATTCTGATTGGTCAAGCCATAGCAACACACCTACATTGCACTGTCCACATCAAACCCTGTTCTGTTGCGCTATTTTAAACTACGTACCAAGCCGCATCTTCATCCCATATCCGGATACGGAAGCGCTATATTTTTCCGTATTCAACTCATGGTTGTGTGATAATATTGTCTCACTATGGCTCATGAAAACAAGAGATAATTTAAAATCATGAGGAAATTTGTGTCAAGGAAGGAATAAAACACCTACATTTAGTTTGAAGGAGGATGCTGCAGAGGCATTTGGAGGTCTATAAGCAGCTGGTTTCATATCAACCTGCTTAGCAGATGGTTGTGGAGCAATAACTGGCTTAGATGGGAAGGTACCGACAGGAAATGGCTTCCATAAGACCTCCCATAATTCCTTCTCACGAGGGACAAAATACTCACTGAGCAACTTGCCTGAGTAGTGCCACATCTTGTAGCTGGGAAACAAATCAGGACAGTTTAATGATACAAAATGTTACCACACATACTCTAACTATCACATTTTGGCAATATGCATACTCAACCTTACAAATTGATCAATTATTGAGGATTTTGTAAAATCCATACAAAACATTTCTTTTCTTTCACCATTTGAGAGGGCGCTGATTACAGTCTTTCAAGTGCAACATTTCACAAAAATATTGACTGCTTTGACTCCGGAGCATTCCCTTTTCAGAGGGAAAATGAAATGATCCAGGAGAATCTACTTTTAACCATAGCACAAGTAAAAAGCAGCAAATATTTGTTTTTTAACACCCCAAACATAGATTCTGCCTAGACGTCTAGGTACCAAGAAGCTGTGGTTGCTACGGGTATAGTACATTGGTTGCTATGGGTATAGTTTGCCACGTGCTCTAAACCAATCACAAGGCAGAATCTATGTAGGCCTTATGGGGTGCTATCCATTAATGCTGAAGCAATCATCATATTTCAATAACACCAATAATACTGGTCATCAAGTGACCAAGGGAAACACAGCCCCAAGACCAAATTGATGACGACTGTAAAATACCATGGCAAGTTCCTTCTCTATCATAAATAGAGACCTTTGATTGTAACATATGTGGGCATACTTGTTAACTAATATACAAAGAATGAATGTTAATGAGTGCACTGGTGAGAATATTTCCACGAGATAAAAGATGGAATGTTCCAATCAGCGAGGCAAAGCCGAGTTGAATGGAGCGTGGCATCTTTCAATAAATGAAAATATTCTCTCTATTGTAGGAATGCATAAGATTCATTATTTGTTTTATATACATCCATCAAGTAAATCTTCTTCATTCGGAGCAAAAAATCAACACAATTTACAAATATGCCATTTCCACTCTAACAAAATCAAGAGCCTGTAAGCTGCAGTGTACAGCACGTGCATGCGCATAATATTGTGGTCTAGCGTGCACATTACGTTCTGCTGTGTATGAGGGGTCTGAGGGCATGGTGGTCTAGCCTGCAATAGTGCAAAAAGGATAGTACAAAAAATGCAAGCTGTATAGAACCAAAAATGTGCGCTCAGTGACATGCCATGAAATGGTGTGACTAAAGCCGTGTTTGCATTGGATTAATGTTTTACCGAGACCGTGGTTAACATTCCAATAGGTGAAACTTACCAGCGTCTGCACTTGGATTATTGACGTGGGTAAACTAACCGACACGACCGGTAAAACTAACCGACTAACTTAGGACAGACACAAGAGGGCGCTACTGCCGTGACCTTTGACCAGGATGCATGACAGCGAGAGTGCAACCGAACTTCCGTCCGTGTAAATTACATGTGCATGGGAAGTGTAAATACTTACATAATACGTGTACACTATGTGTGGCGCGGCGGGTCGGGGGACCGGACGTGGCTTTTTACCGGGACGGCTTTTACCCAGATCGCGTTCGCACTGGACTTTTCGGCTCGGTTAAACTGACCTGGTCAATTTAACCGGGCAGACGTGGGTCGGTTAAACTACCCATTCAGGTCGGGTAAGTTACCTGGGAGGGAAACTTCCTGGGTTGTTCGCATTGGACTTAAAATGGTTAAGTTACCCATTTGCTCGGTTAGTTTACCCAAAATAAGTCCAGTGCGAACAGGGCTTAATGCATGCCGTGGGACCTCCAATCAAATGACAAGAATTTACTTGGTGTTTCATCATTTCATATATGTTGTTCACAACACTTTTATGTCATTTCATTTGTCATTTTGTCATTTATTCACTCTCAGAAAAGCGAACTTAATCACTTTACTAGCCAAGAACGCAATAACCCAATGGAGAAAAGACAATGAAGGAAGTTCCAGTTTGAGACGTGGGAGGAAAACCCCAGATAATTTTTCCAGGGAAAACCCACGCAATCAGGCAGGGACTGAAAACCCAATCCACATAGTGCCCCCGTTGGGATTTGAACCAGAGTCCCAGAGGTGGAAGGCAAGGAAAGATACCACTATGCCAACCTGACTGCCCAACTTGTAAGTAAACACCAGAGTAAATGACTGGAATCACGTTACAGCCATCTTGGTATGCTCTGATTCCAATCAATGTATTCAAACTAAGGGCCTATTGGAAGTGGTGCACATTTTGCGTTTTTCAAACATCAAACGGAGCCTGGATCAAGAACCTAAGCCAGATTTGGAAAGAGCTCCAAACCTAAAAGTGTCAAATAGTCTGATCCCTAGTTGAAACAATAACAATTGGTGCTCATGTATGTTATTGCATACAAGGAACACAACAAGATACGCAGCTGCACTTATAGAGTCTTCTCACTGGCGTCACATTTCTATAGCAAAGATCTGCCTTTAAGGAGTACACTCCCAGTAGTGCCATCCAGCATTGTATTCTTGGCGCATTCTTGCGCAGTTCTAGTAATGTGTTTTAAGACTACATACGAAGTGTGGACCTGAGAAAAAAAGAGGTTCACATAATGTAGGGACTTGAAACACTATGTGGACTTACACACCGTGTTATTTACAGTGTTGAAGAATAGGATGTTCCTTAAGTGTACAGAACAAAGGAATGTCCACAGAGTGACTGCAACACAGAGCTGTTTATGTGTGTGTAAGTACTCCAACATGGTGCGAGATAAAATAGTGACATTATCTGAAAAGGTCTACAGTTAACAGTGTATACCAAAGAACAAGTTACATGTACGTTGATTATTGTCCTTCAAACATGTTATAGAACTCACCCATTTCCAACTCTCAGTCTTGGTGAGCATGTAGCTGTCAGGAAATGCTCTCCATCTGGGCTCCACTCAAACTGTGTTGAGTCATCTGCTTGCACTTTGCTTACTAGTTTCAAAGAGCTCCTTCCCCAGAATTCCTAGAATTCCCAGAATCAATTAAATCAACGAATCAATCAAATAAATCAATCAATCAATCAATCCATCAATCGATCAATCAGTCAATCAATCATTCAACCAACCAACCAACCAATCAACCAACCAATCAATTGACAAACCAATTGACAAATCAACTCAAATAAAACCAAGACAAATCAAACAAACAAAAAAGAAAGAAAGACAATCTCATTCTTGAGCAGATGTCTAAACTGTCTGATCTCACCTAGACTTGATTGATAACAAGTCACTGTTAGTGACAATACTTCTTGACAAGTTCAACACAACTTGGCTGTATAATGCTACCAACACTAGTTTGAACTACAACTCCACCTTGATAGTAAAGTTTGTTGATTAAGGTTGCTCAAACAAGACATTGAAATTGTAAATTCACACACTAGGGAGTCTAAGAGTACACTCTGTACTCACAGTTAAGCCCTCTTTTTGTGAAGACAAATAGTTAAAATACTGAAAAGAAAATTAAAATGTGTATTGATCATGCCTCAAAAACACATCTTTCATCAGGCTTGTCAAGTAATCAAAATGCTTCTACCAATAAATTCAATAAAGTAAGAAATATCACGTACCATTTTGCCTCTTAGGTTACCAAAGCCAGCCAAGCAGAGAAGTAATTAAGATGCTAAGGAAGACACAGTCAATCACACTGTCACCTATTAAGATATTACTAATCTAGTTCTTGTTGGTACATCATGTTATTTAATGTGAAAGAGTTACTTGGTTTGTTTTGCAAAACAGACCATGTATTTTTTTAAATGTCTTTATAGGTTTACGGCAGCAATTCAGTTCACACTATGAGCTGAACAGCTGCATTTTATAACATTGCATTTCAGGATTTTGTTTTTGTTAAAGATGCCCAATTAATAATTGTTGTTTTTGTTTTCTTAAAACATAATTTCTTGAAGAGCAACAATAAAGGCTAATTTTCATTATATCATATTAGTACTCAACTATTTTGCCGTTGTACGTTTGCTTTGGTGACATTGTTTGGCATGCAAGTACACAAGAATGCTGTGTCATGATTAAAAAGAAATAAGATTAACATATTTAAATCAACTGAAAGGATATCTGTTCCTTGTGGGTTGTAGTAAACAGTGTTTCTTGGCCCAGTGCCAAATTCAAACATTGGTTCACATTTCAGGTTGAAGAGGGTTGCTTTGGATGGAATAACTGTTCAAAAACTGGTCAAGAAAAATGGACTTTTGAGTACATAGAATTACATACCGAAACATAACTTTTACATATTAGGTAACTAGTTCACAGTACATACATCAAATAAGCACACAATCTGTCCACTGATCTCTATTCTACTGACTCTGACTGATGAAGGTGGTTGAGTGTCACTGAAGTGAACAGCTTTATCACAGTTCCACAAGTACATGTAAAAGTCCAAGAGATTAGTATGGTATGAGTGTTGCTATGCTGTATTATACTAGTTGGAGGACTGACTCATGGTATCACAGACAGTACATTAATAGACCAGTGGCATTTCTGAACAGTTTGAATGTTAGGTGCTTTTTTGGGTAGTAGTGGGAAACCAGACTTTTTTTTACATAATTCAGATGTGCCAAATCTGATAAACCCGGTTCCCAAGAGAAATTTTGAGTTTTTGACCATCTAATTTGCATAAACAAAATGGCTACCAAATTGCCAATTTCGGACCTTTCATGATCAATTTTTAGCAAAAACTCTGTCAGTCTGTAACCTGGCAAGCAACAACGGCAACTGATGTGTCTGTAGGATAATTCTGTAATTGGTGGTAAGCAATACTCATAAAAATGCAAACTAGTGGCCGCCATTACAGAAAAATCATTTCCCCCAATATCTCTGTGACTAGGCAAGCAAACATGTCAAATGCCTAGTTATACAAATCAGCGCTACCAATGAATTTCATGTTATGTATCAGTGCTCAATGTTTAGATTCCTAACTTTACTCCAAAATACTACTTGATGCTGATACAGGCATGATGGGGCAATTGGTCTCACACACAAATCCCTCATCTTTAGTCAGGTATAGAACAAACTGTTTGGTTGACTAGGACCATATTTATACAATGAGTTTGGTCATCAATCTGTTGCTGACATTCCATGCACACATTGCTGTGTATTGTAATCCAGATTTGCAGCATTTGCAACGCCACATCCTGCTTAATTGCTTCTGATGGCATGCAAACGTAATAAACGCCAGGTAACTTTCAATGACTTGGCTCTTTGAAGCTCCCTTAACTGAAATCAAATAAATTGGTGGGTTTTATTTATTCATTTATTTATTTATTTATTTTTTTATTATTTTTTTGTCTTTGTCTATGGCACTAGGAAAGTAACTCGACAGTAATTTAGTTTACTTTTTTATAATCCTACAGGGGTGCCAATGTCCTGTCTTGGTCTTGACTGTTCTGATATGTTTTAATGTTAATTTTAATTTCTTGCCTTTTTACTGTGATTATGATGTTGTCATTTTTAATGTATGTCTTTTTTACCTGTGAAATTAACAAATGAAATGAAATGAAATGAATGACATCAGTATGGGCTGTAGTCCTGAATCACCATAGTTCCATCCCATGTCAACAGGCTCAGGTATGGCACAGTGAGCATTTCTCTACACCATTGCTTGACAGTATAACTTGAGCTGGATGTTGGGTACGAGGTCTTCGTACTGACACCGAGTGCCAATCCTAACATTTGTGAGGAGACACTTTGAAGTGCTCTCTTGGGCTTGCAGCTCCATAAATAAGTAGAAAACTCAACTTTAGCCATGAACAGATTCTCTTGGTGTCGTTGGTTAGACCAGATCTCCCTGTACACACTCGCCCATGGCATGAAGAGCCTTCCATGCCAAAACTTTCCTCACTCTCATGTCAATCTCAGTTGACCCTATGAGGGCGCCAAGATATTTGACCTCCTCAACAACCTCCAGGGAAGTGCTATTCAGTCCTTGATGATACTTTCCTTCGAGGTGAATGCCATTACCTTTGTCTTCTTTGAGTTTTACTGAAGCCCTACTGAAGTTCCATGGTGGAGAGGAGACAAATGTCATCAGTGAAGTTCGGGTCAGTGATCCCCATTGCTGGCACTCTCTCACCTGAGCAATTGATGGTGTTCTAAGAAGACTTTCAATGAGGCCCCTTTGGTAGCTTCAGGACAGACTGTCTTTAGTTTACTTATTAGCCAGTTCAAACTTGTTTCGGCAAGTGATACAGAAACTGGCAGAAGCTTATGCTTTGGGACAGCTGGCAAGTCAACTCTTCGACATGCTTCATAGGTAGTAATGTTGACAAGGTGTTGGAGGAGGGCATTTCTATCTGCCTTCAGGACAGTTCTCTTATTTATTTCTTTACTGTCTTTAATAACTTCATACAAAGATGCAAATATTTTGGCAATACTCTTATGTAGAGATGCATGGGTTGGGGCGGAGAGATGTTGTGTTCCAGAGAAGGAACAATCAATGGGCCCAATGCTACCAGGACAGGATGCTTGAAAACTGCTCAACTAATCAGATGGCCTGTTGAAGGTCCTGATGTGCCTCTTCCACCGCGTTTACACTAGATCCAGAAAGGTGGATTGAGATCCAGCATTTTTTTAACGACCGCAGATCAAGATCCTGTGTCACGTTTACACCAGCGCTTGATCCGGCTCCGATCCCACTTTTGAACCGGATGTATATTGGTCACGACATCACCGCTCCTCGCAAAGAGCTCAAGGTTTACGTGGCAAAGATCAAAGGTCACAATTATAGCGCGCCACTTCTAGAAACATTATCAATGCGAAGGTAGAATGCAGAAAATACAAATAACAACAACCATGCAGGTAGAAATATTTTGTAGATGGCAATTAACAAAATACAGCAACAAGGCAAGCTTCGAACGTAACGATGTATATGAGGATGCTGAAAACAACAAAACGTTTCACACACACACAGTCCATGTGCACACAGCATGACAGAACAACGAAGACGCACACAAAAATATAAACAGCGACGGATGTCCCACCAAAGCACAAGCAAAAAGCGCGCCATTCGTAGCGGAATTGCGGTGTCTGATCCACCTTTGCGTTTACACTTGTATTTGGAATCCACTTTGCCGGATCTGATCCACCAATTGCCGGATTCATCCCTCCTTGAAAGGTGGATTAAAATTGCCGGATCTTGAACCGGGTCTGATCCTGCTTTTTTGCGTTTACACTAGCCGTTAATCCACATAGACGGATCAATCCTGGGTCTGATCCACCTTTCTGGATCTAGTGTAAACAGGGTCTTCCAAAAAACTGGACTGTGGCATCCTGATAATAAAGTTGATCTTACCCATTTCCTGTCTGAGAAACTCTGTTTTCAGGCACCTGATGATAAGGAGATTGTAGTTGTCGAGGATTCAAAGACTAGTACTTAACGTTAGATTGTCAAAGTCAACTACCGATTGGACTCTACTAAGAGCCACACATGAAGAAGCTGACACTAGGTTGGTGTTATAAGCTGTGCACAGTCAGTTAAATACAGTTGTTTTGGCATACTGATGTTGTTACTTTCCCCACGTGTACAATATGAACGCCTCTGGGTGTTGTCTGGTCCTGCAATGTAATGCCAATATATACCCACTTACATGTATGAGGTTTTCAACAACCTACCAAAAGATTCAGCAACAAATTTGTTGCCATTTCATGCATTAACCAGGTGTGTCACAACGTCCTGCTTCCTCATGGAAAGTCTTCAAAGAGCACCACAAGTTGAAAAAAGAAAACTAAAACTAAAAGCTAAAATCATGGCATCCCACCAAACATCAACCACTGATCTGGACCCCGTTTACACTAGATCCAGAAAGGTGGATCAGACCCGGGTCTGATCCGGCAATGTGGATTAACAGCTAGTGTAAACGCAAAAAAGCCGGATCAGACCCGGTTCAAGATCCGGCAATTTTAATCCACCTTTCGAGGAGGGATGAATCCGGCAATTGGTGGATCAGATCCGGCAAAGTGGATTCCAAATACAAGTGTTAACGCAAAGGTGGATCAGACACTGCAAGTGGATCGGACTGGCCCGTTTTCCTCGTATTATCCGAACCTCGTCTTAAACGCAGCGCACTATTTACACGTACATACATGTACATGTACTGTATACACACGTCGTCATAGTGCATGCACTACACACGTGTCTAGGCTAGAACGGAGCGGTTGGCTTCCTAGTACAGTTCTTACGAGCATCCTGTACACAAAAATATCAATGATAAATGCAATTTTGTTGACTATGATTATAGAAATTTAATATTTTGTATAACTTAAAGTAAAAATCATAGCAAAGTCATGTCAAACTTGCCGCTCATGTGACCATGATGTGACAGATTCCATACTGCGTAGCGCCTAAGCTGAACGTTGGTTTTCGCTGGTAGCCGCTAAGCGTGTAGGCGAAGTAGTATTTCAAGCATAAGTTACCAGCGTAATGTTTCTGATTTTCGGATCGGACGGAACCGTGTAGCCGGTCCGATCCGATAAATAGTTTGGCAATGAGCATTTTATTTCAGAAACTTGGCTGACTGAACGGGTAAGCTTTTACGCAACAATATTTTTCCGATCTCACTGTAAAAGTATGAAAAACAACACATTTTGTCATCACGGGGCCGCAAAAATACCTTGTATTATCCGTGTTCTCGTTACGACCGTGCTCGTATCTTCCGTTTTTTAAGACATAGAAACACGCATGGGACAGTTCGGGACCGGAGAAATACCTCGTATTAACCGGCATCTCGTATCTTCCGAGCTCGTATTAACGAGAGTCGACTGTATCAGTTATTTTGTCTGAGCCTGGGTCTTAAGACTGGGGATACAAGGTGTTAAACGGTTGCTTTCAAATTCACAATCGGTTAAAGCTGAGAAAATGAACCATTTGGGGCAACAGTTCGACAGTTCCCATACGGTTTCTATTTGGACGCCTTAACTGCTAGGCAAAGTCTGATGTCACAAAACAAATCGCTATGGTAATACTGACAACTCATCTCAATAATGAATCTTAGTGCTTAGTGAAACCAAGTAACAATCAGCATTTACACATGTAATTCTGTAGCACATCTAAACATGTTCTGTTTATCATAACCACATCAAAAGGATACACCCATACACAACACAAAAATCAGTGGAGTTGGGGTTCCAGTCCACACTGTAGATGGGTCCAGTTTTAGCTGTAAAATATAAAATAATCCATCCATAAGTATTGACTTTAACACCAAAAACTCTTACCCTTACAGTTGCCCTAGTTTGATGGATCCCAGAGAAAGAACCATGGAACTTTCTTACTTAATAGGAAACATGATCACCATCGCTAATACCCTGCAGCCATCGCTAACTAATTTGCAACAAGTGACATAAATAAACATCTGCTTTGCATTCAGCCAATGTTGTGTAGCGGCATGCTGCAGTTCCTCTTCGGTAATCTTGGTGCACAGAAACCCAAGCCATTAGTTACACAGAATGAAAGCATTGAGGTAAACAAGTTAACAACTTTTGATTCATGGTTTAAAGTTGACTCCGATTGGCCACATTGTGATTAACATGGTTAAAAATACCAAACTTCAGATCGGTATTAGATACATTTTTTGACCCAGAAAATCCATGACAATTTATTTCTGTCAACTTTAACAAAAGTCATTACGTACTCTCCCATGAACTTTAAAGATTTATTGAAAAAATTTGCCGACAAAATCTGTGTAATTGCGTGCGTCTTTACGAATCAGGGTGTGTTAAATTCAACTAAACATACGAAGAAGTATTATTTGCACAATATTTACTCCATTATCATTGACGATCTTCAGTGAAATAACATAAAAAGATATGGCATATGACAAAGCATTCTTCAAGACATAAAACGCAGTGTTGCACAACCTGCAGAGTAGGAATTGAGAGGCTGACTGATTGTTATTGTTACAGCCTGGAAGGTTCAAGCTCATTTCATGGTGATTTCTGTGTGGATAGATTCAGTGCTAAGCATGGTACCAGGCAAACAAATCTTACTGCAGAAAATAACATTTTGCCTTAGTTTTTTTCTTAATTTAATTAAAAATGTAAAAATGTTGGATCCAAGTGCCACATTATCTTCCTTAACTTAGATCAATTTATATCTGCATCTGCAAGGTCTGCAAGGTTTGCAGAATGTATATCAGGCATTTTGATATATAACAAAGTGTCCAAACCTTGTGAAAAATAAGCCATTTCCAGCTCTACTGTGCTATTAATAATAATAATAATAATGGGTTCTCATATAGCACTTTATCACACCCCTAGGGGCGTATCAGACATGGTTAAGTGTCTTGCTTAAGGACACAAGTGTCACGACCGGGACTCGAACCCACACTCTGCTGATCAGAAACACCACGCCACGTCATCACAATATAATCACTTAAATAATGATTATTTGTGAAGGCTCCTTCGTTTGTACACCACCATCACATTCCAGTTCTAGATACAAATATTGGCATCCCACATCAACCAACAAGACTACTCACACAGTGCTACTGTACAGCCCTGTCCACTGGTGTCCAAATAGTGTAAGGCTTGCTCTCCATAGTAGGACTTGCCTGTCTTGTCAACATCAACACTTGAGATTGCCAGAAGAGCAGTTCCTGACAAAAATAAGAAGAAAACAACAAAGATTTTAAAACCTTATGAGGCAGTTAAAACACTGGTTATTATTGCAAGGCGCATCAAGATTTCAAGAAATATATCCCAGTTATCATTAAGCTGAATTTGTAACTAAATATGTCCTGTACACCTTGTAAACAGGCATGAGAATGGGCGATGATCAAAAAACCGGAAATCCATTTTGTACGAAAACAATTTAAAAGTCCAATGCTAAAAAGTTGGGCAAAGTGACTCAGGCATCAGCGCCGCAGCCAGTGAACCCCCCCCCCACCCCCCGGCGGTAGTGGGACCAGGGGCGGATTTCACTAAAGTCACCATTTGCGATCATCGCTATCACACTTGCGATGAGATCGCAAACCCCAAATCCATCGCACTTGTGACGTCGCTGATTTTGCGTTTCATTAAAGTCATCGCAGTTGCGATGACATGACAAGGAAACTAAACGTTTTGTACGAGGCTAAAAGTAGTGACCTTTGACACAAACCTCAAGAAAACCGTCGGTCTTCGCATGTGGGCGTCGTACATGTCAAAATGTTGTTGCAGGTTGCGGTTCGATTAAAAACGAATGGCATATATTGCAGTTTAAATGTAAAGGTTTTTGTCATGCTGGTGCATCAAAAGTAACATAACATAACATAACATAACAATTAAAATTTATAAGGCACTATTCCATCAAGATCATAGTGCACTAGAAAGAAATTAACATGGAAAAAGGTGAGTCTTAAGGACTTTACGAAAAGCAGATAGAGTATTAGATTCCCTAATGGCAATAGGGAGATTGTTCCAAATCATTGGCCCAGCCACACTGAAAGCCTTTTGACCGAGAACTTTGTTTGCTCGGGGAACATTCAAGCGAGTGATGTCAAGTGTGGACCGAAGAAATCGTGGAGGAGTGTGATGTGACAGTAAAGTGGTAATATAATGAGGTGTAGTTTTGTTAAAGCATTTAAAAACGAGAAGAGCAATCTTAAAATGGATTTGTTCTCTAATAATTGGTAGCCAATGAAGTTCCCTAAGTGATGGGGTAATATGTTCTCTCAAGGGTGTTGAACATATTAAACGAGCTGCACTATTTTGTAATCTTTGAACTCTGTCCAATTCATATGACGTTGCACCAAATAAAAGGAGATTGCCATAGTCAATACGAGAGAGGACTAAAGCTCTGACAACATGATGGAGAGTATCCTTATCCAGGTACCGTTTGATTCTCCTTAAGTTACGTAATTGAAAATTTATTGATTGGCAGAGGCTAGAAACTTGCTTGCTCATAGTCATATGAGAATCAAATTTTATTCCTAAATTGCGGACAGAATCAGTAGGGTCAATTGATGTATCGCCCATGTGCAAAGATATCTTCAGCAGTTTCTTAAGGTTTTGGGGAGTACCAAGCCAATGAACTCGGTTTTATTTTCATTGAGCTTAAGCTTGTTAGAAGTCATCCAGTTTTGAACATCAGTAATACACAGCTGCAGTTTCTCAATGGCAACTTGCCAAGCACCAGGTATTCTAGGATCAAAGGAACAATACAGCTGACCATATTAATGCTTAAATTCTAGGCATTCACTTAAAAAAAGGTGTACATGAAATCAAATTCAACATGTTTAATTTGTAGGCCTATAGCCCCCCCCCCTAGTATACTTACTTTTACAAAATCTTGTAAATAATTGTAACGTTGAGGTGGATGAAAATTGACAAAATGAGGATAACGATTTTGGTTTTGGGTAATTAATGTCTGACACCCTTTATATAAGCTTCAGCACATATACGAACGTCTAAAGGGGATTTTTTTTTTTTTTACTTTCCCGAAGGCATAATCACTTTGAGGCCTAATTGGCAAAAAGAATTTGTTTCTAGATGCCCAAAATTTTTGTCAAAGTGTTGTCATCGAAAATGTGTACATGGTATAAAATCGGAAAGGAAAAATTGTGGATGCTATGAGGCCTACATTAACTTTAGGCCAAATTGCTGGTTAAAATAACTGAACCCAATAGATGACGTTCTCCTTCTTCTTTTTTACCGATTTTAAGCTCTTTCGGCAACAACCACATTCAAGCTGAAAGGTGTCATCGGCCAACTGCGTTGTGTGTATCCCGAGTCTCCCAGTAAAAGACCACGAAGAGTAAACGTATATAACGCCATTTTACCCTTTAATTCACGAACAAACTATACTACGTCGAGACGTACACCGCTAATAAAATCTAAGCACAAAATGGCGCAATCTATCATAATTTGCGATGAACTTACACTTTGCGGCCACTTACGAGTCATCGCAAGATTGTCATCGCTAATAATTGTTTTGCGATGAGTAAGTTTGTCGCAAAGTTTTAGTGAAATCGTTCTCCAAAATCCATCGCCAAGTTGCAATGGATTTGGGATTTAGCGATCGATTTCGGCATTTGCGATGATCAAAACGCGTTAGTGAAATCGGCCCCAGGGTTGAGTTAAAAGGGGAAAATACTGAACGAAAAATGATGAAAGGTAATACTTAATGATGAAATGTGAGACTTAACGGTAAATGCAAACGTCACATGATTCTCCACACGTGCGTTGGATACACATTGTCTTGAAGTTTCTCCCAAGTCATAGGTCAATGCCTAAATTTATCTCCAGCTGTAAAACACTCAAACGGACTGTTTTGCCAATGAAGGTGCCTACTGACGACCCGTAGAAAAGTATAACGATGCACGCTCATCCATACAAAACACCGTGCACTTTTGTCAGTAGACTTTTCAAAGTCTCCACACGTGTATCTTTGCTGCAGCAGTAAACGTATTACCGGCAAACATTATTAAACCGTACCGTTAACAAAGTGAGGAATGAGACAAGTCTATACATCCATTGCGTCTCTCGCTGATACCCGGTGCATGGAAGACGGCAAGCCGCATATCGAGCCAGCTGCTGGGCGGCAATTTATTGTAAACGTACCGTTTTTTTTTACGAACGCCGTGTGGATCCGCGATGTACGATTACAAAGGTAAACTTACAATTTCTGATTAGAGAAGAGGGATAAGTGAAATCCAAATGTATACCCCCTACAACCCACCCCAAAGTTTTATATCGAATTCACACTGAACTCGAACACCACAAATTTGAAAAGGGAAGATTCTCATGCCTGTTTCTTAATGATCTATTCAGTGTCAACTGTTAGTCTCCCAATGGTCTAATTAGTATCATGTAAATACCTTTCTTGTTCCATAACATATTAATGTTATCTGCTTTGAAGAAGCTTTTACTGGCTATGGCTGATCCCTCTCCTCCTAAGCTGGGATATCGGTATAATCTCACAAAAGCAGGAGATCCCTAGCATATGAAAACATCAAGAATTGAGATGTGTAAACTTGGATAGTGGACTTGGGTCTATCCTACCCTTACCCTTGGTAATAAATCTCAACTTTGATACTTAAATTGTTATCTATCATCCTGACTGAGGGAGCATATTACTCTCAGTTAAAGGGAATGATGTAGAAGGAACTATAGTTAGTTTTAATTTAAGAATTAACCAAAATATTTCAAAAATAAACGAGGGAGGATAATGTCATGACACTTGTGTCCTTAAGCAAGACAATTAACCATCATTACTGTGTCCTTCGGATGGGATGTAAATCTGTTGGTCCAGTGTGTTGTGTAATGCACATAAAAGAACCCAGTGCACTTATCATAAAGAGAAGGGGTTTGCCTCTGTGTTCCTGTTTTTTTTGGCTGCATATTGCGCCACAGCTAGCACCTTGTAGACCATCACATGGTGCTATGTAAAGGAAAAAGGTCTGACACTTCAAAAAACGTAGCTCAATATAACTTGCAGGAAAAACACTGAGCACCATAAAATCACCGAGTGACGGATTTGAGCGCTACATAAGAAGCCACTATTGTTATCATTATTAGATTGGGAATCCACACAATCAGATGACTGACCCCCTCCCCCCTCGCTCTGAAAAAACCCACATAAAATCTAATCTAATCTAATCATTTATTGTTTTAAGTGCACCACATACAATTATCTCAGCACACTGTACACATGTTAAAAACAGAGCCAATAAACAGAAAATTAATGTTAAAAAGGTACAAAGAGACGGTTAAAAACTAAAGTAAACAACGACTTCCATAATAAGAACGAAACAAATGCGTTTTCACTAATGACTTAAAAGATTCATAGCTACGGGCTGCACGAATGTTTGATGGAAGATCATTCCATACCATGGGAGCAACAACAGAGAATGCACGATTGTCATAATACTTAGTCATTATAGAATTCACAGGTGGAGGCTCCAGACGAATCTCACTACTCTGCCTTGTAGATCTCCATGGAAAACGGAGACCGACCAGGTCAATGAGGTAGATTGACGCAGTGACATTCTCAATTATTTTATAAGTTATGGCAAGGATTTTGAATCGAACCCGCTGTTCGACTGGCAACCAATGAAGGTCCCGAAGCACAGGAGTGATATTCTCCCGAACCCTTGTTCCAGTTATCAGTCGGGCAGCGGAATTCTGAATGAGTTGTATTTTTTTCAATTGATTTGAATGAAGCCCAAAAAGCAGACTATTACAATAGTCCAGTCTGGAGGTAACAAAAGCGTGAACAAGTTTTTCAGTTGAAGATTTATCCAACATTCTTCGAACCTTCCCAATCTTCCATAAGGCAAATGATGCCGATTTACAAAGACTTGTTACATAGTGCTCCATGCGACCAGCTCTTGTTATCACCAGATCCAAAGTGTTGCCTTTCTCATGAGTAGGCTCATGTATGTGTTGCACAAGACCAAGTGAAGAAATCAAGTCACTAAACCGCAAGGCATCAACACATTCTGGGTTATTAACATGTAAATTAAAATCGCCTGCAATGATGAGATGACCAGGTAAAAATATCTTTTTTTCTAATAGTGTTGAAAATTCTGATAAAAAGTTGGTCGAAGTAAAACGGTGCTCCTCAGAATATGGTGGACGGTAAACCACTAAAAGTTGTATCAAATCATTACCAGTGTTTACATTCATGTCCATAACCTCGAATGACTTGTATGGAGCAGTTTTAATGATTGTCACTTTCAAATTAGACTTGGACAATACATATAACATATAACATATAACATATAACATATAACATATAACATGTAACATATAACATAATACATATAACCAAAAAAAATGAAATAAACAATTTGTCAGCTGTGATTCCCGGTTGGATTTGAATCAGGGTCTACAGAGGTGAAACTCAAATGCACATGTAGTAACACTACTGCAATATGAACTACAGTTTGTACTAACCTTAACAACAGGAACATAAGCAGCAACAGATGGTGGAGATTCTCCTTCTGAGAGTACACATCCTTCCATTCTAGGCAGTTGAAGTCTGGCCACAATATTCACTGAAAATACCCAAAACATTCACATAAACATTGAAATATTCCCCTTATCTGATATGATGCCAACTACATTTGTTTCAGTAAAAAATACAATAAAGAGTTTAACAAAAATCAGAAAAAATTAATAAACATTTAATTTGGAGCTTGTATGTTATGCTGGAACCAATCCCATTATAGGTCCCTATTAGTCATTTTAAAAAGCATATTTTACTCATATGGTTGGAGGTTTGCCACTCTATTTAATCTTCTCTAATTCTCTCTCATCTAATTTATTTATCTCACCATTTCTGCTACATACCTACCAACTTGAATGGTTAGAAGTGTATTTCAGACACATAAATAATTCTCAGGAGGATTGATGCTGATGTGAATCATTGAGCTTTCAGATTAAAGCTAAAAAAGTTGATCACATGCTTTTTGATATTGAATACTTTAGAATTTTCTTTTTATGCAAACATTTCAAAATCAGCATACACAAGGCAAAAAGTACCTGTATTACAAGCGTACAATAGAAGACAACCTGAAAGAAATCAGTCAGAGAGGCTGGGGACATGAATAAAGAAGGTTGTAGGTTTAACATCCCACTTCTAATTGCTCCCCACGCAGAACTCAAATTGACTTAACTAACTAAAACCTTACCCAGACTATAGAAAAAAAGTGTCAAATAAAGAAGAAAGTTGACATACCAAAATCATGATCTCTGTAGCACAGAACACCACCACTGGCAAATACGGCACATACTTTTTCATCAGATGACCACTGAGGTCTCCTAATATAAGTAAAAACAGATGAACAAATATATCGAAAAAGACTTTTACCTGATTTTTCGTAGCAAGAAATTGAAACGCTCAGTCAGAGATCACAGAGCTAAAGAATGAGTTGTTCCAAAATAATGAGAATTTTTAGTTCATCCTTCAGCACTAACCCCCAAACAGCCAAAGGTTACACACTGAGATCCTTCCCAGAATGACTGCCTAGCCATAGTCTGGGTAAGGTTAGTTTGTACATGCATAACTTGGTCTTGTAGCAGTTCAAAGGGAAATATCCATGTTTGTTTTTTCTGTCTCATCTCTAGGTCTTTCTTGTGACTTGTCTGTATTTTCTTGTTTCTATTTGACATACAGCATTTAATGTACTGTTTCTGCTTCATTGTTTCACTACCATCTGTTATTTATGTTAGAAGTTTTTACAATGTTCTCCTAAAGTTCACTTACATTTTGTTTATGATCACTTGACACGCTATGATTTTTTTTGTACAAACTGTCTATGGTCATAAACTCGCTTAATTTTATGCCATTTTTAATGAGAAGCCTAATGAATATGACAGAAATCAATTCCAACATTTTCAGGTAACAAATAGAACATTTCAAATAGGTTGACAATTGGACGTCATGTTGTTTGTATTTCCTACTCACCACACAGCTCTTTTCCTCTGAATGGTTGAGCTGACAATCTCTCCTGTCTGTAGATTCCATATATGAAGATTGTGACTAGCTAATTGATTATCTTTGACAGCTGCAAAAAAGAGTTGTGCACGATTCATGTCATTCTTGCGTTTATTTTTGGTAAAGTAAAAATTCCTCATTGTTCAAAAAAGGATCAATGATAAGTGGCAGAATTGATTTGTTGGAATAAGACATTATCTCATATTCATCAGCCATGTACAAACAATATTTGCATGTAACATGTATTTTGTGCATTGTCCGTGGCATTCATTAAAGACTTTGTATGTTTTTTGTTTTGAAACAGCATTATCTGTCAATATTCATTCCAAGTAAAAAGTAAAATAAATGTTTTGGGTGAAAATCGGACCATGCAACTTTAAGAACTCCACAAAATGTCCACAGAACTTTACTGAACAGAAACAAATAAAATGACCAGGAAAATAGCATGAGAATTGGTACCTTTTTATAAGCAATTTACTTATGTATGCATTAGCTTCTGCTTTGAAAAATTCCTAAACTTCACACTGTCTGCTCTCTAAAAAATTAAAGATTCTAAACCACAACAAACTGATGCCAGAACCACTGAGCTCTAGCTTTCCCTTTAGTATTGGCCAATCACAACCGCAAGTGCACACTCAAGTGTCTAAGAAATGTCTGACACTTTAAAATCCCATTATGTTGACTGAAAGTTACTATGGAGGGCAGGGTTTTTGAATGTATTGATATTATTTATACCTTGATAATTCTGCCATGTAGCAAGGTATGTTCCTAGAGGAGAAAAACAAAGCTGAGCAATCTTGGCCATCTGAATCTGATGGATTATCTGATAGTCTGATAATCTGACCACCTTCGTGCTGAAACAAACAAGGTGACATTAGTCATTAATACCATTAATCTTGTGGGTTAGCTGTCTACTTGTCTGCTGGATTAGCTAATAATCTAATCACCATTGTGATGTAACACGGATAACTTTGGGATGTTATTAATCTAGTGGATAAACTGTCTGATAGTCTACTTTCATTCATTTCATTTCATTTCTTAATTCTGGTTGTGAAGCCAAGGACTCTTAAGAAAAGCAAACTTAATCACTGTACTAGCAGAGAACCCCATGGAGAGAAGACATTGAAGGAAGCTTCAGTTTTAGATGTGGGAGGGAAACCTGGGAAAAAACACACATATATCAGGTAGGGACTGAAAACCCAATCTACATAGTGCCCCGAGAGGGATTCAAACTGGGGTCCTTGAGGTGGAAGGTGAGAAAAGATACCACAACGCCAACCCAATCGCCCAAGGGAGGGGGAGTGGACGATGGCATGCATGTCATCTGGTAATTTTGAAGTCTTTAAGTCAGCCAATCAGACCAGTAAATAAATGGGCAAACAAATCTCACTACATTATTAAGTTGAAACTGGATTATCCGATAATTTATTAATCCCATCAAAATCTTACCACTGTCCATTGCACCAAGCAAACATAGACCCATCTGAGCTGTAAGCCATAACTCTACAAGATGAGCTGTCATCTCTGTAAAATCAGAAAATCAAAATTCTTTCACAATCAAAATATTACTAAAAACCTTTATTACATGCAGTCAAACATATGGTATTGGTAACTGTTAGGAACATAACAACTTTACAAAGTTTTCGGCTTTCTATGATACAGCATTCTGAATAGACAAAAATAAATCAAACAGCAGAAAAATGAAAAAAAAACACCCAGCACTGTACAATGAAAGTGCATGCTACACTAAAGTCTTCTGTGACAGAAAAGTAACAGTGACAACTTCAACTTGAATATCTATTGAATCAGAGCCAAACAGTTTGGGGGTTCTAATTGAAGGGTGCTATGACCTGATGTTATGAAGCAATGTTATGATTCATGACTCATGATACCCAGTGACCCCAGTTTCCAAAATTAAAGGCTAGTGAAGTATAGTCTTTCACATTGTCTCTGAAGTATTTGTCACTTCAACTTCTGGTTTGAAAACATCCAGATTATTCTGGAGATATGACTTGTTGTCATCATGGCTTCACAAATACAGATTCATTTACATGTTTTATCCGTGTGTGAGGTACAAGGTTATGTGAGTCTTGCATGTATATCTGTCAGTAACTAAAGTTTTTTCAAGGATGTGATTAAAAACATTATCTATGTATTGTTGGATGCTCTTGGATCTCTCCAACAGGTGCCTTTTTCATTATTCAGAAAACTGCACCTTCTTCTAACCAAAGAAAAAATTACTCGAGCGGAACTTGAACCTGCAACCTAAAGATTAACATGCCAGTGCTCCATCAACTGAGCTATATAGCCCTCTGTTGGCGGTCTCCCAATTTTTTCAGCGTCTTTGTTTGGGGATGCGAGTCAGAAGCCATTCAACTTGTAGGCTAACTGCCATATAGCCAGAGATCAGAGAACACCCAAGTTTAGGATACAGCCTGGGAAGTGGCAGTTGAGGGATTACCTAGTCAGTCAGTTTCCATTGTGGTATATGTATATTACTACCTTTCTTGTATTACCAAACATCCATTTCACATGCTTGACATTTTTTTCAAATTTTATATTTTGGCTTCTAAATCTAATAACAATGTTATCTAAGCAATATTTAGTGAAATTATGGTTAAATATATTTAGATTTTGAAGAATTCAAGGTTTAAGTCTGTCAGAAGGTCCAAGTGTCTGTGAGTTTTGCAAGTATGAGAATCTTTTATTGACAAGGTTCAGATCAAGTAAGAAGATGGCGACAAAGACAAAAAGAACATGGAATACTCTTAAGAGGTGTTCGGGTTGTGCAAACCCTGACCACCAACTGATACAAAAATAAAATATAATCTGAATATAACATCTCATAGTCATATACCTCTTAAATTGGACATTATCTCCGTAGTCTGGAGGTCCATGGACCATCCACATTCCTTCTGAGCCACGAACTGAGCACAACAATAGGAAAAAGCACTTTTCATTAAGATCTTTAAGTTTACTTTAACATAACAAATAAAATAATAATCCATGATTGTGAATATGATATGAAAAGACCTTGAATTTTGCACTCAATAAAGTTCTGCAATTTTCCCATTGTGAGATTGACAAAGTAGTCGATATATATTTATACTAATTTTAACTGCAACTGACTGTCACCATGGAGGTAGAAATTTAATTTCTACCTCCATGCAAGCTGTCACTGAGTCAATGTGCCACTGCCAGGCAGTAATGTAATAATATTGGCAGTGGTCACTTGACGTTTTTTGACTGGTGGTGCTACCTCCATCATGTCCATCGATCGACTCCGGCCATGTGGGGAAAAATGTCCGTATCCTGCCACCACTTTTCCCCTCATTTTTACCCAAACGAATATCTCATTTGAGTAAATTAGATACCATTTTATTTCATAACGAATGAAAAAGTGGTGGCTGGATACGGAAATTTTTCTCCATGTGGTTACAACTGTAACCACCAGTCCATGCTGTAACTGACGTTACATTATTTATTGTCATTGACGTTAGACATTCTGACATTAGCAAAAGCAAATGAATGAATGATGGGGAAAAGTAAAAAGGCAAAACTTAATATAAATTGTTTTGTTTTTTTTCATTTTAAATTTAATGCCACACCAGGCACTAACTGGCATTTTTACCAGCTTATTTATAATACATTTTCTTATCGTCCTACAAAGGCAATATATTAAAATAAATGTTTGTAATTAAAAAATACACACGTGCCACTTGATGCCTGGGCGCCGCCATCTTGCCAACTGATAATTCATATATGTGTGCGCGCGCATTCACTCTCGAAACGCTGTGTGACGTCAGGGGAGCCCCACCATTGATCTCAATAATATATAAATAGAGATCAATGAGCCCCCACCAGCGCACAGAGGTCCACACAAAAACACACACACACACACACACACACACGTCGTTGTCGTACGTTGACGTCATCACTTCGAGCTGCGCGCTTTAATGATAATAACATGTTATACTATTAATAAAGATGGGGGTTAGAGGCGCAGCCTAGGGTAGACAGCCTTGACGAAACCTGCACTCTTCCGGTCGTATCTGTGTGTGATTATTTTCAGACGGACTCTGTGGGCTTTATGGGGAGCGCCCTTGTTTAGAGACTTCGACGTACGGCAGGCGCGCTATCAAAGAGTCAGGGCATAGAGAAAGGGGGATTATCGGTTGACTGGCATGATAACTGGTCTATGCACGCACCCCGGCGGACTGTGAGTGACCAATGGTCATATTTCCCCGGTGATGCCAAAAGCCGAGAGGAAAACAGGACCCTCTTCTTGCCACTCACATAATGCCAGAATAAAACAACCTCAGCCAAAAAAATATATACAAAAAAAGGGTTTTTTACCGGAAGTATATAAAGGACACGGTAACAAAAACAGTATTCTTCCCGGGCGACGGATTACTAATTCGCCCAGGCAGATTACTAATTCGATCGCCCGGGCGGAGTAGCCTTTTTTAAAACCACGGTCCTTTTATACACTTCCGTAGTTTTTAGCCGAATGAGCATTAATTCTCGAGATTCATTTTTTCAGTCGCTGTTCACTCTGTTCACGCCATGAAAGGTGTAGCCAGCCATTCAACAACTTAGAGTATATTGCCCGGTGGAATCTAGCCATTCGTCAAGTTCTTCGAGCTAAGACAGTTGCGACTGGGGGACCGGAGACCATACGCACGAGTGGTGAAGCCACACACAGCGCGTGATGAGGGACTGTTCCAACTTGTCAGGATTTAGTTTTTCTTTATTTATTGATGTTTGCTACCCTTCCGGGACAAAGTTCCAAACCAATAATGAACGAGGGGTCAGCATACATTAGCCTACTAAATGCATTGTGATTGGCAAACCTTTCTGCACTTTACTATTTTTCTATAATTTGCTATGGTGATGGAAATAGTTGCTATCCTGGGCCCAATTTCATAGAGCTGCTAAGCGCAAAAATTTGCTTAGCATGAAATTTCTTCCTTGATAAAAACAAGATTACCAACCAAATTTCCATGTGTTGCATATTGCTTGTTACTGGTAGTTAGCTGTTGTTTGCTTATCCTGAAAATCACGTGGAAATTTGGTTGGTAATCCTGTTTTTATCGAGGAAGAAATTTCATGCTAAGCAAATTTTTGTGCTTAGCAGCTCTATGAAATTGGGCCCTGGTCGTTGCAAGCGTGGCTGACATCATCTGAACTAAACGCGCACGCGCGTCACTCGCCGCGCGTGCGTACAAGCCATTCCCACTCTTATTTTTTAAGGGTATGGATAACACTAACAGACCTTACTGGTTACTGTTTTTTTTTTTTTTCTTCTTAACTCCTGGAAGAAAAAAACACTAATTCAGAGTAAGATCCGATCATAAGCTCGGGATGGGACACTTCATTTGCGCTCGAAGTCAGTCAGGGGGCCTAATATTGTAATAACTATCCGTTGTATACAAACGTGATGGGACATGTTTGTTTACATCGTGTTTTTGTTTGTGGATGCTTCAATTCAAGGCCCCTATTTACTGAATCATAAAGTGTGAATCTTTAAAGTTATGTCAAACATAGGGTCTTACAGTTAAAATGTTTTTATTTCTGAAGTATCTTACTAGAGCAAGTACTACCTCCATGATATGACTTTAAAAATGCAGAATTTGTGAGGCAAAAAAACAAAAATCAGATTTGATGAATATGCATGATAAACTAATATAGGTCAAAAGTCGCGCGCGGTTGTCGAGATTTTGTGGTGAACGTTGAAAATGGCGTCTACTTCTGACGAAAATCTCCTCGAAGGGGAACTGCAGTCACAGTCACATTCCAACTTTTCAAATATTCGACTATCCGACTGCAAATGTCCTATTTGCATGAGTATCCTTATTGAACCTGTTCGAATGCCTTGCAATCATGAACTATGCATGCCATGTTTTCGTCAGAATGTCGAGGAAGCGAACTTCACTTGTCCGATGTGTCGTCTGCGGATAAGTAACTGGGCCAGGCGCTGTGCCAGAGAAAACAAACTTGTTGATGAACGAAGATGGAGGGAAATACGGGAGGCGTTCCCCGCCCAATGTCAGCGGAGATTGGCAGGGGAGGATGAAGACGAAGAAGAGGAAGAAGTGTTGGGTAACTTTTTAAAAGCTGTACAAACTGTTGTATTTTATTAATTTAAACGATAAATCACCACCTTTACGCCTTCTTTCTTTCAGTCGGAGGAAAAAGAAAAATATTTACGTTATTAGTACTAGTGTAGTTAGTAGAGTAGTGGTATACTAGTATTATAATATTACTATATTCCCCCTATAATAAAAATAAAGGTAGGGTCAACGTTTGTTTTTGGCAACGTAATGCTGATTTATATAGTCGTAACCCCCCCCCCCCCCATCCTGCCAACGGTCACAGGATGAAGGGTTATGATTATCGCAACTAATTCATAGACAACAAAACTATCAAAAATCACCTGTGAAAGTTTCAGCTCAATGTGTATTCAGTGAATACACACTGTGTATAGTGTCTGCTTGCTGGGATTGAGAAAAATAACACAAACTGTCATGATATTTTCACATGACCATCGAATCAATTCACGCTAAGCAAGGTTACAGCAGGTACCAACCACATCTCTGGCTGCGGCATTCGTGAATGGACACCAACCTCAGATATCTGAGATGAATCATTTCTCAGATTCAAAGGTTTTTATTGATTTCTGTTTTCAACGAGGGAATTTTGACTAAATTTCACAGGATGCTAACGCCATTATCATCTTTATAATAAGTAGGCTAACACAAAAACAAAATTTGGAGTCGTTTCCAAAGTGTGACCCTACCTTTAATAAAATCAAACATTTAATTTCAGTACAAATGTTAATTGAGAGGTGAGGTCATGGTGGTAGACAAATGTCTATTTATGCCTCTACACTACAGATACAGACAAGAAATGCATAAGTATTAATTACTTGTTAACGTGGTGGCTGCTCTACATTCTGACACCTCTATTAATGTTCCGACAACCCTATGTTCTGAAAAACCCTTCATGATTTACATGCTAGAGTTAGGGTTAGATGGGATTAGGGCAAGACACTACACAGGTGTCGGAACATAGGGGTACCATATTAGTAAACTTTAGCCGGTACCAGCACTACATCCACTATCTAAAGAAGAACATAACAATATTTACTTTTGTTTCTCGACCAAAATTCATACTTCACAATATTTATACCTGGTTTAATACTCACTCAGATTGATTGAATAAGGAAAATAAGACTAAGACAAGAGTGATATAGGATATTATGGTTCAATTTTGCAATTTTCAAGGCAAGTCTGTTGAGCAGGCAAGCTTTAAGCTGTGATAATATTGCTCTTGGTCATGTCCCTGAGACCAATCAAGCTCGAGAATCAAGGGTTTTTGGTTATATCGCAACTAGCAGGCTACATAACAGAAACAACCGGCAAATGAGGATGAAAAAGAAGAAGAAATTAATAGTGTTTTAAGTATGATAATGGTGTGCATTGGCCTTCTGGTCTTAGCTTTAGAATCCTCCAACTACCGTTGGGACCAGTCCCAACATGACTGTTACAGTTGGGACGGCCCAACTCTAGTTGGGATTGCCAGATACTGATAGTGACATTGATAGAGATAACTGCATTCAGTGGGCCTAAAACAGCAATTTTCAATTATCATAAGTAGTCAAGTTTCTCTCAGCTTACACCAGGGCTCATAGGCCCTACTTGATACATGGCAAAACTTGAGAAAAAGTTGATCGTTACTTCATCATGTATATTGCATGTAACTGAATTTACACTCACTACTCTGCCAGCAGTCTAGTGTTGCGACCATCCCACGTAATGTATGCTGGTTCCCTGCATGGTAAAAGAACTCTGTATCCCAGATAGTTCAGCCATCCCAACTGTAACACTCCAGTTGGGACCAGTCCAAACTATAGATTGGATGATTCTTAATGTAAAAATTTTCATTAAATTGTTTTGACATTTTTTGTAAAAGACATTAATGATTACATCGGTAGTTGACTTGTTTCACTATACATTATGTATAACACATTTTTTTCGAAATAATGATACATATTGTGTGATGACACATTGTGATTGTCAGTATCACAGTAGAATGATTGTAGTATTCTTCAGTAGGAGCAGGAAGGCCACTTTTCAGCTGAAATCCTCTTTTTTCTTTTCATAGCACCATGGAAAACTGAAAAACACAATACATAGTTAACAGGGCTCGAATTTGGTGGGAAGATCCATAAGACCTCAGGGCTTGTAGCTAAAACCTTTTGCTAGGCCATTTTCAAAATGAATCAAAATACTAAAACTGTATATATTTGAACAGAAAACTTACCTCATTTTGTTTTTTTTGGTTGAGAATCCTTCGATACTCAACAGAATGGAAAAGTATTTATTAGACTCAAAGTCTACATTGAACATCAGTTGTCTATTTTTAAAGATATTATACACATTGAGATATTACTACTCAATTGAAAAACACAAGACTGCTGGACTTGTCAAGTGGTGAGTTTTTTGGCCCGGAACTAAATTCACTGGCCTCGGGCCTGCAGTCCAGTGTACACATGTATATTTTGAGCCCTGGTTAAGTTTGGCTGGCCATTTGGCATACAAAGTTGTTGCCTGAATGAGGAGTTTGCATTAAGTCCGCACCAAGGCAAAGCTGGTATCCTGTCATACTCAACGTACTCAAGTGTTTCCTGGGTCCAGCACAGACAAAAATAAAAATCTAAACTGGTATTTATTGTTTACTTGTTTTCCCCCAGATATTTTACCAGGAAAAAGAATTTGTGAACCAGGAGCAATAAAGCAAGAGTACAATGAAGCAGTTGAGAAGGTATGCTGCATTGATTAAGAAACATCGTAACAATTTGTATTTATGTACAAGCACATAGTTTGAAGAAAATGTCTGAACTCTTGTATGGACCATGTGACTCATTTTACAAAGAACTAAGATTGATTTTAAAATGTGTATCGATATTGTAAGTGCTCAGCAAAGTGTGCTACTGTACAAATTACTGTGGTAACATTGAGAAGTCATCTTCAGATGAATCTTGAAGTGTTTTGTGAAATAGAGCCAGGGTTACTTTTCTCAGTGAGTCCTTGTTATCGATTAGCTGTATTTTGTGCTGGTGTGCATGGTGTGGAAGAAGAGTCTGTCCCCCTTCAGCAGTGATTGCAAGCCTGTCTTATTTGTCATACGGAGTCCGGCCAAGCATGCACCTAGTGCACTGATTCCAGGCATGGAGTCCATCAGGACAGCAGCCATGGCACAACTGTTCATTTCCAGGTTTTGCGGTTATGTTAATAGCTTAATGTAACTGTGTCTTGATTGGCTATTAAAATATAAATATGCAATAGGCAAGCCAACAAACAACTTGTCTGCAGTTGAAGTTAGACTGTTCTGTTTAGTCTGTTCAGTGGGGAAGTGGCAAAAAAAGGCTTATCGTAGTTTAATCATACAAACAGATTGGAAATAATAGACTATACAACACTTTTAAAGTACAACTACTGCTTTGGTCTTTACTAAAAATGCAGTCTGTAAAGACACAATGCTGGGATATTACCTGAAAAATTACAGACTCCGTGCGCTGACTATCGGGCAAAGGGATAGCGCAAGACTGCCTTGCAATCAATTCGCCCAGAGATTCTGTCCCCTCCATTTGGTGCGTCTACTGTATGGGGGACACACACCAGGGGATAAAAATCCCATATGATAAAGGCTACCATGCAAGAATTCTGCACATTTTTCTATGGCAACAACTTCAAACTATTAACTTACTGTAATTCTTAAAAACCTACTCTGATCGAGTTAGGCTATGACATTTTTGACAACCTTTGTTGAAATAAAAAATTTATAATAATAAATAACAATAATAATGATTTTAAATTGGCTCTCATTGATATCATTGGGGCTCTTATAAAATGAACTTTTGGAATTGGTGCTTTAAAAAATATATATATATATCGCTTAACATTGAATGAAGGAGAGAAAAATGCCCACAATGTTCATTAGTAATGGTAAATTGATATTGTTTACTCCCACACCTGTAGCTGAAATGTGAACGCCAGCAGATGGCAGATATTGAGGTACAGAAGAGTGAGGAATACATTGCCTGGTTACAGAGGGAAGAAGTGCGACTGTATGAAGAACAACAGAATAAGTTAGCACTACAACAGAAACTTGATGAGGAACTGGCTCGGAAAATGTCCAAAGGAGGGGCAAGCCCAACAGAGGTTTGGCTTTATCTCTTTATTTGAGGAGAGGGATACAGTGTATCTCTTTACTCATCCCCTTTGGTTGATGACAGTCATCTCTCCCTTTGGTTGATGGCAGTCATCTCTCCCTTTGGTTGATGACATTCATCTCTCCCTTTGGTTGATGACAGTCATCTCTCCCTTTGGTTGATGACAGTCATCTCTCCCTTTGGTTGATGACAGTCATCTCTCCCTTTGGTTGATGACAGTCATCTCTCCCTTTGGTTGATGACATTCATCTCTCCCTTTGGTTGATGACAGTCATCTCTCCCTTTGGTTGATGACAGTCTTCTCTCCCTTTGGTTGATGACAGTCATCTCTCCCTTTGGTTGATGACAGTCATCTCTCCCTTTGGTTGATGACAGTCATCTCTCCCTTTGGTTGATGACATTCATCTCTCCCTTTGGTTAATGACAGTCATCTCTCCCTTTGGTTGATGACAGTCATCTCTCCCTTTGGTTGATGACAGTCATCTCTCCCTTTGGTTGATGACAGTCATCTCTCCCTTTGGTTGATGACAGTCATCTCTCCCTTTGGTTGGTGACAGTCATCTCTCCCTTTGGTTGATGACAGTCATCTCTCCCTTTGGTTGATGACAGTCATCTCTCCCTTTGGTTGGTGAGAGTCATCTCTCCCTTTGGTTGATGACAGTCATCTCTCCCTTTGGTTGATGACAGTCATCTCTCCCTTTGGTTGATGACAGTCATCTCTCCCTTTGGTTGATGACAGTCATCTCTCCCTTTGGTTGAGGACTGTCATCTCTCCCTTTGGTTGATGACAGTCATCTCTCCCTTTGGTTGATGACAGTCATCTCTCCCTTTGGTTGAAGACAGTCATCTCTCTAGACAAAACTGGCTTCAACAAAAAGGTGCGTCTTATCTGACTCTTAAAGGTCCAAAACAATCACTGTGTATTATCTATTGGTGTGCCTCATCTGATATCGATTGAGTTCATTACGATGATCACTGATGTGTGAAATCTTACATTAATACCATTATTTCGTCCAGGGTAATTACTTGTTATAAACTTTTTCTCAAAATAAAACCTGCACCGTTCACGTTGTGTAGTTTTCAAAAGCTTTGACGAAAGTTACCGATGAACAAAGTTTATGGCCATGCTGTTGCCCACAATAATAATAATAATACCGGCGCAAACCAAAGAGGACCAATGCTGCACACAGTACACTGCTATAGCACGCACACCAGTGACATACCGGTGACAGGTACTAGTCATTATTGTTCAAGTCGTTTTTGTATGTTATCCTGTAATGCACTGCTGGGTTTTGTCATCGGGGGAAGTATGTTCTTATTGTAAAAGCATTATTAATAAAGCGCTCTCTAGCATTTGCTGGTTCTTGCATGTATTGTAGCGTGCAAAAATGCAAGATAACAAAGACTAGCAGTTCATTCATTGGGAAACGTTGGGAAAACGTGTGTGCGTGTGTGTGTGTGTGTACACACACGTGTGCGCTTGTTGTGTAACAAGAAAACCATAAAGCAATGTTTTACAAAAATACAAAAATAATAATAAAAACTCATGATAGAAAAAATTATGATTCTTTCACGTTGTGGTAAGTATTTTTTATAATCATCACAATGACCCCTGTATGTGGTGATACCAGCAGTGAATGGGACCTGCGTGTGGTAAAAGTCATGTTGCTTCTTATATACGGCAGTGCGCCTTTATACGTTAACACTGGAATCTTATTTTGGTAATCTAATGGTACTGCGCCTTATACGCCGAGCGCCTTATACGCAGGAAGTTACGATACACGTATTTTGTAAAGTTGCAAAATGCTATTTAAGTAAATGTAGCCTCACAAAGGTACAAACTACAAGTATTATATACCACTGGAAAACATTTTGATAACTGAATTATAATATGCTATGAATTTCAAAAATTTTTCCCCATGGACATGATCAGGCCAGAGCCGTGCCACTCTGCATATGGGGGGGGGGGGGGGGGAGAGGGGCATAGTCATTTGCAATGTGAGACCACTGATTGGTCAGTATTAATGATATCATCACTGATAATGTCCTCAGTAGCAAATCAGTGATTCACTACCTAGCCAAGATTGAGGGTCATTGATTGGACATGGATGACATCATCGCTTCTGTTTGGTAATTCTCCCTTCGACTTGGCCAATGAGTGTTCAGGTATCCTTTAATTGGGGGGGGGGGTGTTAACATCAGACCTCCCAAAGTGCCAACATGTATTTTGGCTTATTTTTTACCCATTTTAGGCTTTTACAATTTTGTTTTTAATTTTTATGACATTTGATGATGCCGTTTTTAGGGACTTAAAAAAAAAGTACTCCATAGGCATTGCAAGTCTCATTGATTTGAACATGTATGCTCCAAAGTGTGAAAAAAAAGCCTAGTAAACTTCATTATCCGCTCAAAGGCACCAAAGTTTAACCAATGGAGTTGAATGATATCTCTCCGGTTGAAATTATTTGTCTATTTTTTACTCTTGGAATTGTAGGAGGAGATTCGGGCTCGTACTCTACATGAACAAACATTAAAGGATGAAGAATATGCAAGGAAGCTACAAAAGGAAGTCTTACAGGTATATTGTTGAAACACACAAAAATATCTTGATACAAGTAAATAACATGCTCTTTTCAAATGAAAATGCTGTTTTTTTTTAAACTCAACATGTCTCGAAATAGCAACCAAAACAGTGATTGTTTCTGTATAGACTGCAGTATCCACATTCAACGTTTTCAACAACATCAATATTTTGACTTTATTTTTAGATTCCTCAGGCAACGACTTCTCCAAATACCACCACCGTTGTCTCCAAGAAATTTTCTCGAAACTCGTCAAGAAACAGCAATACCGGTACCTCCTCTTCCATCAAGTGCCTTCGAATTGATAAGTTCCTCTCTCCATGTGCTAAGCAAGCATCCCCTCAGTTACAACATTCTTCCAAAGCATCTTCATCCAAATCTTTGAACAATACTTCATCCCCAGGTATGAGCATTTCTTCATCGTCAAGTCACAGGGCCTCTAGTGGTTCATCTGTGTCAAGCATAAGTTTAGATTTTGATAAACCATCTACATCTAAAGGAGTTAACAAGGAACCAGTTTTGTTTGGTGACCCCCCGTGGGGTGATAGGAGCTCAAGTGAATGTGTGCTTGAAATTGTTGCAGATCCAACAAGCCCCACTGTCTCTTACCCAAGCCCGAGTAGCGATGCAAGCCTGAAGAGTTTGAAAGATTGTTTGCTTAATCCAGAGTATGAATTAGACACCCAAGGGATTCAGAAAGATGAGGAGGATAGCAAGAAAGAGAGTGCCTTTGAAAGTGTTAAGAGTAAATCCATTGAAGCAGAAGGTGGCGATTCTAAGACCTTGAGGAAGCGATCAGACAGCATGACCAGCACAGACAGCATCTCCCCAGAACTCAACCACTTTAGGCCCATTGATATCTCACCACGGACATCACACCGTAGACTTGCCAATGGGCGGCAGGAGTCACCAAAAGTTGTACATACCACTCCCCGGAATCTAACCAATCTATCACAAGATGAGTCAGTTGGGGACACAAGCTTACCTCCTCTAGTTAAGGCAAAGTTTGACTCTCTGCTCAAGGAGAAGAAGAAGAAATTAGGAGATTCCTCCAAGAGCACCATGACTGGAGCAGGTATCCAAGGAAGAACTAGCATGTTAATGAGACAAGAACTTAACAGACGTCTCCATCGCAAACCATCTGGAAACAGGCATACCCTACTGAATTCAGCAACCCAGAGGCAACTCACTAGACCAGAAAAGTCTCCTCTTGCAGAAGGCCGAGTGGATGGGAGCACAAGTAACAAACAAGAATCCAAAAAGAAAGTTTCTCCAACAGTAAAAAACGATATTCATAAAGGTTCAAGATATAACTTAAAAGAGGCAGATGGAGATTCTGATTCTGATGATGTAACCATGACAGATTTGGATGATGAGAGCCAGAAAATAAGTGCCACAGAAAATAACTTAAATATGGAAGCAGTGAATGTGAGGAAAACAGAAAGTGCAGTTCAGCTTGAAATTCCAGTGCAACGATTGGAAATGAATTCCAGGGAGAAAAGAAAGAGTAGCAGCCCTCAGATGCAAAGAAAGAAACTAAGACTTGAAGATGCAAGTTCACTTAAGCGTCTGAATGAAATCAAGAGTGGCAGTGGAGATGCTGAGAACACTTCTGATCAAAAGAAAAGCCCTGGAAAGGTTTATCATATGAAGATGAACCAGCCTAAGCCTAAACAATCCACCATTAAGAAATTATTCAGTAGCAAAGACGTGGAAACAGAACAAAACCATTCAGTTTCCCCAAAGAGACGGAAAGTGCCATCAAGAAGTAGTCAGAGTCCACCCTTGCCATCGTTGGTGCCAAGCCCTCATCATAATAAACTCAAAACAAACATAAAGGAGACGTCAACATCCGACAAAGTTCACTCAGAAAACTGCCAAGAAAATATTTCCAGGTTTGAAAAAGACAGACACAAAGTTGGTGTTCCCACCCCTGACAAAGGCATCTTGTTGGACACCAAACAAGATTCCAATCAGGAGAAGAATGGGCACTTGGTGAAACCAGTTGCTCCCATCACCTCAGAAGGTAAAAACACTCATTCCCCAGAGGCATTCAAGAAGAACTCAGAGTATTCAATCACAAAAGCTAAATCCAAACTGAAAGACCCTCCCTCTCCCCAAGGCAGTGATCAGCAGAAAACTTTAAGTCCAAAGGTATTGCAGAAGACGCCATCAAAGACGCGCCGAAACACCATCTGGAAGTACATGGAGTTGGTCAGTGAGGAAGAAAGAAGAATACAACAGGAAGAGGAAGATAGAAAGCTTGCATTGAAACTTCAGGAGGAATTTGACAAACAAGAAAGACGACAGATGTCCATGGTGGATAGATCACAGGGTGCAGAAGCTGCATACGAGCTCAGAGACAGATTCAGGGCTTCAGCAAAGAAAATAACAGTAGATGTAGAAAGTGATGATGATATATTTGATTGATGTTGATGTTAAGAGTCTCAGGTCTTAACACTTCATTCTTTATGCGGCAAGGCAAATTGTTCTCTTAAAAGTCACAGTTACATGTATGAGAGATCTAAGTTTCTGTTTGAATATAACAAGAGTCACAAAGGGAAAAACCAGGGAAATTGAAGCTGCTGGTTCTGTGAAGTTCAAGGCCTGAAAGACTTCCTCTTCAATACAATCACGGTCCAAGTTGTGAAGGTTTTGTATCAACCAATGAAACATTGCACTTGCATTATATGATATTAGTAAGTCATTGTAAAAGGTCACCTATCCACTTGCCCCTGGTTTGTCAATAGAGGCTCACGGACCCTTTTCTTTCAGTGTTACTACTGCAGTGAATGACAAATAGTGGGTTTTGAACAATCAGGAGAAAAGTACATTGGAACACATTTTGAGAAACAGTGTACATGTACTTTGCGTTCAGTGCAGTTATTAGTTATTTGTTCAGAATGCACCAAAAAAGATATTCAGGAAGATACTTCACACTAGGATGCAAAGTGAATATTTGTTAGGTAGATTAAGTTATCAATGGTTTTTTTTTAAATTCTACTTCATGGCTGCACTTACAACATGGCAGTCATTGTTTGTCAACTTAAAAAGGTATATTTTTAATGTATGTATTAGATAAAATGACTGTCAATACATGTAAACAAAATTGTAACATCAAGAAAAGCTATTTTTATTTAACTTTTTATTTTGGGGGGTCAGAATTTTGTTTTGCATTTATATTTCAATACAAAGAAAGGTTTTGCAGAATCGATTGCAGATTTTAACTACTGTACATATTACTCAATGATTAATTGTATTTCTTGTTAAATGAGATTACACAATGTTAACAGGCCTGTACTTCATAATCCTGGTAAATAGGATGGGAATCTCTCTGAACAATGTAAGTTTGAAACACTCCCATCTTTGTTAAATCATGAATGCGTGGGTTTTTTTTTCTTCTTTTCTTAAATCTAAGACGTTTATGAGTACGTTTAACAAATTACCACAGCACAGGAAATGCACACAGGTCTAATGAATGGTATGCATACACATGTCAAATTCATGCATAAACTGCTTCATTTAGTTACAAAAGTGCCAACTGTGTATTTACTTGTGGAATTTAAATTGCTCCCATTTCATGTTTAAAAATAATGAACTTGGATATTCACACAAAAACATAAAACTGTATGCTGTAAACACAATGTACAAGACAATTCTCTGCTGTTTGTTTTTTTATCAATTTGTAACATTCAGCACAAAGTTGTTGATCACTTGTGCACAAACATAGCAGGCTTGTGTTGCGCGTGAGTTTTCTTCACAATGTCATCACCCGTTTTTTAGAAACATGTTTGTCGGGTTCACTTTTACCTTTCTTTCTGAAAAGAATACTGAATGTACTAGTACGCTTCCGATGTTGTCCACCATATGCATTTATGTTCTTTATAAATTAACTACAAGGAGGAAAAAACAAGCTGCTTTCTGCCTTGTATTACATACATATATTTCATAATATACACAGTCTGAATCTTCTTGGCATAGTTACATGATTGTTATTGGTTTGATAAAGCTTGTTAATATTAATATTATTTTTCTGTTGAGAAGTATGGAGTTTCATGTATTGTTATATAAACTTACTGGTATTGGATAAATGTTCTCAGTATTTGAATGAATTTGGGCATTGTTGGTATATTTCAAATGCACTATTGGTAGACTATGCAAAATTTATTTGTAGAAACACACTTTAATCATGCTTTAATTGAGAGCGCATAAATATGCTCACTGACCCAGCACAAACAAGTATACAGGTACCCAGTTCAAATACCATGTGCTATTGATTGCAACTGGTTCTCGTAGCAGATACATTTACTTCAATTAATTTGTGCTAAGCAGCTGTATGAAAATACATTGTTTTGGGTTTGATGTCTGGTTTTATTTCAAGTAGTTTGAAATTATGTAGAACATATTCCATTTTATGACCCACCAAAAGTGCCTTTAAAGTTAAAACTTTCTAAATGAAAATACAAGTTTAGAAGTTCCATGTACTTCCATGGCTTATTTTGTATAGATTTTTAATTCCTGTACAGTGTGATTAACTGATGCTATGGCTTTATTATTGGACTTATGTATTAAGTGTGGAAAGCAATGTTACTTCAGAATACAGTGTGAGATGGTAGAATAGATTTGGTCAGTTTGAACAGCGGAGTATTCATACAATGGCTCTTGTAAAGTTGTTAATTAAATAATTATACAGCTTTTATAATGATTGGAACAACAAATATCAATCACCTAGATGATCAGAAATAATGAGGTACGACTCTTATCACATGAATGCCTGTAATGTCATGATTTAGGAGCATCTCAATGTTTGTACACATTTTGAAGAGAGTTCAATAGCTAAGACCAGTGCATAATTAAAATAGAGAGTCATAGACTGATAAACAAACATGTTACACTTGGATTGGTAACATTCTGTTTTTAATTTCAAGTAACGTCTTGTAAATTGACTTCTATATAGTTTTTGTTTGAATTGATTTAAGTTTTCTCCATTTTTGTAAAACTGTAAATACCAATATACATTTATCTGATCGATATTATTTAAAAAGACGTATACATTTTAACAAATTTTTACATCAGATTGTAGCCCAGACAATTCTGTACATAAAAGAAATTGCTCATTTATTAAAGTTTTTTTATAGTGGAAATGGAGATATGTATTTTAATATTTGTAATTTTTACATTAGATAATTAAATAGGTGTAATTTCAAAACATTATTTTTTCAAGACTCAATGTTCGACAAAACTAATAACGACCGAGTTTGAAAGTGTATAAAAAAAACATGACATTTGACATTTGTATTAATTTAAGAATCAATTTCTTAATTCATTGTATAACAATTTGTCCTGGCATTTTTAGACACATTTTACCTAAGCATACATATTGGTTAAGTACAAGACAAAATTGCTTAGCTGAAGCAGGTTCCCACTTAGCTTAGTTCCCAGTCAAAATGTTATTGCATGGACATAATGTAATTATAAATCCATGTACAAGACTGTGTGACAAGTAAGGCTTAATGACAAGCCCATCAAACGCTAATACACGCACTAGAGTCTTCCACATTGACTTTTTGCAGCTTTTTCAAATTAAGTACCGCACTTATAGAACACTTTTTGGATAAATAAATCAGACCAAATAACGATACAAATGTGAATCATACAGATATTGAATTCCTTTTATTCATACATTAAATGAAATAAATTCACTTGATAAAATCCGGACTGTTTCTACTTTACTCAGATTCCTCAAACAGAACATAGTTTACCTTGAGATTATATACTTTTGTTCTTTCATGCATCCAATACTTGTATACTAGCCTCATTTGGCAACATTTAGTCTAATGAACAAAAATAACGTGGCTCATTGGACATGACATGTAGTGTATATTTTACTAGCATAGCAAAATGTACAAGTTAATCGTAGTGTGATTCTTAAAGTATCAAATTTGGGGATAAACGAACTTTCCGATGTTAAAGTTACAAGCACCAAATCATCCTACGAAATTTTTCCATCAAATTGTCATTTCATCTGTGGCTTTTTAAAGTAATGACTTATTGAGATCTCCAGCAAAACAAACTTGGGCAAGCAGTTATAGACCATTACATGGTTGAATATCAACCAATGTGATTAGCTACCAAATGATTTCAAAACTTCAATGCAATATGTAACAGGCAGTTGAAGTCAATAACCGTGTCACACACCACACACTTATCACAAAATGCGCTGCGCAATCAATATGCAAGTGTGGTCTATTGTATGTAATAGTCCATTCTTAAATCATTTTTCTGATATTCATTATGAACTTTTGGTGAAAAATAAGGACTGGTTTCAATGTTGCAATTTTTTTTTAGTGGCCCATACATGCAAGGCAAAGAAAGTTGTACGGTCAAAGTTCAGTTTGACTGATTATTAAGACTGCTTTTAAACTATGCAATGTACTCTCTGACTGACTTGATATCACTTGTCAAGTTATCAGATGAAATACTAAATATTGCAAATTGAAAAGTCAGGCCTTTTGCTATAACATATGTATGAAACTCCTCAATTTGGTTATGCTGAATAGTTCAGCAACCTTAGTGACCAATTTGTATTAAGCATTGGTGCCACATGGTTGAATTACCTCTTCCCCTATCATACAGCACAACATATGTTGACAACAAAACCAGTCTCAATGCATTGTATGCATATTATTTGGTTGGTGAACAGAGTTATGCCCAACAAGTGTGCAAAATAAGGGGGGGGGGTGTTGTCTCACAAGTCTTTCTGTGAAATGTTCAGTTATCCAGAAAAGTATTGACACTAATAAGCAACTATTGTCATTTTCCCTGCATGCTGTACATGTTATGAAAGCTCAATTACACAAAGGCCTACTCATCCACTAATTAACAGTAGATCAAATGAGCAGGACAAGCTCTTTCAGAAGTAATTCTTATTACTAGGAGACTCTACTCAGAGATAGTAGGTGATGTTTACAATAGAAACCAGTATTATAACTAGCTTTTAAGTGATAGTACATTATTGACTTTTGAAGGAGCAAACACTGAGCTCTCGGATCGAAATTAGAATTTGCGCTGATGATTACCTAATAGATAGGTTGCAATATGACGTAAATCAGCCATCTTTACGGGCAATTTGGAACATACATGTACAGTCATGCGTTTCGCGTGAGAACAGCGTGCCCCGTGCACATTTCACAAAATTCAGTGCACTATTGGTTAATTAATTTGAGCGCTTGACAAAATGCAAGTTGCCCGTAAAGATGACCTATCTATTAAGCAGTTTGTCTTAACAACGTGATGGATCCTTGCCAATGAGTATTAAGGGACCTTGAGTTCTTTTTGACTTTTTGGTTTTAATCTTTTCATTTTTTTGTTTATTATTGTTTATTTATTTATTTATTTATTATTATTATTTTATTATTATATATATATATATATATATATTTTTTTGGGGGGGGGTGCTCAGAACCGATAGTAATTGTACATTTGCGGGTACAACCATGTGTAAAATTTGGGAGGAGTGTTGGCTCTGAAAAGAGCCGGATTGGTCTCTTACACATGGTTCTACCCACATCTACTATTTATAGTTACTTCTTGTACATAAATATAACAAACCATTTTGGCTGGGAAGCATTTTGTTTAGATTCAAGCATGTTTTAGTTAACAAAAATAAGAAGGGAATATGGAGAATCTCAATTTATAAAATATATTGTTATAAAAAAAATAAGAGAGAAAAAAACAAAACCAAAACCATTAGGTTGTATTTTTGCATGAGTGACAGCAACGTATTTAAGGCTAACCCAAAAGGAATTTGCGAATTCACATTAAATAATCAACCACTACTCCAAAGGTTTTTTGCTAGCAATATTTTGTTGTCAATTTAAATACAATTCTGTACCTTTTTTCAAATAATAATTTGTTGTGTCACCTTAATCTGTTTCTTTGTTTAGCAATTCATTTGTTCCAAATTTTCATCTTTGATTGTAATAAATGCAAGACATCGACTGAGAACATAATACAATTTACAGCAAGTGTGTATTACTGTCATGAACATGGGATTGGGTGTTCTCTGTGTTTTTGGTTTTTATTTAATCACCCCAAGTGTAAAGCATTAAATGTGAAAAGCCATGTAAGCATGTACAGTCCAACTGTCCAGGTCACATTTTCAAAAAGCACTTGTCTCCAATCAATCTTACATGTAACTTACCCTTGGAGCACTCATAGTGTTCTCAGAGTATCCACCACAAGCCACTCAATTGCAATCAATATTATGAACTTGAATTGAATCCAATAAAGGCACAAAATAACTCAATAGAGGTCTAATCTAGAAATCTTGGGACTAAAACTTTGAGTACAATAAACAATGAAAAAGGAAAGCAAGAGCAAACTTATGACATTGTCAAATCAGTTTTGACATCTACCTCTGGTGTTATTTTAAAAAGATGAGTTAGATATCCTCACCCAACAAAATTTGTTAATGTAACACCATCTTAACCTGGTGTTTTGCCTGACTAAACCCGGTTCATACTTCCTGCAAATGCTTTGTGCGAAGCGAATTTGATGTCACAGCTTTGTTTTCATTGAGCATGTTTCAAAAGACAGGGCAACTCTTACAAATTGTTCGTTGCGAATTTGTGACGTCAAAATTCGCTTTGCATTTGCGTTTGCATGAATTATGAACCAGGCTTTACAATTCTGTACTTCCAATATGTCATAGAGTTATAACCCTAGATAAGAACAAGCAACTAAAATCTGTCAGGTCTCCATCCAACAGTGTCCAAAAGTACTAAGATTTTAGGACTGACAACAAGCAGTCAAAGGCAGGACTTGCCAAAAGCAACACATGTACTGAAACCTACAGCACTGGTACAGCTTCACTTGCATGACTCTCTTGTTGAGAAAGTGATGAATTCTACAACAATGAAGTGTGTAAATGCAGCTCAGCACTTCTCAGTTAGATGATGTCAAATGAATCACACAAAATAATCTTTAGTCTTCATCTGGCAATGAGTCCACAAAACTGGCCAGCATGGAAGCGGTCTCATCAGTCATCTCTTCACTTCCAACCTGTTAACAAAAAAGAAGAAGTTTCAAATTTTCTGATCTGTTAGAACATTTTAAAAACTCTCCATGGAGGTGTGTAGATCATGCACCAGTGTAGTTCTGATGATAAATGAAGGTAACAAATCATAGTCAATGGCCTGACATTTCAACCCTAGCAGACTGGTCAAATCATTACGCTACTGACTTTTTTTTGCACTTATACTACAGGTCCTTTTGGCTGGTAAGCAGTTTGCAGCGGCTAATTCTATTTCTCATTGATAAATGAAGGTGCAAGAATTCCATACTTTGATCTATTTATGACCTAATACATGGAACATTGAAAGCCTGTATCGTGATGCACCATCTTGTATTTCCCATGCAAATTAACTCAATCAAACTGAGAATGGAAGGGTAAAATAATCTGTCCCTTTTTGTATCAAAAGAGTTTGTTTTATTTTTATTGCAATTACCAATAATAATAATAATAATCGATTCTTATATAGCGCTTTATTACAGCCAGAATGCCGTATCAAAGCGCTTCTGACATTATTACCCCTGGTCACTGGGCCACATATTTCATTCCTTAAACCATCTCAGCTCCCTGGGGAGTATACAGCCGGTGCTGCGAGTTTACCGCGCTCCAAGCTAATCATTCACAAAAATCATCTCTGCCCTCACAGGTACCCATTTTACCCCTGGGTGGAGAGAAGCAATCATGGTTAAGTGTCTTGCTCAAGGACACAAGTGTCACGACCGGGATTCGAACCCACATCCCGATGACTTAACCACCAGAACTTGAGTCCGATGCTCTTATCCGCTCGGCCACGACACCCCACTCCAAGCGGCTTAAGTCTCTTGTCATGCCAAATGCAGCTTCTTTACTTACTAACCGACTACTTACTTTATCTTCAGCATCACCCACATTTATCTCGTCTTCGTCTTGTGATTTGCCTTTCTTCACTTTCTTAGTGACTTTTTGATACCCGTCTCTTCCATCTGCATCATTGTCTCCATTCTTTGCCTCATTCTTAAGCTTCGTTAGTTGTCTCTTGGAGCGTCTCCTTGGGGAGAGCATTTTTCCATCATCAGAAGATGTCCCTGGAGGATCTACATTTCCACGTTCAGAAATACCAATGATGTGATCTCCAGCTGTCTGACCCTCAGCTTCAATCCAACTACAGCTCATAGGCTCTTGATCGGGTGAAGTTTCTAGGTTATCCTTAGTCACTTCTTTGAGCTGGATATTATCTTGAAGCTGTTTGTCATCTCCACTACCCTGATTTTCTTCTTTAATATCCTCATCTTCTGAATCATCTGACAACTCTTCACCTTGCTTGTACTGGTCTAGATTACCTAACATGGCAGTTGAAACCTGTGGTTGACTTCCAGACAATGGCTCCTCCTTATCACTTGCAGGTGCAGTCCAATCATCAAAGCTGGACACAGTGATGTTGTGATCTTTGACAGTTCTTGGTAATGCCGAGTCATCATCAGCATCATTGGTGTCCATATATCCAAGGTCAGGTCTGGCTGTAAGGTCATAGGTCATGTTGGTTGATGATCTCTTTGGGTCAAGTTGAGCAAGGTTGACAGGATGCTGGAGCGACGGCACTCTTGGATGGATAATTGACTGACAAATGACGGATGCTTCAGTGCAAAAACTAGCAACCTGATGATGCCCAAAATAAACAAAATTGGAATAAATCACACAATTTTGTATTCTAAAATATTACTTAATATAAAATTAGGGGGAACAATCATCTTGATGAAAAAGATTCCCCTTTCATAATCAGGAAAACTCACCGTTGTACTTGTGTCTTGTCGTCCACGGCTGAACAAGCTGGTAGCACACTGTATGGGGGATGGCCATCTAGGATGAGGTGCAATAACACATGACAGAAGCACATGGTAAAGTGCTTTTCGACAATCCACATTGGAGTATGGGGCAGGGCTGAGGAAAAGGGATGCTTGCTGAATACGAACAAGTAGTCGGATGGCAAAGTCATGGATGGCCTGTGGGTAAAAAATAAGTCAGATTTGAATATCTAAAATGGTTTGTTCAGTGATAGATTGTTCAATCTTCATGCAATATAGAAGGGGATTTTTAATTAATCAAAAACACTTTAAAGAGTTTTTCAGTTTTTAGCAGTAAGAGCAGGGGAAACCAGCTTACCAGTTAGCAAGATAGATGCCGGATAAAAACATTGATTAGTTTTTTTTATATACCCCACCCTTTAATGATAGAATGTCTGTAGCAATGGAAAAGGCATTTCAACCATTCTGTTAACATAACATATGAATCATAAGGGATTTACCATCAGCAGATTTATACCTTGATCCTCCACCAATCATGATTTCCCATTACATTGTAACTATACCCATACGCCCAGTGGAAACAAATGTCATCATGAGTGACATTCAGTCGAAAAAACAGACAATTGTAAATTCAGGTTATTTTGTACTTTGCCAGTTTGTCTAATTTGAACCAGGTCAAGTCTCGTGCCATCTTGAGATTGGACAAATTATCATGTAGGATATATTATATTCCCATAAGTTTTTCGACTGTCAGCCCGAGGGGAAACTACTTTTTTGATCAATGGTCGGTATCCTGTCGGACTTTTATCTTGCCAGACTACTGAGCTGTCGGACTAATGGGCTGTGAGACCAATGGGTAAACGTATTTTGGGGGGACAAACTGAGTCCACCTGAGTCCAATTGGGTCCAATTGGTTTTGTGCCAAAACACAACATTGGAAAAATTCCACTTGGTTCCTATTGGAAATTTGAATTAGAAATTTTGGTAAGGGATTGCACTGTTTGGTTTGGGTAAATCTGTGTGTATATTCACCCAAACCAAATGCTGCTCTCCTACAGTGTCCGCCATATCTCAAAAAGGCTAAAGGCTTTCAGATATTGAACTGGATGCTTTAATGCAACTTGCTGGCAGCCATATTGTATGTAGTAAACTGTTGCAATTGATTGATAATAGCATGTTAATCATTCTTACTACATTACCTTGTGAACATCAGGTTTCACTCTGCTTCCAAGATTCATGATAAGACATCGTAACACTGCAATCAGATTCATCAATACAGTCAATCAATTTATTTTTAATAAATACATTTTGGTAAAAAATTATCCCGGAAAAGTGAATGGTGTATGTTCTTTGGTCATGAATGACCTTGAAATATTGTTTCTTCTGATTCCTTGATTCATTTTGTTATATATATCTGCTGCCTTTAAAATGAATAATAAGAAATATGAGCCCATCAACACACTTCAACAGCGCTATCTAAAGCAGCCCTCAACATAACTTCAAAACTGTGCAGATTGACAAGAAATATTATGTTTCAGGCAGTTTCAGGGAGATAGGGGGATTCAACAAAAGGAAGACAGAGACCCAGAACACAAACACAAAAGTACATCTTTGTGGGTAGAGTAAGATTGTGCATTCCATGCCAGTATGGTGATCATGTGCAAGATTGTATTGTTCAAATTTGCAACTGTAAAATGTTGCCAGTAAACATCTGTTTGGCAATTGACTGGCAAAGTTTTTCTCAATGTTGTTGATTTTAATTCTTCAATCTCAACTTTAATAACGGGGGGCTTTAGATAAACTATATTCCATTGAGCCCTTTTAAACGCTTGTGCATTATTAGGCTTCCTATTTCTGTTATCAATGTCCATGGTTTTTATAGGTTCTCCTTCAGTAATATAACAAATGTTCATATACAATATGGGGGTTTCAAATAACCAGCTGTGCTGGAAGGGTTATCCTCCATACTGAAGGTTGTAAAAAAAAAACATTAAAAAAGTACATGCATGTACGTGAGTAGGTCGTCCCTGCTAAAAGTACATGCATGTACGTGAGTAGGTCGTCCCTGCTTAAAGTACATGCATGTACGTGAGTAGGTCGTCCCTGCTAAAAGTACATGCATGTACGTGAGTAGGTCGTCCCTGCTTAAAGTACATGCATGTACGTGAGTAGGTCGTCCCTGCTAAAAGTACATGCATGTACGTGAGTAGGTCGTCCCTGCTTAAAGTACATGCATGTACGTGAGTAGGTCGTCCCTGCTTAAAGTACATGCATGTACGTGAGTAGGTCGTCCCTGTTTAAAGTACATGCATGTACGTGAGTAGGTCGTCCCTGCTTAAAGTACATGCATGTACGTGAGTAGGTCGTCCCTGCTTAAAGTACATGCATGTATGTGAGTAGGTCGTCCCTGCTTAAAGTACATGCATGTACGTGAGTAGGTCGTCCCTGCTAAAAGTACATGCATGTACGTGAGTAGGTCGTCCCTGCTTAAAGTACATGCATGTACGTGAGTAGGTCGTCCCTGCTAATTTCTGTGTTACTGATGACTCCATACCTTACCTTTAAGTGAAGCTAGACAGAGTTGACTATTAGCAAGATGGTCAATTCGCTGTTGACCTGTCAGACTGTTAGCATTCTCTGCAGAAGTAATTCCTCCCTTCTGTTTGGCTTTCCCAGAAAGCACTATGTTGGTCATTGATGGGGCTGGTTTTTCCTCGGCTGTCATTTTTAACTGATATAACAAGAAACAAAACAAATTGAAACTGTGCAGTTGAATTTCAATCATGCTAAATCTATGAGGGATGCAATTGTTCATGTTTTTCGTAAAAGGTTGCTTAGCCTGGGGTTTTCCTGTGACGCAAGAATGTAGTCCACCTGTTCCCAACATTTACCTGAAGGTCTTGAATATGGATTCAAGATCCATAGTGTGTTGTGGCCAAGCGGTCTGGCACACTAGATTCAAGTTCTGATCAGTAGAGTGTGGGTTTGGGTCCCAGTCTTCATACTTGTGTTTTTAAGCAAAACACTTAACCATAGTTGCTTTGTTCTTCGGATGGGACGTGTTATCTCTATTAATAAGTATATTTTGTATCATATAATTTCTTTGGTTTTCCTAGTATTGTCCTGCCCGCCCTCCCCCCTTATTTATTGTAATCATGGAATCTCCGGTATTTACTTTGTATTAAGCACTTTTGGAATGCCTGGTATGCATCGGGTGACAATTTAGTGAGCGCTGGCTGCTTAGCAAATTTGTGTTGCGGGAACATTTTGGGTAATTTATGTAATTAAAGCTACCTTTGTTGTTTGTATCTGGGGGCTTGCATCATTCAAGATCTGCTCCAGTAGTTTATCAGCACAAGACTCAATTGCAGTACATGCTCCTACAGTCTCAAGCCATGTCTCCAGAGTTGAATAAGCAGCTTGTCTAAGGCAACTACAATAACATCAGAAATTAACATGATAACAACTCAATTTCAAAAGAAGGTCCAGATACAAGGTTTGTATGATATTGTCTACAACTTCATAAAGGTAATCCAGTACAGTACCAAGCTTTTTCCAACTAATGACAAACTAAAATACATCTTGGTATATTTTCTAATAATTGTGAACACCTGCACTGAAGACAATGTTTTAGATTAGTTCCACAATAAAATTACTTAAACTAAAGGTTTGCCTTCCTTGCCTCCCTTATCTTAACAAAAATGGTCACACACCTACATTGTAAGCCATGTTCTCTGCAATAACACACACACACACACAAACAGTCTTTTGCACGCAGAGTTGTGGGGACTTGCTATTGTTGTTCTATTATTCCCTTTTCTAAAGAATTACCTTGTGGGGACCCGGTTTAACAAAGAAAAACGTTGTGGGGACCTTTGTTCCATTGTGTAAAAGTCCCCACAACGGTGTGTGTGCTAACCCACGCACACCAGTGTGTAATGACCTCCAATCGTGGACCTTCCTTTGTTCAACTCTTTGTCCTGACATATGTGGACCCCATATGTTTCCTTTGTGATAGCAATTGCGGACCTGTCCTTTTTGTTGCAAGTCCTCGGTTTGAATGTCACTATAAACTGAAACACACCCATACACCAAACAGTTTAAAAGTAGATAAAATATACCTGTATGGTCTTTGCTTGCAGTCATCTGATTGGCTGATCATTGTCCAACCAAGTGTTTGTATGAAGAGTTTGTTTATCATGTCACCATGGACAATCAGATTACCACGGCAACTGAAAAAAATAAAGAAAATGGATTGGAACTACACACTACACTATGATTTTTGGCATGACAATTTATTCTCTTAACACTACCATGACAACAAAAAGCTAGTCAAAAACTCAGCTAAAATTGATAAATTGTGAGCAGAGGGCATTTTACTTGGAACACATTATGAACAATTTAAACGGTTGGCTAGATAAAGCTACAACAACATAAGCAGGTAGTGAGTTGCAAAACCTTGGATAGGATGCTGTAAAGGACCTATGATGTTAGAGGTACATGACTTTGTGAGGATGACAGTAAGTTGATGGGATGTAGATGACTGCTTCGTAGAACGGCACGCTGTAAGAAGAGGTAGTGTCGAGACTGTCCAGTGGATGAGGTAGAGGAGAGCACTGCATTTTCTTGAAAACTGTTAAGCCATCGACTTTACAGTTTTCAAAACAGTCTTCAAAACAGTCCAGAAGAATGTTTATTTTAATTGCTATATTATTGGACATCTTTTATTTGGAGAATAACAGTGCGAGAACCCAGTCAACAGTGTGAGGACCCAGCCTACAGTGTGAGGACCCAGCCTACAGTGTGAGGACCCAGTCTACAGTGTGAGGACCCAGTCTACAGTGTGAGGACCCAGTCTACAGTGTGAGGACCCAGTCTACAGTGTGAGGACCCAGTCTACAGTGTGAGGACCCAGTCTACGGTGTGAGGACCCAGTCTACGGTGTGAGGACCCAGTCAACAGTGTGAGGACCCAGTCTACAGTGTGAGGACCCAGTCTACAGTGTGAGGACCCAGTCTACAGTGTGAGGACCCAGTCTACAGTGTGAGAACCCAGCCTACAGTGTGAGAACCCAGCCTACAGTGTGAGAACCCAGTCTACAGTGTGAGGACCCAGTCTACAGTGTGAGGACCCAGTCTACAGTGTGAGGACCCAGTCTACAGTGTGAGGACCCAGTCTACAGTGTGAGGACCCAGTCTACAGTGCGTTGTGACAGGTTGGTGGCTGGCTGATGCTTGTCGATCTAATAACAGTGCCCATCCACCAAAAAAGATTGGTTATTCCCATAAACTCCTTTTACGAAAAAATTATTAAAACTTCCAAGGTTTGTGATTTTTCTTTCAGGGATATTTTGAGAATTGTTCTAATTATGTTCAAGGACCATTCTTCAGGGTTTTCTACTTTTGTGTGGCACTTGATCTCTTTCGCATCATTAACTTCTTATGCATATTTTCAAGAACCAGACTATGCACCCTGAAAATTTTCAACAACCAGACTATGCACCCTGAAAATTAACAACCCATATGGGTGGAACTACTTGTTGGTATTCAATTTTATGCTTTGCATTATGTTGGTTTTTTCATATGCGTACCAGCTACCCTAATTTGACATACTGTCCAGGCATTCACGCACATACATTATATGCACATGCACAGGGCACCAACCACTTTTGCAAAAACTTTGTTTTTAATACCCCCCCTCAACAAAAATAAAAATAAAAATAAATTAATTTGATAGCTTCCCTCACAGTGCATACAGATTTTGTACACAATAGTAAGCTGGTTTAGGGGTCATTTACACACTACATGTACATGACAGAGCCTTTAATACACACCATGCCACCAGTCTTGGACTAATCAGAATGTATAAACTCTTCCAGGTACATTGTAAGGTAAAAGTTCATTCAAGCTTTCATTAAATTGTTACCTTGAAATAAGAGCTGACAATATGCTGAACGCTTCAGTGTGAATTGTAGATAGTGAACCAGCCAGCAGAGTCCATTTCAATGACACCTTTTTGGACTTTAACAAAACATACAGTAATGTAAGAGACTTTACCCAAACATACAGTAAAATGTAAGAGAAAATTAGTTTGTGAATCCTAACAGAAGTTCTTCTGTTGAATGCAAGTTCTCCAGTCTTCTACGATGGGCATAGTGTCTGTGTTGCTATACATTCCAACTAATTATAAACTTGCTTCTCTTCATCAATTTATACTATTAAACCCCAACACTAAATGGACATCCACACCTACTTTGGACTCTGATACAATTGGCATTACTTTATCACATTGACATTTATTTCTGTGCTAAACCTTTAAGAGTTTTAATGGGACTACTCTGTTTTTTACTTTAAGAAGTCTCAGCTTGGCATAAATGTTTGTTTGTTGTTTGTTTAGAAGATCTTCCCAACAAGGGAAGGTGAATTAAACGCCAAGCTGGCAACAGCTAATCTCTGTCATACAAACATTGGTTTATCGTCTATGATTGCAAATTGAACAAATCAATAAACTTTGATTCAGTAACTAGACGACAAAACTTATTCTAGTCATTGTAAAATCAGCAATTAGCTCATGTAGCTTGGCCGGAATCAAACCCACAACATTGTGATTGCAAGTCCTGCAGTCAAACCACTTGACCAGAGTGACAGAGTGAAGTGTTTGAGAGCTGAATTTAATTCTGCACAAGACATTTTGTAAACTAAATCTACAGTTCAGTATTTAGGGGTTTCTTCTTCCCACTATTGTCTGTGACATGAGTTGGCTTACATCTCTGAGATATTGTCTATCCAGCCGTTAGTTAAAGGTGAAATCACCCGCATTCCAGCTCATTTTCACCATCAAAGGACTGTTTTCACCATACACTTGAAAAGCCCTTCACAAGAGGCTGCTCAAGTCCTCGCCTCTAAGATCTCCTTATTTGTAGGTATATAGTATTTTCTTACTAGTACATTGTACATTTACCCTATTGATATTTGAAGTGGTTGATATTTTCATACTTATTCACTTTGTTTCTTTGTTCTTCATATCAGTGTAATATTGTTTAATTTATTTGTTGCATCTAAGAAAATGGTTTGTTTTTTTAGTAATTTACATACACAGATAGTTTGGAGATTTTCGGATCGTACAAATACTTACAAGCATTCTGCCATTTAAGGCAAGCACTCTGTAGCACAAGGATAAAACAGGATTTACTGGAATTTTCACAACTTCAGGAAACTCCACACTGCAAAAGCAACACAAATAAAATTAATTATCCACCATTGCCACAATGGACATTTTCTGTGCATGATTGGATAAACATACCTATCTCAAGGTGCCATTATACATCTATGTCTTTTGCTATTAATGCCAACAGGGTTCTCGTCATTGGGCAAGCTCAGTGGTCTAGCGGCTAGGTGCTCTAGACTTCGGAAGGCCAGCGGCTTAAATCACGACCAATGTCTGTGGATCTATTTCTACATAACTCAGAGAGCACAGTGTATTTAAGTGCTGATCACACATCGGTCTAAAGGTATAAAAAAACTACTTATCTTTGTCTCCAATGCAATTATTACATCAGTTAAACATATACCTTGAGGTGATGTTATAGAACCAGCGGTTGGACTTATAAACAATTCTATTCCTGTTTTCAGTTGTCTACATTTTTATTTTCAACGTTGACCAAAGCTTTAGCTTTATCATGTTTATATTCTTTTACACTGTTACATTTTTGTGCACCCTCTTTTGTGAATCATTTGCACATACATTTTTCTGAAAGCAACTTTGTATTTAAAAAAAAAACAGAGAGTGGGAGTTACATGCCAGCCAGTTTATACTGACCAGAGGCCTACAAACCTAAACAAACTGCCAGCCAGTTTATACTGACCAGAGGCCTACAAACCTAAACAAACTGCCAGCCAGTTTATACTGACCAGAGGCCTACAAACCTAAACAAACTGTTACTTAACTGATAAATTCCTCAAAAACTTGCCTACTAGCAAAAGGTATACAAGTCAAAGATTTGTGTGACTAACCTGAGCATTTGTTGGAGGCAAGCTGACAGAATCTTGAAGTGTCTGATGAGTGTACAGGTCCTTGAGGGCTCTTTAGTAGGTGCATCAGGCAAACCTAGAGGAGTGTAAGGAGACTCACCCTGGCTCCCTTAAAGAACAATATGTAGGAAATAATGGTGAATAAAAGAAGAATTAATCTCTTGTTCATCAAACAAACAAATATTTAGGACAAAATTCAAATCATTGAGAACTTTTTTTTTTCACAGCATACTTTTTTTGTTGTATGATTTCAGGTTGCAGTACCACCATATGATACCATCTACCAACGACCTCCGGATTAACGTACCGGCGCTCTACCAACTGAGCTATCCAGCCCTATGTTGGCGGTCTCCCTATTAGTCAATATCTTTGTTCGGGGGTGCAAGTCAGAAGCCAAACACCTGGAAGCTGCCATGGTAGCCAGGGATCACACCCAAGTTTACAATACAACCTGGGAAGCGGCAGCCAAGGGATCACTTTAAGGGGATGCGACTTTTTAATATAAAATATCAAGTAATAAACCACAAAGGAAACTGACTGGCTGCCGCTTCCCAGGTTGTATCGTAAACTTGGGTGTGATCCCTGGCTATTGACCCACAACTGGTCAACAAATGGCATCCAAGAGAGAGAGATGAAAGGCCTCATGACACTGCAGTAATAACCTATCTTTACAAAATCTTGGCTGGTATGAGAAAGGAACAGGTCTTCCATAAAGGCATAAGGCACAAATCCAAGCAAATAGTTAATCTGCTTATTGTTTGCAGTGCCTTTTGCAAGGGGCCACCAAACCATGACCCATAGACTCCTTGAAACAATTGCCTGTGTACAGATAATTTGCAACGTTGTCTCACCACATGTGGCCTGTTGACATGGCCACCGCCAACACACAGAAACTCCAATGCCATTTTATAAAACCAGGGCTGTGTGTTGCATGAGAGTTCTGCAAGGTATTGGGTCTACCGAAGTGAACTTGTTAAGGGGATGCAACTTTTTGTTTCAAATATCAAGTAATAAACGACAAGAGCAACTGAGTGGATAAATTTTAATTCAATTCTTATTGAAATTCTTATAAGATGAACTTGTCCGTAGTTTTGAAATAACTTGACCTGCTTTTCATCTCTACTCCATGGCTAAGATAGATAGCAAGCTGGCAAGTTCTTTCAGAACTAAATTCTTCTCAGCGAAAGTACATAATGACACATGGTGTTATGGCAAGCTGACACCATATCGATACTCCACCATGCAATGCCTCAATAACATTGTACAATGTACACTTTTTAAAGTAACATGCCTCGAGTCTAGTTCATGCTTGGGGTATTTACCAATGTGAAGATAAATGTGATTTCAGAAAATGGAGATTTGCTTATTTCTGTTTCTTACCTGACTCTGTTTCCCCATACAGATCATCTAATACAATCTTCATGCTACTCAGCACTCTGTGGCAGAAGAAGGACCATGCCTCTATATGTTTGATCCCACCTTGCCCCCCACCTCCAACCCTTGGAAGTAGAGCCAGACATTGACTTGCAGCCTTGAGTAGAAAAACAATACATGTATATCAGTGATTGCTTGCTGAAAGACATCAATTGGGGTACACCAGCATGAGTAACCTGACTATACATGAACAAAGTTCATGGTGCAGTCTGTTTCTTTCCCATACAGATTAATGTAATCATAACAAAGCAGGAAGGGCAAGATATTCTAATCCAATATCATGGCACTGCTTACCAGGAAAACACTACCACCATGTATGGGTGTATTTCCTCATTGAGTAGTGCCATCAAATTGGATTAACTAAGAACCAATATTCATTATTACTGTTTTTAACAGGAAACATCGCTCTTGTTGAGGGAAATGTAAAGATAAGGTTCTTAATAAATTAGCCTTTTCTAAAATCTTTTAAAGAAAATTGACATACCAGAGAAACGTCCAAAATCTCATCGCTGTACATGACTTGCAGAAAGAAGTTCTCTGCACGTGTCCGAAATGGTCCACATGGACCTGGGAAGTGCTGTATACAGGCAGAGAGGAGGCTTATTGCAGAATCCTATTACAAAGTGATTAAAGAGACAGTGGTTTCAGGTTGAATCAGGTCCTGGCTTGAGTATTAAAGGCGCAATCTCGTTCAATAAAAGACATAATTGAAAAAACTGATTGCTAAAAGGCTCCATTGAAGTAACAAATGAATAAGACATGGGATATCAACTTAGTATATCTCTTTGAAAAGTATCAGATTGTATGTGCACCTCTATCACTATTCACTTTACATGCAAAACTATACAGTCATATAAAAATCTCTTGTCAACAACAGCTTAAATTGATCAACTTTGATTGAGCTAATATAAAATTGAAGCATCTACCAGCTGTTTCATGTCAAGAGCTGCTAGAATGATGATAGAAATGCAAGAATTAGACACTTCTCTTGACAACTCAGACACTTGGGCTGCATCCTGGAGAATGATTTGCAGTGTTCTGGCAACGAGGCTGATGACTGGTGGCGAATCATACGACTGCAAACAATGAAGAACAGAACCATTTTTGATATTAAGAACACTTCAGCCTACATACCCGAATCCTCAAAAATCTTTCCCCCTTTTTTCCATACATTTGCTGAAGTCAAGAGTGTACATGAATGCTTAATGTGCTTGGCATAGAGAAAGCATACTAATGCTAGAGGGACTGTTCAGTGGCACTGTACTACAGTAATGAAACAGAGGATCATTTGGTTAACATTTAAACTGTTATAATCTTCACATTCTAAACAGAACCTACATTATGTTGACCTCATTTAGCAATAACCAACATTCCAAGTTCCAAGTTTCTACACATGACATACCTGTAGACTTTGTGTAAGCAACCTGACCCATGACAAACAGTGCTGCTGGAAGATTTCCATTGAACACTGAGGGACAAGTGCCCTCAAGAGGCTTACACCCTCCAACCTATTCAGAGAAAAAGTTCAGGAAAATTGCTTGTATAAGAGAAAGATCTCTGTTTGATTTGTACATCAGCTGGATTAGTTTTGGATATTTACCAGGAAATCCGGTACAATACATGTATACATGGTATATATCTGAATTCAACATGGTACCTCATCGTACCAAACTCATCGACTTTGATGGAACTAGTTTCAAGGATAGCTACATGTACTTGTCTGCATTAAACTATTGTATGGTACGACCAATAGTTGTATTTCTCCCATTCAGTATTCAAATTTTAATCAATAACTAAAACCTGGGCAAAATGATATTGCCTCTTTTTGCTGTATGATATTCACTAAAAATTCTTGCTAATGCCATTGCACATGGGGAAACCTGATGTTAATATAAAAGCCATCTCTGAATTGTGATAGATAAAGGGCATTTCTTTAGTTCCCCAGGCCACAGGTTTTATTTAGTGTTTCTAATTTTAACTGTACCTTGTTTTTGAAGAGTTCAGGCAGCTATTGATATGACCAACCCATGTAGACAGAATGCCAGACTTCTAGCAAAAGCATTGAAAAGTAAAGAACACTTTTTAAAATGGTGTCTACATATAATATGTACATGTACGAAGACTGTCAACACTGTTAGATTATGATTGATTTCTCATTTACTATTAGAATTATCGTAAGAGTACAAACAATGTTTGTAACATCTATTCCATTTCTGGTAAGATTAGAAACCAATCATGTACATGTATTATGTATAAGTCCTATAAAAAGTGCCAACACTCGCGGACCCTCTCAAATTCTCGGTCAAACTGCATTGTAGCACAGGGACATTGATGGGTTTTCAATTAAAAAAAGATTCTTTTATGTACAAATTTAGCAAAATCCTTATTTCACAATCGTGTTGAGGAAGATAATAAGTTGCTGAGGCAACTCTTTTTTTAACTACTTTGTTAAGAAGCCAATTTTCCCCTGATGCATCATACACCCTCCACATAACCCTAAAACCTCCTGCAACTGCCCTGCCTGTTACTCCTCAAACCTCCTGCAACCGCCCAGCCTGTTACTCCTCAAACCTCCTGCAACTGCCCTGCCTGTTACTCCTCAAACCTCCTGCAACCGCCCAGCCTGTTACTCCTCAAACCTCCTGCAACCACCCAGCCTGTTACTCCTCAAACCTCCTGCAACCGCCCTGCCTATTACTCCTCAAGCCTCCTGCAACCGCCCAGCCTGTTACTCCTCAAACCTCCTGCAACCGCCCTGCCTGTTACTCCTCAAACCTCCTGCAACTGCCCTGCCTGTTACTCCTCAAACCTCCTGCAACAGCCCTGCCTGTTACTCCTCAAACCTCCTGCAACTGCCCTGCCTGTTACTCCTCAAACCTCCTGCAACCGCCCAGCCTGTTACTCCTCAAACCTCCTGCAACCACCCAGCCTGTTACTCCTCAAACCTCCTGCAACCGCCCTGCCTATTACTCCTCAAGCCTCCTGCAACCACCCAGCCTGTTACTCCTCAAACCTCCTGCAACCGCCCTGCCTATTACTCCTCAAGCCTCCTGCAACCGCCCAGCCTGTTACTCCTCAAACCTCCTGCAACCGCCCAGCCTGTTACTCCTCAAACCTCCTGCAACTGCCCTGCCTGTTACTCCTCAAACCTCCTGCAACTGCCCTGCCTGTTACTCCTCAAACCTCCTGCAACTGCCCTGCCTGTTACTCCTCAAACCTCCTGCAACTGCCCTGCCTGTTACTCCTCAAACCTCCTGCAACCGCCCAGCCTGTTACTCCTCAAACCTCCTGCAACAACCCAGCCTGTTACTCCTCAAACCTCCTGCAACTGCCCTGCCTGTTACTCCTCAAGCCTCCTGCAACTGCCCTGCACATTAGTCTTCAAACCTCCTGCAACCGCCCAGCCTGTTACTCCTCAAACCTCCTGCAACCGCCCAGCCTGTTACTCCTCAAACCTCTTGCAACCGCCCTGCCTGTTACTCCTCAAACCTCCTGCAACTGCCCTGCCTGTTACTCCTCAAACCTCCTGCAACCGCCCAGCCTGTTACTCCTCAAACCTCCTGCAACAACCCAGCCTGTTACTCCTCAAACCTCCTGCAACTGCCCTGCCTGTTACTCCTCAAGCCTCCTGCAACTGCCCTGCACATTAGTCTTCAAACCTCCTGCAACCGCCATGTACGTTACTACTAAAAGCCTGCAACTGCCTTGCCTGTACTCCTCAAACCCCCTGCCTTTTACTCCCCAAACCATCCACAAACGCCCTTCAATTTTGAAAGGTTGTACACTATGTCTTACGTATGTGACTGAAAGACACTTAATAGCCGTACATGTAACTAGAGCGCAATCTCAAGATTTTAATACTCTAAAAGTCTCGCATGGTCCCCGTAAAAAAAATATGCGTTGCCGTTATCTAACTTTGAAAGGTTCTAAGTTCCACTCGTGCTACACAAGGCATACATGTAGCTGTTCTGTGTACAATGTACATAACACTGGACATGCAGGGAGCCTACAAATGGAGTAGCCTCTCAAGGTGGGCATGTTAAGACTTAGTTGTGATTAATTTTAATCACTTTGACTTTGTAGTTTGTTAGCTTGTTAACTTTGAGACGACAGTGCAGTTGAGCAAACTTCTGTGTAAAGTGTAACTTTTTTCAAAACTGAAGGGCATTCTGGACCCAAATTTGTTGATGTTTAGCCGAAGTACGACAACATTTTTTGAATGTTTTCTACTTGGTGTTTATCTTGGTTATAATAAAAGCCCTACTGTAGTGTATAACTGTGCAATCTGGGGCATACTTTATGGTTTTCTCTCAATTAAAAATAAAAATTGTTATTACTTTTGTTGTGGCTTGAGCGAATTTCAAAAAAGGCAATCTTCAAAGATTGCGCCCAACGTGCACAGTGCCAGGGGTCCATCGTCGGTCATGGGTACTCCTAGAACTATTCGGTTCGTTCCGCTATCGTCTCCCCGACCCTCATAGGTCATCATGTACAAAATCCTATTCGAAACTTTTTCCCCTTCACGTTTATGCACCTGGACTTCTCTTTTGAAAACGGAGCACGCCAAAATTAGGCTCTATGTGTCAATTGTTTTCACAGTGAGCTCAGGGTGGGTCCAGAAAATCCACTCCGCAAAAAAAAGGTGCAAAAAATGATAAATTCCCATCGTTTATTCAGAATCGTCGCCTTCCGATAACAAAAATGGCCGCAGTCGCTTGTATCAATGGTATGCTGCGCGCAACGCTGGTTCACAATAACCAACGGTTTACGTATAAAAGATAAGCCATTGATTTATTGTGGACCAGTGTTACGCACAGAATACTATTGAATACCGGCTTAAGGCATGTCGTGGACCAGTGTTGCACGCAGCATACCAGTGATACAAGCGACGGCGGCCATTTTGTTATCTGAAGGCGACGATTCTGAATATAATGATGGGAATTTATCCTTTTTTGCACCTTTTTTTTACGGAGTGGATTTTCTGGACCCACCCTGAGCTCACTGTGAAAACAATGAACACATAGAGCCTAATTTTGGCGTGCTCCGTTTTCAAAAGAGAAGTCCAGGTGCATAAACGTGATGGGGAAAAAGTTTTGAATAGGATTTTGTACATGATGACCTATGAGGGTCGGGGAGACGATAGCGGAACGAACCGAATAGTTCTAGGAGTAGGTCATGGGATGGTGTACTGTCTAGCGTCTGACTGTAGTGTATACTATTTAATCATTCAAATGGCGGTCAATCACAGACATGACAGAAAGTACTCCTAGAACAAAATCCTATTCGAAACTTTTTCCCCTTCACGTTTATGCACCTGGACTTCTCTTTTGAAAACGGAGCACGCCAAAATTAGGCTCTATGTGTCAATTGTTTTCACAGTGAGCTCAGGGTGGGTCCAGAAAATCCACTCCGCAAAAAAAAGGTGCAAAAAATGATAAATTCCCATCGTTTATTCAGAATCGTCGCCTTCCGATAACAAAAATGGCCGCAGTCGCTTGTATCAATGGTATGCTGCGCGCAACGCTGGTTCACAATAACCAACGGTTTACGTATAAAAGATAAGCCATTGATTATTGTGGACCAGTGTTGCGCACAGAATACTATTGAACGGTCCTACTAGTACTACTTGCCGTCAACTCGCCAACTTGCCGTCAACTCGCCGTCAACTCATGTTCGTGCCGTCAACTCATTAAATATACATCAAAAAATTATAAATGGGGCATGGAAGTGTTAAATCTGGGCTAAATTACATATTTCTTATGGTTTTCGGTACAATTTCATTTTGCTCAGGAGTAGACAGAAAGTACCAATACCATACGACAACATTCACAAAATAACATTAACAGCAAACCTCGAATCGAAAGATCTGCAGCTCTGTCGAATCTTCTATAAATGAAGGAAGCAAACTTATTGCAGTTCCATGAGAACACTGCTTACTCTCTTGCTTAAATAGACCAAGCATTGTAGAACACATGTTGTCCACGATGGGAAGCGCCATCTTGAATCAATGGCTAACGCAGTATAGGGCGCCCTCTCGTTGAGTGACGTTGACCTCGAGAAGGCGCTAACCGCATTTTATGAATTTGCGCGGTACGTAAATTTGTAAAGGCGCAATTAAACAATATTGATCTCCATTTGGAGATTAATGGCACAACCATAGAGTTGGGCGCAAACTTAGTTTTTGAGCGCATGTTTGAAATTTGCGCAAAACGTTTTCTTCATTGCTCAGTTTCAGTAGAACTAGCAATTATGGTGATTGACAGCAACGCTGCCTCGAGAGTTTACACAAAAAAACTAAACAACACAATTCACAGGGATTCACATACGTTCAGTTTATTTTTACTTTTAAAATTAAACTACAAAATGAGCTTAACATAAATAATAATAACTGTCTGAGTAAGCCATTAAAAACTTCGATGACGTGAGAATTGACGTTCGATTCATGCTCCATCTCCAGCCAGGTCAAGCTAAGTAAGAAGACTAAGACTAAAAAAAGACTAATAATATTAATAAGAGGTAAGTGAACACATTGAGGTTGAGGTGGTTTAAACCACCGACCCGCCAGTAGGGAATGCGCCTTTATTTTGTTATCAGTAAGCTTAAGAAAAAATGGGTCCGGACGTGTGGCCAAGGATTCAGGTTTCCTGTTCCTTGGCCACACAAGTGGGGCTACCTCCATCCTATACAAATTACAATCTAGACTGTTTTAAGAGGAATATCAATTCCTACCTTCAGCTCCCCTGCTGAGTTATTTTCAAATTTAATAATTTTCTTCTTGTAGCCCCTTACCAAGAGTGGCTTTTAGCCTTGTTTGGGGTGAACTTGCATAAACAAAAAAAAATAATAATTTTGGTCTGGATGTTCTCTCCGAAGTCTTAGCTATCCCAAACCAAATAATCATGCTAATTAATCTTGTCCTCAGCTCCATAGACCTTTTGCGTGCAAATGATTTCAAATAATGGAAGCCATTTTAAAAAACATGAACCACGGCTTTCGGATGGCTTCTTAATGATAGCACAGTCCACAGCAGCACGTCTCGCGTAAAACTAAAAGCTAGTGTGCTCTCTGGGCTCAGTTGGGCAGCCGTCAGGAATCTGTTTCAAACCTAAGTCCATTAAGAGTGCCAATATGCTGGACTTTATCTGCTTCTTGGCCCTAAGCCCCATACATTAGGGACTAGGATTGACCTTACAAATGAGAACCTGTGGGTTTTTTGCCAACATTTTTTTTTTCCAACCCAAATTATTAACAATTTACCCAGTCAGTTTCCCTTGTGGTTTATTACTTGATATTTATTATTAAAATGTGGCATCCCCTTAAAATAAGGTGATCCCGTGGTAGTTGCGATGATCGTAACCCTCCATCCTCCCGACGGTCTGCGACCGTCGGGAGGATGGAGGGTTACGATCATCGCAACTAATCCCGTGGCTGCCGCTTCCCAGGTTGTATCGTAAACTTGGGTGTGATCCCTGGCTACACGGCAGTTAACGGTTGATTGGCTTCTGACTGGCACCCCCGAACAAAGACATTGACTAATGTAATACTAATAGGGAGACCACCAATGTAGGGCTGGATAGCTCAGTTGGTAGAGCGCCCGGTACGTTAATGCGGAGGTCGTTGGTTCAAGTCCCGCTCCAGTCAATTTTCTTTGTTCAAACCCAAATTATTAAAAAAATTACCCAGTCAGTTTCCCTTGTGGTTTATTACTTGACAATGACTCAATGGTTAAAAAACTTCCAAAACTTGTAAATTAATGCTAAACCATTGGCCTTTTTTTAAAGGGAACAACCATAAACACATGATAATAAACCATACATATTATGCACAGTACAGTACACTATATACACAGTACGTAAAATGTAAAAATGTAAATATCTTGGAAACAATTGCTAATCAGCAATTTTAATTATTTGAATTCAGCACATGTGTAACAATTTTAGTGTATTGAACAATATCCAGTCCTGTACTTTTTATTTTATTACAGAAACAATGTACACTTGATGAAAGGTTCACAATGAGGATTTTACATTACATATCTAATTTGTTGTTGTTTGTTATTGTTGTTTTTTTATAAACAGAAATTCATTATGTTTTTACAGTTAGCTGTCGATATCTTTGAGACTGATGGGAAGCCACAGTAAGAAGCACAAGAGAAGCAGACATCGATCTGGTTCCAGGAGCCCTAGCAGTGATCAAAGGTTGGTCAATTCATAGCATATAGGCCTATCTCAAGACTTTCAAGGCATTGTTTTTGCAAGTATTCAACCAAAAAGACGTTGCAGATTTACATTTTGTGATCTTTTTTGCAAACATTGCAAGTTTTTCTTACAGTGGTTGTTTTGCTCTCAATTTCACAAGACCATCCTTGAATCATCCACAGCAATCCTGCTGAATGCAACAAAATCCAATAAGTGCAACAAATATCAACTAAACCTGAACAGTATCGTGTAGCATTAAACATGTCCTATAACCATGCACTGTGTTACTCCCTTTGCGTTTAAGTTTTACGATTAGACTTCTGTTTTATCTTGTTGCATTAATAAACAGGTTTGATACAATCGCCTTTGAAACTCAACTTTGATTTAACTACATGTATATAATAACCTCAATTCTTGTACATAGGCACCGGAAGTCTCATCGGAGATCAAGATCTAGATCTGTCAGTAGAAGTAGCAGTGATTCTATACACACTGACAGAAGAAGCAAATCCAAGAAATATTATCGATCTCGCTCTGGCTCCAGACATCGCAGTAGAAGCAGGTACATGCACATGTGTTGAAAGTCAACATAAGATTGAACTTGCCCTGCTTATCCCATACTAATTAGAATCCAACAATTTTGTGTGTTTTGTCCTGTTGGATAAGAAGGACAACTCATAGAGGACTAACCATGCTGGATATTGGGCTAGGCATAACATAGTGACACTAACAGGTGTTTATTTATCACAGTTACAAAAGCAATCCTTGAGTCAATTAATGTTCATGTGTACCTTGATTTACACAAAATAAATCTATTACTTAAATAAACCAAAACAATGTTACAGCTTTAGAATGAATGGAAGTTGTAATTTGTGTAGTTTTTAAATGCTAGGTATTTGAAGCTTTAAAAAATGTTATTTACTATGGACTGATTCCTCTTTACGAAAATGATATCACTTTCCCATGATACTCAATGGACATGTACATGTATGCTGGTAACAGGGTTTATGTGCCAATGTAATTTGCCAGCTGTTCAGCATACCTATGGACCCTTGTAATGAATTGCCAGCAGGGCATGCAGAAATCTTATTTTTGTACACACACATATCACACCAAAATAACTAACAAAATTAATGACTACCAGGAACTAAGAGAAAACAAAGGTGTCTTAAAGACTTTTTGAAACTGCTGAATTGAGTTAGTGCCTCTGATGGATTGAGGCAAAAGTGTTGATGTGGGTGAGTGACTGAGTGGGTGAGATAAAAAGGCTGGGAGTTGCGAGTGGAGATTATGTCTGGAGGTATGATGATCAACACAACACTGCAAATAATAGGATGACTGATTATGCAGTATTTAGTTGTAAGAGTTTACATGTATTATTGTGGACTACTAGAGATGGGTAGCCACTATTGTGATTGTAACAAAGGGGAAGGATCTTGTATGCAATCCTCAGTACACCTGTTGCCTGAGATGACTAGCTAGCAGACTTGGGTGCTTCTAGTCTGTGACTTGGATTCAGGTCACATCATGGGATGTACATTGCACCATTGTTTGGTATATGTTTTCAGAGTTTTTATTGGAAAATTCTGACAGTTGAGGAAAATGAACAAAATGGAATTTGGTATTTGAACATGTTATCTGTTGTAGGTCCCCATTGGATCGCTACAGTAGGAGGAGATCTCGTAGTAGATCAAGAGGCAGAGATTACCATTCTAGTAAATATTCCAGGAGGTCAAGATCACGCAGTGTCAGTAGATCTCATAGAAGGTTTGTATACATGTTCATCACATTTGATAATTACCGTCACAAATTAATTTTTTTTAAATGAGACATTAAGCACTCGCAGCTAAAATGGAAAAGAAAAGCATGGGGTCAATCTTGGGTTCTAACAGCTTTTCAACAGTCAGTCTGTGGGGTGTACACAAGAGATGGGTTTGTCTATTGTGGGATGGGAGGTGAATCTGACAAAATTCACAGGTAGGATATTCCGATAAATTGATATTTAAAAAATTAGTTAGAACCATAAGTAACATTTGCAGTAACATTACATCACTGTGGTTTATTCTCGGTTATATTTTCTCAGATTCTATCAAAACAGTACATCACACTGGGCTAGCAACTGAAGGTTTCTATTTTCGGTTTTATTTTTTAGATCTCGCACACGCTCAAGAACTCCTAGCAGAAGCCGAAGGCGAAGTCGCTCAAGAAGCTCATCTTTGGAGCACTCATCAAAATGTTCTAGTCGCTCGCGAAGTGAGACCACAGAGAAAGTCAAGGTGACTCCCACTGACAATTCATTTCCACAGACTTTCCACCTGTTGTTGTGATGCATTATGTCAACAATATTTTAGCACAAGGCAGAGCCTAGTCCAAGTGCCACAACAATAACAGTTTGTTTCAGTAGGAGATTGTATGTCAACATTTGTTTGTAGTTCATGCAAAATGTTATGTTAAAGGTAGGGTCATAGATTGGTAAATACTCCAAAAATTAATGACCATAAAAACTTGCTTGGTAGAGAAGCACTGCAGCTGTTAATAGTCACTATTTTGAGAAATGATTCCCTTGTGTCGGCTCGTGAATGCTGTAGCCAGAGATGCGGTTGGTACCCTACCTGCTGCCACCTCCCTAAAAGTGGATGGATTCGACGTTCTTGTGAAAATATTATGATGTTTTTTTGCTGGTTTCTCAACAAGTAGACACTGAATTCAGCTGAATCTTTCACACATGTCGAATCATTCTTTTTAATTTTGCCTATAAAGCAGCATTACGTTGACAAAAACCAATCTATGATCTACCTTTAGAGGTTGTCTAGTTGTGTCATGGAATTTATTTAGGGTTCAAAATGAGGTTTAAGTACAAGTGTCCATGTTACCTTACAACTTATGCTTTACAAGAAGTATTGCCAACGTTGATTTGTCCAAACGCACTTCTCAGACTGATGCATTTTGGGGGTTAATTAAGATGTTTCGGTGACACACAAACTTTCAACTGGAACAGTTTTTTTTAAATACGTCATCATTTTTACCAAGTTAGCCAATTGTGTTTGTTCATGCAGAATTAATGGGCTAAGTATTGAGGCACAAATGGATGTGAAATTACAATAGGAAGTGCAATAGAAATTGCATACATTAGCTGCTATTATCTTGTATCATTTACAAATTGGTTTAAGTGCCTGTCTTGGAATTCACAAGGGTACTGTGACAGTATCCAGGTTTTGAAATGTAATGAACTTGTATCCAGTTTGACTATGAACCAAAAATGCTCTATTTAGAAACCTATACAGTCCAAGACCAAATGGTGACTGGAAGGAAAACAGAGTTACAAAAGGTGTTTGTACTTAATGAATAACATTGTATGTGGTGGTTGTATTGGTAGATAACAGCTGAAACAGTAAAAGAGAAGATGCAGAGAGCTATAGAAGCAGCAGGTGCGTACAATTTGAATATATCCTCAGGTCAGGGCCCAATTTCATGGCTCTGCTTACCGCTGAGTTCTGCACTTACGATCACTAGCAGAATTTTTGCGTTAGCTGTGTAAGTGGGGAATGCCTAGTAACGTGGAGTATGCACCAGCACAAGCAAAAAATCCCTGCTAACCTGTGAAATATGCTTGGCGTAAGCCTGGAATTCCCTGCTTCTGTAAGCGCCGATTCTTTGCTTACGGTAAGCAGAGCCATGAAATTGGGCCTAGGTCAACGACATATCCCCAGTGCTCTGTGCAAAATCATTTTATCTTGGCATCTGTTGTATTTGTGTGTACATCCAAGATATTTTAAGCTAGATACATCATTTGGACACTTTCAAACTCTCTTGTAATGTAATGCACTGACACAACAAATATATGTCATTAGAAAAATGTTATTCATAGACACCTGGGACAGTTTATTCATTCTGACTGGTCAAGACGAGATCATATGGCCATATTAAAGTTTGTGATATAAACACAGTGAGAAGTGTAAACATGTGCGAGGTGCGCAAGCTAACGTAGGGGCTAATTTAAGCTGGTACTCAGTCTAAAATGTCAGTACGCCCGTGTACACACAACTGTTGAGCGTCACAGTCAATTAGACCCTTCGCAAAAAGGAGACTTAGGGACATGATAGGAACTGAAAATTTTCAGAAAAATTACAGATTTTCCATAATTATTACATTTTTTAACCAAAAGGATTGTATTGACTATTAAACTAATAACCCAGGTGAAGAACTTCTTATTTTTTAATGATCATGTCTCTCTTATTTTGAAATAAATTATGAATTGTTCAAAACTTTGGAACGGTCTAGAATTCATTTTGTGATTATATTCTGCTATATTTTACACATATGCGACCAATATTATATTTGTATAATATACAAACAAGTGTTAACTTTGTTCCACTCCATTTCTCAGCCTCAGCAAATGACAAATTGAAGGAGAAAGGACTTTTTCACGACAACAAAGTTGGTAATGTTCTTCAAATTTTTTCAGTTTCCCTAGCAATTTTGGAGTTTTTAAATAAAGCTTGTCTGCATCTTTATTAATTGACCATGTTTTTGACCACGTCAGGGCGCTTTCAACAACCAATTTTCTTGCATCGTAATTACAGCTTTGTCCTAATTTGACTGCTTGTTAGTTTAGAGTGGCCAAATAGATTATAATGATAATAACAACAATGGAAAAACAATTCATTTGACTTCTTTTGCATCACAAAAAATTGGTTAACACACACACCCTCACATGGTCCCGAATATTCCAAATTGATGCCTACAAATGTCAGATAAGCTCGATCCTTAATGACAGAGTTTCCTGGATGTCTATGCCAAATTATTATCAATGTCTTTAAGTACTCTTTGAGCTTGGATGGGGATGATTGGTTTTGCCAATATATTTCATAAGTATAGGATATGAATAATAGACAAATATTGTATGGATTCCTCATCACTCAGAACTTGCAAGTATTGTCGACGAGAGACTGAAACAGCAAGCCATTGCTGAGATTGAAGAGGATTCTTTCAGACCAAATACCTTCTTGTCAGGACAAAGCAAGGTAAACTCACTACCTGAATCTCCCTCAATCCTGAACCTTCCTGTCAGTCCCTCAATCCTGTACCTTCCTGTCAGTCCCTCAATCCTATACCATTCTGTCAGTCCCTCAATCCTGTACCTTCCTGTCAGTCCCTCAATCCTTTACCATCCTGTCAGTCCCTCCATCATGTACCTTCCTGTCAGTCCCTCAATCCTTTACCATCCTGTCAGTCCCTCCATCATGTACCTTCCTGTCAGTCCCTCAATCCTGTACCATTCTGTCAGTCCCTCAATCCTGTACCTTCCTGTCAGTCCCTCCATCATGTACCTTCCTGTCAGTCCCTCAATCCTGTACCATTCTGTCAGTCCCTCAATCATATACCTTCCTGTCAGTCCCTCAATCCTGTACCTTCCTGTCAGTCCCTCCATCATGTACCATTCTGTCAGTCCCTCAATCCTATACCATTCTGTCAGTCCCTCAATCCTGTACCTTCCTGTCAGTCCCTCAATCCTTTACCTTCCTGTCAGTCCCTCCATCATGTACCATTCTGTCAGTCCCTCAATCCTATACCTTCCTGTCAGTCCCTCAATCCTGTACCTTCCTGTCAGTCCCTCAATCCTGTACCAATCTGTCAGTCCCTCAATCCTGTACCTCCTTGTCAGTCCCTCAATCCTGTACCATTCTGTCAGTCCCTCAATCCTATACCATTCTGTCATTCCCTCAATCCTGTACCTTCCTGTCAGTCCCTCAATCCTGTACCTTCCTGTCAGTCCCTCAATCCTGTACCAATCTGTCAGTCCCTCAATCCTATACCATTCTGTCATTCCCTCAATCCTGTACCTTCCTGTCAGTCCCTCAATCCTGTACCTTCCTGTCAGTCCCTCAATCCTGTACTAATCTGTCAGTCCCTCAATCCTGTACCATTCTGTCAGTCCCTCAATCCTATACTATAGGTAAACTCACTACCTGAATCTCCCTCAATCCTGTACCTTCCTGTCAGTCCCTCAATCCTGTACCATTCTGTCAGTCCCTCAATCCTGTACCTTCCTGTCAGTCCCTCAATCTTATACCATTCTGTCAGTCCCTCAATCCTTTACCTTCCTGTCAGTCCCTCAATCCTGTACCTTCCTGTCAGTCCCTCAATCCTGTACTTTCCTGTCAGTCCCTCAATCCTGTACCTTCCTGTCAGTCCCTCAATCCTATACCTTCCTGTCAGTCCCTCAATCCTATACCCTCCTGTCAGTCCCTCAATCCTGTACCTTCCTGTCAGTCCCTCAATCCTGTACCTTCCTGTCAGTCCCTCAATCCTATACCATTCTGTCAGTCCCTCAATCCTGTACCATTCTGTAAGTCCCTCAATCCTGTACCTTCCTGTCAGTCCCTCAATCCTGTACCATTCTGTATGTCCCTCAATCCTGTACCTTCCTGTCAGTCCCTCAATCCTATACCATTCTGTCAGTCCCTCAATCCTGTACCATTCTGTAAGTCCCTCAATCCTGTACCTTCCTGTCAGTACCTCTATACGGCAGTTATACCTTGATAACTTCTTTCCTGATGCTGCATTTACATTGTGTAGATCTCTCTCTTGCTTTGTTACTCATTCCTGCACTGACATTGGACACAAAGGTTATAAAAAGGGCCCAGTCACATCAATGCCCAGAAGTTTGGCCATGACTGCCTGAGTATACTTTGAGTTTGGCCATGACTGCCTGAGTATACTTTGTGTTTAGCCATGACTGCCTGAGTATACTTTGAGTTTGGCCCTGACTGCCTGAGTATACTTTGTGTTTGGCCATGACTGCCTGAGTATACTTTGTGTTTGGCCATGACTGCCTGAGTATACTTTGTGTTTGTCCATGACTGCCTGAGTATACTTTGTGTTTGGCCATGACTGCCTGAGTATACTAGTTTGGCCATGACTGCCTGAGTATACTTTGTGCTTGGCCATGACTGCCTGAGTATACTTTGTGTTTGGCCATGACCGTCTGAGTATACTTTGTGTTTGTCCATGACTGCCTGAGTATACTTTGTGTTTGGCCATGACTGCCTGAGTATACTTTGTGTTTGTCCATGACTGCCTGAGTATACTTTGTGTTTGGCCATGACTGCCTGAGTATACTAGTTTGGCCATGACTGCCTGAGTATACTTTGTGTTTGTCCATGACTGCCTGAGTATACTTTGTGTTTGTCCATGACTGCCTGAGTATACTTTGTGTTTGGCCATGACTGCCTGAGTATACTTTGTGTTTGTCCATGACTGCCTGAGTATACTTTGTGTTTGGCCATGACTGCCTGAGTATACTTTGTGTTTGTCCATGACTGCCTGAGTATACTTTGTGTTTGTCCATGACTGCCTGAGTATACTTTGTGTTTGTCCATGACTGCCTGAGTATACTTTGTGTTTGTCCATGACCGTCTGAGTATACTTTGTGTTTGTCCATGACTGCCTGAGTATACTTTGTGTTTGTCCATGACTGCCTGAGTATACTTTGTGTTTGTCCATGACTGCCTGAGTATACTTTGTGTTTGTCCATGACCGTCTGAGTATACTTTGTGTTTGTCCATGACTGCCTGAGTATACTTTGTGTTTGTCCATGACTGCCTGAGTATACTTTGTGTTTGGCCATGACTGCCTGAGTATACTTTGTGTTTGGCCATGACTGCCTGAGTATACTTTGTGTTTGGCCATGACTGCCTGAGTATACTTTGTGTTTGTCCATGACTGCCTGAGTATACTTTGTGTTTGGCCATGACTGCCTGAGTATACTTTGTGTTTGGCCATGACTGCCTGAGTATACTTTGTGTTTGTCCATGACTGCCTGAGTATACTTTGTGTTTGGCCATGACTGCCTGAGTATACTTTGTGTTTGGCCATGACTGCCTGAGTGTACTTTGTGTTTGTCCATGACTGCCTGAGTATACTAGTTTGGCCATGACTGCCTGAGTATACTTTGTGTTTGGCCATGACTGCCTGAGTATACTTTGTGTTTGGCCATGACTGCCTGAGTATACTTTGTGTTTGGCCATGACTGCCGAGTATACTTTGCGTTTGGCCATGACTGCCTGAGTATACTTTGTGTTTGTCCATGACTGCCTGAGTATACTAGTTTGGCCATGACTGCCTGAGTATATTTTGTGTTTGGCCATGACTGCCTGAGTATACTTTGTGTTTGTCCATGACTGCCTGAGTATACTTTGTGTTTGGCCATGACTGCCTGAGTATACTTTGTGTTTGTCCATGACTGCCTGAGTATACTTTGTGTTTGGCCATGACTGCCTGAGTATACTTTGTGTTTGGCCATGACTGCCTGAGTATACTTTGTGTTTGTCCATGACTGCCTGAGTATACTTTGTGTTTGGCCATGACTGCCTGAGTATACTTTGTGTTTGGCCATGACTGCCTGAGTGTACTTTGTGTTTGTCCATGACTGCCTGAGTACATGTATACTAGTTTGGCCATGACTGCCTGAGTATACTTTGTGTTTGGCCATGACTGCCTGAGTATACTTTGTGTTTGGCCATGATCGTCTGAGGATACTTTGTGTTGGGACAAATTTGGAGGAATTCCCCTTTTTTACTTTCTTTGTCCTGCCAGCAATAACTTCATTGATTTCAAATTTGTATGTTGTGTTGTTTTTGCCAGTTTGTGTCCACTCAACACTCAACATAAAGTGACTCATCACTAACTGCAACATAGCAAGAGAGAGCCTTATGATCATACATAAACAGACACAAACCAACAACTGCTATGTCAGTTTAAATGTGTTCTCAATTCTTATTAGTTTTGTGTATATTTTTTTATTCAAGCAACAGTCCAGAGGATCAACCAAGATAAACAAAGAGCAGAATCATGATAATGCTATATTTGGCAGTGCTGCTGTCACAGTTCAAGGACTGAATGGACCAGCATACAAGAGGAATCAAACTATATTTTATAAAACTGTCAACAGAGGGGAGTTAGCTAGTTCGTTGGTAAGTTACAATAATACACTAGGGTGAACATTCAGAGATATACATGTACATTGTCTTGTACCAAATATGAAGCTGCATAGAGGATTAAAATTGATAATACATGATATTCTCATTAATAATATTAGTTGTTGAGTTTTTGCCCAACACTGAATGTTACTGGTAAAGAGTCCTGTAGAGAAGAAATAATCTACAGGTGCATTTAGTAGGAACTGGGAATCCAACCCACAATTGTTCACATTCTAGTTCCTGGGCTCGGTTTCACAAAGCACTAAAGGCCCTGTCACACCTTGACATTTTAGCCAGCGTATGCCGACGTATGAAAATTACTCTAAAACGCTGGCATACGCTGAACTATCAATGTTTTTTTTTCAATTTTGAGCGTATACAAAGCATATTCATAACGAGTTGGATGTATACATACTGTAGTAGCAACTAACATAGAACGTTTCCATAACGTTTAGATAACTTATACCAACGAATACCAACGAATGCTAAGCATGTTGCCGGCGTTCACAACTTATGTCCAACGATAGTCTAATTTATGCACAGCGCGATGAGCGTATCGCCGACAATCACGTGTCGTACCCTATATAAAGGCTGCCGCTCGACGATTCAAATCATAACTGCACTAGACATCACAACATCAACATCCGTCATGCAGAAGAAAATGGATTCTTGATTAGGAGTACTGACGGATTCCTCCTGCGAACCCCATTTTTATATACAAATTCCCCTAAACGCTGCCATTACGCCATTATACGGTAGCTATTAGTTAGAAACACTAACAGTAAGTTCTGTGGTCGTTCGGAACACGTCAAAACGTCTACATACGTTAATATGCGTTGGAGATAAGTTGACATAGGTTCAAAGCACGTTACTCATAGGTTAGAAATAAGTTTTGGGTACGCTAGACATTATCTCAACGTATGTCGACTTATGATTAACTTACAAGTAACGTGTGTGAACGTGTGTCAACGATCGTATAACTTACCTACAACTTATGCGGGACTTATGAGCCACACGCTGGCATACGCCGAAAAAATTTTTGCATGCACAAAATTTGTCGACGACCTCGCCTTACTATGATGTATACCAGCGTGTTCCAGCGTGCTCTTAACTTATAAAAAACTTACCCATAACTTATTCGACGTACGCCAGCGTATTCGCCAAATTTTTCATACGTCAGCATACTCTGGCTAAAACGTCAGGTGTGACAGGGCCTTAAGATTTATCTTAAGATGAGTTGTCAATAGTGCTATAGTGACTTGTATTGTGACATACGCAGTTAAGATCAATCAATCAATTTCATGGAGCTGCTGCCTCTGCTCTAACAGCTCCTAATAAAGCACAGAATAGCATGGGTCAGGAATAAATGTTGTCTATCCGCTAAATCTATGAGCTTGCAGATACCTCAATACCCTTTTATTGAATGAGACATCCTACACTCCAAGTACAATGTAAGTCATGCATAGTCAATTGGACATTAACCCCTTATTAAGTGGCCTTTCTAAACATTCACAGTACTTCTTCAGAGGGGTGACAATTCTAGAAATATTGAGAAGATGGAGTAAAGAATGCAGAACAACTCAGAATGAATTCAGTTGAATCTAATCTGCAAGGCAGTGAAAGAATGTGATTCACTTATCAATCACATGAAGTAATTGTTACTGTAAGGGAATGAAGCGCTTTGTGCAACAGTTTTGCATGGTGACTTAATAAGACTGATTCTGTTCCCTATACTGATTGCTAATAATGAGTAGCAAATGATGAATTTTGTGCAACATTTTGCGATGCTTTACAAGGGAAACCTTTCATTGAAGGACCCGAGCTAGATGTGCTGACCTTTAGATACTTAGTATTCTAAGTGAAATAAATGTTAATCTGAAATAGCTGAAGCACAAGCACAACACACATATTTAATTGCCATGTACCAATTTATCAATTTGCAGTTGGCCAAGTCATCTGAGGAAAAGATGGAAGCATGGATTGAGAAGCTGCAAAGGATGAGGACAGAAAAGATACAAGCCAATCCAGAATACTTCAAGAAACTTCTGACTATTGGTTCCAAGTCAGATATCTAATATAATAGAAGCAAACCAGGGCCCAATTTCATAGCGCTGCTTAACGGTAAGCAAATTTTTGTGCTAACCATAGCAGAAAAATTTGCTTAAGCATAAGCGTATTTCACAGGTTAGCAAGAAAATTAGGCAGCCATCTTGCGCGTTTACCATTGATTCGCACTGTTATGCCATTCATTTTCATACAGTAAGCACAGGAAGGTTAGCATGCATTTTCGTGTGCTTACGGTTAGCAGCGCTGTGAAATGGAAATCGCGCAGTAAGCACAGAATCGGCCGTTAAGCAGCGCTATGAAATTGGGCCCAGGAGAACTACCCAAACATGAATATTTCAACCAGAAAACTTCTGGCTATTGGTTCCAATTCAGAGTTCTGGTGTAAAAGAAGCAAAACATGATAACTAACAACCCGGAAATACTTTAAGAAACTTCTGACCAGTTGTTTCAGTTCAGATTTCTGATGTAACAGAAAACAAAACTGGACTTTTTCCAAACCTGCAATACTTCAAGAAATGATGACTTTTGGTTCAAGTTTAGAGACAGTAACATAAGAGTACATTTGTTTTGTTTCATTACAATACCTCTGGTCATTTACCTGTGTATTAAATGAAGTTAAATAGTGATTTAAACCTGGTCTCTTCTTATGCTTATTTGATAGATAATTGTAAATGAACAAAAACGTCTTAGTTATAACAAAAGTATGCACGATGGAATTAAGCCCCCCAAAAAGAATTATATTTTAGTGGCACATGCTTTTGTTGATATGCCCGATTGAAAATTAAAACAAAAATCCCTAGCATTGAAACACAGAAATAAGAAGCATAAAGAGACATTTTACATTGACAAGTAAAATAACAACGGGTAGGGAAAAATGAAAAAGAGAACAATCATATTACCCAAAAATATAATAAATAAATAAAATATATATAAAATAACTAAAATAACTAAAACCAATGAAATATAATAAATAAGGACTTGTGCACACTTTAAAAGGGGACATAATACATTTTAGAAGTAGAATGTTGACTTGGAAGCTAATTACCACCTTTAATCTAATTCTGTACGGCGGAATAGAACGAAAGAGAAGCACATTTGTTGTTGACTCTGAACCACATCGAACACGTGATGTCAGAGCGTCGATATTATTTATCGGTGCATCTAGTTGAACGTGGGAGAAATCCGGTCTGCAAATAAGTTTGATATGACACGTCTAGATTCTATGGACATGCCTAATACCTTGTGAATGGAGACTGATTCTTTGTACAATGTCATTGTTGAGTTTCATATTTCTGAGACATGTCACCAATGTTTTTGAACCTATTGTTCTCACGGTGTAGCAACTTCAATGTAGCATCTTTGATCAATATGCTCTGACTGTCTTTTGGCTAAAAAGTCGATGCAGCAATCAGAAATGGCGAAGTAGACCTCCGTTCTCGTTTGTGCTTTAACAAACTGCCAGTAAAAGGAGATTATTATTGCTATGCTGTTTCGTCAAAGCTCAAACTCTGTGGGAATATCAGTAATTTGTGTCAAATTTCATTTCACGTACTGCTGGCATCATTATTTCCTTGTCTCTTTGAAGCAGCGGCGTAGACGGGAGAGGGGGACTGGGGCACGTGCTCCCCCACCAATTTCCAGTGCCCCCCCCCAGGTGCCCCCTCCCCCACCACGGACAAAAATCGCGATAGTGCTCACAAAATAGAACAAAAAAGAACAGAGAAAAAAGAGGAAAATGCGTGTTTGTATAATCAAATGTAGTGAACGATCGGGATCACCACCGCGGCCACAACATACAAAGAACGTAAGAGGATGGTGGTCCCCTGCAGCGCCCCTTTCCAAAATAAAAGCATGACCCCGACCACTGACAAACCCATTCCCCCTCCCCCCCCCCCAACTTAAAATCAACGCCCCCACCCCCACCGAAAATGTCCTGCCTTGAAGTCCTGTTTGGTGTAGTTCAGCTAAAGGTACAACAATTCTGTACATGTCCCGTGACTTTAAATAACTCAGCAGCTACTACCGATTGCCAACAGCGGCAATGGAATATTTATATAAAAAAACAGTAGACCTACCAGTACAGGAATGCAGGAGTGTGTTTTCACGTCATCTGGATCTGAGGACAGTGTGCTACAGGGCCTAATTATGTAATCTTGCAAGGCTAATTGAAGATGCATAGTAAGGACTTTCCAACACATGGCTTTGCACTGACCATTTGTTTGTTTGGGGTTTGTTTGAGTGGAAGGGGGTGTTGTAAAGTAAAGGTTTGTGTAATGACAAGCATGGAAACGGGTCTATCAGTGAGGGACGATAGTTGTAGGGTAAGTTTAAAAACAGCAGTATGGTCACCCTGAACTGCATACAGTTAGACATATCACAAAATCAAAGAAGAATGACAGAGGACCATTGATCTCCATTAATATTAATGGAGATATATATATATATATATATATTGTATTTGTATAGCGCCTACTGCAGGCCAGCCTCTAAGCGCTTAACATTCATGTTTCCTGCAAGGTATGTGGGGCTTCGTTTGAAGTATGAGACCTACTCCTTTACATAGCACCATGTAATGGTTTACAAGGTGCTGTGGCGCAATATGCAGCCGATCAAACCAGGAACACCGGGGCGGACCCCTTCTCTTTTCGATAAGTGCACTGGGTTCTTCCCATCCGAAGGACGAAGCAATCATGGTTAAGTGTCTTGCTTAAGGACACAAGTGTCACGACCGGGGCTCGAACCCACACTCTGCTGATCAGAAACACCAGAGCTTGAGTCCAGTGATCTTATCCACTCGGCCACGACACGCCGAGGATGCAGAGGACCAGTTGCTCATTGACTTGATGCCTCTTTTGCGCGTTACCATACTTGAGCGCGCGCATAGAATGGATTGGCCCAGGCCATAGAAATAGAACCCGGAGAACGCTGAGCTCGACCGCCCTCTGTGTCGGCTGTGGACGCGGCGTACTTACGCGGTATGGCAAAATGGCAGCGCACACGAACGTTTTTACGTGTTTTCATTGGACAGACATGACGTCATTGTATGGCAAAATTTTCGCTTATGACGTCACTGTATGGCAAAATATTACCTACGGACGTGTTTGCCATACAGGCATAGCGCCCTCTAGGGTTGAAAATGAGGCTGAGATGCGAGGCGCGAATTGTGAATTGTGATAATTGTATTGTCGTCTGCTAGATTCGAGTAGACAACAAGTGTGTCTTTCGTTTGAGAATAGTTAATTCCAAATATCGCAATGGTGCTTTCTTGTGCAGTAAAGGGGTGCACTCAGAGGAAAACAGTGGAATGCAATGTTTCGTTTCACAGGTGAGGTTATTTGTTTTTGTCGTTGGGTTAAACTTACTGTAAAAAATAGTTGTCTTGTCTTTAAACAAACCTTAAAATAGGCTAGGTAGGTGTGTAGGTGTATTACACCCTTCCTAACTAATTTAATATTATAACAAGTAATAAAAGATGGTTCGGCTACGAGATAGGCTACTGCATGTGTGTGTGGATGGATAGGTTATTATTTGAAGAAAAAATCGAAGTACATTATTGCAACCACTCATTCAAAAGATAACCTTTTTTTATCAATAATGACAATAATTAATAAACAGGCTGATCTGAAACAGTTCAGTTAAAATACTTTGAAGTAAATATTATTTAATCACAAAATTCAAAACAATGACATGTAGCCTATATCACTGCATCAATAAATATTTTAAACTCATGCCAATAATAAAGCCAAATCACAGTGATGACTGTGGAAAAACACAATGCAAAAACATTGTTTGAAGATATAACATTGACATTGGGTTTCATAAAAAATATTATCTTCAAGTACGCGCTATTCCACCAATCAGATTCGCAGAATGGAGTGGTGATAACAACCTATATTGCACGGCTAATATCACTACCTGTGTCTTGTGTGTTCTATGTCACGCGCCAAGTTTGCTTGGAGATAAATACGTTATCACACGCGCGCTCGTGGAAATATGGAAAATATAGCGCGTCTGCGTCCCATATCCAACGAGGCCCTCGTTGGATATGGGACGCAGAAGCGCTATACTTTTCCGTATTCCACTCGCGCTTGTGTGATAACTTATAATATACTTAAAATTAACCAAATCATGACATGATAGGGTAAACAACTATGAACAGATAAAATATTAATATAAACAGAAGTTTGACAATAAGTGATGGATTTACACTTGATTGGTTCAAATTAATACCACAGAATAAATATTTGGCTATTTTAAACTGATGAAACCATATTGCAATTCTCTTTAAAACTCTGTTGATAAAAAAAGTAATTTATACCATACAAAGATAGTGCAGACATACATTGTGTCTGTTTTATTATCTTCCAGTACACGCTAATCCACAAATCAGATGCTCTAACTGGAGGCTGGTATAAAAGACTATGACCTACTCCCAGTTTTTATATTGCACTCTGCGTATTGTGAGTGTCAATGCGTCACGCTCCGCATACGGACAGTGCAAAATTACATCTAAACTTTGCGCATGCATGCTATTTGTCGTGAAATAATGTTGCGCGCTGCGCGTGAGACTGGAAGATAAATTAGTTATAACACGTGCGCTCGTGGAATACAGAAAAATATGGCGCGTCTGTGTCCCGTATCCAACTTGGCCGAAGGACGCAGAAGCACCCTATTTTTCCGTATTCCACGAGCGAGCGTGTTATAACTTATGACAGTTTTGTCTACAAAACACAATAATTGTGCTTAAAAAGTAATTCCCAAGAAACTCATGACATATTTGGTTTAAATTACACTGATGCAGGAAATAATATAAATATATAATTAAGTTTCCAAACATTAAAAATAGCACTAACAATGTGATTTATAAATAAATACCCCCAAAATGTAACTGTAAATAACTTGTACCAGGAACTTGGATTGAAAGACAATTTGTGTCTTTTTACGCAGGTTCCCCTTAAAAAACAAAGAACTCTTAGACAGGTGGATAAGAAGCATTGATAGGGATAACTGGACACCCACTAAATATCAGTTCGTCTGTGGAAAACATTTCACAAAGGGGGACTACTACTACAACACTATGCCAACCATGTATCCAAGACTAAACACAACTTCAGTGCCAACAATAAACATGGGAAGACCTGAAAAAAAACCTGATGACTCTAACTGCATGCACCATACACAACCAGTTAACACCATCATATCTCCACCAAGAAAGCGATCCTACACAATCGCTATTCAGCCACCCAATGAGCCTATCTACATGAAGAGGTGGTGTCCTGTTCCTTGTTTAACTCAACTCGTACATGTACAAGCAAAACCTGTACACAGCACAAGGTCCCCAAAGAAACGACCATACTCTTCAACATCAGATCAACTTAATGAAGAGCATTCTTACTGCAAATGTGACAAACCCCCTCCCTGCAAAAAACAACGAGTAGCAATACAGAGGATCAACATGGGTTTGAGGAGACAAGTGAAAACTTTGCGACAAAGAATCAAGCGACAGCAAAACAAGATAAATTCAATGAAGGAATTGTTGAAAGTACTCAAAGAAAAATCTTTCATTAATGATGACATCCATGAGCTTTTCCAGCACACTTTCTCCGGGGTTAAACTTGCAGTGATGAAAAATGAGCTGAACAATGCAGCAAAGTCAAAGCATGCAAATAGGTATTCTGATACCCTGAAGCAATTTGCCCTGACTCTGCACTTCTATTCCCCGAAAGCTTATAATTTCACAAGAAAAGTGATGAACCTTCCCCATCCTTCCTCACTACGTCAATGGACGTCTTCTGTTGAGTGCCAACCAGGTTTCATTCATGATGCCATTCTTCACATGCAAGCACGAGCAGAAGAAGATCAAAGCATGTCAGACTGCTGCTTGGTGATTGATGCCATGTCAATAAGAAAACAAAGTTTATGGAACCAGCACAAAGACAAATATGATGGATTTGTTGACTATGGTGGGCTACTTCTAGAATCTGAAGATGAACTAGCCTCAGAAGCTCATGTATTCATGGCTGTAGGCCTCACCAAGGCATGGAAACATGTTGTTGGATATTTCTTTGTGAGCAAGTTGTCCTCACAAAATCAAGCCCGGTTAATCAACCAGTGCATTACCAAGCTGACGGATCATAGCATGAAAGTGCATGCAGTGACCTTTGATGGCACATACACGAATCAGTCAACCGCAACAAATCTTGGCGTCAAACTTGGAGTATCAAATTGGCAACCATACTTTCCACACCCAACACTTCCACACGAGAAGGTGTATCTCATGTTTGATACTTGTCATATGCTGAAACTGATGAGGAACACCCTGGCCGACATGAAAGTCCTTTACTACAAGAACGATGAAGGCAAAGAAGAATGTGTGAAGTGGAAGTACATCCAAGATCTTGTAGCTCTCCAAGAAAAGGATACCCTGTTCATCGCAAACAAACTATCGGCGAAACACATCCAATGGCAAAAACATAAAATGAATGTCAGCTTGGCTGCACAAACATTTAGCACTTCCGTGGCAGATGCAATTGACTTCCTACGCGCAGATTTGCATCTGGTCCAATTTGATGGCAGTGAAGGGACAACACAGTTCATACGTATGATTGATCAGTTGTTCAACATGCTGAATTCTCGCAGTACTGGCGGAAAAGGAATCAAAAGTCCTCTACGTCTGAGAAACCTCCTGGATTGGGATAAATGGTTTAAGGAATGTGTCAAAATGCTGGAGAGTATGAAAGATAACAAAAGGGAGCCTCTAAGCGCAAGCAGAAGAAAAACAACTGTAATTGGGTTTATAACAACCATATTATCAACAGCTGAACTGGCTCACAAGTTGCTCACAAGGAGAAGCAATCCCTTGCAATTTGTTTTGACTTACAAATTTTCCCAGGATCACGTTGAGCTATTTTTTAACAAAATTCGCCAACGTGGAGGTTGTAATAATAACCCAAATACACAGCAATTTACCTGGGCAATTCGAAGTATCCTCATGAAGAACATGATCACACCATCATCATCAGGGAACTGCTTAAGCTTTGACGCTTATCAAGACTCTATATTCACACTGAAAAGCAGCAAAAGACGTACTCCACCGGTAAATCCTGACACTCTTCCCCCAGATGACATCACCATGGCCAGCCTCTGCAATGTACAACAACCATCTGATTTACAAGAAAACTGCTTGTACTACATATCAGGGTATATTTCCAGAAAACTGTCCAAGGAAATAGATTGCGAGGAGTGTGGCAAGGCACTTCTTCAGCCTCACATACAACACTTATCAGAACATAATTATACAGCGTCTATACCCCAAGAGGATGCCCCACAATATGACAAGCTGTATAAAAGAAAGAACAAAGGTGGGCTACTTCAACCGTCAACAAGTGTCTACAGAATTGTGGCAGTAGCAGACCAAGTGTTTCGGTATGTCAATTATTGTAATTCCCGTATACTTGTTCTCTTTACCAAATTAGTGTCTATATACTATTAGTGAGTATTACTATAGACAACAGTAACTATTTGTATAATTTAAATTGGACAACAGACTAACCAATTTAAGCTTAGTGCTACAGACTATTTAAATTATAGTGTCTTTGATTTGAACGAACATGCCCTATTGTTTCATTGTCAGATTAATTGTCAAAATGCAAACAAATGTGTATTTGAATTGAATGTAAAGATTATAAAATTGAAAAACATTTTAGGACAAGATTTGTATCTTTTTCTGAAAATTATTAATTGATTGAATGACTTTTTTGGCAAAAGTTTGTAGGGGCCTACAGTAATCCAACCCCTACGTTTTCTATTTCTTCCTCCATGATTGATAAGCATTAGCATGGAGGATGAACTTTGAAGACCCACATGACTATAAATATGATGAGCTGGTGAGCAACACAATCTTTTTTACTAACTAACAGTAACAATTGTTACTAATGTTACTAATGTTAGTAACATTAGTAACAATCATTATAGAAAAAAAAAATAGATTCACGCAGTCATTACGTTTTACCATGGTTTTACTTACATGACTTACCATTTTTCCAACCAGGCAATATGTGACCGGTGAAGTGTCGACTGGGTTGCACATATCAAAATCAGCAGTAACAATGAACAAACTTGTAGCCGAAACATTCAAACGAGTGCATAGCAAACGGGATATCTTCAGTGAACTATCGGGCCATGTTGTGAATGTGAGCAACAGCTTTGGCAGCAACCATATCTACCAGCTGATCAGAAAAACAGCCCGATGTTTTGCCAACCTCCGATTCTACCACTACGGCAAAACATATTCCGTCAGAGTGGCACAGAAAAACGTAGCTTCCAGGCGCCATGAACTGACGAAGTTAGTTTTGTTTCTACACCAGTAATTGCCACCGTACCACCTCATGATTTGGATCGAATTGTACACACACGAGGGCAGAACACGAGGTGAGTACGAGTGTCTGTCTACGACTGTTTCACACTTGTAGTTCGATTTGATGCATAAAACAGTTGTCGTACGCTAATTTTGCCACGCACGCGTAACAAAATGGCGTATGCGCGTCCATAAAAATGGTCTCACAACGAAACCGCAAGCACAATGAGACACTCAGCGTTCTCCGGGTTCTATTTCTATGGCCCAGGCCTAATTAAAATGTGCTAGATTCTAGCACATTTTAATGAACCGATTCCAGGGGTTATGATCGAGCAAGGCATGCTGGGCATGCTGAGGATGCACAGTACAGTCACTCTTGTCGCCCACCCGAACTTGCTCCTAAATTGCACACAGTTAAAAAAGACCATCCTCGTTCCCAGGGGTGATCGATCTCGCCGCGCCATCTTTCCCAGCATGCCTTGCTCGATCATAACCCCTGGAATAGACCTTATGCATTGACGTCATCCAACCGCCATCTTAGAGGTAAAACGGTGACGAAACAATCACAGATTTGTACGCGCGGCGCACAGGATTGGCCAATGAACAACCTCCTTTTGACCTCTAGGTGAGGGCGCCCTACTGAAATGACGTCATGTGCATAAGGTCTATTGGTTCATTAAAATGTGCTAGAATCTAGCACATTTTAATAAGGCCTCAGGCCGATCCATTCTAACAATAACGCGCTCGCTCAAGTATGGTAACCCGAAAAAGAGGCATCAAGTCAAAAAGCAACTGGTCCTCTCTCATTCTTTGATTTTCGATATGTCTAACTGTATGCAGTTAAGGGTGACCGTGTAAAAACATATTTCATTTGAAATGGAATCGCGTCAAAATACTTGCATTTTCAACACGCGCGTACTAAGCGTCCTACAAGCGCCACACATGCGCTCGAAAGTTTTTAACAAGCGTGCACTCATAGTAGTCACCCTTGGGAGCCAATCAGCGTTGTTTTTCAGTGCATCCCTACCAGGGGTTAGTGACGAGGGGTATCGATACGGCGCGCTGCCCATGGTAGCGAGGCTGGGCCCAATTTCATAGCGCTGCTTAACGGTAAGCAAATTTTCGTGCTTACTGTAGCAGAAAAATTTGCTAAGGCGTAAGCGTATTTCACAGGTTAGCAAGAAAATTAAGCGGCCATCTTGCACGTTCACCATGGATTTGCATTGTGACGTCAACCATTTTCGTGCAGTAAGCACCGGAAGGTTAGCATGCCTTTTCGTGTGCTTACGGTTAGCAGGGCTATGAAATGGAAACCGTGCAGTAAGCACAGAATCGGCCGTTAAGCAGCTCTATGAAATTGGGCCCTGGAGTTAAGACGTATCACAAGAGCAAAAAAGAAAGAGAGGGGTCAGTTGCTTTTTGACCTGATGCCTCTTTTACGGGTTACCATGAGCGCGCGCGTAGAATGGACCGGCCTGAGGCCTAATTAAAATGTGCTAGATTCTAGCACATTTTAATGAACCAATTCCAGGGGTTATGATCGAGCAAGGCATGCTGGGGGAAAAAATGGCGCAGCGAGATCGATCACCCCTGGAAACGAGGATGGTTGCTCCATGACTTGATGCGTCCTTTGACAGCGCGCTCTGTGAAGTCTCTAACACAGAATGGATCATTCAAAGGACTAATTAGAATATCCAATATATTTGTATATTTTAAAGTCACACTTCCAGGGGTTACAATCGAGCAAGGCATTCTGGGAAAGAAAACAAAATGGCGCGTCAAGATCGTACACCTTTGGGAACGAGGTTGGCGCGATGTGTCCTCATTTTGCCAACCAAAGTGTTCGTGCGCATGCACGAAATACAATTTACATATTTCATGGAAAGGGTCTATTTCATAGAGCTGCTATTTCATAGAGCTGCTTAATTTTGTGCTTACTGCGCGAGTTTCCATTTCATAGCGCTGCTAACCGTAAGCACACGAAAAGGCCTGCTAACCTTCCGGTGCTTACTGTATGAAAATGAATGACGTAACAATGCAAATACATGTTGAACGCGCACGATGGCTGCCTAATTTTCTTGCTAACCTGTGAAATACGCTTACGCTTCAGCAATTTTTTCTGCTAGTTAGCACGAAAATGTGCTTACCGGTTAGCAGCTCTATGAAATCGGGCCCAGTAGGGGTTAGTGGTGAGAGGTATCGATACGGCGCGCTGCCCATGGTAGCGAGGCTGACTGGATGTATCTTTTGCGGGTTACCACACGCCTTTGTTTTTGGTTTTGGTTTTGGCTTTGTTTGTTGGTGGTTCGTTGGGGTGTTTGTTTGTTTGTTTTTATTTTCGTTACAATATTGTCATGGAACAAAATATTTGATGGTCGATGGTTACGTTTTGGGGCTCATGAATGGCGTTCATACGAAGCATTAACTTCCTTACGAAAAGACATTAAACAAACGACTTTGTTGTCTGGAATTACGCTTGTAGTCACTGTATATGTACTGAGATCAGATAGTCTAGAGTGTCCTTATAATCTTTAGCTAGTGTATTTCACGTCTTCCCCTTTTACGCTAAACGTCGCACTTTTCTGTGTCGAACTCAAATGATTAAAAAATTATGAATTCAATTTGACGTTTAGCGCAAACTTTTGATTTTAGTTTGACACTGCCGTGTTGCACGGAAAAGCTTTGCAGTAGTGCTACACGGTAGTTGCACGACGTGGTAAAAAACGTCGCGCTCTTGCCGCGTTGAATATAACTGAATTCTCAGTCGGTGATGCTCTTTGGGAACACGCATGCGCAAAGATTTTGAAATATGTTTTATGTACATTTTTCTAATAATGTGAACGTTCTCCTTGTTAGTACCGTAGCTGGGAGTAACCCGGGATGGGATGGAAAACATTTCTGACCGGCACAAACATAATCTGTAGATTTCATAATTAAAGTAATCGATTTTGTTTGAAACTCTTTCAGAAAAGACGATGAACACCACTCATGCACCAAAGATGGTATAAATAAGGCAACATTTAGGGTGGGGAACAATATCATTATGTTTTTGTCATTAATATTTGAGTGTCACAGCTCGAATTCCCACAATGAAATGACTCTTGAGCAATTTTTCCCGCGTCGCCATTTTGTTATTACTTTGCTGCTAACTATTTTACTAAATTCGATGTTTGTCACCGATTCGTTTTAATTGCCGCACTTTTGCCGTGCGAAAATCATTTGAGTTCGACAAGACAAAAGTGCGACGTTTAGCGCAGACCTAATTGGTTTACAATAAAATCCACCTGTGCTTTGATTTTATTAAGATAAACATATAACTTCCTTCACCTGTGCCGGCTTCCCCTTACTCTGCTCTCCCAAAGCACTCTTGTAAAAAGTACACGAGCAATGCGAGTTGTTTGAATTTCATCACCCAAGGATGCATTAGGAATGTTAATATCTGACACACTCAGAAAGCACCGTGTACAATGCTAATTGCTTTATATGACCACGGTTTAGTTTATATAAGTCAAAACCTAAAACGAATAACAATCTTTATCTGCAATAAATGTATCGTCTGAAGTCATAAAAATGATTGATTTGGACTTATTGGCGAAAAATATATAACCGTTATTTCATTAAGTTACTATCATGTAGGCTGGGTTACATTACGCCTACTTGTCATCCAATGTTAAGGCCATGTCACATGAGGCGATTTACAGGCGACCAGCTTCAGGCAATCTCCAAGAAGAAAAGACATTCACATTTTAGTTTTCTCATTATTTTCTTGGGGATAGTGAGTTACAGCTAGAGGAATGTCTCTTGTGCTGCCGAAGTGTTCCTACTGCACACAATACAGTTGGTTGCCTCCAAGTTGCCTGAACAAATTGCCCTATGTGACATGGCATTTAGTGCAATGGGCGTTGACCATCATTACACGCAGTATAACCCATATATACACTGCACGTCATAACTGTTGTGTTTTTAATTAGTTTGAAATCAATTATCGACTCTTTGAGTAGCTCCAGTAAAGATACTTCCATCGATGACATGACCCTTGCAGAGATTTATTCGAATTGTAAAACTTGTCACCGATTTTAATTCTGCTCGTGAAATAAAGCTTCTCCTATTTAATAGTTTTTCCAAATACTGATAATATTTTAACGTTCCTTATCAATGGGTTCATCATTTGATTGTGTTCCATTGTCATGTCCATTGTTCTATAAGTGACCTGTAGGCCTACACGCAATCGCAAAGAGCTAACATTATTCTAATGGTACTTGCATTGCACCTACTTTTTTTGCCGCAGTCATCCATAAAGAACCAACGGCTTATTTCTCTTTGCTTCTTCAAAATATGCAGTCTGTTTTATTATTTGTCAAGAACTACTCATGTGATTGCCTTTGTCAATGCTGAAGAAAGGTGAAACTGTTATTAAATAAACCATTGGCACTGTAGCCGTGCTGAAAGCATTACGCATGCGCCTCGTGTCTTGGCAACGGGAGCATTGTGGATGTATTATCCAAGGAGGAGAACAATGCATGCATGCAGACGACACTAATCATGTCTGAATTGAAGGAGATAGTAGCAGTCAATAGTAGCATACAGTAGTATACGACTTGTATTTGTAAAGTGTTTGGCATTGCTACTGTGCAGTGTAGAGCTCAATGTAAGCACAGAAGAAAAGAGTATATCCATGTTGGGGTGGACAATCTAAACATCAATCAGTGGCGAGAAGACGAAAACCTGCTGGTTTCAAATAACGGTAAGTCAGTCACCGGGATGGCATCCCGAATATTAGTTAGCTTTATTTGACTAGATATAAGCAATGTATTGCAGTGCACTTTAAGGTCACATTACATTAAACGCAACATTTTCCATCTGCGTCAAATAAAGCTTTGATGAGGCTCATATCTAACACTAACAGTGGGTCAAAGGAAGAAGTAACTAATTGGTTATATCTATCGTTACTATGTTTGTATATTTACATATTTACAGACTATTTATTTTTACAGCGGATTCTGACAAAGTTGTAGTTGTTTTAGTTACTGTAGCCATTGTCAACATTTCTAACTGATCCGCCTCTAATCATAACGTTTTTGTACAATAGGTTACTAATTACAGTCTTTGATCTGTAGATGGGATAGCTGCGCCGAATAACGATTGCAAAATAGTTAACCCTGTTTAAAACATACCTTTTTATTTATGGGGATTCTTCTACCCATTGAGTTATTGGCGAGCTTGATAAATACCTCGGTGTTTTTAAACCAAAGAAATTTGAAACGTTTCATTCGTCGACCTCAGACGGAAGTCCAGTTCGAGTGTTAACTAAAGTGCTATTCACACTCAATAATTTGTATTTTGCATTTTGAAGCTTTCTCCTCTGTTTTATGCAGTATATTCTACAAACCCAAAGTTTAATTTGCTAATTCCTTACCATTCTGTAAAAAATAACACATCTTATAAAAATTACAGCTATCCTGTGGAGAAAGTCGTCTATCACAGTGGGTTATTTTAGTAAAATTACTATAAAATGTTGGTATAGACGACTTTCTCCACAGGCTTGCTATAATAAAATGAACCGTGTATACTAGGTCGGCTTTCAGATTTGTTCGTGGCTGGGGATGGGACGGGAGTCCTCCATCATCACGGGCCCAAGGTCCCAATATCCACTGTGTTAAGTTAAAATGAAGCGATACCTATTTCAATTTATTTCAGCCACATCCAACAGCGCGAGCGCCAATGACATGATGGATAAAAACATTAAATTACATAAAATAACACAATAAAATTATTTAAACAGACAGAACAAGACAGAGATTAAAATGGCGAGAAGTTCTTACATCAAAATAGTTAAAACATACGTTACACTCTGGACCCGACCTCCCCTTTCAGATAAAACAAAATAAATAAAACAAACCTATAAAACAACCATTAATTATCATCCGCAGTTTTCACAGATGTGGATTCGCGCTGATTGCAACCTTTTATAATTGTATCGTTGTTATCAAAAACCACCGCATTTAATTGTGACAACCAATTTGTCCATAGCTTAATTTTTTTTTTGCGAACACTATACAAAAGTTAGATTATTATTATTATTATTATTATTATTATTTATTTTATTTTATTTATTTATTTATTTTTTTATTTTTTATTTTTTTTGGGGGGAGAAGAATAAGTCGGAAGTTAATCAAAGTTGGGAGAGACACGTTTCGCTACTAACAAGGCAGCGGCTATATAACGTTCTGTTTGTGAGTTAACAACCCATGACTTGGTTTGACTGTTTGCCTATGAACTACATTATTTTAATTAATTATTAAGATTATGTTCAAGCTTGTATTTGAAATGCCTTGGAAGAGTGCCACGGCAGCCCGGGCTGTATAACCACATGGGAGCTGAGATTGTCCCAATGATCAGGGCACTAACGTAAAGCACTATTTAAGTACTAGTTATTACTATTGCTTATTATTGATCATTGTTACCGAAATATTTTTAGTATTTTGTTAAAAAGATAATGTTTTTATTCGAAATAAATAAAATTTGCAAACACAATTTACGTCTACTTGCCACTTGTATGGTGTCATTCTTCACATAAACTTTGCCAACAAATGTGATGAACGTTTGCAATCTTGGGAACTACGATGGAAAACACAATTCTACCTTATCGAAAGGCTGGTGACGCCCAGTAAACACAATTTTGCAAATTATGAACACACTAACAAAAAACTAGCAGTTTTGTATTATTATTTTTAATTGTTAAAATTATTTGTTAAAGCAAGTACATGGATGTTTGCTCTTCTTTCATTAGAGTATCCTGAGGATTAGAATGGTTTAGAAGTTGTCATCACAATTATTTATGGCCGTGTTCCGATCCGTAACAAAACACTTGAACCGCTGTGCGTTGTTTGCTCAATGACATTTTAACAAGTAATTTTGTAACATCGGTTCGTTTAATGATACCAGTATAAAAGCCAATAGAAGAAGCTTGATGTTGTTATTATTAATGACGTACCGTGCAGATAAGTCAAGTATTTTGATTATTTGTGGGCATTTTTTTAATTTTTTAAATTTTTTTATAAAGCGCTTCTAGAAAAGCAGACGTGATTTTAGTTTTAATCTGTCATTGCTTTGTGGCATGTTATGCTTGTGTTTTTTCTTTAGTAAAAATAACAGCAGACGGTGGTGTTTTATGTGTAAATGGGTTTAGATATAGGGTTAGATATAGGGCAGATTTGGATCTGTTCAGCAATCTACATAAAATGGCTAAGGGTCACGTCGAATGGAAGCAAGAATCTTGGCAGAACGGCAATCTGCCACTCTGATGGGCTAATTGGAATAAAGACAATAACACCTGCTTAACGGTTGAATAATGTCAATACATGTGATTTTGTTGTTGAAGCTTTTCCTTTGCTTCGATAGAGCCAAGACCAAACAATAAAGTCCATAATGGCCATAATGCCTCAGACATCACTGCTCTGTGCGTTAAGCTTTCGTCGAGCGTTTTTTTTCAAACTGTCACGTTCTGTATCTTGAAAAAAATGTTGAAGCTATTGTTAGGTGACGTGGAAAATAACTGTTATCATTATTTTTAAAAACAGTGAAAGAATTGTGATTTAAGTCGACGATTTATAAGTAGTTTGCAGACTATACACTGTTTCTTATCAGAATTAAAGTTTGGTTTGAGTTTTTATAGTGAAGTTTATTCAGCATAAGTGTGTTATTTTACACATCTTGGTTATTACATCCCATTGATTACACTTTTCTCTTAACATAATGGTCATTTTTTCACATACATTTAGTAAAAATTGGTTTTAACAGAGGATGCAAAAAAAAAAAAAGCAAAACGATTATTTTATTTTTACTTTAAAAGTAAAATACTGTACAGTAAAAATGTACTATAAAGCTGTCACAGTAATGAGAGATTCTATTTAAATTGCAATACAAAATCATTTATAATATTCATTTAATATTCATGGTACAGTGGATTTCATGTGGCAATACTGTTTTAATCAATAGTATCACATCTATATGCATATAGTCGGTAAAACTTTTTGCCAAATGTGTGCACACTGGTTTCCAACAATTATAGCGGGATAATTAACGGGATGCTTGCAGTTCATATAAAGCCTTTGGAAGGTACCCCTAGACGGCGTTGTTTTAAATATCTAGTCATTTTTAAGAGGGAAGGGATAGGCAGTGTATGAAACAACCAGGTTCTCATGGTTATGCATATAGCTCCCCATGGACTGTCTACATAATACGTTTTGTGTCATCCTTATCGAGCAAGCTGTATGAATACTAGGTATATCTAATGAGACTTAGAGCATTTGATAAGCATACTGTGACATAGTCTCTCCAAATTAATATAGTTCAGAAATTTTACTACAAAAACAATAATTCAGAACAAAGCTAACCTTGTCCTATTCGTAAGTGTGACGTACATGTAAATCCACTGCAAGCCACGGCCATTACACTCAAACTGGCAGCTCAACTGGGCCCAATTTCATAAAGCTTGTAAGCACAAAAACTTGCTAAGCACAGGAAAATTTTGCTGAGCAGAAACAGGTTACCAGCCAATATTCCATAAAGTTTACATTGTTGCCACTGGTACCCCGCTCATTTCTTGCTAACAAACTATCCTCAGATTATGACATCATAAGAATGTGCAAAATGGTAAACGAAGAAACAACAAAAGAGCCGTCATATAGTTTCCAAATCGCGTACGCGTCGCTCGGAGCGCGTTAATCATCAAGTGTGTACCATGCCAAGGGACCCTGCGTACAAAAACAAACCGACTTTTAATTTGGCATCATTACCCTAGTTACAGAACACAAATTTTGCCGCTGACTAAACGCAACGGTATACCGCCGTACTAGAATTACCGCCGTACTAGAAATTATTTCAAACATTAAGTTTAACATTGTACTTCATCATGGGGCCGTTTAGTTGCCACTTCACCGGCCGAAGTGGTGATCTTTATCCCAAGACGGTTTGTGGGTATTAAGGTTAGTCATTTAAAACCATTTTAATTGTGTTATCGTCAAATGAAAACTTAATATAACTCACTGTTCTGTTTTGCGTACCACTTACAAACGTCAACATTGAAGATAACAGCGCAGTTTTACCTGCAAGTTTCTTTTCTTTTTAGACCGTGTAATTAATAGTAATTATTTCTTACTTCTAATTTCCTTTATGTTCCCTTGTTTTTACAATGTTCGCAATAACTTTACCGTTGTTAGCTGTTTTTTGTAGTCATTGTTTTCAATGAAACGTACAGTATGGAGGGAAATATTATTATTATTTCGCAATTTGTTTGGACTATTCAGCTCTCGTCACATAACGTGCAGGCAAACCGTTATTGCTTTCAATTCACTTCAACGGTCGACTACATTACTTGACACTCACTGCTGACCAAATGTCATCACGGTATCCGAAAATCTTTAACATAGGCCTACATGCGATTGGTAAAATACACTAAAGTCAATGTTTTGCGTCGTTTCATTTATACGTAGTTTATTCAACCAGCATGTAAATCCTGCAAACTTGGATCCTCCCGGATCATCATCTTGTCTTCTACTTTGATGTTTCTCTTTGAGTTTGACTTGTTAAATAGCTAATTTGATATGATTGACAAAAACACTGGCCATAAATTTGGGTTTGGCTTCAAATTAAAATTTTATCAAGTAATAAACCACAAGGGAAACTGACTGGGTATTTTTTTTAAATTAATTTGGGTTTGAACAAAGAAAAATTGACTGGAGCGGGACTTCAACCAACGACCTCCGGATTAACGTAACGGCGCTCTACCAACTGATGAGCTATCCAACCCTATATGTTGGCGGTCTCCCTGTTAGTCAGTATCTTTGTTCGGGGTGCCAGTCAGAAGCCATGCAACCGTTAACTGCCGTAGTAGCCAGGGATCACACCCAAGTTTACGATACAACCTGGGAAGCGGCAGCCACGGGATCACCTTAAGGGGATGTGACTTTTTAAATAATAAATATCAAGTAATAAACCACAAGGGAAACTGACTGGGTATTTTTTTTATTAATTTGGGTTTGAACAAAAATTAAAACCCAAATTAAATTAAAATGTTCGTACTATTCTTTATCACGTGACCGCTTCTATGTTATTTTGATAACGATTTGCATTTTCTACGATGCTTAAAAGTCAATTGGTTTCCTCCTGGATACTTCTGTTCATCCAATTAGAAGCAACACTATGTTATGATTATTATTAATTATACAGAATGTAACCAATATACAAACTGCATACTAATGATTCTGTATTATTTGGCACAGTGATGAGATCTACGGAGCTATACCCATGTTTATTACCGGGAAGCAGTAACATCATGCTTACAAGGCCGAAGAACAAGAAACTCACTACAAGATGGTTGGTTCGAACTGGTGTCCTCTTGGCTATTTTTGCAACCTCCACCCTAATCTTCGCTTCATCTAGCGTGCGAGCATCACATAATCAGATTAATGCAGGTCAGAATGAAAATCTCTGTTTTTCTTTATCAGCATTATGTGAACTCATAGTTTCCCAGACTATAGATTAATGTACATGTTTTGGTACCATTGGGAAGAACGAGGATCCCAGCATCAATGCTCTAATGAGATCAGTGTATTATTTATTGCATGAGTAACTTCATCACGAACCCTTGATACACGGGCTTTATTCAGACACATCGTTGGTAGGGATTAGTTCACACAATCCTATTTACCAGAAGAACACCAAATACTTACTACGGTTAATGCCCAGTGGATAGTCTTATCTTATTTACACGCAATAATATGGATTGTGCAGATTGATCGATCGTACGGGATCACGTTGCCAGCACACTACTGGTGTAAATACTTACACCATACCACACAATCCGACCATCAATGCAAGATATTTTGTCAGTAGTTGTTCAAGACATTCTATTGATTTGAGTATGCCAATTACACCAAGGACTACTATTGCTAGGTGACATAATGACGTGTAGGCCTACGGCTGTTTCCTGCTCGCGGACAAATTATAACAATGCAGGTTGTCTGATTATAGTTGATTATAATTCAGGCAGTGGAGTGGAGTATATGCCTTCAGATACATCTCTTTTTCGGTAATTAACCTAAGATCACATGTCTAGGACGATGAAGTGTTACCTAAACGTTCTTTGGATGTAAGATAGGAGCTTGTGGGTCGAGTATCACGGATTCACACTCAGAGCAAGATGTTACGAGTAGTCTATTTGACAAGGCTTACCCATGATAGACACTAGGCCCTACTATCCGTATTTACTATCTACTCAGATGAGGACCTTCAAGCTGCCTACCACAGACTAGTAATGGACTACAGTGTATATCAAGCTTCCCCCCAATTCAAAACAGCATTTATTTCAATTCTTTCCATTTACATAATGTATCAAATTAGATGAGGACCGAAATAACCCCCCCCAAAAAAAAAAATAATAATAATAATAAAATAAAATAAAAAATTAAAAAATTAAATAAATAAATAAATAAATAAATAAATAAATAAAAAAATTAATTAATTAATTAATAAAAAAATAAATAAAAAAATAAATAAATAAATGTTCCCTCTTTTTTTTGTCTGAAGTAATTTCAACCCATTGTTTTTCCCGAACACCGTGATTATGTCACGCTAAAATGTATATATAAATATTTATGTTATTTTATTTTGTGTGTGTATGTTATCAATTTTTTTTGTATTACCTCCCGTAGCTCATTGTATCTGTTATATGATAGCAGTATTTATTGGAGCGCTTATAAGTGTGTTTTATTTGATGTATGTTGATGCTGATGTTGTTGTTGAATAAACGGAGTAGTTAAACTCCACATCAAGAAAAAAAACAATTAAAAAAACAATAAAACAATTTAAAAAAAATAATAATAATAATAACAAATAATTTTAGAAATCTTAAATCCAAAACTAAATAATCGTAGTGGGGGAAAATATCAAAAATTAGCAAAGGGTATATAATATTCGGCAGTACATTTGCTTCGGAAGTATCGACAACTTTGGGTGTGCAGCAGATACGGGCCTTGTTTTCTTATCGGATATCTAACCTTAGGGAAATTTTGAAATTTGACGTTGGTCTTACATTTGATAGCAACATTCGAAGGATTTAGAAGAGGAATGGATTTGTTTCATTATAAAGTGCTACTGATGACAATGTCATCCCAAACATTACAGATTTTCGCATCAATTACAAACCTGTCACCAACATTTTTGCATTGGACGGCAGGACTACTGTATTTTATTAACCAACAACCCGTAATTGAAGCTATTTTCGTTTTAAGTACAATTGCTTTTTTTAAAAGAATACATTTTATTTAGTATGACACGTGATTTTTTTTAAGAAAAGGCTTACAATTTTAGCTCTTTGGTACAACAAAATATCGGTATTAATACCAAATGAAATCAACATTACAAATAAAAGAGGAGACATCAATCCTCCGAACCATTCTCAAAGCAGATAAAACCTTTGACTGTGGCCTACGCAAACAAAACATGATTTTCCCATCCCAACCCCCACCCAAATCTCCAACCCACAATCCACTTGATCCATCTTTATTTACAAAAAGGGCCTAGTTTAATTGTGATTTGTTTGTATTTATTTGAACCTAATAGAGTCGAGTGTGTACAACACCAGACAGCTTCTGAGTACTGCAGATACAAATGTTACTGATTCATGTAGCACGTCGTATGAGGTGAACCATGTACCTGCATTATTCGTCGTCATCTATATAATTCTCGTCTTCATACTCTTCATATGTAAGTCACAAATTATTGAATGCATAACAATATGATTTGTATTCTACAGTTATAATAAGAAAACATGTAAAGGCAGGTTGTGGTGCGAACGAGTGCTTCCATTCACGGCCAAACACACAACCCTTTTTACAGTGATTTATCAAACACTTTAGAAGATTATCTGTAAACACATGCCTTGCATTAAGATTTGATATGTCATTGAGGTAAGACAACAATTTCATGCAGAAATCATAGCACATTTCATCCTTGAGGCACGCAAGCTCACAATACACCATCGCCATGACTATGATTGTATTTGAACACCTATAGATGCATTCTTTTGTCTTCAAGACAATTGCCATGCAGTAACATGTACTATTTATAAAATGAATTTCGAGTGTTCCTTGGCAATTGTTTTGTACAAAGTGACCCTGACATTTTACATATGAATTGAAATGAATGCAAATCTGCTGGAGGCAAGCCTGGTGTGATATAAAGGAGTGGAGGTAGCAGATGTGTGAGTGGCCATGTTATGTACATCATGTGTCGAAGTGACTGGAGGTCAGAAAGCGCATCGCAGCTCACGGGTTTCTTATTACCACACTGAAATCACAAAAATGTAATAATTAATCCAGAATAAAAATGGCGTGTTTATGATTTTAAAGGTCAGGAGGGATCACTAGCAGTGACGTCATTGACGAATTACCGAGTATTGAACCGACGAAGCTCTAAGAGACTGTAAATAATACGCTTTACATGACAGACATCTCACATTCTGTTCGTTGGCCCCTACCCTATCATTTTGAGCTTGTAATCATAAAGTTAGGTTATGGTGTACACATTTGCAAATCAATAGAGTAAGGTTTGCCCTAATCTGCATAATAAAACCTTAACGACATAAGTACCAATTGGACAAACCCTATGTGCAGAGCCGTAATAGTTATTCTTTTGTTGATGTACTTTCAGCTTTAGCAATTATCTGCGATGATTTCTTCGTTCCTTCCTTGGAGGCAATCTCAGAGAGATTGGAGCTTTCAGAGGACGTTGCGGGCGCTACATTCATGGCTGCTGGATCTTCAGCACCAGAGCTGTTTATATCCATTATAGGGGTATCTAAAGAGAGTGATGTTGGCGTGGGAACTATAGTGGGCTCAGCTGTCTTCAACATCTTAATCATTATAGCCCTTACTGCTGCACTTGCTGGTCAGGTAATTGAAGATAAAGTGAAGGATATTTTTCATGAGTTATCAAAAAATTGTGTATCTTCTGGTACTTCAACTACCTGTGCAAATTTTACCCTGCTTGACAAAATATGAGGAAGTAGAGAGCGATCTCAGAGAGATTGGAGCATTCAGAGGACGTTGCAGGCGCTACATGGCTCTGGCAGCTCTCATTTGATGTCTTGGTGTTGTTTTTAGAAAAAATCAAAACCTTTTACCAACAAGACAAATTTAGCAAATATCCCCCAAGTTAGTGATATCTTAGTCTTGAAATCAAGTCGGTAATTGTTGTGCGGTCTAGTTGCGGGGACGGTACACACATCCTCGATCCCAATATGTGTGTGAGTCAGTCGCAATTACCGTCTTGAATAACTTGTACCCAGCTTTGTACACATGCAATTGGACTTGCTACCAAAATTGGACGGAGCAGTTTGATTGGTTAAGAATCGTGAAGACATGAATATTCACCATAGTACATCTTGCAGTGTACGCGTATGGCAAGTCACATGAAGCAAAAGGAGCTACCAGGTGCACACTTCATTCTTTGGTAGGGGGTTTATTATCAATAGTAACATTTTATGATAATGCATTGGTCAAATTTATCTTAAAAGAAAGTTAAGAAATTGTTATAATGATTCAAATATGATGCTTTTTACATTGATGTTGGCAAATATACTGTCATTACCTTCTTTTTTTTTTAAGCCAACAGAAAAGATACATTCCCATGTTTATAATGAATTCTTCAAATTTTGTCAGATGAGCTACCATTGGCCCTCTCTATGGCAACTTTTGCATATGCAATGTATAATTTACCATATATGAATATTCGGCTGGGAACAAGCTACTCAAGTCGTTAGAGCTGACGGACCGTGCCACGCGCTACATACGACCGTTGCATGAATGTATAATCGCACTGTGACTGTTGCATGAACGGCAGGATGTGTGTAGGCAGCGCTGGCAGACAAATAGACACTGACTAACGACTTGTCATCAAGTCTAGTGATATCTGCTCACCTTGTAGAGAAGTTAATTTAATTGGGGCCTTTACAAGTTTGTTCATTTACTGCTATAATCGTAACCCTCGTCCACGGCCACCGCGGTCCTGGACCGGCGGGATTCAAAAAGTACAACCTTTCGTGAACTAAGTGACAATCACGTTTTTCAATATAATGAAGTATTTGCGACTCGTACATTTTCGACTCTGGTGCAATTTGAACATTGTTTATCAGCTCAGTGTCCAGATGTTGATTTTCACAACATTTCATAAAGCCCAATACATCAAAGAAGAGGATTCAACAATCATCCGATTTACTTGCTAATTCTTATTACTCCTAGGTGTTGAAACTGGACTGGCGCCCATTGGTTCGTGACTGTATTAGTTACGGTATATCCATCGTTTGTTTCATCGTCTTTTCATGGGATGGCGTGATTCAAATCTGGGAAGCTATCATTCTTCTGGTTCTCTATGGTGCTTACATTGTTCTCATGAAGTTTAACAGCAGAATCATGAATATATCGTGGTAAGAATTTATTAATTCCATTCATGTTTAACATCATAATAAAAACAAAGGTGCGTGTTTGTTGTTGTTGTGTGTTTTTTGTAATTAATTGTTTAAATTGGCCACAAAATTGGCGTCAAAGCCGATCTTACACGACCCAAGCTGGTCTTGACTCCAGACGGTCTTAAACGGCCCCAGCGGACCTTAAACGGTCCAAGCTGGCCCCAATTTCATGGCTCTGCTTACCGTAAGCAAAGAATCGGCGCTTACGGAAGCAGGTTGAATTCCGCGCTTCCGTCAAGTGTATTTCACGGGTTAGCAGGGAATTTTTGCTTGTGCGCTTGCGTACTCCACGTTACTAGGCATTCTTTGCGTACACAGCTAGCGCAGAAATTCGGCGCTTGTAATGTAAGCGGAGAATGGTGACCGTAAGCGCAAAGTTCGGTGGTAAGCAGAGCCATGAAACCGGGCCCAGGTCTTTTAACTACCCCTTCGTCTCAAACGGCCCCAGCACTGGCAAGCAGGCCTTAAACGACCCAAGCACAGGTCTTTTAAGACCGTTTAAGACCAGTTGGAGCAGTTTAAAAACTGCTCCAACTGGTTTAAACGGCCCAAGCTGGTTTTAAACGGCCGTTTGAGACGGGTAAACCCAATGGGATTGCTTAAACTACTGGGGTATAAGAGCAATCACTTTTAAGCTTGCCAAAAAGCCAACGTTAATATCCACAAATAGAGAAATCATCAATTCGGTTTTCCCAAATAAGATGCCATTTTAAATGTCGTGTATTTTATTTCGCGGGAAATTGAAAGCTCCTCAAAACAGTCATTTTCACGTAATGTGTAAGCAATTATTGTTCTTTTATTTCGTGCGATTAAAAGGGTATTCACTCAATGTAACAATCCATTCGAACGGCATTCAAGTTCGCAGCAGCTTTTTGCAGAGATCTCTCGGTGTGCCTGCTCTGCTAAATTGAATGCCGATTTTGCATGGCTAAATAGAACACCTCATATGATAAAAATAATAATGCCATAAAAATTCTCACGCCTCAAAGTGAAATTGGAGGACAGTTTCAACTGCAGAGGCAAAATCGTTTTAATTCGAACACATGAAAGTGAAATAGGCTGCAATTTCCTCGAAAATAAATTCATTAAATTCATACGAGACTACGTTTATTACATCTTGTCGAAGAAGATGTAGTGAAAAAATCTAATGCCTAAAATGTTTGAATGGTGAAGAAAATCAGTCAAATAACTATTCCAATCTTACCAATGTAATCCACTGCTTAGTAGAAATGAATTACCCTTTTCTTTGTTCGGATCGTACGAAGATCGAAATGGACATTTTGCTAAGCATGATTTATGGTTTGATTCATTATTAGCAAAAGATGCCGTAGAGGCCAAGTGGATCCCCTCGAGTCTGGGCACAGTCAGGAGGACATGGCCGGATCATCCACTAAAGTTGTAGCGCCTGGAGACGAGGCATTTACACCAGCAGTTCAGCTACAAAAAAATAATTCTGTTCATGTAAGTAACCTTATACATAACATAAGGGTATGTCACTTTTTTTGAATTACAGTAAAGTTTTACTAGCATTAAAATGATCAAGAGATAGTTTAAAGACATTTGGTAATGAACGAATTCATCATTTATTGTTGAGCGCTGACAGACTGACAGCTGCTCACACCTCTCTCTGATATAATATGCTATTTTTCTGAGTTTCAATGCTCTCCACATTAATTCTCATGCACCAGCTGAATTGTAATGTAGCACTGGTACCACTGGACAATTGCATATTTCACTACATATTTAACTGTGATTGAATCATTGATTTTGAGCAACATCAACCACTACTCCATGTAGTAGCCATTACTACCTTCACCATATCTGCATGGTATACATTGTTGAGTGCCTTTAAAGACCCGGCTACTTGACAATGAGGATATCACAATGGCTTTCTATGTACTGTGTGCTTCTATTGGGATTTGCTCAACTCTACAATGGAGGATTTCCAAGAAACACTCAATGGATTAAACCCTCTTTAAGCAGACGCATTGTCCATTCACAATACACTAGCAGAAGAGTTTCTTACTACAGCAACTCCACTTGTACACTCCAGGTACCACTAATTCAATCTGGTGATGTGCATCCAAACACTGGTCCAGGTCGTCATGAGGCTAGTGCCTCTAATGACAACAACTCCACCTTCTATCCACAGCAGCTGGGAACCAGGCAACAACAGTCTATCATAAAATATGATAAGGCAGCACTAATCAATCTCAAGTACCATCCGAGAATTGAGTACACCGTTTGGGCCACCATACGATCTCTTGGAATTACCGCCAAACGTCCAACTCGACGAGGGAAAAGAGGTGGACAAGGAAACAGAAAGAGTAAACGCAACCGAAATGAACTTCCTGTCACAATTGCACATGAACATTGCCAAAAATCTATGTTTTCCAACTTTGTACTGTGGAATGCAAGATCCATGAGAAATAAAATTCCCTTGATTTCTGATCTTATTATCTCCAATCGTCTCGATATTCTTGCTCTGACTGAGACCTGGTTGAGTGGAGATGAACGGGACAATCGATCACTTGCAGATTTAAATGCTACTTTACCTACGCATCAGTTTCTCCATGTTCCTCGGAAGGACAGATCAGGTGGTGGCGTTGGAATCTGTTTGCGCAAAACTTTTGTTTTTTGTTCAAAGGAGTTTGGAATACTCGAGTCATTTGAGTATGTTAACCTTCTTATTTCAGCTCGTAAGCAAAAACCGCTTCGCTTAGTTATTGTCTATAGACCGCAGATAACAAAAGATCGTCGATTGACTGGTCCTATATTCCTTCATGAATTCGTTTCTTTCATCGAGAAGTTATTAACAGAACAGAATTACCTTCTCATTGCAGGTGACTTTAACTTTCATGTAAACGACGAGAGTAATCGTGAGGCCCAGAAGTTTCTTGATTTTGTTAACGCATTTAATCTGAAGCAACATAAAAAATATAAACTTCCCCACTCATCAACAAGGTCACACGCTTGATCTTATTTTAACGCGTGTACCCGATGAATTTGTTTTCGGTGTTTCTGCAACGCACTACCTGTCATCAGACCACGCAGCATTGAAATGCTCCCTTAGCATTGGTAAACCAGAGGCTGTCAAAATGGAAATTCAATTTCGTAAACTTCATGACATCGACACTGAAGTCTTTAGCAATGACATTATGGAGTCTGATCTCAATTTCCCAACTTGCTCTGATTTAAATCAAATTATCATTCATTATGAATCTGTCCTTACCGGTCTATTGGACAAACACGCCCCACTTACAAAGAGATCGATAACTTGCCGGCCACACGCACCTTGGTTTTGCAAGGACTTGCGCACTATCAAACAAAATATTAGGCGACTAGAACGTCGGTGGCGATCTTCAAATTTGGTCATTGATCACCAAATCTTCAGAGCTGAGTGTAGAAAATACAGTCACTTACTATCCGAGAAAAAAAACAAACTACCATTCAGGACATCTGCAAAACTGTGACTCACGGCAGTTTTTCCAAAGAATTGATCGGCTCTGCACTCCAAAAACAACTAAAGTTCTTCCTTCAGACAAAGACAGCATTGTGCCGCTCACCGAACGCTTTCTAAAATATTTTTCTGACAAAATTGAAATCATAGTCAGAGATCTGAACGAAATTCCTCATCGTGACATTACTTGAATGGCTATACGTACTACAGCTGCGGAAATTTTCGACTCTTTTTCACCAGTTCGAGAAGAGCAGCTGATAACACTTATTGCAAATTCTAAGTCCATAACGTGCAGTCTTGATCCTGTTCCTACCTCCTTGATAAAGCTGTACATCAATGAACTGGCTCCCATACTGACCCGCATCGTCAACATGTCATTGGAGACAGGTTATTTCCCAGACCCACTCAAACATGCTCACATTTCTCCGCTCTTGAAAAACCCCAAACTTGACCACGAGGAACTCAAAAACTATCGACCCATTGCCAATATAAAGTTTTTAGGGAAGATAATAGAACGTCTGGCTGTTCAACAAATTCAGGATCATCTGTCCTATAATCATCTACATGCGGCTACTCAATCAGCCTACAGGAAATATCACAGCTGCGAGACAGCTTTGCTACGGGTGTATAATGATCTACTTCTTGCACTCGACAAAGGACAGGAGGCCATCTTGGTACTCTTGGACTATTCGGCTGCTTTCGACACCATCAGTCATAACATCCTCATTCACCGCCTTCAGGAGAGATTCGGCATTTATGGCAGCGTGCTGAACTGGGTCAAGTCCTACCTTATAAACAGATCTCTCAATCTGTGGTGATTGGCCTTAACGAATCTCCATTGCATTATCCGGGTCAAGGCGTTCCACAGGGGTCAGTAGTCGGACCTTTGCTATTCACCTTGTATTCTTCTCCATTGGAAGACGTTATTAATCATCATAGCATTGGCAGCATGATGTATGCTGATGACACTCAAATATACATCACCATCAAGCTAAGGGAAAAATCTTCAAGCATCTTAGATATACAAAACTTTTTGAAAGACATCAAAATGTGGTCAACCAACAATGGTCTGAAACTCAACGATAACAAAACTGAGATTATGCATGTCACCAGTCGCCATAGATCCTGCTCTCCAATTAGCAATATTGCCTTAGATAAATATCTCCATTTCCTCAGTTCCTAGGGCTCGCAACCTAGGAGTGACCTTCGATGCTCATCTTTCTATGATTGATCATATTAATAATGTTTGCCGGGCTGCTTCATTTGCCCTTCACAGATTGGTAGCATTAGACATTATCTAGATCAGAAGTCTGCTGAAAAACTGATCCATTCATTAGTTATGTGCCGTATTGATTCTTGTAATAGTTTATTGTATGGTTTACCTGATCTTCAAATTAGTAAATTACAACGGATTCAAAATACTGCTGCTAGACTTGTCACTCGTTCTCGCACTCATGATCATATCACCCCTATACTGCAGAGTTTACACTGGCTTCCAATTAGGTCTCGTATTGATTTTAAGATATTGGTGTTAACTTATCATTGTCTTCATGGTACAGCCCCTGCTTATCTCCAGGATTTAATTCAACAGTATCAACCGGCTAGAAACCTACGTTCAAAGAACAAACATCTTCTCTCAGCCCCGGCTATCACATCTACATCCTATGGTTCTCGCTCTTTTCAGAACGCTGCTGTTCATCTTTGGAACAGTTTACCCAACAATGTCAAGCTGGCTGAAACTACTGATCTATTTAAAACCCGGGTTAAGACACATTTGTTCAATCAATGTTATCACAGTTAATTTATTCTTTTCTGCCTTTTCAAGTTATTTCATTCTCTTTTCTAAGCGCATAGGGACCTCACGGTGATATGCGCTATATAAGAACCGTCTATTATTATTATTATCTCTTAAAGCTTAATTTGTGTTTGTATTTTTTTTCTTCAAAATACATGTATCATCAATAGCCAGGAACGTTTTTTTCCAAAAGATCAAGGACAAAATAAAATCCTTCATTAGGTATTTTCTTGAAAAGTCACGACCATCACATTAGATGCGACATTGTAAATATATGTCTATAAGTGTTTCCTATTGATTACAGAGTGATAGAAAGATGTCTGTGATATCCACTAAGTCGTTTGCTGGAGTACAACCGTCAGCTTCCAATAAGCACATATTCCATCATGTCAAACATGGAGAACTCGCCGCTAACTTTGTAAGTACAAACCCAACCGTTCTCATGGCAACATTGATATTGTGCACAAACGGGGCCAATGTTGTTACATCTTATGCTGATGAGTGACGTGTCTTGGCCGAGCGGATAAGAACACCGTGGTGTTTTGATCAGCAGAGCTTGGGTTCGAGTCCCGGTCTTGACACTTGTGTCCTTAAGTAAGACACCGAACCATTATTGCTTCGTCCTTCAGATGGGATGTAAAGCAGTAGGTCACGTGTGTTGTGTAATGCACGTAAAAGAACCAAGTTCACTAATCGTAAAGAGAAGGGGTCCGCCCCGTGTTCCTGGATTGATTGGTTGCATATTGCGTCCCAGTACCTTGTAAACCATTACACGTGCATGATGCTAGGTCTCATACTTCAAAACGTAGCTTGCAGGAAACAAATACTGAGCGCTTTGATACGCTCATCGGGTGCGATAAAGCACTATATTATAAGAACTTAGTATTATTAGGCTACTATTGTTGTTATTATTATTAGGTATGATTTGGAGATGATTGCCGTTTCGATTAAGTATGTTATCTCTGAGAGAAACAAAGAGTAAATAGACCAACTTCACATGTCTTTCCATTATTCGTTTGTTATTGGAAAATTTCTTGTGCTGGAGGAAAGAGGAAGATATTAAGTTGTTTGGTTGTTATTGAGACTCATAGATATTAAAGATAGTGTTTTTAAGTTTAGAATAATATAAATATTAGGTTGCATGATTTGAAATATCAACCGTGATATTTGTACTTGTTCTGTTGGGGCCAAGCAAACTTACATTTTTTTCAAATTGAGTTTGAAATTCAGGGTTATGGAGTGAGTTTTCACGGTTCCATGTATCCGAACGGGGATAATAGGCCCACACATTTTGACACCATTTCGTCTTGTTGTTAAATACATGTATATTTACTTGCAATTGATATAATACTGTCGATTATTATAAGTGTTGGTGATTAATAATGTTGTATTTTTGTTTTGCTTTCCCTTACCTCCCCTCTTGTTGTAATTTGCACTTTGTTATAACTCTTTTCTGACCTTTGTTTTTGCACCCTGTCTTTCTATGAAACCCAACCCTAAACCATCCCCAATCATACCGCCACGCCTTCTCGCCTGATACATACCTTGCGATGCATTGGTTATGGTATATTTAGACATCATCTCAGAGTGATGTGAAGCGACAGAATGATGACGATTCTCGATCGGGATCTCATTGTGGTGGACTAGGTAGTAGAATAGGTAGCTTAGCAGGAAGCGTCATCATGGAACAAAACGATGACAATAATATACAATACCCTGTAGGGCATCACTATGGTGACACCAAGCGATCCAATCAGGCAGCAATTCATGAAAATGACGTCACAAGCAGTAACATTGTTATTGGTGAATCCATTAATGACTCTCAGCCATCAAGTCCCCAGAGGGATGTAGCATTTGAAGTGGATGGTGATGCTGGGAGTGTAGGTGGTATGTCAGGCGAGTTTGGTAGTAGGTCACGTCTCATTGTCCCATCTAACGGTTTTAATGATGCCGATTCGGGGATTCATAGTGCCCAAGGTCCTACCCCACTAATCCCTGATCCCTCTGACCCATCCTATGTGCACTCTGACCTTGAACCTTCTACTATCAAGGCGACCAAGAGACACTCTATTATCAGTGTGCATCACGAACACAATGTGCCACAAGTCGACGGAGACCAACCCAAAGAAAAGATCATTGAGGTAAGTAATCACAAACAATGTATACCCATGGTTAGGATTACAATCGGTTAATGTTTTAGATCGAGCGTAAATTTACTTATGTGTCTTGCTTATACTTCTTATAAGGGGAACAACAAAATGTGGCCTAAAATGTAAAAAAAATATTTCTATTAATTTATTTTGCTGTTCTTGACTCATCTTTTGAGATTGAAATGGATGGAAAACGTTCTAAATGTCTTTAACAAGTTAAGACTTGCGTCCTTCCCATAAGTATCACAAAGTGCATACACACGTACGTAAACACCTACTATTGCCCTATTTTGTTTGTACTTCAACAGCTCAGTGGTTTTGTACCCAACTGCGGAACTTTACCCAATATGCGCCCCAACATGTGTAATACTGTTTTTGCAACCATTTAAAATGTAAAGGCTAAGCAAAATGTCACAATGTCCTTTAGTAGTGCCTAAAGCAACGAAAGGCTGACACAAGAAAAAGCATCAAGAAACCGAGACAAGCGCTCATGTTCCTGTTTTCTGCAGTTTCTCATTCTTTGAATGGTGGTCAAAACACAAATACAGCAGTAGATTGTATGTGGTTCAGGACATGTCATGTCCGTCGCATTTGAGTTGTCCGTCGCTTTTAAGAATGATTGTAGGTGCTACAGTGAGTTTCTATTTTCTACTTGATCCGGAGGACGAAGAGATTGAGGAAGAATTGACTTTGAAACCTATTCCGTGCCTACCAGCTATCAGCATGTACTACCCTGACCGTACTGAAGTTCTTCAATCACGATGTGGATACCTTCGACTCGTACTCAAATGGGCAATGTTCGTTATCAGCTTCCCTTTTATGTGTGCGTTTACATGGACCATTCCTAACTGCAGTAATCCTAAATACAAGTAAGTCTCAATGAACTGGTAGGTTTTACCAGCACACGTCTCTAGTTAGTTTCAACTATCTTCAAAGTACTATTATACAATGATAATTCCCCTTGGAAATAACAACAGCACGATTACTTCAGAACAACCATCTCTTTCTTTCAACCATTACATATACTACCAATTTGATAGAATATTATATTGGTCAGTCCCAATCCTCCTGATTAGATAGCCTTATATGTATCCACGCACTGAGTCAGTCAATGGACTTCTGGAAGGCAAGTAGACGAGCGCAAGTCTCAATATAGGCCAACATCTTATAGTTATTTGTCTGTCCGTCCGGACTCGGTGCGTGGACTCACTGGCAGGGCAATATATGCAATGTACATGACGTCATTGACCGCCATTTTTTATGTCAAAATTTACAACGAAAACATGCATGCGTTCACGTTTCATCAACGCAAGGGGTCTATTGGGATAAGCGCAATATAGCCTTGAATCTAGGCTAGTCTTATCCAGACTCCAAATTTATATATATCTTCTTCTTTTTTATTCTTTAGACGTTTGTACATGGTTTCATTCTTGATGTCAATCTTATGGATTGCAGCATTAAGCACCGGTATGGTAATACTAGTTGAAAGAACTGGTTGCATACTGTCTATAGACCACTATTTCATGGGACTGGTCTTTGTAGCAGTTGGAACAAGTGTGCCGGTAAGTGGAAACAACGGTATGAGAAACACTATCTAAACAAGTCTGTAGCCACCCACCCCAAGCATAATGTAACTGTTTCAATTATTTGTACGCAAACGGTTCTTACCGTTTAAAAATGGTTTTACTTCTTTTTTTAACCTAGACCTATCTGACGGTCAAAAGGTCTACATCTGCTTTTCGAGTTGTTCACATTCAATCACAAAAGCTGCAGCAGCTCGAGCGTTTTGGACGAATATTATTCTAATGCATATTCCAGACGTTTTCTGTACGATACGGTCTTCAATCTACTTAGTAGGAAGAAAAGCTTTCAAGTAAAAAAATGCACAAACCAACAACGTTCGCTCTGCTTTTTCATTATTTAGAAAGCTGAAAAGATGATGGATAGACTCTTAGGTAGACTCGCCTAATGATACCCTAAACAACCGGTGCTGTGTGGTTAACGTGCTACGCGTACATCATTTTAAAGCAATGATTGGTGTTATCGGTGCTGACATTGTGGTGTTATTCTGTTTGATTTAGGACGCCTTGAGTTCTATTCTGGTTGCCCGTGATGGGTTTGGTGACATGGCTGTATCCAATGCCATTGGATCTAATGTCTTCGATATCAATCTTGGATTGGGATTGCCATTTTTTATCCGCATTCTCATCACAAACTCACCCATTAACTTATTGTCTGAAATGGATGAGGTAAGTAAAGAACTGTTCTTCATGAAGTTATAGACTTTTACAAACATTTTCATTATTCAACAAAAAGCCCAGTAGATGAAGAAATCATAATAATGCTATTATTGTCTTGTGAGAGCTTGGTTGTTGTGTCATGTCATGTCATGCAATATATTTGGGTTCAAACTGTTATAGTTAACCTATTAATTATCTGACAAACCATTGGAAAGAGTGGTGTGTAGAACACAATGGATCGGACCGGTCCGTCGTACATAATGGTTTGACAAAACAGTTCTAATTGGTTGTTGGACATATTGTTTCATGTCCGACATAAATCAAAGAAATATTGAAATATTTCAAAATTTCAGCAAAGAGTTCAGGGAAACGACTTAAACTCGAATCAAATTTGTGCGTTCTTTAATAACAATAAAATATAAGAATCTTTAGAAAGCTTCGCAGGCCGATAATTTGAATGTTCTTGTTTCTAACACTTAGTTTCGTTTGTCTACGATTGTGCAGATGATGCTTGCTTCCGGCAGTTTGATAATGACACCTCATGCCAAGTTTGGCTTCATCTTGCTAGCTATTCTACTCTTCACTCTTATCGTCTTCTGCGGAGTCCGGTTCAAGCTCAACAAATTTGTGGGCATATCTTTCGTCATGTTGTATGTGGCATTTATCGTCTATGCCTTATTACAAGAGTTTGTATGCAAGTATTCGTGCTAAAAAATACTTGCCCATTGGAAACACTTCTCCTGCTGCCGGATGACAATGTCAATTACCCTAATAGCTGTGTGATTAAAGACGAGAACCGAGACAATCATAAAGTTATAACTTAGATGGAAATTGCACCTTTATAGTATGCCCGTAGAAGAATAATCATCTTCACTGTTATGATAAAAAACAATGTGCTTTCCAAAATGAACAAGTTTACTGTGACTAACACTAACTGTCTGGTCATTGAAGAATTGTGATCTGAACTAGTTGGGATCAAACACATAGAACAATATATTGAACAAGTTTGCTATGCACGATTAATAACTTGTACTGTCTGACCATTGTAGAAACTAGTCATGATCAAAAACACTGTGCTTTCCTACATAACGAAAAACAACTATCGTGAACAGATTGTTGTGATTTTAACGTTACTTTTTTTAATTTAAAAATAGTTATTTTCAACCTGAAACGAAGAAAAGAGTATTTGCACTCAAGTCTCTTAGATAAACTACTGTTATGTTAATGTAACCCATCAGCGCGAGACGCTTAAGAAGCAAATAATTCTACAACGCGGTTAAAACTAGGCTATGTTACATGCTTGGAGAAAAGGTATTATGTATCAACTTTAACGACATGCTGTCTAAAGTTGTGTAAAGTGAAGAAACAAATAGACCATAACAAATTCATGTTTAATTTGCCGTTAAGATACGTGTCATTAACATATATACTAAATTAATACAAAGACTTGTTTCAGTGTGTTCTGTTACAGAATTAATGTACACTCTATATCATTTAATTAAGCAAACAAAGAACAATTCATCCATTTATTTTCCTTTCTTTGACGCTGGTAATGTTTCTTTCAGCCATTGTGAAAGATATGCAAAGTGATTTCCAGGGTTACAATTTAAATATTCCAACAAAGCAATATTTATCTGTACATATTGATATAAATATTATAACTGAACAAATATATTGATCATCGAAATATGTACATAGTTGTAAGATATCACCTTGTTAAATATTATTCATGATGCATCTTGGTTGGTTTGATTTGATACTGCATCATTTGTTACGGCACTCCAATGCACAATGAATATGTAGCTGACTACAAACAGAGAAAGATCTCAGTGTGAACTTTGCACAATGTTTCCATGAAGGCGGCTAACTAACCATTTCTGGAATCATTCCTCTTCCAAATCTCACTGTTGAATAATTGACATTAAACTATTTGTTAGACATTATTAGTCTGTCTGATTCATTTCCTAAAGTAACACAGGGAGACTTTGGGGTACCAAGGTCCAACTTCACGACTCGGCTTACGGCAGAATTCTGCGCTTCAGGCACGGGGCCAATTTCATAGCGCTACTTGACGGTAAGCAAATTTTCGTGCTAACTATAGCAGAAAGCGTGTTTCACATACCGTAAGGTTAGCGTGTCTTTTTGTGTGCTTACGGTTAGCAGCGCAATGAAATGGAAACTTGTGCAGTAAACACAAATCGGCCCCAGGATGGCCTCACTCCACTGTTAACGTAATATTGACCTATGAAATATGTAAATTGCATCGCACGAGCGCACTAACAATAATTTTTGGCAAATTAATGAGGGAACATCGTGCCTTTTTGTGTGGGGCTGATGGTGGCGTGGGGCATATTTTGCAACTCTTTGGCGCATGCGTAAATGTAAAAGCATTTCATGAGAAAGGATTATTCTTTGCACTATAAACGTACGTATTTAATAAAATTTAGTATGCTAACTTTCCCTTTCAGACTATTGGTTTTGATGACATTTTTATCAGGACGGTGTGTCGCTTTTGAAGTAAAAAAGTACGTTCCTCATATTTCTTAAAAGTGACTTCACGTACTTATTAACAACTACACAAGTCTACCTTTAAGAACCTTTTCGTAAACATAATTATGTAAGCCAAGTGCCCTGCAACTAATGAGAAATCGTCGAATAAAACAATGGTCGAAGGTCAATTATCAAGCATTAAGAATAGTGACTTCAAATTCGCAAAATTAACCACGTGGGGTCATTTGCTAACCAAATTTGTGTGATGCGGACTCACTTAACTCACTTTTGTCATTATTTACTCGACCCTTATACAAGAAACATCAACAAGCAGTCAAAAGATAAAACTATAGATGTTATGCACAATACGTCATATAAGTAGGGCACCCTCGGCTTGAGGTCAAAAGAAGAATGCTCATTGGCTCATTAATAATTAATGAGCCAATGGATTCATCATCGTTTTACCCATCAGATGGCGGCGTGCGCCGAGGCACAGTGTCTATTGTAAACAGTACAAGGAGCAAAATAAATGTAAACAATTTGCCAATGGAACGCCCTCATGCGGTCAACAATACGGCTACTGTTTGCGCTTCATTAGTCTAGTCCCCTGTCTTTAACCGCAAGGATAAAGACAGGTACTGGGCCCAATTTCATGGCTCTGCTTACCGCCGAATTCTCTGCTTATTGCGCAAGCGCCGAAGTTCTGCGCTAGCTGTGTAAGTGAAGAATGCCTAGTATTAAACGTGGAGTACACACGCACACAAGCAAACATTCTCTGCTTACCGGTGAAATACGCTTGACGTAAGCAAAGAATTCCCTGCTTTTGTAAGCGCCAATTCTTTGCTTACGGTAAGCAGAGCCGTGAAAAAAAGGCCCAGTGATTTCGTTGGATACAAAGATTTCATTGGATAAAGTTTATAACGTGCTGTGACGTAAGCTTCCCATATCTGTGTTATGATTGGTCGAGGATACGAGGTGATTTAGTTTGCCAGCTTGTGCACTTTCTATTGTCTGATGCATTCAGCCTGTGCATAATGTTGTGTACATCATGTAGTGTGGTTTTATCCACTTTTTCATGTGAACATTATACGTGTGAGTTGACTGCGAGTCTCCGTGTGAAATGACTGCTATGTCAAAGGTACATCTGTCAACATCCGGTCTGCCTGTCTGGCGTTATTCATGAGCCTCGAAGTGTGACGTCAGATGTTCGGGCTACCGATTACTTTACTATTGTAATTATAATTTGATGTGTAAGGATTAAGTATGTCAACATTATGAGATCGCATAGACTGCTGATACCAATCTCTGTGCAACCTCGTTCTCAGGGATGAATGATCTCGCCGCGTCAAATCGTGCTCGACTACAAAATACAGGGTAATGTATTAGTTAATGCAAATGTGCTACTTAGGGTACATTTTAATTAGAAAAGTGTTTGATCAGGGCCCAATTTTATGGCTCTGCTTACCGCCAAATTCTGCGCTTATTGTCACCAGTCTCCGCTTACTTTGCAAGCGCAGAATTTCTGCGTGCCTATATAGTAACGTGGAGTACGCACGCGCACAAGCAAAAAATCCATGCTGACCCGTGAAATACGCTTGACGTAAGCACAAAATTCCCTGCTTCCGTAAGCGCCGATTCTTTGCTTACGGTAAGCAGAGCCATGAAATTGGGCCCAGCTCTACGCGCGCTCAAGTATGGTAGCCCGCAAAAGAGGCATCAAGTCAGCCTCGCTGGGCAGTGTGCTGTATCAATACCTCTTGTCACTAACCCCTGGAAAGGACGTGCTGAAAAACAACGCTGATTTATTCCCCAAAGTGACTGCTTTGTGCGCACGCTTGTTACCAAATTTTCAGCGCTTGTGTGGCGCTTGTAGGACGCTTGGTGCGGGCGTCAAAATGCACGTACTTTTATATGAGGTTCCATTTCAAATGAATCGTGTCTTTGTGGCGTGTCGTGGCCGAGTGGATAAGATCACTGGACTCAAGCTCTGGTGTTTCTGATCAGCAGAGTGTGGGTTCGAGCCCCGGTCGTGACACCTGTGTCCTTAAGCAAGACACTTAACCATGATTGCTTCGTCCTTCGGATGGGACGTAAAGCCGTTGGTCCCGTGTGTTGTGTAACGCACGAAAAAGAACCCAGTGCACTTATCGAAAAGAGAAGGGGTCCGCCCCGGTGTTCCTGGTTTGATCGGCTGCATATTGCGCCACAGCACCTTGTAAACCATTACAAGGTGCTATGTAAAGGAGTAGGTCTCATACTTCAAACGTAGCCCCAAATACCTTGCAGGAAATACTGAATGTTAAGCGCTTAGAGGCTGGCCTGCAGTAGGCGCTATACAAATACAATATATTATATATATTATATTATAATCGTTTCTTCAATGGGTTGTGTGAGACGATGACAAACATTATCTATGGCCTTTTCACTCTATCGACGTTCGATCTGTGTCGAAACGTTCACGGATCGGGTCCGTGTTAAATCGGTACAATTTGAACAAGGATACAAGTGCTCCGCTTTCACACATTCGTCCGTCCCTAGTTCTGCGCGAAATTAGCGATTATTGTGCGATCCTTTCACAAAAAAGTCAGTCCAGACGGATTGGACCCGATGTGTCCAACACGGAGATTCTCTATTGTGTGAAAAGGCCTTAATACGTCAATACGTCATAATCAGTGTATACATTGAACGAGTTTCGTAATTGCCACCGAAAAGGGGCTTTCTTGATAACCAGAAAAAGCAATTTGTTTTTAATACGATAAATTTTCCTTCTGTCGATTGATGTGTTTACAGTTTTCAATATAAACTGAAACGTAACCGTATACCCATGAACACGGAAAGTGGGTCAAGTGAATGTGATTGAGCAGAGAGTAATCTGAAGAACTGGCCAATGTTGTCACCCGGATACCCGAGCAAGGCGGTGTCACAGGGGATTTTGTCCGTCCCCCGGAGTGTGTATTCTCCTTATGGCAAATTATTGGGAAGTTGGTTCAAAAGAGGGCGTTATCACACGACATTTCTACATAATTCGCCATATGGGGGATGGGGGAGGGATCTCCTGCCACACCGGCGGACCCAACGTGCTAAAATGCCCAGCTACGTCATACTGCAGCACCGGCCGTGACCTGTTAAACATCTCGAACAACTGTGGCTAATAAGAGGGGCAGAGGGCGGGAGTTTTGGCGTACAAAGTAAAATCGTTTCTGCATCAGGGTATTCGTTGCAACAAAATAGCTGTCAATCATAATGTTATATGGGCTTTGATACATTATGGTTTTCGGAGAGCCAGTGAAATACGAGTCAATACAGTTGACAGAATTCGGAAAAAACTCTAAAATAATCGTTTTCATGTTCTGAACAATCAATTTGGAAACTATTTCATTGACCAGTTACCCTAAAGTTGAAAGGTGTGGTGCCAACCAGTGCCATTACCCCTGAAGGGTATAGTGGGGTGGATGCACGCGCCTTTGTTGCTGGTTGGCTTAATATTATGGCGTAATAAGTTTTATGTGATTTTATATAATATTTTTGTATTACTCCTTATCCTTTTCTAAGAGTTGTTCATTGCACATTTGTAATTAGTGAGTGCTTTAAAAACCATAAATCTGCCTCGGGAAATACAAAGCGGTCCACCATTTTGTGCGTCAAAAATTCGGTTCTACAAAACAGCGTTACATGTTATGTCGGGGTGTTTGGGCCTACACAAAAAACACACAACTTCACGGGATATTTATGTGAATCATTGTATTCTACTTTAAAAATATTATTCCAACCATATTCATTTCATAACAGATGATTTGTATTTCCCGAAGTGCCAAATGCCTTGACGGCAACGTGCCCCTTGAAGTTATTTAATATGTACTAGCGTGCATGGCCTCAATGGGAAGCAGTTTTACTCCTGGGTAAAAAAAACGTAATTAATAACAACTAGCAAATAAACAAAACATAAATAAACAAACAAATAGATAAATAAATGAGCAAATAATTAAATAAATAGATAAACAAACAAACACCCAAACACCCAACAAACAAACAAACAAACAAACAAACAAACAAACAAACAAACAAACAAACAAACAAACAAACAAACAAACAAACAAACACCCAAACATCCCAATAAAACAAACAAGCAAACAAACAAACACCCCGACACCCCAACAAACAAACAAACACCCCAACACCCCAGCAAACAAACAAACAAACAAACAAGCAAGCAAGCATGGCAATTTTCAAGTTTCAACTGTTGATATACAACTTTTATGAATACCCAAAATCTGCGATAAAACAAAAACCGTTTCTTCTTGTTTTCTCTAAAATATGACCATAAATTAATTTGATAAAACTGTCACGGCCTTATGCTTATGTTTATTTTTTAAAATGGGAATTTATTCTTCTTTCCAAAATAAATGCTGTATTATCCCTAACTTGACATGTTGGCTTCTATTTCAATAGACACAGTTTATACTACTTTTGACCAAACATTACTTTTGTATACATTTACATTATTGTATCAACACTTAGAACAGAAGAAACCTGGACATTGGATTGCATTCAATTGGATTGCATTCAACTTTAAAAGCACTCACTCAACCTCTAATTAGCCACATATCAGGAATTTGTCTAATTGTTTGGAATAAATGGCAGAGGTTTTCCTCAAGAACACAGTACTCTTAGCTGTTCATCACTGTGGTGTTTAACGCTCAGTATACAGTTTTCATAAAACATTAATTACCGTAAACATGTAACACGATTCTCCCATTATTGACAACTTTTACCATCGCGAGCATCATAAATAATTGCTTCACAACACTAAAGTAACATCACCTCCAAATTGGACACAACCTTGCCAGTGGTCACAAAACCAATGTAAGAACACTGCTCAATATTTATACAATATTCATTACCTTAAAATTGCATGCCTGTATTTTCGAAGAACATTTTTTCTCTCTTTCTCTGAACGAATGTTGACAGATGATGTCGTTTCAAGTCGAAAAAACACACAACAACTTTCGCCTAAATTTATGCCACTGACAGTGCACAAAGGACATGGAACATGCAAAATTTTACTGTACGTGGCTGATAGATGTGAATGAATGTCGGGTTCCCGGCAAAAATTCATTTTTAGTCTTCAGATAACTACAGTACCACTAATCATTGGCAGGTTTGTTCATGCAATAGGGTCTACCGTAAGGTATAACTTCAACTACCCACTTTATTATTTCCACGTGAGTCTGTCAATGCGGTTGATTTGGTAATGACTAATGGCTGTACAGTTGTGTTAATGTAGCAAGCTAATTTTATTGCGACAAGAAACTGTGAAGACCAAGTGCTGCCGCATGTTGGCGTGCTTTCATTCTCAGATCAGCAATACTTGACGTCTTGGATGTCGATGGCCTCATCATACTGCTCATTAGCGTTGCCAGGGGAAACGCATATGGAGGAGGGAACATCATGAGCGAAGGTGCATGTGTCAGGATTGATGGCAGAGGGCGTGGTACAGGTGGTGCTGCAGCTGTAGTAATGTTTAATTGCAGTTGCTCTTGTACCCTGTCGAATGGCATTCGTAATGAACCCATACTAAGATAGGGTGCCACACGGCAAGTATCAACACTAGTATTGGCTCCAATCGGGGTACCTGAACATATTTAAAAAGACAACAACAAACATGTTGTATTTAATATTAAAAGATAATCAGGCTGTATTTTGCAGATGACTGGTATTAAACCGTGCTCTAAATCGTTTTAAAACTAGTGTGTCATTCCTATGTAGGGATGAATATGGTGGCCACAAAGGGACATCAAACATACAAAAAAACGTGAATATTTACGTAAATATTCACGATTTGTGCGAAGTCGCAAACCCAGTCGTCCGTGAATACTTGGTTTCTTTCCAGCTAGCCGTGTATTGGGCTGATATTTCCATCTAAGGATTCCATGGCCAGCCAGGCGCGTATTCTGGACAATTAGAATCCATGAAGTTCAATGCGGTAACAATTCTGTTTCCTCTTCTTTGTAATTGGAGCAATTTTTAAAAATCTTACTAAATCACTGAACATACTTGAAGGTAGAATTCACGCCAATGCTAGTACCCTTCACCTTGCATAAAAGATTAAATTTAATTCTATAATCTGAGCTGACAGACCATACCGCTGGTTAAACTTAGTTTGGGAGTTGGCTAATTTGGATCACCAATAGTGGTTTAGGCATAAAATTGACCAAAGCATTCGATAACGTTTGATAGAACATTGCATATAATATTTTAGCAGTTAATTATTTATTACTTAATGATCCGAATTCACCGACTCCAAAATTATGCGCGTCCATCAGTGGTATGGTCTATTAGTATGGAATTTTTAAAAAGTATCTTTTATACAACGTGAAGGGTACATGTACTTAATTTCGGGTGAGCGCAATATTTATTCACGGCAAAAGCCGTGAATATTCACGTAAATATATATGTTTGATGTCCCTTTATAGCCACCATAGATAAATGCTCGTTTTCGGAAAACGCTAATAGGCTGTTAAAATATAATACTGTTGGACTTGTATAGTGATACACCAATTTTTTTTATCCCCGATGCAATTAGTAAATCAATTCCAATAATATCATTGTGGATTTGTTGAAAAGGTTTTCTCCTGATGAGACGTCTGCAATTTAAGAATGTTTTAGTGAGCCACTTTGTACTTTGTATGACAATTAGACAATTTTCACTTTCAACTCCCACCGAGTAGCCTTTGGATGTGTTTTGTGGAAAGCAAAGAGTATGCATAGTGCGTAAAAATCACCGTTGCAATTATTACGGTATACCAATTAAGTTGCTTGACTCCTCGCTGCTATTCAGGATTCGAACTGACCTCTTTTCATCGGGTACACTATTTGGTCTGTAAGACATGTGTTCTAGAACGTGGGTCGTATTAGGTTCGATTCCGACCAAGTAAACCATCTGTTTGTCGACGCAAGAGCGCTTGATATTTGTTTAATGCCTATCACAAATCAGTGTAAGGGTAAGAAAACAACTGACAGACATTGTAACAAAACAATGTTTATATCTCGATGAAATTATTATATCAAATAAATTACATTTACTTTGGTGGTAGCGTTTTTATGTGGGCACAAACTCGGCCTTGTTGTAACAATGCGGAATGAAATTCCTAAACACCCAATACTGCAATTCTAAAGAAATTTGACGAACTGAAGTGCATAAAGTCATAGTGAACAAGCTAAACACGGGCTCGGTTTTACTCCCTTCAAATGACACTTCTCATGCATTCTAACTCATCTACCTACTGATAGATATAAGTTTCACTTGAATGGCAGATTATTTTACAGCCTATTGAAACGTTCTGACTTATCGCATCATATTTGGCTCATTTTCAAAGACATATTGTTACATGCTTTTATCATTATTAATAAATGTTACCAGCTAACTATACGAAAAAGAAATTGTTTCCTTATTAACCATTTTCAAATCTTACTTTCACCTTTTTAGGTGAAAGATTCTACATATAGGCCAATAAGAGTATATCCTTTGCATTACACACATTCTTCCGGAGTGCTTAACCTTTAAAATCAGATTTGCATATAGGCAAATAACCTTACAATGAAATCAATTAAAATAAAGGATGTCTGCGGCCAGATTAGTATCATGTTTCAGGTTTAAAAGGTTTCACAACTTCAAGTCCGTGACTATCAAACCATACTTATTTGCTCTATAGGTTTTTTTCAAGAAGCAAAAAGAGGTCCCATTAATGAATTAAATCGATGAATCCACTAATAAAATTGATTTGATTACTGATACACGACCAGGACTCGGCAACCAATCCTCATAGGATAATTGAATAAGCACGACTCTTTGCCAAGGCAGAGTATATTGACCGGGTTCTTGTTGGTGAGCCGCGGGGCGATGATGCACCTTTCTCCCGTCAAGTGAGCGCTGGCGGTACGCTCCCTGGCGGTACGCTCCCTGGCGGGACGCTCACTCCGGGCAGATTGCTACTCCGCCGCAAGATTCAATTGGATGAAATATTTTGATTCAATTATATAAAGCAAAGGAGTGTTACGGTCAGAGACTATTGGTTGGGAAGGCGCTTTCTTGGCAGAGATAATCGAATGATGAGTGTTAGATGATGGAAACGAGGCGCAATCAATGCCGCAGGATGTGCGATATATAGCAACTCAGACAAGTCGTAATAATGAAGAGTAATTTTCATTATAAGCGATTATAAACCATTGCAGCTTCTGGGATCAGTTTTCAACAACATTATCATAAGTGCAAATACTTGTTTAGTATTCACTTTAACCCACAAGTTATTAGGAAAACGTGTAATTTGGTTTACCTTTCAAAATTTCAGAGTATAAATCGAGTACATTATTTGGATGACGGAAACCGAGGGACATCAAAGAAACGACAAGAACCCAGCTGATAATGCACTACTATTAACACGATATACAATCTCTTTGAGAAATTGACCTTGAAAGAAACACAGGTTTGTAAGATACGTCACTGACTACCTCGTTCTCTATTACCATAAAGAACATCAGAAGGTGGGTTTTAACGCAAAGGTCATCCATCAATCTTACCAGTGTTTTCAGTAAGTTTATTTATTAGTTTATCATAGTTCCCTGAGTGTTTGTTTGATAATCGTTTTCGTGTTGCCATTATACGGAATGATGAGACCTGGATGATCTATGATAAAAGCAAGGCAAACTGCGAACTAATACATGAATAACCAGCAGAATATTTCTAGGAACAGAAACAATCCGGAAAAGTGCGCAGGAGAATGTAACAGCAGAGAATTATTCCAATTGATTTAAATTGCCCTTTGCGAAATTCAATCACTAGACGTCGGGGTTGCGGGGAAGCGGGTATTTGCGTATGCAGTCTTAATCCCATTAGGCGAGATGCCTGATCGCCATTGAATCTCGTAAACTACGCATTAACTTGTAATTGCTGCACGAAAGAGAACTTTATCAAAATATCATTAACAACGTGTTAAGTGTGTAATGCAACTACCATAATACGACAGAGATTAAGAATGCCCGGGGCTACCCAAAAGCTCTCTCATATTGGATTAAAATATTCAACTTAAACAGCAGTATAGAGATGGGTATTATATTGACTCCAAAACATAAACTGACAACGAGAAGCCTTTGTATCTTATCTAATGTGTGTTTTTACTGTAAAGACTGTAATGTAGATTCTACCAGTAAAAGGCAAAATGTAATAAAGAAGTCAAGAATAAGCAATATTAAGAGACTGAAACTTCGTGGTAATGTTCGAGGATTTTCAGTAAGGGCTGAACTCCCTCCAAAAGAAAATCTGGGCCCCTTAAATTGGATTCGATCCGCGGGCTCAAATCCGCTTGAGATGTGCTATCAATTTACTAGGCCCCGAAAAGGACGCTTAAGTGAATTTTGTGTCAATTAAGGGGTCGTTAAATTGCTATTAGTGGGCCCTCTAATCCAATTGGTGGGACAAAAGTGAGGCATGAGTGCCAAAGAAGGCATCTTACGATGGAAAGGCAAATTACTTTGCATTATTCCTTTTCTTCAGAGACTCTGTGAAACGGAAGAATTTGACTAATCAATAGAAGCAACCCTTTATTCAAAGTATATAGTCCTTAATTCAATGACTCATCACTATATTTGCTTGTTTGTTATTTCTAAGAACATTAAACTTATTGCAGATATTAAAACAATCCTGCAAAAAGGGAAAACTAGACTACTTTCATCCACTGTTTTCGAAAACCGCTTCTCATAAAAAGACGAAGGAGTTTAAGTATTCCACTGAACTTCCTTGTTTTTTCCATTAACCATTATGCAGTATCCCCAGCATCTATTCTTAAAAATGTGTCATGGTTCAATACTACAATCTAAACATAAAATCGTTGGTGAGTGACTTGCATAATAATAGTTCAAACAATATTGACCAGCCAGTGAGAATGATCATGAAACTATATCGTTAGTTCAAGTAACAGCGCAATGTTGGCATTTCTACTCTCATCAATATGAAAAACCAGGTATATGCAAGTTGGTTTTTCCTGATTAGTAAGACGTCAAAAACGTAATTATGTATCTATCTTAAACCTATTCGATAAAAACGACGTAAGTAGGTTTAAAGTGCACATTTTCCCCATTTCAAAGACCCCCTAACCCTAGTGCATGTTTTAGGCCTTCATGTTCTCCTTATAAAGAAACAACCTAAAGATTATCAGCAGCAGCAATTATTTACAAGGGCCTATTGTCCAACGAACTAAATTGGGTTAAAGTCATTAATTGACAACAGTTGTATGTAAAACAATATCTCACAATAATGTCTCAGGGCTAGAGTGAAAGATCCCAGAAAAATGTACCGGGTCAGAATAAAAGGGGAAATTTATGGGGGTTTTTGCATTAAAGATGTGGGGTTTTGGGGCTTTAAAAAAAAAATTGTTTTAATCCCAAAAGGACTCATTTGTCAAATAGTAGGGGTTTTTTTAAATAGTGTTTTATGTTGCCCAACTGCAGTTGTTACAACCTGCCCAAGTAATTTTCCTAAATTCCGGATGATGAGCTAAACAATGGCTGATCTTTATGGTTTTTGGCGCGTTGGTGACTCAAACGTTTTTAATATTGTTTACTGTTTATGTAGTGCCAAATAATCTATAAAAAAAAACAGGACCACCAAGCATCTTTTCACACACGAAAGGTGTCTGACCTCGGACACATCAGAAGCTGTGCGAGTCTTAGAAAAAAAAGACGCATGTTTTTTCCAACTGAAGGAACTTTAAATTTGGTAGTCGGAATAAAAGTTCTTTTAAACTGTTTTTCCGTACACGAACAAATGTTTTCCCGAAATTTGTCCCAAAAAAATGTCCATAAGGGAGGGAAGGGGTGATGTCCTGCCTCTAAACTACGCCACCGGCATTAGTCATGCACATACCTTGTCAAGTATATCACACGTCATTTCCAGTGGAGCATTTTTGCCATTGGATTACAAATTTAGTTCATTCAATACGAAGTTCAGATTTTGGAGATGTTTTCCCTTACCGTAGTAAGTCAATGCTTTGCGAGTCTTGCTAATCTTTGACTTATAAATCTGGCTTATGCAGAAGGAGGCTGATGCAATAAGGAACTCGTGTATTATTCATAATCGAATCACAGTGATCTGGTTAAGTAATTGTAAAAAATGACTGTGTAAGAAAAGTACATGATAAAACCACCACGGGTACAATAGCAGTAGTTTGAACCTATAGTATTTGATCTCTTCATGGCCGATGAAACGTAGGCCTTGGTGTAAGTTGGTTAATTTTGTGTTTACTCAAAAGGGAATGTTCAAGTTGTGGCAATCATTTAGTGGCAAGGAATAATAACGACACATTGGACGTGGTGCTGTTCTTGTCGATAACTCTAAAGACCGGATGTTTATACTTCAGTTTCTCAGACCCTTCTACTTTACTACCCAGTGGCGTAACTGACTTGGGGGTGGGGGAGGGGGGGGGGAGTACGTGCCCTACGTGCCCGCCCTGCCCCAATCGATGTTGGTGCACTGCAAACACTGGGGTGTTAAAATTGACACAACGGGTGTTGTCACATAAAGATACCCAAGAGAGAACTAAAATGAACATCGTAGGGTGTTAAATTAACACCAATGTAGTTGTGTTGGCATATATTAGTGTTGTGTTAACACCCTTTTGTGTACATTTTTATTTTATTTTGGTATCTATATGTGACAACACCCACGGTGTCAATTTTAACACCCCCGTGTTTGCAGTGTGACCACGGGTGCCCCGACCCCATCCATTTGAAATTTACCACGGGTGCCCCGACCCCATCCATTTGAAATTTTGACTTTTTGAGATTAAACAAATATCACAGTAAAATGTTAATACATTTTATAAGCTTTGATGTGATATTTTCAACGTTTTAAAACTACTTTCCATTGTTGCACAAGGTCAATACTGACGGCTTTGAAGCAAACTTGGACGCATCTGGAAGCTTTTATTGTCATGCGTGATGATGTGATGTCCTTAAGAAACATGCGTGACGATGTGATGTCCTTAAGAAACATGCGTGATGATGTGTTGTTGTCCTTAAGAAACATGCGTGATGATGTGATGTCCTTAAGAAACATGCGTGATGATGTGTTGTCCTTAAGAAACATGCGTGATGATGTGTTGTCCTTAAGAAACATGCGTTATGATGTGATGTCCTTAAGAAACATGCGTGATGATGTGGTGTCATTAAGATTGATTCAGATTTAAGACATTGTTATTAATTTATTAATTTAGCAAATGGCCCTCCCTCACTCCTACCACCCCCTTCCAATACCTCCGTTTCTCTGTCTTTATCGTTACGGTCTTTCATATTTCCTTTTGTTATTTTAGTGTGCAGTCTAATTGTCTTTTTTGTGTTTCCATCAATTCGTTAATCTTGTGTCTATAATGTTCGACTTAAAATACATTCTCATTGCTCTGTTCCTCTATTAAACGTTCATGTCTTTGTCTCAATAGCTTGTAACTGGAAGCTTGGAGCTTTAGTTTGATTCAAATCAACATTTAATACAACACGTGGATTTGTGTGTGTGTGTGTGTCTGTGTGTGTGTGTTTTTGTTGGTTGGGGTGTTTGGGTGTTTGTTTGTTTGTTTGTTTGTTTGTTTGTTGGGGTGTTGGGGCTGTTGGGGTGTTTGTTTGTTTGTTTGTTTGTTTGTTTGTTTAATTGTTTGTTTGTGTTTTGTTATATAATTAAAATCAAACTTGCAAGTTCATTTGGAAGATTAAATTAAATAAATTGTGCGGGTTTCCTTGAAAGTTTTAAACACGATGATTTGCAAAGTTGTCTTTCTTTTCGTGAGAGATTGTATCACGTGGTGTGACCGCAAACGTTAATGTAAAAACTGTTTTCCCACATAAAAAGTTGAAATTCCTTCTTGTCATAAATTATGCCCGACTTACCATTTTCCTTTACGAATATATGATTGTTGAGCCAATCACGTGTGATAATATCAGGTCAAAAACCTGTTTGATGTAACTACTCTCAAATTAAATATTTCACTGTTTTATGTCAGGAACCCATCTTATTTATTTGGATAATTTTGAAGAACTCAGTGCTGGCTTTTCAAAACAGTTTCTTTTTTAAAGAAAACAAAATGTCCCTCGTAGCCTATAGATCAACATACACGTTTTGTGGATTGAAAGGGTGAGCGGTGCGCAGAATCCTCCGTTGAATTATTTGCATTATGAAAGCAAAGCAAGTATAAACACAATAATTAATTCAATATTAAATGTTACATTTTTAACGAGTAAAAAAGGTTCTCTAACCGCCGATTTTCTTTTCCGACTCCATCCGGTTCAACAATTCAAAACAAATGTTTAAACCATAATCAACATGATTTTTAACTCAGTGTTCAATTCAAGAACGACAGTGTACGGGCGTCCTTAGCGTCAACGTACACCCATGTCCAGAATTTACACGGAGTGAAACAATAGCAAGAGGTTTGCTTAAATTAATACAAAAACACTTAAGTGTAATAAAGCAAAGTAAGAGTGTTTACCTTTCCCGCCTAGGTGTTCTTGCTTCCGACATTTTGCTCGCCTGTTTTGAAACCAAACCTGTAAAGACGTCAAGAAATCAACGAGTTTATAAACTTTCAAATAAAACTGTTCAAGATTACCTAAAAGCACGGTTGTGAAACGTTTAAAATATTTGTTATTTCTACGAACTGAATCAAAAGACGAGGAATTTACATTAAATGACATTATTAGAATTATAAAAATAAACCTCCTTATAATTGTATGCAATAAAATTTTAAAAAATAGTGAATGGCAACATAGTGACAGTATATCCCCGCTCATACCTTAACCGACCAAAAATATTAAAAAGGGGTCAGTTACAACAGATTCAACATGTTATCAACCTTCAACTCACATGTTATGTAAGACTTATTATAAAAACCACGACCATGGCAAACTTCTAAGGCATGATATCTTGAATGGATTCAATGTTTTGTCCAAGTTCAAGTTTGTGTCCAAGCAAAACATCTGAAAGTGTTTACTAAACGTTATTGCAACTTTCTCATGTAGATGACTTTACAATAAATATGCCTATTTTTATGGCTGTCCTACCTGTACCCTTGCTTCCGACAGACCAAGTTTGCGACTCAATTCTTCCCTCATAAACGCATCAGGATAATGCGTCTCGTCAAATAGCTTTTCGAGTTCGCCCAATTGTTCCACCGTAAAATTAGTCCGACTCCTCCGTTGCTTCAGTTTGCTTGGATGGCTCGATGCTCCGCCGTGGCTTAGGGACGGACTACCGGGAGATATCGTCTTCAGACTCGGGTGTTGTTGGGGCTGATGCTCGGTGTCATCTGGGATTGCGGTGTCAGATCCTACATCCAAGAGCGTGTCTCGATCAGGGTCTGAATCTGACTCCAAATCTTCCTGGTCATTTGGAGAGATGGACCCATCTGTGAGTTGATGAGTCTCATCAGTCAATGTTGTATCATTCCACGGAGATTTGCGACCGGCTTGTTTAGTCTTATCTGTTTAGAAAATGATCGTAACTGTCTTTAACCAAATAAATGGGAAATAAATGGTAATTATAATGGAAACAAACGTTTAACAATAATGATTTCAACGTTAGTTTGTTTTTGTTTACTTTGTTGTTGTTGTTGTTTTTTGTTTTTTGATGAGTTTTTTTAGGGGGTGAACATGACTTCGTTTGGCAACAGGGCCTTTTCAAACTCTGGACCTCTTATCGGAATAGTTTTCCATTATTGTCAGATCATCACCATCAAATCATGTTTTCAAGAAGCAGCTTGAATGCATTCTTATTCCAATGATTGGTCATAATTGTTTACCTTCATGTGTTTCTTAAATGTATTATAGTATGTGTATAAATTGCAGTTGTTTTTGCCACCTTGTTCTTTGTGATTGTACAGCGCTCTGAGTCCTGCAGCTGCACAGTATCATCGGTCGATTACAACTTTGCTAAGCTTAAGCGTTATTAATACTGTTACGTTCCCTCATCATCAAACTAACCTCGAACCATTATTAACGCATCAAACTGGGACCATTATGAGCAAAATCATACAATGGTGTAGTCATTGTAGCCAGATGTTCGTTTAGGCTAACAATTACGTTCTTATTCTATTTGTTTACATCTCAATAACCTTTTCTTATGGGATGGACACTTTAAAAGACCAGTATGGGGATATACCCGTTAGTTTGAGATATGAGTAACTGTCTATGACGAGCATAAAAACAAAAACAAGAAATCAAGGAAAGAAAAATATGAGGCACATTTTTTTAGCTAAAACTTATTTTTGATGAAATTTAAATTTTAAAAAGTTTAACTGCAACGTATTTCGTCATAAAATATAAATCTCTTATACAATAGCTGCATTCAGTCCAAATTTAAACCGAATAAATATAACTGTTTTTACTCAACTTAGATTTCATATCACAACTCACTATTCTGATTACCATCGAGGCAACCATTTTTCCTAAAAGCTTTTCTCTATATTTAGAGATGTTGAAAATGAGCAATTAATAAGCAAGTATAATATAAAATGTTCAATAAAATAACAAACCTGCTGTAGTTTTGTGTCTCTTCGGTGTTGAAACTTTGCCTGAAGGTTTCGTTCCTCGCTTAAACAACGCAATACGGGTCAGTTCAGAATCAGTAGAACCAATCAGTGCTACAGGAATAGGCGGCAAACTGGCCTCCATCGGCACGGCCTGAGTGACGGCTGCTGTATCAGACGGGTCGCTAGCTCCGTTATTCGGCCGTGTTTTGCCATGAGAAGCCTTGCTCGACTTACGGTGGTTCACTGGTGTTTCTCCGATCGCATTCAACCAGGCAGTAGCATCAAACTTTGGCAGAGTTCGTTTGAGAGAAATAACGTTGGAGTTATTCCTGGACGACTCCGAGGATTCAAAAGATTTCGTGACAAAGGCTTGCAGTCCTTCCATATCGTCAATGTACAGTTTCTCCAAATGTTGTTCGATCAATATATTTTGAAGATAAAAATCATAAATTTGTAGGACCAATGTTTTCAATATTTGTAACTGTAATAAATGTGGATTTGTATGTAGTTACACTGTGTAATTATACGATAACAGGTCGAGATAATTGGTATTACTTAGTGCACCATACACAATTTAGCTGCGCGATATTTTGTTTAGTATTAATGATGAAATGAATGGTTCTTAGTGGAATGACGACAAGGCGTGCCGAAAGATGAGTTGATATCCGGCCGTTTTGGGGTCCGTTCACGGATTGGTGACAAGCCTCAGTACTGATGATCGTATCGCCAACTCCAAAGCCTCACTGCTTAGTAATGGACTGGACTTTTTATAATCGAATCAAAATGATCACATCCTCTGAAAGCGAACCACGTCGACCAATTGCTGCCCACAAGGAAGCAATAGCCAGGGTAACAATCACCACCTTTGGAACCTCTTAACTAAAAGAGCATTAAGTTGAATCAGCATAGAAACTGGACACCAGTAGATGACCATCCCAGTTGAGAGATATGGTTGACTGCATATTTGATAACGTCTCCCTTCCTTATGAGACACCAATGTTGGCAGTAAATCAGCCGAGAATTGCAATATGCAGCTAGCTGAACGCACCTTTCCTTCAGGGTAAACCGTCTAGAGCTCTCTCGGTGTCGCGATTGGATTATGCGCGTTTTGATAATTTCCTCCCAATGGTACGTAAGGAACGATTGACTTTTAATGGGAATGCTATCCGCAAAGTGATGAAAAGAAATTGGGTCTTAACTAGATTAACTGCTCTATTATAGACTGGGTTTGGTGACTTAGCATGGGCACTGACCGCGTGCCTGCAGGTTGTTGCTGCAGTCGTATTTGGCAAGCAATTGGTGAAAGGTGACGCCCTAAAATGAGATTTCATCAAGGTATGGACCCACAAGCAACCACACAAACCTTGCGAGTACCACCTGCTTAGCGTTGGTCATAGAGGCGTAAATAGGGGTCTAAAGTATAGGGACCTATTGAGAAGAAATTGACAATCTGAGAGGATGATAAATTAAAAGGGTGGACGGGATTTGTTTTGTGTGTTTTTTTAAAATAATATTTTTCTTTGTTTGTTTGTTTATTTGTTTGTTGGGGTGTTGGGGTGTTTGTTTGTTTGTTTGTTTGTTTGTTTGTTTGTTTGTTTGTTTGTTTGAAGTTTTTAGCGGCAAACCCTTGTACTTAAGCTACCTATATCAATGGGTGGAGTTCCAAAATCGTAAGTTGAGCTCTGGAAGATTTTGCATACAGGAAGACGTCGACGAACATTTTGTCTATTTTTGTTTATTCTTGTAGCTGTACCATTTTCTCTTCAAAATGTTGGGATGTTGGGGTGTTTGTTTCTTTGATTGTTTTTTTGGTAGGCTTATACGGGAACACTAAAATGCCCACACAGAATAATTTAAGTACAGTGGGAGAATGAGGTCTCCCCGGAACTGTCTGTATTTACTGTTCCAAATTGTTAGGAAACATTTTGCTCATTAAAACCTGAAAATGCATCATGGGAATTCAATAAGGCAACTAGATTTGGCAACCGTTATTGGAATTGGTTAAAACACCCCATAAAATCAAAATTGTTCTCTCATTTTAGTTAGCAATTAACATCCATGGTCGTATTCATTTCATCTTATGAACTATATTTAAGTTTTTCTTGTCATTAAGATTATATTGGCTTTGATGCGGGAATAAAGCAAAATTAAATGAATTGAATTGAATTTGGAGGAAAATGTTTAGTTTTCTGACACTGTAATTGCAGTTTTTGGCAGGTTCTAGTTTCTTTGCTGTAGACAAGAAAACGAAAAAAATAATATGTTATTGTCCTGCTAAAGAAATTATGTCTGGATTTCATTAAAAGGCCGAGTGTCCAATTATATCTTAATGTTTCCATAAAATTAAGCAAACTGGATACGTGATCCAAATCAAGAGCACAATCTATTGCGACTTTGGGGTTTTGTTTAAAGGAACGATCAGACATTGAACATGGAGGGCCCAGTTTTCTTTCGTCACGAGGATGATATACGCCATTTTCGGTCCAATATGGCACAACCCAATGTGGAGTCAAGTCTGGTACCCCGAGTTTGCACATGCGTTTTGGGGACCAGAAATGGCTTCTAATCACGAGTTGTCGCAACTCTCTCGACACACAGCTCTGCTGATTACCAGTGACGTAACCAGACATTTTCATTTTGGTGGTGGGGGGGGGAGCGGGGGCAAAGACAGTATTGGGGGCTACTTAATGTATCGAACCACTCATTGGTCATTGGGGGGAAATAGGGGAGGGTTCCACTGATTATGCAACTGCTGATTACATGATCCACATAAAGCTCAACAAACATGGCTTAAAATTTCCATTGAACATTTTGGTGTTCTCAATAGGTGCGGAACTGGTATGGAAGTCGGCTGAACAAATCAAATCCCTTTGCCAGGCCGGAGTGAATATGGCAATGCAGGGGCCGACCACGTATGGCGGACCAAAATCAACCAGCATGCATTGTGATATTGTTTTGCGGCAAAAGGAGACAACTTTCAGGTGAATTCTCTTTCTTCATACTTTTTGTTCTCCATCCATAGGAGGTTGTTGGGACATTTCTTTTCCATAGAATGGATCACAATCATTCCATTTTCCGCACTTGTTTAGCAAAATAATAATAAAGCAGTCAAAATACACTATACACTTGCTTAAGACATTGTTTTTATTTCAAAATATGTTATGATATTTAGGGCCACGACTGTATAGTTTACTTTTTAAACACTATAATAAAAACACAAAATACATGTGTTAGTCATGACAGAAACTACATTACAAACATAATGCCTCAGCTACTAAAAGAAAAGAAAAGAAAAGGAAACCCAGAAATGATTTCATAAAACAATTCCTCTGTACTGTGACACAAGTTTTGAAACTTGCCAATCGGAAAGTGAACATGACCTTTGACATCGGCGGCAAGAGAAAATAAAGTTACGAATTGATGATTGCCTTATAGTCTTTTATTATTCACAAGCTATTTGTTAAACTACTGGATTTTTAGAAGCCTTTAAAAACAAAATGTCCAGTGACACCTAAACTTCAGTTTTCTTTTTAATTTTACGGGGGTTGCTCATGGGCCTCGTGATCTACGCCGCCCGTGACAACTAGAACAAATTGGGAAAAAGGGTCCTTCACCTGTGGCCAAAGTAACACCAAAAAAGCCGTCTCAAACGCCCAAAAGTGCGAGTCATCACCCCAAGAAACAATCCCTAAAATTTATGACAATCACACTTATCATTTACATACCTTTTGAGATCTTTCAAAATACGACTAAGGCCCAGCGCATTAATCCAGACGATTAAGAATAGAGGACCATTATGGGGGGGGGGGGGGGGGGAATGTGAATCCCTTTTTAAAACAAATTATTGAGGGGAGGTTGCGTGGTTCATTGAAATTTAGTTTAATAAACGGGTTTTTTTTCTTCAAATCAATCACTTCAATCTATTGAACATGTATTATACCAACTACAGTATGTCAAACCTGTAATCGGAATCTTCACAAATATATTCAAAGCTTTTGTTTATTATTTTAAACATGGCATGCTTAAAACATGTTATCAAGTGAGTCAGAAAATAATAATGAATTAGAAAAACACGGTGTTGTACTGTTTTGTCAATCAAAGGGCCATGGCAATCCATGCCACTATTAGAAGAGTTCCTCCGTATGGAGCCACTTTCACCGGTGTAGGGTCACTGGTAATTGCATAGTAATAACATGGGCCACAGAATAAGGTCATTCCACTTGCCATCAACGAACCAACCTAGAAATTAAATACATTGATGGTATTAGATACATTCTCAAATTGTTCTCTTCTGAAGCATTTAGCTGTAGGCACTAAATAATCACTCTAAACACAATGAAAGCAAGATATTCACTCAATAATATTAACATTTGTCTCTGATGGCTCACATTTTATATACTTTTGAATATTACAATGCAAATAGTCTGAACATCGCTTCAAAAATCCTTCATAACTACATAAAAGACCACAGGAAATTCCTCACGATAGTGAATGCTACTAACCAGCATTGGGCGCCTCGTTAACGGTGCTGCCAATAGGGCTAAGCTATGTAGGAAATGATACTTGTTGGCTGAATCAAATACCTGATAAAACAAAGGTAAATTAAAGTACATACAATAACTCCTTTGTTAGAAAACATAATCTTATGTTGTGAAAGGGAGATGGAAAAAGACTCTTTCCTCCAATTTACAGTAGGTTTATTTTTGATTTCACTGCGATTCTACATGAAAATGCTCCGTGTTCATCTTGCACAACAAGCATGATGTACTGGGGCCCAATTTCATGGCCCTGCTTACCGTAAGCAAATAATCTGTGCTTACGGAAGCAAGAAATTCGGTGCTTAACCTGTAAGCGAAGAATGGTGATCGCAAGCGCAGAATTCGACGGTAAGCAGAGCCATGAAATTGGTAGATCTCAGTGATAATTCAGTTGAAAATCAAGTAATAAACCACAAGGGAAAATGACTGGGCTAAATTTTTAATAATTTGGGGTTGAACAAAGAAATATTGACTAAAGCGGGGTTTGAACCAACGACGACCTCCGGTTTAACTTGCCAGTGCTCTATACCAACTGAGCTATCTAGCCCTATATTGGCGCTCTCCCTGTAGTCAATATCATTGTTCGGGTGCCAGTCAGAAGCCATACAACGGTTAGCTGACGTGCATCCAGGGATCACATACAAGTTTACGATACAACCTGGGAAGCGGCAGCCAGGGGATCACCTTAAGGGGATGCGACTTTTTTATTTCAAAACTCAAGTATTGCACCACTACGGAAACTGACTGGGAAAAACAAATTATATGCCATGCAAAGTTTAGCGACAAAAGGGTCTTCACTAAGCTTCCGGCCACCTCTGAGCTATCTAGTGCACTTCCAGGGGTTACGATCGAGCAAGGCATTCTGGGAAAGAAAAAAAATGGCGCGGCGAGATCGTACAACACTGGGAACGAGGTTGAGTCGCTCTATGGGTGCACCCTACTAATAATCGGGAGTAAACAGAGCGTCGGCCTCATTAAATTTTGTTAGGCCCTAAAACAAAAATATATTCTAGACATATTTGAGAGCCCAAGAAAAGGGATACAGTGTTAACATTGTGCCCAATATTGTGACCTGGGGGTTGTCGACTTCTAACTAGAGGTATTTTTGATGACATAAGCCCTGAAATAAATGGTCCTAATTGCCGAGAGGTGAAGGGACATTTTTTAAAGATTGATGCTCGTACGTTTGGAAATGACACCTGTGTTGCGGTCTCTTGTTTGGAGTGAGAATAACTCGACGGGCCCTGGGACTACCCATATTAAATTGAGCAGAGGATTAAAGTTCAAGAGTCAATGAATAATTTCCCCTTAACTGTAAAACGCTGTGAGACTTCTAAGTATTTTTTAATATTTAGCATTTTGCATTGTGTGCTATGGGAGTTTATTTAGTGGGGTGCACCACTATGACTTGATTTCTGTCCTTGCTCTACGATGCAACCTTGTCACAGGGGTGATTGAACTCGCCGCGCCGTTTTTTCCCAGCGTGCCTTGCTTGCTTACAACCCTTTGAATTAACCATATTTTTGACCGCATGAGGGCGCTGTCATCAGGGAATGTCTTGCATCACAATAGCAGTTTTAGCTTATTATAATTGCCTGTTTGTAGTTTTCTTGCACCAATGAAGAAATACATAAAAAATAGCGATAAAAAAAGTGGAAAAAACCTGTTTGTTTACTTTTTTTATCATGTGAAATTTTTCCATAACACATACGCCCTCACGTGGTCAAAAATACGGCGAATTGGTTCGTTAAAATGTGCCAGATTCTAGCACATTTTAATTAGGCCTGTGGCCAGTCCACTCTACGCGCTAGATATTAGACTCTTCTATATTTAAATGGGTAATACTATCTGGCTAATATTTGATTTAATTTGACAATCAATAAACAGGACGATTTCACAAAATGTAATTGTATTTGTATTTAAAATGACAAAGTGATAAAATGACAAATCGTGGCAATACAAAACTTAGGCCCAGGACTCGATTTCCCGAAGAGCTAAGATTGATCTTAACGAAAAAAGAGAGCACCATCGTGCTGTTTTCAATAACACGTTACAAAATAGCATGTAATACTATTTTGAGGGAGAATACAATCCCTGTCGAATGGGCTATAGCATCAGATATTGACCCTTTAGACCCAACCGAGTCCAAGCCTGGCTGGACGCGCACACTCCCTTACATCAACACACTTTTTGAATCATACGTTACACCAACCCACTGTTTTCAACAGTATGTTTGATAATAGAACCCTAGCACTGAGGCCGCCATTTTTTATTTCAAACCATGGAAAGGTGTAGGCGCTTCGCACGACTCTCAGTCAGGCCAACTCAGCCTCGCTACCATGGGCAGCGCGCCGTATCGATACCTCTCGTCACTAACCCCTGGTAGGGATGTACTGAGAAACAACGCTGATTGGCTCCCAATGGTCACTACTTTGCGTGCACGCTTGTTTAAAACTTTCGAGCGCATGTATGGCGCTTGTAGGACGCTTAGTACGCGCGTGTGAAAAAGCAAGTATTTTGACGCGATTCCATTTCAAATGAATCATGTTTTTACACGGTCACCCTTAACTGCTGCATACAGTTAGACATATCGAAAATCAAAGAAGAATGAGAGAGGACCAGTTGCTTTTTGACTTGATGCCTCTTTTACGGGTTACCGTACTTGAGCGCGCGCGTAGAACGGATCGGCCCAGGCCTAATTAAAAAGTGCTGGATTCTAGCACATTAATGAACCAATTCCAGGGCTGCGTTCCACTTGCGCAACAGGGCCCAATTTCATAGAGCTGCTAAGCACACAAATTTGCTTAGCATGAAATTTCTTCCTTGATAAAAACAAGATTACCAACCAAATGTCCATGTGTTGCATATTGCTTATTACTGGTAGTCAGCTGTTGTTTGCTTATCCTGAAAATCATGTAGAAATTTGGTTGGTAATCCTGTTTTTATCAAGGAAGAAATTTCATGCTAAGCAAATTTTTGTGCTTAGCAGCTCTATGAAATTGGGCCCAGATCGCAACCGTTCGCGCAAACGTTTGTGACCATTGGTACGATTGGTTGCGCACTTCGTGATGTCAATATGGCGGCGCTTTGTAATGAAGATGGCGACACCGTATGTATTCTATTTTTTGTAACTTGGTTTTTGCTGTATTGTAGGTATTATTTTAGTAACATAACTCCATCTGACCGTGTTATCAACCACTGAAAACACACGATAAGCATTTTCCTGACAAGAAAATAATATCGTCTGCTTACCGCCATTTTAAAAATCACCCACCAACACCTCAGAAATACGTTCGTCTATGGTTGCTAACGTTTGCAAACGGTGGCGGCGCACAACTCGTTCCACTTGAAATTGTTGGCAAACGTGCGCAAACGTTGGCAACGTTTGCGCAAGTGGAACGCACCCCTGGGGTTATGAATTTATGGTTATGATCGAACAAGGCATGCTGGGAAAAAATGGCGCGGCGAGATCGATCGCCCCTGGGAACGAGGATGCATCACGCAGGAATTGAAACAAAATTCATAAATACCTCGGGACAGTTTATCTGATTGGTCGAGAGGCGATCACGTGGCCATGTTTAAACGCGTGATATAAACACGGTGAGAAGAGTTTAAACGTATGCGTGGCACGCAAGCTTACGCTTGACGTTAACTTACCCGTAACGCAATCACAACATCGGTAAACAATCTATTAGTGCGCGCGCGTCCACACAAATGTTCAGCGTCGCATGCATTTTGACCCTTTGCACATGACGTCATTTCAGTAGGGCGCCCTCGCCTAGAGGTCAAAAGGAGGTTGTTCATTGGCCAATCCTGTGCGCCGCGCGTACAAATCTGTGCGTTTCGATTGTTTCGTCACCGTTTTACCTCTAAGATGGCGGTTGAATGACGTCAATGCATAAGATCCATTGATCTCCATTATTATTGACTGGATAGGACACGTCGAACGCGTTTGTACACGTGGAGACCAGATTTTTGGAGTTACATCAAGGAGTCCACCGAGTCTGCTGAACAGTGAAATTAACCAGACAGGAGATGCGTGTTTACGTTACATTTGTGCCACAGTGCTCAGCTATGCAGCAAACAAGTCCCTTGCGCATGCGTTGTCTTCAATATTGTAAACTCTTTAGAGCGAGCGTTGATTGAACGTGTACCAGCCTCGCTACCATGGGCAGCGCGCCGTATCGATACCTCTCGTCACTAACCCCTGGTAGGGATGTACTGAAAAACAACGCTGATTTGCTCCAAAGGAAGACTACTTTGCGTGCACGCTTGTTAATTTTTTTCGAGCGCATGTATGGCGCTCGTAGGACGCTTAGTACGTGCGTGTGAAAAAGCAAGTATTTTGACGCGATCCCACTTAAATGAATCATGTTTTAACAAGGTCACCCCATCCTCGTTCCCAGGGGTGATCGATCTCGCCGCGCCATTTTTTCCCAGCATGCCTTGCTCGATCATAACCCCTGGAATTGGTTCATTAAAATGTGCTAGAATCTAGCACATTTTAATTAGGCCTGGGCCGATCCATTCTACGCGCGCGCTCAAGTACGGTTACCCGTAAAAGAGGCATCAAGTCAAAAAGCAACTGGTCCTCTGTCATTCTTCTTTGATTTTGTGATAGTCTAACTGTATGCAGTTAAGGGTGACCGTGTAAAAACATGATTCATTTGAAATGGAATCGCGTCAAAATACTTGCATTTTCACACGCGCGTACTAAGCGTCCTACAAGCGCCATACATGCGCTCGAAAGTTTTTAACAAGCGTGCACGCAAAGTAGTCACCCTTGGGAGCCAATCAGCGTTGTTTCTCAGTACATCCCTACCAGGGGTTAGTGACGAGAGGTATCGATACGGCGCGCTGCCCATGGTAGCGAGGCTGAAGGTCACCCTAAACTCAGCCTCGCTACCATGGGCAGCGCGCCGTATCGATACCTCTCGTCACTAACCCCTGGTAGGGATGTACTGAGAAACAACGCTGATTGGCTCCCAAGGGTGACTACTTTGCGTGCACGCTCGTTAAAACAACTTTCGAGCGCACCATGGCGCTTAGACGCGCGTGTGAAAATGCAAGTATTTTGACGCGATTCCATTTCAAATGAATCATTTTTTTACACGGTCACCCTTAACTGCATACAGTTAGACATATCGAAAATCAAAGAAGAATGACAGGGGACCAGTTGCTTTTTGACTTGGAGCCTCTTTTACGGGTTACCGTACTTGAGCGCGCGCGTAGAACGGATCAGCCCAGGCCTAATTAAAATGTGCTAGATTCTAGCACATTTTAATGAACCAATTCCAGGGGTTATGATCGAGCAAGGCATGCTGGGAAAAAATGGCGCGGCGAGATCGATCACCCCTGGGAACGAGGATGCCCTAAACTGCATACCGTTAGACATATCACAAAATCAAAGAAGAATGACAGAGGACCAGTTGCTTTTTGATTTGATGCCTCTTTTACGGGTTACCATACTTGAGCGCGCGCGTAGAGTGGATCGGCCACAGGCCTTATTAAAATGTGCTAGATTCTAGCACATTTTAATGAACCAATTCCAGGGGTTATGATCGAGCAAGGCATGCTGGGAAAAAATGGCGCGGCGAGATCGATCACCCCTGGGAACGAGGATGAACGTGTACAAACCATAGATATAGAATATAATACCTAGGGTCTTTCTCAAACCTCGGCTTGGGCTCCGTCTCCAGCTTGGGCTCCGTTATAAATTGTTGGCGCAGCGTGTATTTGTATCACACGGAGCCGGCGCGGCACGGAGCCCCGGCACGGAGCCGGAGCCCAAGCCGAGGTTTGAGAAAGGCCCCCAGATCGGCCGCGCGTACAATACGCTGGTTCAGCCTGGAGCAAGTTCGGGTGGGCGACTAGAGTGGCTAGACTTGCCAGAAACCATAGAGCACAGGGATATTGACTAGATCGACTATGCACTGGAGCATGGTAGAGCTAGTCAATTCAAGAGCTACGTCACACGGTACAGTCACTCTTGTCGCCCACCCGAACTTGCTCCTGGGCGCTGACATTAGTCACGTGCTTGAGGCAACGCGCAACTTTTGAAATGGTGTGACGAGCATACTTTCGACGACCAAACACACATTTCGACAAGCACGAGACGAAGTAAACCTCTTTATTTCCAGCTATTTCCGAATAACGTTTGCCGAGCATTCTAATGGTGTAACTGAAATGGTGAATAATTTTGCAGCAGCTGTATGTAATAGCCGAGGGAGGAGAAAAGAACCTGGAGGACAATCTCTCCCTAATAAACTGACATACCATGTGTAAGTACACTCATCATAGAATTATAATGACTGCACTATAGTTGGGGTCAATGCTAGGCCTAATTTGTTGAGGTTGGTTGATGATATAGGTCTAACATCAGTGTTTATTTTCGTTGTTGAGGTTAAACCAATGGGGGTTTTTTTCAGAAAAAAAATTAAAATACCAATCATATAGATAGGCTTGTGTTCCAACCAAACCGAAGACGCATTTTTCGAGTGGATGATAGGCTATTGTCATAATTTGAATTCATACTCGTTACAGACATTCAGCGCTAATTTGCAGAGTTATTTTCAAGTGTTAAATACAAACAAGAAAATAATAAAACTCACATTAACCTATAGGGTTTTTTTTCAACTCAGATTTCCCCATAAGGACACTAAGAGGATGAGCATTTGGTTGCAAAGATTAAAGAGGATATTACCAAATGGCAGACCTTGGCACCCAACCAAAAATGACAGGTTATGCAACGACCATTTCTCTGCCGAGTGTCTTGAGGTTCGGTGGGGCAAAACATACCTTCGCGATTACGCCTCGCCATCATTGTTTGAGAACTACCCAAGTCATTTAAAGCATGTAAGATACAAATGACTAAAAATATGACATTTAATTTTATTTATTTCATTATAGTTAAATGAATGGTTAATTGCTTTTAAAATATGATTGTTGTTTAAAATAACCGAGATTGTATCATAAACTTAATTATTACAAGCGGTTGTGAAAAGAAATTACAAGATTCAAACGTGCCTCGTCACTAGAAATAGGTAGGCTAGTGTGTGTAAACAGAGCTTATCAAACAATGTTTTGTTATTCTTGCCGCTCGTTAACATCGATTTTGTTCTCTCTTTCCTCCTGAAAAGTATGAAATACAAACAAGAACATAATAAACCTCGCATTAATTTCCCTTTTAAAAATATATAGAGTAGATGTGGTCCCTTCGAAGATGGCCTGAATCCCCCAAAGAAGACTAAAAGGCCAGCCATCAAGGACGAAACTTCACTTGCCCCCTCACCAAAAGCAGGTCATCCAAACGACCACGAGTACTCACGGCCACCAGAGATGGACCTACCACAAAGTGTGATAGAACAAATCACGAGTCTGAAAACAAGATTCAAAAGAGCTCAAACGTACAAATAGCCGTTTATCCAAGAAGCTCTCATCAGTGAAACAAGTTGTGCTTTCTTTGAAGAAAGAATGCCTCGTCACAAGCGACAGGGCTGAGGCGATGGAGTCGAATTTCTCCAATTTGCAGTTGGAATTCCTTGATATGAGGCACGACTCGTCAGGAGATAACCAGGGCTACAGCGATGAGATGAAGAAGTTCTCCCTCTATCTTTACTACTGTCCCTCAAAGCGTATGAGTTTGTCAGGAAAGATATCAAGTTGCCGTCCGTACGTACTGTGAGGAGATGGTTAGCTACAACACCCTGCTACCCTGGCTTTACTAAAGACGCCTTGGATGCCATTAGAGAAAAGCATGCATCTTCTGATCACGAAACCCTTGTTTGCCTCATGGTGGATGGAATGAGCATCCCAAAGCAGGTTGAATTTGATGGATCTTCTTACGTAGGGTACGTTAAATTAAGTCTTTACAAAATGCCACTTTGTTAAAATGCAAATTGTGTTCACTAGTAAGATAGTTTGATTCCTTGCCATCATATTCCCAGTGCTGCTCAAGGTTAAGTAACTGTAATTCCCCCCTCTTCTAAACAGACACGAAAATCTCGGCTTTGGAAACATCAACTGTTGTCCTGCTACTGAATGCATAGTTCTGATGGCAGTCGGAATGAATGACAATTAGAAACTTCCAATTGGATACTTTGCTGTAGCGAAAATGTGCGCTGAAACACAAGTGCGACTGATCACAGAGGCCTTAGTTCTGTTGTGGGATATTGGAGTGACAGTAGTGTCATTAACTGGTAAGTTTACTACTATATAATAAATCAACCGAGGGATGGCATGGCAATGTTACAGTTTTTATACCAACATCTCGTTGTCCACAGGTGAAGGATTGAGTGCGAATCTTGCAACAGCAAAGCTCCTTGGAGTTGTCTTAGACCCCCCTCATAGTATGCGAACGTGGTTTCCACATCATCCACTGAGAAAAGTGTGGTACATACTCGATGCCTGCCACATGCTCAAACTCATGCGCAACTTACTTGCTTCTTGGAAAGTCATCTTGATGGAGAAGCCAACTCATATGGTGAGCTTGATTTTTTTTTTTTTTTTTTCATTTTGTGTAACCCACATTCCCTCCACCACAAAAATAAATAAAAACTAATTCGCACATTATTTTTTGAAATATCCTTTTTTTTTTTTTAAATAGTGTGTTGGCAGTTCATTGAAAACCTTCATCAAACCCAAGATGCAGAAGGGCTCCGAGCAGCAAACAAGCTCCGTTCAGCACACATACAGTGGCAAAAGCAAGAGATGAAAGTGTCATTGGCCGCACGGACAATCAGCAACTCAGTGGCAACAAGTCTTCAACGAGTTTCTGAGAGATCTGGGTCAACCAACGTTTCGAGGCTGCGAGGCAACTACGAAGTTCCTTCGAATTATTGACAGGTAAAATCCTGCTTTCGTCATTAAGTATGGAAAACTAAAACGGATTTCCTTAACTTATGTTTCGATCCACTCTGTGTAATTTATATTACATTTGTATGCTTTCAGATTGTTTGATTTCTGCAACACAAGAAATCCCTCTGCAAAAGGTTTCAAAGAACCCCTAAAGCTCACCAACTTGGCGTCACGGTGACCATTCATCGAGAGGGCTAGGCTGTACCTGATGAACTTGAGGGACATCAACGGTATTCCCATAATAGATACACGAAAGAAGACGGCACTGGTCGGTTTTATTGCTGATATTCAGTCCATCAATGGTATCTTTCAAGACCTATGTGAGGGTCCGCAGCCCAAACTGAAGTAGTCATGTTAAGTATTAAAAAATAACAATATTGTAACAATTGTAATAAGATTTAAATATGTGTCTCGTTACATCCCATTGATGTAAAGTATATCTGGCGGCAATGAAAGTATGGGAAATGCAGGTAACTGTATGCATGTAATTTGTCCAGGTATTTGTTGACTTACAAGATGAGCCAGGACCATTTAGATCTTTTCTTCGGTGCTATCAGAGGTAGAGGAGGGCACAACAACAACCCATCTGTTGCCCAGTTCAGGTGAGTATGTAAAATAATGACAAATATTTCGTGGAGGAGAGGGAAAGTGGCTGTGTTTCGTATGTATTGGCACTCTTGAGTTGTATACTGATTTGATTTGATTAAATTCTGTCCCACAGACGAGCGTACCGACAGCTCCTCATGTGCCACATCAGTCCAGCATCAAACACAAACTCAACGGTACAAGATGACACGACCCTACTGTCTCTAACCCCAGCATCCGATGTCATCACAACCATACCTGGAGTACCTCCTGTACTCAGTGAGTTCAACTGCAACGTGGTTGCCTACATAGCAGGTTACGTAATAAGAAAAATCTTAAAATCAATCACCTGCACCGAATGCATGGAGGCTCTCGTCAAACTTCCAACACATGAGCAATATGACAGGCATCTGATTCAGCTACGGGATAACGGGGGCTTGATATACCCATCAGGTGACGCCATGGCTGTCTGCAAAGCTTCGGAGAGGGTGTTCCGGATTTACAATGGTACCACACCGTCACCTATGTCCAACCTAATGACTACCATGATATGCAGAGCAGCCCAAGATATGATTGGGAGTGGTGTGTTTTTGTCATCACAACACACCCTTGATCCATCTATTTCCTTCCTCCATGATCCATCACATGGAGAGAGCCTGATAAGCAGTATCCCTCGCCAGTACCTTCGGGTCAGATCGTATGACTTCGGCAAAAAGATAACAGAAGATCTTCAAGGCCAGCGAGTACGAAGCCTGTATTCGCAATTGGTTCTGTTTAAAGGGCAATAAATGGAACCAGTGTGTGAGACCTATGTTTATGTACACACACATAAATTTTGTTCAAGTTTAAAATCGCGATAAAATAAAAATCAAATATATACACTGACAAAGTACAGGCTATCCTAAACGTCACTCTTTTTTCTTTCTTTCTTTCTTTGTGTGTGTGTGTTTGTGTATTTGTGTGTTTTGTAGGTTTTGTTTGTTTGTGTGTTGTGTTTGTTTGTTTGTTTGTTTTCTTGTTTCTGGAGGTGTTGGGTTGTTTGTTTGTTTGTTTGTTTGTTTGTAGGTTGGTTGGTTGGTTGTTGGGGTGTTTGTTTGTTTGTTTGTGTTCTTTGTTTCTTTGGGGTTTTTTCTTTACCGAGAATTTCAAAGTAGGCCTACATGTTGTGTAGTAGAAATACGGACGTAGAATTTTAGAGCCTCAAACATTTTTGCTTGAATGAATTTGAGTTTTGGTGATTTCAGTCAGATTAATAAGAGTTAGCTGTGTAAAGAAAATCTGCGAGATTTGTTGTACATACATGGGTTGAAATTGAAGCAACTGAACTCAGCTTCTTTCCTTTGCATGTCGTAACATCCGACACGTCCGATCTAGGTATTATATTCTATATCTATGGTACAAACGCGTTCGACGTGTCCTATCCAGTCAATATTAATGGAGATCAATGATAAGATCTATACCTAGATCGGCCGCGCGTGCGCGCGCTCCACTGCCTGTGTAGAAAAAGATTTGGTTCGCATGGACGAAGTAAAATGTCACGTGCTTGAGGCCACACGCAGATATTGACAATGCCAATTTCATGTTATAGAACTTATGCACATGATGTCATATCAGTAGGGCGCCCAAGAGGCCAAAAAGCGGCCGTTCATTGGCCAAACCTGTGCGTGGCGCGTACAAATCTGCGCTTTGCCTCAAGCACGTGACTAGTGTCAGCCCCCCATAGATTATAGAATATAATACCTAGATTGGCTGCGCATGCGCGCGCTCCACTGCCTGTGTAGAAAAAGATTTGGTTCGCCATGGACGCAGAAAAATGTCACGTGCTTGAGGCGACGCGCAGATATTGACAATGCCAATAGATCTTAGGCATTGACGTCATCAAACCGCCATCTTAGAGGTAAAACGGTGACGAAACAATCGAATCGCACAGATTTGTACGCGCGGCGCACAGGATTGGCCAATGACCTTCTTTTGACCTCTGGGTGAGGGCGCCCTACTGAAATGACATCATGTGCATAAGGTCTATTTCATGTTATAGAACTTATGCACATGATGTCATATCAGTAGGGCGCCCTAGAGGCCAAAAAGCGGTCGTTCATTGGCCAAACCTGTGGTTTTTACACGGTCACCCTTAACTGCATACAGTTAGACATATCACAAAATCAAAGAAGAATGACAGAGGACCAGTTGCTTTTTGACTTGATGCCTCTTTTTCGGGTTACCATACTTGAGCGCGCGCGTAGAATCGATCGGCCTCACAGGCCTAATTAAAATGTGCTAGATTCTAGCAGGTATGATCCAGGAGACGGGTCTCATATCATCGCGGTAATTGGAAAGGAGTATTTTTCGGATGGCCCGCATTACCCTCAAAGTATTTTCCTCTGCAGTAACAGAGCATTTTCACACGCGCATAGTAAGCATCCTACAAGCGCCATACAAGCACTCGAAAAGTTTTTAACAAGCGTGCACGCAAAGTAGTCACCCTTGGGAGCCAATCAGCGCTGTTTTTCAGTACATCCCTACCAAGGGTTAGTGACGAGAGGTATCGATACAGTGCGCTGCCCATGGTAGCCAGGCTGGAAGGACTGATATAAAAACTTTAGTCAGGGCTCGATTTCACAAAGTTATAAGATTCATCTTAAGACGAGTTGTTAATATCACCATAGTGATTTGTATCGTGCGGCACACTTTGCTTGGAAATTAAGATTGAAACACAACTTAAGATCAATCTTAGCTCTTTGTGAAATCGGCCCCTGGAGTGTTTAAACTTAGACTGGTGACTTTTTTTTAAAAGACGGCGCTATCAGACGATTGCGCGCAGCGCGCAAATTTTACAGTTCAAGTTAAGTTGGTATAGGTCGTACAGTTTAGTTAGCTGCCTAAAAACTGACAGAAATTGACACATCATATGAGTACTTCAAACCATTACCACATCTGGGTCTTCTAACAAGGAACAATGTCCTCTAGATAAAATAATAATTACCTGTTTCTCATGCTCAAGCTCAGCTTTGGGCTTCAACACTGAAAACAAACAATATGAATTAAATTAATTTGAATTCTATTATACAAAGTGAATCCCTAAATAAAATGGAGTAGGCTTGGCCTACCCTACTACCGCGATATAAAGCACGTTTCTCAACATGTGCAAAGTGTCCTGTTTATTTTTGTTAATTTTGTTGAATTCTTACTTTCTACTTTGACTTAAAAACAAAATCGGTTGTCTGATAAATGAATTCGGCGATGACCGGTGTGATCCTCGAGATCAGTCTCATATCATCGCACTAACTGGACCGGTGTGATCCTAGAGCCCAGTCTCATATCATCGCGGTAATTAGACCAGTGTGCTCCTGGAGCCCAGTCTCATATCATCGCGGTAATTGGACCGGTGTGATCCTGGAGCCCAGTCTTCTATCATCGCAGTAATTGGATCACTGTGATCCTGGTGCCCAGTCTCATATCATCGCACTAATTGGACCAGTGTGATCCTGGAGCCCAGTCTCATATCATCGCAGTAAATGGATCGGTGTGATCCTGGAGCCCAGTCTTCTATCATTGCACTATAAATTAGACCAGTGCGATCCTGGTGCCCAGTCTCATATCATAGCACTAATTGGACCGGTGCGATCCTGGTGCCCAGTTTCAATCATTGCACTAATTGGACCTGTGCGATCCTGGTGCCCAGTCTCATATCATCGCATTAATTGGACCGGTGTGATCCTGGAGCCCAGTCTTCTATCATCGTACTATAAATTAGACCAGTGCGATCCTGGTGCCCAGTCCTCATATCATCGCGGTAATTTGGCTGGTTGTGATCCTGGAGACCAGTCTCATATCATCGCAGCAGTTTGACCGATGTGATTCCGGAGCCCAGTCTCATATCATCACACTAATTGGACAGGTATGATCCAGGAGACGGGTCTCATATCATCGCGGTAATTGGAAAGGAGTATTTTTGGATGGCCCGCATTACCCTCAAAGTATTTTCCTCTGCAGTAACAGAGCTAAATACAACGGTAATATGAAATTGTATAACCTTACAGAAATCATTTGTATACAGAAACTATTCTTTACACCTGCCAACAAAATCACGAAACATGTAATCCAACCTGACTTCAATGGACACAAGAACTTGCCAACTGACATCACCTTGGTCATTATAGTTTTGGTATATAGAGTCAGAACATTTCATGAGCCTTTATACTTTGCAAATAAATCCTGAAGACGTGCAAATAAAACTTTAAAAGAACCACTTCTGAAGTTCTCTGTTGAAGTATATAACTTTAAAAGGTTAGTGATCGACAACACATTGCAATGCAATGGGCCAGATCAAAGTTCCCAAAATAAAAAGTACACGTAGAAATGCAAAATATTAACAAGTCCAACCCTCTCATGATATTGAGAGTAGGCATTGATCATCTATCTATGCAGCAACATTAATACTACCATAGAGTTCCTTGCTCTATGATACTACTAAGTATTTCTATTTGCCCTGTTTGTTCTATAGTTTTTTGTCATGGTGTAACAACAACACAATGGTACCACTACTACTTGTGAATGTGCCAATGTGTGTCCAACTCTGTTAATTTGCAGAAATTATCACGATGTAAGTACCCTACCTGGTACCATTGCAATGTATCTGTGTATACAAATGCCAGGGCAGGGGAATAGTATTCTATAGTATTTATACAATCTAGCTGACTAGTATTATAATTATATGAACGCAGATAAAATAAAAGAATAATGTAAACGCAATATATCAACACGTTGACAACGTGATAGTCCTTATTAAAATTGAAAAAACAATTTTACTATAAAAGTATTACCATGTGTCCCATAAGCCCCCAATCCAACAGCTGAGGCACCAGATAGTCCCGCTAAACGTACAAATAAAGAACCCGCTAGCTTCCTGCTGGGCGCTGCCATGATTGATTGGTTTTCACTGTGCTCCACGAACAGCGCCCTCAAGTATTTGCAATACTCTGTTGTCGATCAAACAGCGTTTTTTTACGGAGCTCCACGAATGCCATACCCCTTGTCTTGATAACGACATATTTATCTCACCAAATCGACTTAATGAAACAAAAAAAGTCGAATTATCAAAGTTATCAAACCAAGACGACTTACGGAAACAAAGAAGTAAGCTTGTTTTGTTACTTTATCTTGCCAAGACGACTCCCTGGAACTAAAGAAGTCGACTTATCCCGATTATCTAGCGAAGACGACTTCCTTAAAACTGAGATAAATTATTATTCATAAAATAAAAGTTATCAGAACAAGCTTTTCGACTTTTTAGTTTCAGAAAGTCATTTCGGTGAGATAACTTAATCATTTGGTAAGTCGACCTTTTCGTTTTAATAGGTCAACTTGGCGAGATGATATGTCGTTATCTATAAGTGGCATAGCACTCGTAAAGCTCCATATTGATTCATATCTTCTTTAAAACATTTATTTATTGATAGATATTCAAAATCCCCCTCCCTTCCTTCCTTCCACCCCACCCTCTCTCCACACACGCACACATTCTCAATTATAGTGGGAGACATCGTTTGTTCTTTCCATTTGTATGGTGTTCCGTATGTGCCACTCCATTGGAAAAAACAATCCCGTCGCCTTTTCATTTTTTCCGTCGCGTTTTCATTTTTTTCCGTCGCGTTTTCATTTTTTTCCGTCGCGTTTTCATTTGTTTCCGTCGCCTTTTCATTTGTTTCCGTCGCCTTTTCATTTTTTCCGTCGACTTTTCTTTTTTTTTCCCGTCGCATTTTCGGGTTTTTTCCGTCGCCTTTTCAATTTTTTCCGTCCCCTTTTCGTTTTTGTTTCCCTTCGCCTTTTCATTTTTTTCCGTCGCCTTTTCAATTTTTTCCGTCGCCTTTTCATTTTTCAGACGCAGTTGGCGTGTGAAAAATTCTATCAGCGCGCACTGATCTCTATTATACTGACTGGATAGAGGGTTGAGTGCGTTCATTGAAGTCACCGCAGCTCAGTGGACGCCATTTTGAAACACCCAAAAAGCTGTTGAATGCACATGGCGGGTGTACAAAATACGATGTATTTTTTTATTTAAAAAAAGGGATTTCATCCCATAAACATGTTTTCCTTTCCCCCAATGTTTTTTATGCTCACAATGTAAGTATATTCATTGCACACATACGGGGGATTTATACATAGGCTAGATTTTCACGATGTGATGGGGGAACATGTAATTTGTTACTTCAAAATTGGATGCCGAGTGTTTTTATTAAGTAATCCCTGTCATTCGCTCAAACCCTCCCACCCACATAAGCCCAGGTACAGACAAGTACATTCGTTGATCCGGTGAATTACACCCCAATTTACTAAAAGGCAAAGTATACTTTGGTTTTTGAACTTCTTGCAGAGTAACCTTTATTGGTCATTTATTTTTTGAGTAATTTTAAAAGTGATCCCGATGAAGCATTGTATAAAATCATGTAAATTAAAGAATAACGCAACAATACATCGAAGAACAAACAAGCATGTTTCGAGTTGTTTAAATGGTATTTATTCCTGTATATTGCTCATTAGAAACTTACAACAAACTGGTTTTATCATTTCTATAAAACAAATTAAATAAAAAGTTTAACAAATAAATACAATAAAAATAAAGAATTTCAAGCAAATTATTAAAAGAGAAATGTTTACACCGTGACCATCTTTCCAATCCAAGCTAAGTGCAAATTGAACCTTTACATTTCACCTTTTGCAAAAATCTGCTCACTACAAATTGATAAACTAATATTTCACATAAAATCAAGACAAAAAATATATATATAAACATTCTTTACAAGTTTGTTTATATAAATAAATATATGTAAATAACAAAATAAATAATAAACCAACAAACTAACAAACACATAATTGAATAAATAAATAAATAAAACAGATTCAATAAATATATAAATAAATATATAAGTCAACCAATTAAAAAATCCATAACATAGCTGGATGATGGACAGATTAGAAGACTTCACTGGAGTGGTGACGACTGATCACTCGGAGCCCTCTTCAAGCGGTGTCTGGTCGTCTCACTTGGGGGATGACGTATTTTTGGACACTTTCTTTTCTTCTTATTCTGTAAGACACATACATAATAAAATATTTAATAAATACTTAAATCAATTTTTTCACACCCATTTCCCTTGAAACACAGATGCAAAGTGTTACCAAAACTAAATAAGTATTATTAACATAATTTAATACAAAATGAAAGATCTCATTTTAATTGTATGAACTTTTGTAGAACAAAGATGTGACATCAGGAAATGACATGCCACAAAATATATAAATATAATCAATCAATGAATCAATTCATGAAAAACCTATCCACATAATTTCAGATGTTCATGTGTTAACAGCTTAATAAGCAACAATTGTAGGAAATGAGAAATAAATAGTGACCATCTTGCTCATGAAAAATTGGGGACAAAAACTACTTTTTTCATAATTTTTCTGTAAAAATATCATCTAAGTTGCCTTTAGAAAATAAATGTGCTTGATTAAAAAATCTTGGCTCTATGTACATGTTGATTATGATTGAAATGCTTAAAGCCAAGTAAAAGTAAAAAACATACCTTCCGGAGATGGACTGGAAAGTCAAATACTGTCGGTTCTGCATGGGCTCTTAGTCTCGTTGTTAAACCAGTCTTATCAAAACAAGACTCTTCAAAATGATCTGGGCAGAGAACAGATCTTTTGGATGGCTTCCATTTGTCACGCTTCATATTTACAACCCATCTCTGAGTGAGAGCATGATGACGAACATGAAACTGAAATAAATGGACAGAAGACACTTTACTATTGATTCCTGGCTACAACTTACATAGGCCCTTTTTGGTTAAAAAAAATAATAACATAATTTGTATTATTTTGTATTATTTGTTAATAAATAAAAAAATAAGTATTAAAAATAAAATAATATGCACCTCAAGAATGTGTTTGAGACATCGGATTTAGTTTTTTGACTGAGGGTTACTTCATAATGAACTAGAAGAGGATAAATTGTGTAAGCAGATGAGGCTATCTCTCTTTTCCAACCAAGTTTTGTAGACAGATTTGAGTTTGTTTCAAAACCCACTTTAATATGAATGATGTTTACATTCTCATTTTACACTTTTTACTCAAACACAGGGCCACAAACAATCTGAATTTATAGCATGCACAGATTCCATATAATCAACCACCAAATATCACTGATCAGGCCTTTGAAACACCAATGCCCACTAAACTATAGTTTCTAACAAAATATCGTACACAATAGTTAAGGAAATGGTTAAAAACGGTAGAAAACCAAAAACACCCAAGGGTAAGTTTCATTTTTAGACAGATAGCCATATTAAAATGTTTGTAACCCCAAAGTAAAGCCTGCCATGGCGAATACTTAATCCATGGTCTAAAAACTCTAAAGTTACATAACTTTACAGTGTGATGCTGTCGACAAGTTTTCAGCCTGAAATTCCCCTAAAATAAACATTCACAAAAAAATAGATAGATACTTACAGATGGAATGTCTTTCCACATCCACGGGAGTATCTGAGTGCAGTTTATTGCCGCACAAGCAGGCATTTTGTTAATAATGTCGGCTAAAAATCAGGATTGTATGCTATCCAGTCAGTATAATAGAGATCAGTGCGCGCTGATAGAATTTTTCACACGTCAACTGCAATAGCGGAGCCAAAAAATCATCTCATGGACATCATGTGACGGTCACGTGGCCGATTCAGAAAAAACAATTGAAAAGGCGACGGAAAAATTGAAAAGGCGACGGAAAAAAAACGATAAAAATTGAAAAGGCGACGGAAAAATTGAAAAGGCGACGGAAAAAATGAAAAGGCGACGGAAAAAAAACGAAAAGGCGACGGAAACAAATGAAAAGGCGACGGGAAAAAATGAAAAGGCGACGGAAAAAAACGGAAAGTCGACGGAAAAAAATGAAAAGACGACGGAAAAAATTAAAAGGCGACGGACAAAAATGAAAACGCGACGAAAAAAAATGAAACGCGACGGAAAAAATGAAAAGGCGACGGGATTGTTTTTTCCAACGGAGTGGCACATAATTATGGAACACCATACATTTGTCCCTGTACTTTATATTTCCCCATAGACCATGTAGGCCTACACAATCTTCCTTGTGGTGCACTGCAGTCTTTAGAATTCCCCCATAAGGTTTTCTTTGTTCTAGTGGTACCCCGCAGATAATTGTTTTCAGAAAAGCAACAATGGAACAATGGACCCACAAGATAAGTCTTTATTAAACCTGAACGCATCAAGAGAATTCTTTAGAAAAGGGAATAATAGAACAACAAATGACAAACGCAGAGCTGTATGGAGACTCGCCAAGATTGAGTGATAAGATCAGGGAACGAGGAATGAGATTTACTGGGCGCTGTAGCAAGAGCGAGGAGTGATAAGATCAGGGAACGAGGAATGAAATTTACTGGGCACTGTAGCGAGAGCGAGGAGTCTGCATCAAAACTCATTCACTGGGAACCAAAACATGGACGCAGGAAAAGTTGACCTACTGAAGATAGCTGAGCAATGGACAGCAATGCAGGACAGAACCCCATATGGAGAGCCATCATAGTTTGGGGACACCACCCGAAATAAACTAACCAACTAGAACAACAATATAGCAGGACCCCACAAACACGATCCGTGTTCATACACACACACGCACACACACCCTTACCGATGGTGGCTTGTGGGGTCCTGCTATTGTTGTTCTATTATTCCCTTATCTAAAGAAATCCTCTGTGGGGTACCACTTGAACAAAGAAAACCTTGTGGGTAGCATTGTTTTATTGTTAAAAATACCCAGTAAGTTGGCGTGTGTAAGGGCACACAGACGCATTCAAACCGAGAACTTTAACAATAGGGATCCGGGAAAATGACATATCGGGGACAGTCCTCGGTTTGTTTCGTGTAAAAAAAATAAGCTCATTCTACATATATTGGTTTCGTTCTATATATAAAAGTTTGGTAATAAAGTCATAAACGGCGCCCCAAAGTTAGGGGTCGAATCTTTCGTAAGCGCTTAACATTAACAGCCGTATAGCTGTAGCCGGCAATTAACCATGCGTATATTTTATTTAAAATCAAAATGAGTACGATGTTCTAACACAGCTGTACTGCGGCGGTACTCCATTTTGTTTTAGGCTTACTGTAACTGTTATATTAATGAGCGACGAAATTCCAATCTAAGGGTAAACGTATGTACTATTACGGTCGTTGCCTCAATGTAAAATTGTTATGATTTCAAAAATCACTATGCATTCAACAACAATATCACTGGAGCTTAATTAACTATGTTACTGGGGTTGGTCACCGTAATGTTCAATAATAATTTTAAGCATAGGACGATGACGCAAATCGTACATTCATAAAAAGAAGTTTTATTTGACGAGGGCGTAAGAAATTACTGTATTTGCTTGTTGAAACTCGTTAAAACTCGTAAAACTGTCTTCAAAATCAGATGGTACAATATTTACATTTCTGCTGTATACTTGGTAAACATGCAACCAGAACTATAATAAGAACAGCCAAAAGCTTGAAGGACGTGGCGAGTGTACTGAGGGTAAACAAAACAGAGACAAACAATTAACTTGGTCTTAAAGCAAGCTTCTATGATGAGTGTTATTGCTGCAGCTATAGGCTGGGTCACGGTGTCACCCCTGCGCGCGGTTACAACCTTGTTAAACTAGTTAAACAAATTCGGTGGATATTATTTTTTATCGTATAGCCACAAGAAAGAAACAAGACAACAACTACGTCTGTAACGTTGATGTCCTGACTCTCCTGGAGGGAAATGTATTTCATTTTTACAATTTTGTTGCGGGTTTTATTTGCCAAGTTCTTCGAATCCGCATTTTCCTTCTATACATTCGTTCGTGTTTTTCCAATAGTGGTTTTGCGTTTAGAAATCTGGTGTTCAATTTATCAGGCAGTGTGTTATGAAACACGTTATTGACAGCTTGCGTTGTAATACGTGTAGCCAAAAAGGTCTGGCATTTCAGTATTTTCTCCAGATCTAATCTTACATTTTGCATGATGTCATGTTGTCAAATTGATGTATTATTCATGTGTATTCAAAGCGGGGTATTCCCTCTTTCCATATTGTACCTTGTCATTAGCGTAAATATAAAGACAAAACTGTAGCTTGTCTATATAGTGTGTTTTCAGCCACCTAGGTAAAAAAAAGTAGTGTCCGTGGGCGCTGCTTAAACTTAATGCACACAAGTAAGCCTCGCTATCAAACCTCTCGTCACTATAACCCCCCCCCCCCCCCCCGTGGAAGGAAGGTGTTGAAAAACAAAGCTGATTGGCTCCTAAAAGTGACCACTGCAAAAACTGTGTTCAATTGACACCCGAAATTAATATATCAGGGTGTTAAAATAACACCAATGTAGTTATTTGTGCAGAAATTAGTGTTATTTTAACATCCCATGGTGTAAATTTTGATTCTTGTTTGGAATCTGTATTTTTTGAACAACTGTACGTCTGGCATTCTGACAACCTATAACTGCCAACAGTTCACCATTGTTGTATTTGAACCTTTATGTTTGAATTCAATTTCTTTCACATCGTTCAAAAACTTAGGAGAAAAGAGTAATTTTTGATGCAAATAATTTTGCTCCAGCACGAAATTTCGTTTGTCTGCTTTGCGTAGGCCCTACAGGGGCCAATTTCATAAAGCTGTTAATCAGAAAATACTGCTTAGATATGATATTTGCTAAGCAAAAAAAAGAGTGGTGCACAAGTGGCAAGAATGTAAACTTTATGGAATTTTGGCTGGAAACCTGTTTCTTCTAAGCAAGATTTGTCTGTGCTAATGAAGTTTTTGTGCTTACAGGCTTTATGAAACTGGGACCAGAATGGTGTGACGACCCCCGCGTTTCAACTTTCAAACCGTCTTTGAAATACGCGCGCGTTGACACATATGGGGCAACGTGTACTATCCAGTCAATAAATATAATAGAGATCAATGGTTTTGCGTGGTTACCCAAAACTGCATACCGTATCAAAGAAGCACGAGAGGGGACTCGAGTTGCTCTGTGGCTTGATGCCCTTTTTGCAGGCTACCATACTTCACGGCTTCAGGCCCCAAATCGTGAGTATTGACGCCAATCTTTCATGACTATATAAAAACAACTTAATTTTTGCCCCATTTGTCATGAATATTGTCGTCACTATTCACGACTTGGGACACAAGTTGTGAATTTTGTCGTAAATATTGGCGTCGATACGTCTCGAGGCACGAAGCCGTGAATTTTGTCGGAGATATTGGCGTCAATATTCACGACTTGGGCACAATAAGTCGATTCACGACTTGGGCACAAGTCAAGAATGTTGTTATGGAAATTGACGTCAACATGTATGATGTCCCTTCAGGGCAACCATACAAAGCAAACGAGATGTCATGGATAACCAAATTCCTACTCAGTAATCAAAGAAAAGTGTGAAAGCCAGTTTATACCACCAAGGAACAACTCTACAATTACCGAATCCAATAAAACTCAACTATTCTTTGATCAGTGCCGCAGCATGCAGGCAACAAAATATAGACTATTCATGCAGGTAAGAACAGCCACAAGTCTCACCAAACCGTGACACGTAACAAAAAGGGTCATGAATGACCTGTGGGCAACCACCTCAATCCCTTCAGAATTTGATACTTCAACCTCGGATCAAAACAAGCATTGAAGTTCACTGATTATATAACTGCTGTTGTCTTGTAAATGAGTCCTTTCATTGGCTGATCTGAATAGGTATAACTGTTGTTGATTGGTTGAGGGGAACGGTAAGATGATACGCTGCCGTGGTCCGCTGTATGTAGCATTGTAGTTGTTTATAAATACATAGCCTCCTCCAAACCCCTCCTTAGAAGCATGGTCATCTTTGTGGTTAACTCACCCACACTACAACGAATGAGTGAGTCAACGGAAAGCTGTTGTTAAAAGCCAGAGCAGGTAAGTTCCACATCTTTCTAAATATTTCTTTCTAAATATTTCTGCGCCTGTGCGTTTTTTTTTTATAGAATTGGTTCAATGCCAAAAAGTCCCTGTTTTCAATTAATCACGCTTTCGAACGTTTACTTATTCAAATAGTATACAGAGAAAAATGTGCAGAAAAATACTGCACTGTCCTACCCTGTCCCCATTGTATGAACAAAAAAACCATTACAATCCTGCAAGTCAAGCGCTGATCCTCAGCGTGAAACACCGAACCACATTATGTACATTGACCAATGCACTGTCCCTATCCTATATTTTGACAGTGTTTACCCTCTATTTCTTCCTCCATGGTTTTAGAGATTATTCCCACCGTAGTTGATGGTAAATCCCCACGATACAATTGGCACAGAGAATAACTATTATTGCAATTAACAATGACGTAATATAATTATAGTGGGGCAGATCGCAACAAGCATACCGTGTCCACATACTTGTTCTTTCTTTGGCGGTGCACCTGATCCTTCTTTAATGAGAATTTCAATCTGAAAGCTTTTTAGATATATCAAGTTGATACATGTACCCACCACTCGGAGAATCGAGCTTAAACACATTTAAATAAACGTTTTGCGATCAGAAGCTGGTGATCTTTAATTTGATATGTCACTCGATCTTGTTGTGTTCCAGCTAAAATAATATCTTGTGGTAGAAAGTTGTCCCGACCCCAACAGTTTGTTTTTGTGCTTTTGTTTGTTGAGATACACATTGAACGTGCATAAAATCCTTTAAAAAAACATAGACTTGTAAAATAAAATCCTTTCAAAACTTAGACCTGTAACGCCAGTACACAGCATTTCCTCGAATTTGTATCCAATGAAACTCTGACAGATTGTGCTGTATGGTGACGCTTCCAAAAACTAGCGTTTAGTCTGAAATGCGTTAACCGTTAACGTTTAGTATGTCATGTGTGATTTATATCCTGATTTGTCAATAAAGAAACATAATTAGAAAACCATTGACCCAAAAAGGCGAATCCAGACATAAGTTTGACGGAAATAAAGCAAGAAGAGTTTCTTTTAAAGCAACTGAAAAATACACTAAAGCCTATTAAATACAAAAGGAGAAATTACAAGGAAAAAAAACTAAAAGAAAAACAAGAAAATACCACTGTGCAATTGTCGCTAGCCTGAACAAAAATAAATGTGACTATAGCTAAAATGCATTAACTTGTACCAATCTGAGAAATGTTTCCACCTAAAAAAATGTCAAGGTCGAGGAATAAACTTTGAAGACTCTAAAATCGAAATAAGGAAGTAAATGCTTACAAAATTCATGTCAAACAAATCATTTGACCGATCAATTTTTACATTTTGCCTCTCTCACTCAAACGGGACCAGGTACTTGTAATTTTCATAAAATATTGACAAGATGGCTGGAAAGGATGTGGAATGAAAACCAAGGATAGTCATGAATGATGTGCTGTATAATCAAAGTGAAGCGATTTAATAGGCAAAAGAAAAGCATGGGGGGGGGGGCTATACGTTTGAAACTATCATCATAGGTTTGGATCAATTTCACTCATACCAGCAAATAATACCAAACATGTAAAGATCATTGATCAAAGATCATGTAAAAAAGTCATTGATTAGTCACACGAAAACAAAAGTAGCGTTATATATGTCCAGGGTAGGGCCATCATTTATATCTGCCCAGGGTATAGGGGCATCATTTATATCTGCCCAGGGTAGGGGCATCATTTATATCTGCCCAGGGTAGGGCCATCATTTATATCTGTCCAGGGTAGGGCCATCATTTATATCTGCCCAGGGTAGGGGCATCATTTATATCGGCCCAGGGTAGGGGCATCATTTATATCTGCCCAGGGTAGGGGCATCATTTATATCTGCCCAGGTTAGGGGCATCATTTATATCTGCCCAGGGTAGGGGCATCATTTATATCTGCCCACAGGTTAGGGGCATCATTTATATCTGCCAAAGGATATGGGCATCATTTATATCTGCCCAGGGTAGGGGCATCATTTATATCTGCCCAGGGTAGGGGCATCATTTATATCTGTCCAGGGTATGGGCATCATTTATATCTTCCCAAGGTATGGGCATCATTTATATCTGCCCAAGGTAGGGCATTACAAATTTGCTGAGTTCCCTGTGTGCAGAGAAAAGATGTTTACTTGTACATGGATCGAATGCAAACTTATAGAGCAACAAACCATGCAACTCAATTGGGGCGTGTTAATAATTTTAACGTTTAAGTTAAATTCATCATGTAGGATATGCCAAATACACTCGAAAGTAAATCAAACACTTATCCCTTTGACAAACTAAGAGATGACAAACACTCCTCAGCAGAATGGAACACCGTGCGTTATTTGTCGAAGTAATAATCCTTAACAGGCGAAACAAAACTGTTGTTAAGGAAACCGTCAGCTGACATCGTAACGCTTGTCTGTATGTCCAGACACCATAGTACCAATGCCAAGAAAAGCTAGTAGATAAACATGAAACAGACAAACAATTTTAGAAGAAAGCTAACTACATGTATTGGGAAGCACCGTAAAATTAGGCAATAACAGTGTTGTGACAATGACTGGGTTGGTGACTGGACGCTGTTAATGACCGAACAGTAAACCATGGCCCCCTGGAGATTCGAACCCCAGATCCCAGCGCATGACTAGAGCAGATAGTGCCCCATCATGAGTGCCCCTAACGAGCGACCGGTTCGAGTCCTGTAATTAACAACGACCACACCACCATCAATTTAATCAATGTTATTATTTTAACCCTTGAAACCGAAATGTGATAAGCGTAAAATCAGGGCTCTCCGCGTCCTGCACAAATCGATAACATTGATTAAATTTGTTGTGGTCCCGTCACCATGCTTGGTGGTGTACTGGTTGAGACGTCTGTTGTAAAACGAGTGGTCTTTGGTCTTATCCCACCTGAGCAAAATTAACATTTTGTTAATTTTTAGGTGTTCGGGCCAACATATCATGAAACTTTACCACAGAGTGTGCCGAATTTGACCTTTCATTCCGGTCGAAACCGGAAGTTAGTTGATGAAGTGAAAAACCTTAAAAAGCACCATAGTGGGGTATGGCGTATGGCGTCAAAATAAAAAGGAATTTAAAGATGGTTTCAGTGGATGATATCTTTTTTTACATCTAAGCTTTCAAAACAATTCATTAGTATAACGTCAAGGTGGCGTCACGGCGTCAACGTACACTTGGTAAAAAAGAATAAAATGAATGTGTTATCGTACAAACCGTCCAAGATACTTTGTCTTAAAAATACCATCGAAACATAAAACACAATAATAACTGGAAAATCTGATTGCGATTACACTGAATCAATCAAAGTGTAGGATTTTAAAACACCATATCTCCTGAACTACAACAAATAAGTTCGCAACCTTTGTTTCATAAAAGCGCTTAAAATATTGTACATATTTTTAACAGAAAAGTATAATAATACAAAAATGTTCAACAATTTATAAAATAAATAGCACAATTTTTATCCCCACAGTCGTGCAATCCCGGCCCATACACCTTCAAAGGGAATTGATAAAAGCAGTCCCGTCATGTACACAGCATTGGCGGCAGTGAAAAGAAGGAACAAACTGGCGCTCTGCCAAGATTTCCACGCGCGTTGCCAGGGGTGCGTTCCCTCAGGATGTGGGCCCAATTTCATAGGGCTGCTTAACGATAAGCAAATTTTCGTGCTAACTGTAGCAGAAAAATTTGCTTAAGCGTAGGCGTATTTCACAGGTTAGCAAGAAAATTAGGTAGCCATCTTGCACGTTCACCATGGATTTGCATTGTTACGTCATTCATTTTCATACAGTAAGCACCGGAAGGTTAGCATGCCTTTTCATGTGCTTCCGGTAAGCAGCACTATGAAATGGGGCATCATGTAAAAAAAAAACATTTTGATCGGTGCTACGCTGGGCAAAAACGCCGAGTTAAGCCCGGTTCATACTTCCTGCGAATGCGAATGCGAAGCGAATTTTGACGTCACAGGGCCATTTTCGCAGCGAATGTTTCGCAGGAGTTGAGCACATTTCAACTGCTGCGAATTATTCGTTGCGAATTTGTGACGTCAATATTCGCTTCGCATTCGCGTTCGCAGGAAGTATGAACCGGGCTTTACACGAAAAGCCCTTAAGAGCCTAGGAATCAAGACAACACTGTGACGTCATACTGCGGACTCGATTGTGTTAACACCACACAAAAGTGTATCCGTGCAAAAAGGCATCTCGGAAACGAAAAGTAAGCAGATTAAATGTCGCAAAGCAGCGGTTTGTGGGAATATTACAGTGTTGATAAAGAAGAGGTTTTTTCGTCAAGCATTTCTGATGGGAGTGATATCAGCTCAAGTGACCAGGGGAGTTCTTGAGAAAAGGGACGGAACATAATATGGGCATTTGCCAACGTTCGCGGAGCTGAGACACATGGTTCGAACAACTGGCAGCACAAAAAAATAACTACAGAAATTATTTGAGTTCTTTGAGTGCTCACGAAATAATTTTGTTCACTCAAAATTAAAATAAATTGTTTGGAGCGTTCGAAATTATTTCGAGAGAAATTATTTCGACAGCACAGATCAATTTTGCAATCATTTATTTCAAGCTCTGGCAATAATTTATCCCGAGCACACAAAATAAATGATTTAGAGAGTTAAACATTATTTCGCAATAATGTTTTTTCTAGCTCTGGCAGTAATTTATTCAGAGCGCAGAAAATAAATGATTTGATGAGTTTGAAATTATTTTGAAAGATTTGACTTCATAGCACGAATAGATTTCGCAATAATTTATTTCAAGCGTTTGCAATAATTTATGTTAAGCTTTAACAATAATTCATTCTGAGTGCACAAAATAAATTATGTTGAGCGTTCAAAATGATTTTGCCATATAATTATTAGTTCGAGCTTTTGAAAAATAGAGTGAAGTGGTTTTGAGAGCAGGAAATAACTACGCAATAACTAATATTCTAATCTCTTGCAATAATTTATTCCGAGCACACAAAATAAATTATTTTGAGTATTCAAAATGATTTTGAGAGAAATGATTTGAGAGCACAAATTTGTTTTAGTTATTAAAATGATTTCGAGCGAAATGATTACGCAACACTATATTTGTAGCTTTTGCAATCATTTATCTCGAGCTCTTACAATAATTTATGCCAAGACACACCGGAAAAAATTATTGGAGCGTTCGAAATTATTTCGAGAAAAATTAATTTAAAGCACAAATTGATTTTGACCAAAATGATTTGATGAGAACAAAACGAATTCGAGAGTGGAATTGAAAAAAAAAATTCTGTATTTTCCCCATCGTGTCCCTTTTGGTGCTCCGATTTTGTTTTTTCGATCACATTTCAGCAAAATTGAAGAAAACTTAAAACTTACGACCAAATAATAACTAAACACAAGTCATAATGAACAAATATAAAGGGTCAAATTTGTTTCAGTGGTTTTGTTCAAGTTGATCGTACATTGTTTTGATCACAACACGTTCTGGGCGCACATAAAACGGTAGCGCAAACTTTCGCGCAACCGGAACTAAATTTTACCGAACAGTTGTCAACGATTTCGTAAACTTGACCATAGATGCCGGAGGAAGCAAGAATGCGTAATTTGATGAAAGGCAGTTTGACACATATGGAAGTAAATGTCTTGTGTATTGTGAGTTCTTTTTCAGTTTATGACTATTACATGGATATCGTCATTGCCTAGATGTTCAAATATACACTTTATGTATGGCCTCAAAGTAGTCTAAAACGTTCATGTTACATGTAAACTAAAGGTTTCAAATGTTGATAGATTTCCACATTACTTTCTTTGACATTTCAAAAGCTATCAACAATCTTTTCGTCAATTTAATGAAATAATTCACACATTAACACAACACTGACCCCAATAAAACAATAACAATTATTGCATGTTTGTTTAGACAAACAAATACATTTTAGTCCGTTTTCTTTTTCTTTTTTAGGACTCGAAAATCACTTAATAAACAAAGTAGAAATAGATGTTAATTTTGCATCGGGGATAAAGAATATTAATTTTGGTTTTACCCTTACACCGATGTGTTAGCACTGAATACTCAGTATTTTCCCGAGTTCTGTGAAAAAAATCACAGGCATATTACAAAATTCATCATCATCATCATAACACGTTTATTCAATGTTGCACAAATCACAGTAATACAAAGTGAATAATACAGAATGCTAAAATATGGTCAAAATGAAAGTACATATACATTTTATAAAAGTGATAAAAAAGTGAACTTTAAACAAATGGCAACATCTAGGTCCGGGGAGAAGCAATAGCTTTTGTTCCCCAGCCTATGGACGGACAGACAAAAAAGACATACATACATGAAAAGACAGGACATAACGGGTGTAAGACAGAAATAAGGCCGTATAATATACAAAAATTACATACAGTATTTTAGCGTTATACTCGGGTGGGATTCGAATCCCACCCAAGTAATATGCCTGTGATTTTTTTCACAGAACTCGGGAAAATACCGAGTATACAGTGCTAACACACATCGGTGTAAGGGTAACACCAAAAATTAATAAACAAAGTATTGTAATGATATGACCTATCCTTCGTAAAGGCGTGAAGTTTAACATTATCAAATGAATATTTGTGGGGTTTTTTTAATATAAATTTTAGAAAATGGTAACTGTAGACTGTACCCGTTCCCAATCGTGTTATCGTTACGAAGCAAGCAATAATGTTGCTCTGATAACTTGCAATGGATTGGCGATATGTGTATGCCCAGTAGCTTCACTACTGAAATAAGTTATGACTAGTATAAAGTTGGCAGCACCTTATACGACAACATATCACCACGTCAAGTATTTTATTGATCGAACACTTCAACGTCTCCCGGATTCGACAAGGGCATAAAGCAATGAATCATTAAATTCCAGGTTGTAAATCATTATAAATTGTCGTCGCTGATACCGATATCTGGTGTTATTTATTATGTTTGATTAGAGCATGGTATAAACTGACAGCCAATAATGTAAACGGTTCTTGGAAAGTCTGTGTGGGTGTGTGTGTGTGGTGCGCGGCGCGGTGGGGACAGTCAACAGTCCGACGTTCACAAATAGCTTGTGAATAATATTATTGAGACCTTGTAGCAGACTCCCATGGAGCGATTCGGAAATATGAATCCGTGTATTTTGTTAGTTAACACCAAGGACGTAAATATACTGGGGATAGGAAATGTAATTATTACACCCCATTTTTTGATCTGGTGTGGCTCAAGAAATGGCCCACCGCCACTAATTTTCTATTGGGAAGAAAATGATAACGAAGTGGTCGAACTGTCTCGAAATATTAATTTATTATGTCTTTTCAATGTAAAAAAAAAACCAAAACACCGGAGGATTTTCACCTTCAAAATAACTCCAAAAGGAGTACCGAGACAGTGGGGAAACCTAACTTCTAATATACAATTTCAAATTAGGTTGCCTCAAAACATAGCAAGAAAGGCAGAGGATGCATCAAAGATCTCAGGGCCCGCTAATCTCAACAAAATGTTCCTGCAATCCTTCGGTAATTGGCCCGCTGGACCCCACATGCCTCACAATGCGTTGTGTACTTTTTATCAAATTAATTTTCAAGGAGCAAAAGTAAAGACAGGAAAACACAAACAGTTTAACTCCTGCACAAAATACACCACAAAAAGTCTCAGGATGCACCAGAGAGCATATTCATAGTAAAAGAATTAAATAAAAGGTTGCGGGGCCATTGGGAACCGTGAACCCCACGAGTACCTTCAAGATGCATGTACGCTCTCGATCGCTCCGATAGCTCTTAATTTTCGCCGAGTGTTTACAGAAACAAGGAGAAAACAGTTTAGTTGCACAGAGGCATCGTCACAAAAAAAGGGGAAAAAAAGAAAAACAAGAAAAAAAGGATTTGCCCTTGAAATTAAGTTGGACAAATTTCAAAAACTCCCCCAACTTTCCGACAGCGATCAATTCAGTGGTTTGCAATGGGGGGGGGGGGGGGGGGGGGGTGGCTCCATTGCTGGATATGCGACATAAACAAATGGTAGCAAGGGAAACGTTAATTCAGAGCACTGAATAAGACGACAAATTGGAATCCCCAAGGTCCACAAGGGGGCAGGGGACCAACATGTAGACATGTAGACAACCGGGGGCATTGATATAAACTTTATCAATATTGTTCCTATGGAATGTGTACTATATGTTTTGTTTGCTACATTATTGTTTCAAATAACGATCGGACCATGCCAAATTGAAAGGTATTTGGTTTGTGTATTATTTGAAACAATGTGCTTCTCTCAAACACTTCCATAAATCAGCCTCACCCTCAGACTAACCTCACCCTCAGACTAACCTCACCCTCAGACTAACCTCACCCTCAGACTAACCTCACCCTCAGTCTAACCTCACCCTCAGACTAACCTCACCCTCAGACTAACCTCACCCTCAGACTAACCTCACCCTCAGACTAACCTCACCCTCAGACTAACCTCACCCTTAGACTAACCTCACCCTCAGACTAACCTCACCCTCAGTCTAACCTCACCCTCAGTCTAACCTCACCCTCAGACTAACCTCACCATCAGACTAACCTCACCCTCAGACTAACCTCACCCTCAGTCTAACCTCACCCTCAGACTAACCTCACAAGGTTCTAATAGGCGGGTAGAGAGGTAATTTAGAGAAATGATTCCTTTTGTTACGTAAGCGAGCCTTGAAACATAAGGATTAGCAGGATGGTGAAAGGAATGGTGTTGGGCTGTATTTTCCCGTAAAATCACCAGTTTAATTTTTAAACTTTTTCAACACACCTGCAAATTAAGTATCAGATTTATATTTTCAAACCCGTACCTGAAAATGTTTTTTAAGGAAAAAAATGCGGCATACATAACCAATGTAGTTTTCCTGTATTTTATTTTCAGTTTCCAGATTATCAAAGCATTCAAGATGAACTTCCACTCCGTTCTCTCCTATGCTGTCTTAGGGGCTTTACTTTACTCCGCCCTGATCCTACCATCAACTGATGCGATCACCTTTAATATTAGCCATATCAATGAAGAAGATTACTTCATAGTCAAAGAAGGGCAAGTAATTCCCATGAACATTACCATCATCGATGGAATACATAAAGGAAAATTCAGCGTCAGATCTACAGATGAACTCATATTTGAGATTGTCAACTCCACTGAATACGAAATCTTGAGTAGTGATGACCTACCGTTCACATTCATTGTACATGTGGGAGGCAAGTTCGTTGGTATAAAGGACATAGAGCTTCGTCTAACAAACTCATCAGATTCAGCACCAGTGACAGTTGGGATGTATACAGTGAAGGTGTTACGGGTACCAACCATCCTAGACACCCTTTTTACATACCTAATTCTAGCATGGTTGGTTCTCTCTTACATTACTATGGGAGCCAAGATGCAACCTAAGGTGATCTGGAGCAAGATGAAACCACCATGGGGAATTTTGATTGGTATGCTTGGACAATTCTTCCTCATGCCTCTGTGGGCATTTGCTCTGACCAAAATCTTTGCCTTGGACAGCGAGACTGCACTTGGTCTGACTTTTGTCGGTACATGTCCAGGTGGCTGGCTTAGTAATATTTTTAGTCTTCTCCTAGACTGTGATTTTGTCTTGAGTCTGACAATGACCTTTTTCTCTACTGTCTTGGCGCTTGGTATGATGCCGTTAAATCTGTTTATCTATGCATCGTCCATTGTTTCTGATAATTCTCAACTCCAGACTCCATTCACAGATCTTGCAGTCCAGCTCATTCTTCTTGTAATTCCTGTCGGCATTGGAATGGGTCTCTGCTATAAATTTATTAAGTTCCGCAAGATATGTGAGAAGCTTCTGAAGCCTTTTGCTGGTGTTCTCATTATCTTGGCCCTTGGCCTAGGGATTCCCTCCCAGTTATACATCTTCCAGTCACCATGGCAGGTATGGGTGGTTTCCTCTCTTCTACCAATTGGAGGAGTCATAATGGGCTCGCTCATAGCCAAAATAGCCCGTCTCCCCAAGAAGTCTGTCATTACTGTGGCATTAGAGACAGGAGCACAAAATAGCCTCCTCGCTAAGACCATGTTGGATCTATTCTATCCTCGCCCAGAGTCTGATCTTGTTGGCCGGGTAGCTCTGATGATCAGTCTAATTAGTCTGGTTGAAGGTACTGTGGCTACCTTAGGCTATGTAGCCATCAGATACGTTTGCTGCCCAAAGAAGAAAGATGAAGATGATTCGGTGGACCAAGATGATGAGAATGAAAAGAAAGTCGATGCTGAAAAAGGTGCAGAAGGCAAGGGTGAAACAAACAGTAACAAGGAAGAAGCTTCCCAGACACAGTTTCCGGATGATGACCCAGCAGATCAAGCTCACGTCAACCCAGTGTTTGATGATAATGAAGCAACCACAAATGGTCTTTAATTTAAGACAGGTCACATACCTCCCATGACTGAATTGATTGTATGCACCGGCTTTTCTCGCAACCTGACCCAGAGCTGACACTATAACACTTATAACCTCATAAGGCAAATTTTGATATATTTATTTATTGAGAACCAAGCTTCAGCATACATCATATGCAAAATAAGGACACAGGTTTTGTGAATCCTAGACAGAAACCAGGTCACGTAATGAGCCTGCTTTTGATCAGCCAGTCTGTGTGAAGTGAATGAGATTTATGAAAACACTTAATTTTAATGCTCATCAGAATTCAATGTTGTGGATGTGGATGTTTAAAATCAACGTCAATGTCACTTGTATCCTCATCACATGATGTAACTAGTCAATCCTCCTTAAGACTGTTTGCAGGCAAGAACAACAAAGCAAACCTAACAAAAGAACATGTAAATTCAGCATACAAACACATGGTGGTTTGAAGAGGCAAGTAAGAATGGTGTAGGTGGACTACAAGAGTTAATCCAATCCTACCTGCTGTGGGTGAGGCATTCTTTAGTTTATTATAGTCCCCTCATTTCACAAATGGATCCATCATGACTTTTCTACTTAAAAATTTAAAATCAATATTAAAATCTGATTGGCAAAGGCTATGAGATACTCCATTGGTTTGAACAGAAGAAATACACCAATATTTAGTTAGGACTGCTCAAATTTAAGACATCAAACCGTTGACAATAAAGCCAAAAGTAAAAAAACAAATGACAAGAAAGTAGGCATCCTTCAGTCTCGGGAGACCATGGATCTGTGGTCTCCCAAAAAACAAATGATAAGAAAACCATGAAACTAATAAGGTGTTAACTTATATGGTTATCAAAATGAACGTTACAATAATAAACAATTCCCTTATAAAGACACTTTATCATATTATTAGCAATCTTTTAAGTTTAATACCTCATATAGATACACAGGCGATCCCTTGTTAACAAGTAAAATGATCTGTATATGTACTTTTACATATTGAAACACTCTATAGCCATGTGTTAAAAATGATATTGCTTGCATAGTAACCAATTCAAGGGGATAACTCAAAAACAACATTAAGAATTTAAATACATTTTTATGTGTACGTGTATATATATTGAAACTCTTGGGCTATTTTGTACTTTCTCATATTTTAAACCACTACGTGTGTATAAGCATAAATAATATTTAGATTTGAGTGTATACATAAGTACAACGTATATTAGGATTAACAAATTTGGGTTAAATATAAATTACACAAAATATATAATATTAAAATAAATATTATTTAATGCAAAAGACCAATTAAAACCGCCTTTCATATAAGGAGTTATAATTAACATGTATGAACAGGTACTGCCACAGGTAATGTAGGAATCCAATGGCATTCTGTCTTGAACAACATTAAATTTTTGAGTTTCTAAATGTGTGATTTGGTTGTATATTACATGTAGTTGAAGAATAGAAATGTTCCCAAACCTAACCCAAAGGTAAAGTCAATGCTGGAGTGAAGTCTGTGGACTATTGTATACATGTACCTAGACTAGTGACAAACATCACTTATATCTGTCCTAAGGTACCATGACAAATAAAGCACACCTTCTGTTGGATGAATTCGGGAAAGGAAGTTAATAGAAGCATAGACATAATACAATAATAACATAGTATTAGTTGTTATCTGAGTGTTAATATAATTTGAAAATATTCTATGATTTGACTTTTATGTCACTGGTTCAAATGGTTAGAATAGATCACGAGTACTTACTGACATTATTCCAAACAATTGTGTCCTTGCATACAAATGTTTTTTGAAGGTAATACACATTGTAAGTGGTTGGAAATTCATAACTAGGACTGTTTAAGTGACTTTGATATATACATGTACATGTACAAGTACACCTCATGTTATTTCCTTTAATTCCAGTAAATGTGGACGATATTATTTGTGTTTTTTCAAATACCCTGGTGTGTGTTGCCCTGTATACATGTACTTAGCACTTTTTTCCGATTCCTGTGAAAAAAAATCCACAGGCATATTACTCAATTGGGATATGAAACCAAAAAAATTTTTTATACAGAGGAGCAGATGTCTTACCACTAGAGTGAAGCTTGCCCAGTAGCTAGAGGCAGTCCAAGTCCTATACCTTGGCATGCTTTTTTCTGCACTGGACCCGGGCAAGTCAAAGTATAAAGTCTTAACACACATCGGTGTATGGTAAAAGCACAAATAGTATTCTTTATCCCTAATGCCAATTTAACATCCATTAAAATGTGGAAGATGAAAGGTTTTTATTAAACATGTACACTGTTTGAATTATAACAAATTTGTAGAGGTTTTTTTAACTGATCAGTTATTAAAGTATGAGACGATTCAAGCAGAACCAATTCAGGACAATTTTATGATATTTTAAAAATTCAAATAAAATGACATTTTAATATTTATAAGATAAAGTGTAAGGTTGTTATCATTGAAAGACATAATTTATGTATCTTTGGTCAACTAATGTTCACGATGCCTCCGTTGTGGTGGTGCCACTTGTGTGCACTGTGAGGATGTCTATGCAGAAAAGCATGTCCACAACAAAATGTACAACTCCTTCATCTGATGAGGAGTGACTTCAGCTAGGTTCTACAAACTGTTTCTCCTGGGGCCGTTTTCAAACAGAGATAAGATTAATCTTAAGATGAGTTGTCAGTATTACCATAGTGATTTGTATTGTGACATCAAACTTTGCTTAGCAATTAAGATCAATTGGCAGTAAAATCGGCCCCTGATAACTGACATCTAAGCATTGTTTTCACTCAATTATTTAATCAATGCTAGCATCATGTTAGCTTCACAAAGCTTAGAAGACGTTCAACTCAAATCCCCAAATCACAATGAGTGAAGTGCATATTGTGATTGGCCACAGTAATGATGAGCTGATTGGTAGATGACATAGCTTTGCCTGACAACAAAACACAGGTTTCAAATAAGGTTAATGAAAGCCCATTATTCCCTATTTAGTATCAAGACAGACAATGTTAAAGCAGAGTACATGTAACTGGTAAGATTGGTAGGAAAATGGAAGAAAGTAAAAATTGTAAGAAGAAGATGTTGGTAATTAATCAAAACACATGTTGGCTCCTTGGGGATGGTTACTTTTTCCCAATATCTTTGTGATACGTCTGAAGACATTACTCAATTGACACAATGCAAATGTGGGTCAGCTCTGAAACACCTAAGAAACACTGTGCATTTAAAGCACACATGAAATAACAAACTTGTAAAAGTTCAATCGGTCATTGGAGTCACAGAACCAGTACATGTATGTTTACATCGATTTCAAACATCAGATTCCGAACTCGCAAGATCAAAACTAATTGTTTTATTCATCTTTCAAAAGCCATAGCAAAAATGGTTTAAGGGAAGTTTTCCACCATGCCTATCTTTATACTGATTTAAGCAATGTGTCATATCTGCAAAATTTTTGTATTTTTAATCTTCCAAATGTAATGCACATCCTTTCTTTCTGGTAATCTTCCCTAATTGTGTATATCATTTTTAACATTTAAATGAATTCATATAACACAAATCTGAGTTTTAGAAATGATTGATCAAAAGAAATTTTCTTTTGATTTACATGTGCAATGAAGGTACAGTACTTCATAAAATGAAAGTACTAGGTTTGATTTAATACACAAATTACGGACATATAAAATCACGTATAAATGGAATAGAAATATCCTCCGTATATTTTACCCCCCCCCCAAAAAAAAATAATAATAAATAAATAAATTTATAAATAAAATAAATACAAATAAAAGAAAATATTGATAATACAAACAATGGAAATTTAGAAAATTAAATCTCAATGACTTGAATTATGCAGCTATTGCTAAACATACTTTAATGCATAGTAACTTTACCTTAATACTAAGCGTAGACAGGTATAACAGGAAGGAGTCCAATGCATTTTGGGAAGCCTCACGGTAGCCTAATGACCTTGAACGAACTTCATGACCAAGGTTTTTAAGAGAGTGGCAGGCTGCTGTTAACCTTCCTGCCTGCAAATGAAATAAAAGTAACAAATCAGCTACATCACTCCATTCTCCATCATAACACAACAAAGGAATCATTGGAGCAATGGATTTCTTTTTCTCTAGGCCTTGAATTGATAAGAATTGATAATCAGAGAGTGTCAATGTTTGTTATCATTGACTACTGCAGGGTTTTGTTTAGTTGACTATTTTTAGGAGAAAACTATGATATTATGATAACTACAGAAGTGTATTTTGGACAAGGTAAAAAACATAGCTATTCCGCCCGAGCGGATTAGTAATTGCCCCAGGGGGATTACCTTAGACAGCAGCCTGGCAGCGAGAAAGCAACACAGTAATCCGCCCGAGCGAAAAAGTAATCTGCCGGGCGGATTAGTAATCTGCCAAAGTGAAATAGTAATCTGCCTGGAGGAAATAGTAACCCCCCTGGGCCAAATAATAATCCGCCCGGGTGAAATAGTAATCCGCCAAGGCGAATTAGTATTTAGTAATTTGCTTTGGCAAAGTAATCTGCCCGTGCAAACTAGTAATCCATCCGAGTGAAAAAGTCATCCACCCCGGCAAAATAGTTTTTTTTCTTTTACCATGCCCTAAATACACTAGATTGTACACATGTACTGCATTTACTCATACACTGTTCCTATTACATCAAATTAATTTGTGTTATTGTTGTGATATTTACCTGTATGAGAGCCACAGCTATAAAAGTAATGACAGTCAGAATAGCTGCAGAGTAAGAAGCACCCATCAAAGGTCCCAATCTGCTTATGTCGGTTTTAACAAGAGTAACTACAACTGCAAACAAAAACACATTAAAGTTCATATTATTTGCTGTGTGGATAAATCCGATGTCAGATTGTGCTCATTGAAGAAGAAACCAATTTTGAAAATGCACCCAGGGTTGAACATGTAACATCAGGAAAAGACAATTTAAGTTGTGAAATCACTGGTAAAAAATGGCCTGTTGACCATATTCATGTGCTTGAGAAGGCAAAGAGGCAGAGAGAACTAACTTTAGACACCACTTTAAGTTTACTAGTAGAATACAACAATTGTGAAACCCCTCTGTGTTTTCAAATTTATGATTACATACGGCTAGTCCAGTATAAGTAATTTTTGCCTCTGAAGTTAAAGTCACTTGAAAGAAATATGCGAACTCAGCAATATTGGGAAACAGTCTTATCCATAGCAATGAAAACCCAATTATCTCCAAGAACTGGATTAAGTTGGGCATCGAGTTTTTAGGAGACCTTTTGCCGTATATGTTTGACTCTACAATGAGTATTTGGAACAACAAAATGCATCAATGAAAATTCTGCTGATGAAATGTGTGAATTACATACATGAAACAAGATCCAGACCCAAGATGGTGATGAGGAGTGACATGCATGAGGCAGTATGACCATTCACTACCTTGAGAAGTTTAGCTGCATCATTTACCATCTAATGAAAACAAGGAGAACCATGCATTATAGTAAGTTTATTTTCATAATTGATTTGAAACAAATTGAGTTTTATTTCAATTTACCAAGTTATTTTCAAGTTACCTATTACGGGGAAAGGTTATGGAAATTGGAATGATTGGCAACACTGGAAGGATTTGACTTGTGCAACTGACATGATGGCTTCATGTACACACATATGTGTTCAAATTGGAATGAATGACATTTTAATTAACTCTTTCAGTGCCTGTATTTTGTTGTGTCTTTACCCTAAAATGCCCAGCTTTTTTAGGTTTTAAAAATTCTGTAAACAAAAAAATAAATAAGTCTTTCTCACCATACAAAATGTATCTTGCTGATTTGTGTTTCCCTGGTACATCCCAAAATCAAAAGTATGTCTTTACTGAATGATATACATGTATTGTGAAACGCTCTCCAGCACAGAGGGAATTACAGTATGCACTTTTCACAGAATATGCGGGTGTCACACCTGACACCCCTCCTCCTACAAACTCTAAAGTTTCTCTGTACATTTCTGCAAGTTGCAGACGGGGGGAAAGTTTTTGTTTGTGAACTCTGAACCCGCCTTCCAGTCTGTCTACTGGATCATTTACTGGGACCCTCTGGGGGGCTGGAAAGGGTTCATCGTCCGCATCCAAATCACTTGAGTCACTGGTGTCATCTACAGATCAATGATTCGCAGTCAAACTTCTCACTACATCCATTTGAAATACCAGAAGTGTTAGCTCTTTTCTCGGATGGGCAATTTTGTTGAGGATGTGCGCATTATGCAGGGATAGCTCCATCAGGTAGAACAATATTTTCTTTGTCGACTTCACTGCTTTTTGGACCGAAGGGTAATATGATAGCATTTTGTCAACTCTGTCTACCCAAGACATGAACCGATTGTACTTTGTGATGCAGAGTGGCTTCTGCACACCATTACGCCCTCCACCTCTTCGCCTGACTTGAACTATACCCATTGCAGCATTATGTTTGGTACCGAGTGCCCTGACTGTTGTTCTATTATCCTGCCATGCCAAGGTCAGGCAGCGACCATTGTCCCTTGCAATGATGACTCCTTTTGCCATCTGGTGTTGTCCTTCCCTAGCTGTTTGAACAACCTTTGGTTCCCCACAATTTTTCCTGAGTGTTCCAACAGTGTAAGTATCTCTATCGAGAAGGGCCTCACCTTGTGCCACAGAGTTATAATAATTGTCCATGTAGAGTGTGCGATGTACGCCAAGCAAACGATCAAGCAATGCGAAGACAGTCTCCTGAATTGTGTTGCCAGTGCCGTCATTGATCCTCAGGTTCCAACAATAGGCATTACCTGAATCGGCAAGGATGTGGGGAGAGCATGTGGGGAGAACACTGAGTTAGCAGCAAGGAACTGCTGAGCAAAGAGGTTAGTTTTGTCAAGGATTTTCTGCAAAAGTTCATCTGTGAAAATCAGTGCAAAAAACTCTAGTGGAGAATTATCTGCATCCACGTTTGCTGAAGCCTCCTGAAGGTCAGGATTACCCCCAAAAGGGTCAGCAGGTTGTCTATGGTTGGCCGGTTGTGCCCCCGGGTGCCCCCTACCACCTCCAAGACCTCTAGCATGACCCCTAGCACGACCCCTAACAACATGACCCCTAGCATGATCTCTAACATTACCACAGTCCTTTGGAGCACGAGGGATTAAACTACGATCACTTTGGTGTCAGGACTATTGCTAGAAGATGGCGAAATATTATATGAATGATATTGTCCCCTGCCCCATCCTCCCCTCTGACGTATTTGTCCTTCCTGCCCTTGGAACATGGGATGCTATAGACCTATCATCACTTGAACTCTCAATTTCATAATCGCTCAGATCATCACCATTATCATCACCATTATCATAACCACTATCACCATTATCAAAATGCAAAACATTGGTCTCTTTGATCTCTTCTTCAATATCTGACTCACCATCCTGGTCTGATACTTTCACCTCTGAATCGGAAAAACAATCCTTTTCACTGTCTGATTCAGCAAAATAATCACAAACTTCTTCTGGAGTAAATCATGTATGTTTACTGATGGTTGCCATTATTTCAAAGTGTAAGTACAAACAAGCAGAAAATCGATCGACCCATGGTGGTACCGATGGTAGCTAAAAAGTAGAGCGTGCTACTGCTTCACTAATACAATGCTATCTGGCTACTCACTATCTTGCAGGTAAAATGCAGTCAGCTTACCGTAAATACAGTAGTGTGGAAACAGCTCTTCTACGCGTTTACAATGATCTGCTGCTTGCTGCTGATGAAGGACACGAAGGACATCTTGTGCTCCTTGATTACACAGCAGCTTTTGACATGATTTACCATCATATCATACTACAATGCTTACATCATCGTTATGGTATCACTGACTCTGCCTTGGATTGGTTCACACCATACTCTGCAAATTGCCAACAGTCTGTGCTCATCAACAATTTTGCATCTCCCTCTCATGATGTCATTACCGGTGTACCGCAGGGGTCTGTTCTAGGCCCATTGTGCTTCTCAATGTACACGTCACCACTGGAAGATCTTATAACATCGCATGGCGTCAGCTGCATGGTGTACGCTGTTGGCATCCAGCTTTACGTCACAACAGTTTTGTAGTCGAGTCACCTGTGTCGATTCCGAGTCCGAGTCACGAGTCATTAGGTCCGAGTCCGAGTCCCGAGTCACTTGGTCCGAGTCCGAGTCCGAGTCATGAGTCACTTGGTCCGAGTCCGAGTCCGAGTCACGAGTCACTTGTTTAAATATTGATGGCAAACCAAATGTTGTAAAATAAGCATGGGAAATGACAAAATAAAACACATTTAATTTAAACAAAGTTCTGTACCTGCAGTTACAATTTTATTTGAGGTTTAACTCCTTGCCCCTTATCCAGAATATCTTTTAAGGATTTAAAATGATTTTTTTTTCTCTTCAAAATAACCAATTATGTACTGATTTATTTACTTCAGAAAGGTTAATAGCCAACAAATTTAAAGAAACTTTCTCTAAACCATAAACCTTGTTGGCTACCTACCTTTCTGAAATAAATAAATCAGTATATAATTGGTTATTTTGAAGAGAAAAAAATCATTTTAAATCCTTAAATTCTTAAAAACTTAATCCTTAAAGACACTGGACACCTTTGGTAATTGTCAAAGAAACGATACGGGGCGGAACGGCGGATGCCATGATTAAAAAAGTTTCCTGACCAAGTTTCGCGTGTGCGTGTTGACCATGTGTGGAAACTGGTGCAAATAACACACAGCCATCACAGTGCAATAATGCAAGCAGTGTTTTACAGGTACCAGACATGCCATTTCCCTGGTAATATGCACAATTGCTTCACGCAAGCAGTGGCTATGGTGTTAACGTTGACAGATAACCAGCATTAATATTGGTGTCGTGCATCTCAGTGTTATTGTGCGTATTGAACATACGAATCGAACATACACGCGCTGTATGTACAGTGCCATCTACTACACAATACTACTACAATAATCACGAACACTATTACTCGCAACACCATACTACAGTGTACTTCTTGTGCTAAGACGTTAATATTCCTCCATCCATGTGCACTCCGGAAATGACAATCGGATCATCGGAATCGTTTTTAATATTGAAAAAAGGTATTGTTTGTGAAAATACGTGACTCGCAAGTCACGAGTCCTCGGTGACAAGTCCGAGTCACGATAGTCGAGTCCGAGTCCGAGTCCGAGTCTTTTGCAGACGTGACTCGAGTCAAGTCCGAGTCACCGAAATTGGGACTCGAGACGGACTCGAGTCCGAGTCCTGGACTCGAGTCATACAACACTGAATCAAAGTGTAGGATTTTAAAACACCATATCTCCTGAACTACAACAAATAAGTTCGCAACCTTTGTTTCATAAAAGCGCTTAAAATATTGTACATATTTTTAACAGAAAAGTATAACAATACAAAAATGTTCAACAATTTATAAAATAAATAGCACAATTTTTATCCCCACAGTCGTGCAATCCCGGCCCATACAGCTTCAAAGGGAATTGATAAAAGCAGTCCCGTCATGTACACAGCATTGGCGGCAGTGAAAAGAAGGAACAAACTGGCGCTCTGCCAAGATTTCCACGCGCGTTGCCAGGGGTGCGTTCCCTCAGGATGTGGGCCCTATTTCATAGGGCTGCTTAACGATAAGCAAATTTTCGTGCTAACTGTAGCAGAAAAATTTGCTTAAGCGTAGGCGTATTTCACAGGTTAGCAAGAAAATTAGGTAGCCATCTTGCACGTTCACCATGGATTTGCATTGTTACGTCATTCATTTTCATACAGTAAGCACCGGAAGGTTAGCATGCCTTTTCATGTGCTTCCGGTAAGCAGCACTATGAAATGGGGCATCATGTAAAAAAAAAACCATTTTGATCGGTGCTACGCTGGGCAAAAACGCCGAGTTATTCCTCCATCCATGTGCACTCCGGGAAGGACAATCGGATCATCGGAATCGTTTTTAATATTGAAAAAAGGTATTGTTTGTGAAAATACGTGACTCGCAAGTCACGAGTCCTCGGGGACAAGTCCGAGTCACGATAGTCGAGTCCGAGTCCGAGTCCGAGTCTTTTGCAGACGTGACTCGAGTCAAATCCGAGTCACCGAAATTGGGACTCGAGACGGACTCGAGTCCAGATCCTGGACTCGAGTCATACAACACTGCGTCACAATGACGGAAGAGCAGCGTCCCAACGTCATTCAGCAATTGGAGTATCGCCTTGCACACATCAAGTCTTAGTCAAAAGCCAATAAACTGAAATTGAATGATGACACATCACCCCTAAATTTAGACATCATTCTCCAATTCATAGTATCTGCATCGGCAACTCCTGCAGAAAACCTGTCACTAGCACCCGCGACCTTGGAACCATTTATCAAACCTACGAATGCAGAATCGAGTCAACAACATTTGCCGCTCTTCATCCTTAGCTCTTCACAAGATTGGAAAGATTCAGAAAGTGCTGGACCAACAAATGACAGAGAAACTGGTCCATGCTTTCATCTCTTGTCGCCTCGATTTCTGTAATAGTCTACTACACTGTATCCCTGATTCACAAACCGCAAAACTACAACGCATTCAGAATGCTGACGCCAGCCTTATTACACGCTCATCGTCCCGGCAGCATAGAACTCCAATTCTTTGCACCCTCCACAGGTTACCTGTCAAAAGGCGCATCATTTTCAAGATTCTACTCCTCACATACAAGTGAATTTATGGCTTGGCGCCAGCATACCTTCGGGGAACTCATTCAAGTGTATCAACCACCAAGCACCCTCCGTTCTAGCTCAACATTACCGCTCAATACACCGGTCACTCGCACTAAGACTTACGGACATCGGTCATTCATGCACTCATCACCTTCTCTTTGGAACTCTCTTTCACATCACATAAAAACCGCGAGAACTCAAATTGTATTTAAATCGCTCCTTAAAAGTTACGTGCTTGTTTAATTGCCTACATGCTTGTTTTTCTTTAATGTGTAATTGCCTGTATGCTTGTTTGCCTTAATGTGTAATTGCCTGTATGCTTGTTTGCCTTTAATGTGTAATTGCCTGTATGCTTGTTTGCCTTTAATGTGCAATTGCCTGTATGCTTGTTTGCCTTAATGTGCAATTGCCTGTATGCTTGTTTGCCTTTAATGTGCAATTGCCTGTATGCTTGTTTGCCTTTAATGTGCAATTGCCTGTATGCTTGTTTGCCTTTAATGTGCAATTACCTGTATGCTTGTTTGCCTTAATGTTGTAAAGCGCATTAAGACCTTTGTGTGATGGGCTATATAAGTACTGTGTTATTATTATTATTGTTATTAAAAATAGAATACATTAGAAAAGGTCAGAAAACGATGCACCCTCTTGCAAGAACCAGAATAAAACCTAGATAAAATGGTCGTACATGTACGAAATTGTATATAATATGTTAGAGTGAAAGTGCCCTCTCGTGATAACATGTATACTATTGGTCAGACGTGTAAGATTGATGGCACTTTTTGAGCACATAAAATAGATTGTACATGTTCAATGTTGGCACTTTCGGAATACATAAAATAGGTCGTACATGTACGACCTTGGCACTGAAAGAGTTAATAAAATGATTGAAATGACTGGAATGGATTGAGCTCTCAAAAAGTGTCTCAAATTATGAAATACTATTGTATTCACAAAGTGAATGCCCATATAGTCATACAGAGTTATGGCTAAGGTGCACCATATGCCAGTTCGCAATGCAACCAACGAATCATTGCCTGCATTGTTGCAGAATATAACCATGAGGTGAAATCTGAATTATTCAAAGCCTTGTGAAATGGGGGAAGAAAACAGTTTTCACAAAGTGATTATACTCTGCAACGAGACACAAACAAAATGCATTCAATATTTGTTTTGTATAACTCACACAGATCCTCGTCATTTAAAATTTGCTCACAATAAACACAAAATAGACATGGAAATTCGTCCATTTAAAAAAAACAAGCATTCTATGTGGAAGACTCCATAGTAGACACCAACTTTGTCTGCCAAAACACAACCTACCCTCCTTTGGACAAATGAGCAGTGAACAATTATTTTGGAAACAATGCAAATCATAGTTATCGATTTGGACTACAATATTTAATTCTGGAGCGTTGCGGCAGTATACACATTGAGCACCTGATGTGTGTCCCACCAATCTAATTACAAGGATCTGTGTGTGTGGCATATACAACTTTGTATTTTCAGATGCAGTTGGTTTGAAGCACTGTTAGCAATGAATGTGTATTCCATCAATCAAAATGACAAGACTTTTGATTTGAGTTTGCAGAATCAATGATGAATCTTACTGAGATTGCTGTGTCTGGTAATTCCAAGTTTGCATCCTCAATTCTCTCTGATAGACCAAGGAGTAGGAAGATCATCAGTTGACATTGTGTGCCATAGTTGATCAACATAGCAGTGTAGGATAAGTACAGTAGGATGAACCCTACAGTCATGACGATGATTAGTGCTGTGCGCCACATTGAACTATGAATGATAGATTGAAAACAGTAATTATAAAGAAATAATGCTTATTTCTAGAAAAGGAAAAACAAATATTAACAATTATCTTCAAGCAAACTTGAATCCTTGATTCTGAATGGTAGATCCATAGCAACAAAGAGCGTGAGATAATCTGATATTCCATGGCCCATATCACACCCTGCTTACTGCACTGTTTCAAATCGCGTATTGCGCTATTTTAAGCTAAGTATACGCAAAATGATCAGCTGTTCCAGCACCACGAATCTACGTGTCAAGTTTGCTTGAAGATAAATTTGTTATCATACACGCGCTCATGGAATACAGAAAATATAGCACATCTGCAACCCATATCCAACTAGGCCTTTGGCCTCACTGGATATATGGGACGCAGAAGTGATATATTTCTCCTTATTCCACTCGTGGTTGTGTGATAACTAATATAATAATAATAATGAAATTTGATAAAGCGTCCATCCACGAAACATGCTCCTGGGCGCTTAACAGTTTAAAGACAATGGCAAACACAAAAAACACTCAAACAAATTGATTAAAGTATCAATTCAATGAGCTTCTGCTACACAGTAAAAAGAGCTCCAAGTGTGCCACGTAAGATAACAAGATAATTTATCGTGCCAAGTTGACTTACGGGCACAAAAAAGTCAACATACTGAAATAAATTATCTCATTAAGTTGAATTTAGTGAAATAATTTATATGTTTATCTGGAAAAACAGCATGGCACCCGTGGGTTCAATACAAAAAGCACAACTGACATAGAAGTGACATATACTGATTATGTGACATACAAGATTGTTGGCACTAAAAGTTTGTTATAAACTTGGTTCACTTGGCTCAAATAGTAATAATAGAAGTAGTCAACCAATGGAGCAGTTCCTTCTGAGATGTTAGCCAGTACTCACCAGGCCTTTAGAAGTGTAAAGTTAATTCCATGTACCATCACATGCTCTGATATTGTAAATAACACAGGTAGTCCACATGCAACAATCATGCATAAAATACCCAGACAACAAACCCTGGCCAACGACTGCACCAACTTGCTCTGTGATTGATACCCAGCAAAATGCCTTGATGAACACTGAAGGGTTACCTACAAGAACAACAAAAGAGTAACATGAGTACATTCCAATTTATGGAATGATTCATGACATACGTGGTAGGTTTAGGACTTGGGTACAACATTGGTGTGAATATTGACGTCAAGTATCACTATCAAGGCGCTACATGTACACATGATAGATATTTCAGGCTATTTGAATCCCAATTTTCAGATTTTTCCAAGGCTAAAAAATAATTGGAAATGAGGATAAAGTACGAAGAATATCATGAAATTCATGTCCTACCTCAACAATAACTGCTAAATATTTGCCATGAGCAACATAGTGGCTTGTAATCTTTACAGATCACTCTGACAAAATTAACAGTGTCACAAAGACAATCAGCTTAACAAATTCAAGACAATGGAATTTGTCCTTTTTCTTACAGTTTTTAATTCATGAGGCTATGATGACTAATACAGAAAACAAAACACAAAACTGCGTTGTAATCAAGTACTTTTCAGCCAATCAATTACTAACGAGTAATACTAAAGTACGAGTACTTGGGCCATCAACTACGAGTACATGTGTCAGAGTACTGAGTAATCTGAATCTGAGTATCAAGTCCAACAGCCGAGTACCAAGTACTTGGATCTCAGAGTACAAATATGAGTATGAGTTCTTAAAAAACAAATATGGCAGTATTAAGTACAAACAAATTCTTTTGGGGGGGACAAATTCCTAGACGACAATGTGTGCTTAATATGACAACTATCTTTTGAAATGAATACATCAAAGACAACTTCAATATTACTTTTTCCAGAGCTTTATACCTCTGTTTCATGAATACCAAAACACAGAGTCCAGAAACATTATCAGTCAAGGATTGAATACATGACTTTGAGTACAGATTATTTTTCATTCAACATGTTCAAGTAAATGTATCAAGTATGGACTTAGAGTACAAGTATTTTCATAGCCGAGTACAGGTACTATCAAAACAGTAATCAAGTAGTAGGCCCCCTACCCAGGTACAAGTACCAAGTACTAGTACTACAACACTGCCACAGGGCTAGTTTGAAGTATTTGAACATTTCCACTCACTTTGGACAATTATCACAGAATGGGAGCAATCGGTCGCAAAGCTCGTTACTCAATTGGTTACTATAAAGTTTACCAAAACTATTAACATGATTAAGCAATAAGTAACACCTTCCGGATTGAAAGAGGTGTGCCCTCAAAGCTGCATCCTGGCTCCATCAATCTTCAAAACAGCATCTTATAATGGAATTAAATCGGCCCAAAGTCACTGTGGAGTTAGCTTTGGTGGCGTAAAGCTTACGAATCTGGATTACACAGATGATATAGCCATCCTAGCTGAGCTTTTGGATTTCATGATTTTTGGCTTATGGTTTTTATAAAAAACATTCAAAAATGTACGGTCCAACGACCGAATTGCATTCTGAATTTACAATTTTAAAAACATTAAAAGTACATAAAATAGGTTTTTTAAAATTTCAGAAAAAAGAAGAAAAAATGGCATCACAAAAAGGTGAAAAAACGGCCCTGGGCATCAAAACTGAATTTTGAAAATTCAACTGGAAATGCTACTAAAAAAAAACAAGAAGGTGAATCAGCCTTAAGAAATACAAAAATAAAAGAGAGAGAGAGAGAGAGAGATCTACAAAATAATGTAAAAATTTACTGTTCAGAAGAGATGTCAGGTATGGAAGGGGCTGCATTAAACGCTTTGTATTGCACTTGTAGGATCCATATTGGTCATTGGTTTGTGTTCCTTAATTTCATGGATGAGGTATACCCAGAGTGTGTCAAGCTGCAGGGTGGCCAAAGTTTTGGAATAAGTTTTATATTCACTGGTAAGAATGTACCGGCACACCCTCTTCTGAATCCTCTCAACCTGAATGACCTGCCTCTGAGTAAGACCTGCACTCCAGACTGGTGCTGCATATTCGACTACGGGCCGGATGTACCCTTTACACATGTATATACTGTTAAAATTTTATCTGGGTCAAGACCCGCTTCATTTAGTTTGCGCAGCATAAACATTATTCTACTGGCCTTACTGATCATGTTCTCAACTTGTCCATCCCACATCCTTTTGAATTATGACACCCAAGAGCTTAACTTTATTTTCAACAGCAATTGTTTGGTTTGAGATACTCAACTCAAGTGTTGGTGCTGGTCTTTTTCCAAAATAAATCTGCATAGCATGACACTTAGTCGGATTAAACTTGAGTTTGTGATCGTTGGTCCACTTGCGCAGAGAATCCAAACTTTTTTAAAATTTGACATGTACTATATGGTAATTAAGGTTGGGAATCTCCTTGATCTCTATGATCTCCTTGTGCCATCTCCCTGGATCCAAACACTGTAAATGTTCGACGCTGTTGATATTATGAGAGGCCTTTGCCTTCTTAATCTCCTGAATGATTTTGTTTTTCAGTTTCTTTCTAGCAGGAACGTTGCCTTCAGCAAAAGCCTTCTGTCTGAGCCGAATAAGGTTTTTGACTTTGTCTGTCAACCAAGATTTGTCACTTAGATGAAGTCGGACCATCGTGGTTGGGGAAAATGTGTTAGTATTTGATAAAATGCATCTGCCTTAGATTGGGCATTAGTGGTATTGTATACTTCTGTCCATGTTTGATTCTGAATCCATCTCCCAAATTCTCTCTGTTTAGATTCTGTCATAGGCTGGACTATTTTAGTTTTGACTACATTAAGAGGCTTTGATTGCTGTGGCACCAGACTGGCGCAGTTGTGGTCACTACAACCAATTGGAGATCTGACAATAGGCACACAATATTGAGTTGCAATGTTTGTAATAATCAAATCTAACACAGCATTCTCCACTGTTGGTGTCTTAACCACTTGTGTCAGCTCGTTACCAAGACAAAGAGTTTTAATATGAGTTCTATAAAAAGTCTCCTAATATGACAAACCCAGTTTGAGCTTAATGAGTTCTCAAGAAATCGATGCAAGTCATTAGATGTGACACTAGCAGATCCTGGTGTGGTGACTCAGGAGGAATGTAATCAGCACACACAATCCAGTAAGGGTCTCGCCTTGGTAACTTTGGGTGGTATATATGGAGCCAGCTCACTTCAAATTCATCAGGAACTGCAACACCAGTTATTTCCTTTGCATGAATGTTATCATCGTTAACATACACAGCATTTGTTGACTATACAGATCTGGTAAGGTGTTAGGAATCACCCATGACTCTGTGATAACTGCAATATCGGTAATGTCTTGTTTCAAACACTCTTTCCAGTTCATCATGTTTATTGAGGACTGAACATGCATTCGTTGGGAAGAATCGTGGCAGGAAACTCTTGTTCTTTGGTTTAGAGACATCAGAGACATTTGGGAACATTAGCCAGCACCCGTTGTCTAGGTAATGTATAATGAGGTAATGGTCGTCTAGCTGTAACAATCATGGTGATATGTCTCTGTTTATATTTAACACTTCGACAGCCTCTTAAGCCGCGTTCGCATTAGACCTAAAATGGTTAACTTACCGCCGCAAATTGTTAACTTACCGATATAAAGTCCAAGTGCGAACAGCCGGTAACTTACCGGGGTGGTAAATTACCGCCACAGCGCTGTTAACTTAACAGACCGATTCGAGTCGCGGTAACTTAACAATGTTAACTTAACAGGGACAAGAAGTCCAATGCGAACGCACCAGCCAGTAACTTAACGGTCAGGGAGGGCGCCCTCTCGAGATCTAAATTGTCAACCTACGCGGCGTCCCTGGTAAGTTACCGGACACAAATTAATCCAAGTGCAAACAGCTGTTAACTTACCGGGCCGGTAAGTTACCAGACCTAAAAGTCCAATGCGAACGTGGCTTAAATGTAACTTTAGCAACGCCTAGTTGTTTCATGGCAGCCCACACATCACTATGTAACAGGTTGATCTGCTTGGTTCTAATGGAGAAGAGTTCTGCTGCAGTGTATCATATTTGTGCCATTTTACTTCATCTTATTATGGAAACAATGAAAGAAGAAACCACGCCCCTTGATCTTTATATTAACTTTGATAGTACCAAACCCAGTTCCTCAGCAACTACATCCCTGCTTCCACAGTCTACAACATTGATATCCGTCAGGTTGAAGATGTTGTGAAGTTTTGTTATCGCTGAAGCAATCATCTCCTCAACTGTCTTAGCAAGGCAGACATTCAGCATCGCATTGGCCTCACCACATCTGCCCGAGCCCGCCTAAATACCATCTGGAAGGTACACTGCTTGAGATACACCGCCTCTCAAGAACAGCAAAGCTCAGTCTGTACAATAAACTCCTTGCATTGCCTTCAGTGATGAAACGCGAACGAGTGAAAGGCTATCATTGGCCGAAGAGTCGTCCACAGCGCGTACATGCATGCACAGCGCGTACATGCGTGCACTTTTCCATTGTTTATCATCAAAGATGGCAATCAATGACGTCATGTGCATTCTATCTATAGCCTGGTCCCAATCCATCCTGTCGCATGGCTCAAAAACATCGATCATCCCTGTTGGGCTAGAACAAAAGCTGGATGCCTGTGACACAAAGGCACTCCACCTCATCGAGGGTATTAACTGGCAGGACTTTGTGAATGACGAAGACCTCCATCTTTTCACCAATCAACCTTCCATCTTGCATCTCATACCCCCTTCATGTCTTCGTCTGGAAACCGTCGTTGAGGCTTTTCCCAAGCATGCAGAATTGATGTCAATAACTGCATGAAATCTATACTTATCAAGAACTCCAGATTGAATAACTGAACCCTGCAATACAGCCTTAGAATAAACACATTTGTGCAGCTTTTGGAGCTACAAAGCCAACACCCTTGAAAACATATTTCCACAGAATGTTGGTTACAGAAGTGAGTCCCTACGCCATGACTGAAGGACGCCACTTTCCTACCAGTGTAGGCAAGCATCTGCAACACAGCACATGATCAACATGAATACAACACGCAGGAGAAAAATAACACAATAGTGTACATCAGGCAGGTCAAAGCAGCTGCCATAATTCTGATGCCATTATTGGTAAAGTCAATATTAGAGGATAACATGTATACCAGGTTGTATACACACACCACATATCTACTTTGCTGTGTAGATTTGTTCTTTGAGAACTAGGTCTTGCTTTAGTAGAAATCAGAATTTGGGAGACTACTTAGTTCTGAGAAGAACTGTCCTGCTTATGAACTACTACCTGGGCGTAAGGTAGGAAATCAGCCGGGACTACTACTTTCACTTGGTGGATCGAGGGGACTTCTCATTATTAACTTCACTGCCGAGTTTTTAAATGGTCTCAACGTTTCGACTAGCCTGCTCTAGTCATCGTCAGGAATCACATTGGTCAAACAAAAATGGTGTGTTGACAAATACAAATGCTACACTGAGATTAATTGAATTTTTCTTGAGTTATTGCTTGAAAAACATTCCCAATGTTTAAGCCATACAAAGAGCCTGACATTTGACCTAGGAGGTCCAAAAACAAAAGGCTTCTGGGGAATCTTAAGACCAATCTTCACACCAAGTTTGGAGTTGATATGCCAAGTCCTTCTTGAGTTATCGTTCAGACAATGATTGCACGCACACACACACACACACACCCTTTACACATATGGCCGTTAGGGGTACTTATGTTGTTCTAAATCCCTTTTCTGAAGAAATGTAATATTAAGTTTTAAAAATTAAATACAACTGAACACAAAAAAGTCTTAGCTGTATGTTTTCCATTCCAACACATGTATATTAAATATCTTCTGAATCCGTGTTGGTTAAAAACAAACTCAAACATGAGAATATGTCTTATACAGTGTATATCAGCTTACAGCAATCGATACAGAAGACCATGCGATAATGAATCAGAAATTGATCGATGGTTTTGGGGATCTGTCATTGACTGGTGCAAGTCTTATCTTCATGGCCAGACTCTATGGGTGCAAGTTGGAGCCGTTTTATCTGAACCAGTATCTGTAAAATTCTCTATTCCACAATGCTCAGTGCTTTGCCACAGAGTCTCTCTGTGTACTGCTGACCAGTGACATCATGACCAGACACAACCTCATGTAATACATGTATGTAGATCATATACAGGATGTATCCTTTTAGTGTTTGCCTAATCAAACTGACATTGACACAATACATATGCTATAGTGGCTAGACTGGAGGCATGTATAGTGGTGGAGATCACGGTTTGGATAAATTTATGTGTTCATTTAAAGTAAGACAGAATTTATTCTTTTTGGTCTTTATCCCATATAACACCACTTTTGAAGCAACGTGGCGATCCCCATCACACAGCAACTCCAGTACAAACTCTCTATGACAACATATAAAGGATTCATTGTCAAACTCCAACATATCGGAGCTTTTTCAAACCAACGTTCCCGGCAGTTCTGGTCTTTGCTCTTTCATCACCCACAGGCTGTCAGAGACCAGATTGGGACACTTGTGGGGAGACAGGTCACTCTTGGTGGCTGCATTATGAGTTTGGAATGCTCTCCCAACTGAAATCTCCTAAAATCTCTATCCCTACTATGCACTTAAAGTCCAATCTAAAAATGTTCCTGTTCACTAAATCTGTCTCGTAAACCAGTGACACATCTTTTGATGACTGGATCTATCTATTAGTCTCTGTTGTTTTTTTCACTTTGTACACCTTGGGTGTCCCAGCCTTGGATAGATATGTGCGCAGTATAAATGCTTAATTATTATTTTTATTATAATTTCTTACCTTCTCAATCATTGCTGACAACTGTTCGCTTTCTACATACCGATTGAGAACAAATGAATACAAGTAAAACACCACATTGAGAAAGCCTGGTAGAATGTACACTCCTAGTACAGGCTGTTGACATTGTAGAGGAAGTGTAACTAGTGGCCAGTTTGTCTTTGCTGATTTACAGTAATGTCCCATCAAGTCACTGTAGTTTTGCTATGAAAGTAAATAAGTACATTCAGTTTAGATAATGAAAAATATCTTTAGGCACACTCTGTTCTTGAACATGAATTTTGTTTTTATAGAAATGTATATGTTTTTGTTTTTTTTTAATTATGAAGACGTCCATACAAGTTGGCATCAGTCAGTTCACTTCAAAGTCTTGGTTCGACCAGTTATTGTGACGCCATTTTCTTTTACCAGTGAATAATAAAGCATTTTCACATGTTTCACTCAGGGAGTCTATTCATTATATCAAATGAAGTTGAGCAATAAAAACACACACTGACAAATAAGTCAGTTCAGTCATTGTTGCGTAAACGGGCAGTTAAATCTAAATTATTTGTCAGTAATTTGTTGACACATAGACGAGCAATAATTATAATAATACATCAGAACAGCTGTGTATAACTTTATTATAGAGTGAAGATCAACCAGTCAGAGAATCACATACTCATGATGAAAACACACAACAAGCTTGGTCCCTAGAGGGCCCAATTAAACTTGTTTAAGTCCCCTCCTCAACATTCATAGTTGAAGAGCAATGTACTCTGGTATTCACTCTAAGGAAGAGTAACTTAAATGATGATATAAGTTGTTTAAAATACCAAATTTACCTTCTGAGTGAAACCAATATTGACCATGTAGCAAGATGAGTACTGAAGAAAGAAGGCCAATATGAGTATTGCAACAATCAGTGCTGGATACAATGCATTGATAGACTTCCACACTATTTTCAGCTTGCCTGTGTCTTGATATGGAGTCAACTGTACTATGGGCTGCCATCCAATCTACACATGAATCAAGCATGTTCACAGTATTAACAGAATATTTGGCATTGAAAATGCTGTTCTGGTTTATACAATACAACCAGTGCTGACAAATAAGTGTAATGCTTGTCAAGACACTGTACATTTAAATGTTGTTCATAGTCTGGCCATCACATTCACTTCTCTACAATGTAGTTTCCAACCATTCTATTTCAGCTACTGAATGTATTGTTCAAAAATACTACATAGGAATCCTTCAAGGAATCCTTCAAAATCCTTCAAGGAATCTTGAGGAGTGTGACTATGCATTCCAAGTGAACTTCTCTGGGTGGTCTTGAAAAAGTTCCCATCATTGTTAATTTTGGTTTTTAAAAGTACACCTGGGGCCGATTTCACTAAAGTCACCATTTGCGATCATCGCTATCAAGCTTGCAATGAGATCGCAAACCCCAAATCCATCGCACTTGCGACGTCGCTGATTTTGCAGTTGCGATGACATGACAAGGAAACTAAACGTTTTGTACGAGGCTAAAAGTAGTGACCTTTGACACAAACCTCAAGAAAACCGTCGGTCTTCGCATGTGGGCGTCGTACATGTCAAAATGTTGTTGCATGCTGAGGTTCGATTAAAAACGAACGGCATATATTGCAGTTTAAATGTAAACGTTGTCATGCTGGTGCATCAAAAGTAACATTACAACAAGAGGACCATATTAATGCTTAAATTCTAGGCATTCACTTAAAAAAGGGTGTACATGAAATCAAATTCAACATGTTTCATTTGTAGGCCTATAGCCCCCCCCCCCCCCCTAGTATACTACTTGTATAAAATCTTGTAAATAATTGTAACGTTGAGGTGGATGAAAATTGACAAAAGGAGAATGACGATTTTGGTTTTTGGTAATTAATGTCTGACACCCTTTATATAAGCTTCAGCACATATACGAACGTCTAAAGGGGATTTTTTTTGTTTTACTTTCCCGAAGGCATAATCACTTTGAGGCCTAATTGGCAAAAAGAATTCGTTTCTAGATGCCCGAAATTTTCGTCAAAGTGTTGTCATCGAAAATGTGTACATGATATAAAATCAGAAAGGAAAAATTGTGGATGCTATGAGGCCTACATTAACTTTAGGCCAAATTGCTGGTTAAAATAACTGAACCCAATAGATGACGATCTCCTCTCTTTTTTACCGATTTTAAGCTCTTTCGGCAACAACCACATTCAAGCGGAAAGGTGTCATCGGCCAACTGCGTTGTGTGTATCCCGAGTCTCCCAGTAAAAGACCACGAAGAGTAAACGTAACGCCATTTTACCCTTTCATTCACAAACAAACTATACTACGTCGAGACGTACACCGCTAATAAAATCTAAGCACAAAATGGCGCAATCTATCATAATTTGCGATGAACTTACACTTTGCGGCCACTAACGAGTCATCGCGAGATTGTCATCGCTAATAATTGTTTTGCGATGAGTAAGTTTGTCGCAAAGTTTTAGTGAAATCGTTCTCCAAAATCCATCGCTAAGTTGCGATGGATTTGGGATTTAGCGATCGATTTCGGCGTTTGCGATGATCAAAAAGCGTTAGTGAAATCGGCCCCTGGATGAAGTACTTACCAAGATTTGAAGGAAGTGATAGGGTTTAGAAAGGCCAACCCTCTTTTCTGATAACTCTGTTCTCCTGACTGGATCTGAGACACAAGATTCTGTGAAATCCCGGCTTCTATCCTGTACATTCAAACATCAATCATAATACGGTAATAATTTATCTTGCAGAAACTTTCTCCATTACAATTCTGGTAAAATTATCACTATCAAGCTGAAAGCTAACTGATTATACCAGTTCCAATCCTCCTCAGACATTGTCAGACACAACTGTATATTTTGTCCAGCTAAATGAATGCAAAAATTCCATGAAGAAAAAAACCTTTTTCGACTTTCTCTATTATCAATTTGAAGAATTGTTTTTAGTTTTGTGGGTATGAAGTGTTTCTTGAGAAGTGGAGAAATGTAATTAATGCATACTTCCAAAAAACATTTTACATATTACACCCTAGTAAATGAACTTTATGAGGTACAGTGTATAACAATTGAATTAAATTAAATTGAACTGAATTAAACGAGGCTGAAAAGTAACACAGTAGCACTTTAAGGAATAAATTGTTCACGTACAAAAGAGCAATGTAGTGGAAAAACAGTCATAGTAGAATACTAGGAAGGATTGTATCACGCATGGGGTCTGTAAATTGTAGCTTCTTTTACTTTCTCAATGAGCAAAACCACAGTTTCTTATTATGTTTTATATTAAAATTCTAGGCAAACCTAAACTATAAACTCAGTAGAGAGTAGAGTAGATTAATTGCCTTTATCGGCAACAAGTGCATACATCAAATTTAGATGATCGGGCTCAGAGAGGTAGAAAATGCGGTAAGAGAGTATGGTGAAGGTGATTTGATGACAAAAAAGATGGGGATTTTAAAGAACGACAGCAAGGGGTGGCGGCTACATGTGGTGTGCGAAAAAGAATTTCCATGGATGAAACGTGGGGAAGTTGTAGAGTCAGGGCAAAATGCTAAAGAATTACAGCCACCACAGCTACATCTAATGTTGCAGTTTACATAGAGAACTGGTAACACAAAAACATAGGAAAAATTGTAAGTTGGGAAAACATGGTAGAATGAGGGAAACCAGTGAATTTGGTGAAACATTGGCACAGGAACATCCAGAAAATGCTGACATTACTGGACACACCAGTCCCATACTGCATGACACCTCATAACACCAGTGCAAAGGGAGTGCATTACATGCACAATCAGGTTGCAATGACAACCACTGCCTTCTGAAAAAGAATGTGAATTATATGCATACAAAAACATAGGAGCCAGAAACAAGTCGACGATACCCTGCAGATTTGTTCCCACACACAGGTATCAGCAGGACACAATTCTTCAGGATAACAAACAAGAGAATCCTAGGGGTTTCACTTGTACATGCACTTTAATAAGATACCTACATATGTACATATGTAGCAACATCTCACGTGTGTTTGTACATTATATTGTACCCAGTACTGATTGTAACCTACCTCCACTGAACTTGCATTGTTCTTGTCTCCGATAGTAAGATAGATAACATCAGAGCTATGTTCTGTGTCACTTTCACCATAGCATCTCAAGCCACCATAGTTTGTCGGTTCACCAAGCTGCCCATGTAAATCATTGTGCACTTGGTCAATACTCTGTGACTGTGAGGTTATCAACTACAACAAAATTCAACCAATATGGAAAAGTAATATAGTGAATCTATTTATTTATTTGTGTACAGACAATGCATTATCTAGAACATGTACATGTAGGTCCCCTATGGTATTGACACATATAAATCATGATGTGAGCGCACATACAGACGCCTATCCTGAGCGCCATTTTGGGAATTGACACCCAAATGGCAGAAATGGTAGATGGGCAATGGGCATAGTGCAGAGGTGCTAGAGGTCAATAGGAGGATTAATACTGAAAGTATCCATAACTTCTGTCTGAACGCTGAGATCATCACACACCTCTTTCTAAATACCATTACAAGTACACCATAAAAATAACTCTGCAGACCTGTTGTAAAAAATAATGAGCCCTTCAGGTGTAAATTGAGCTATGATGAAAAAACAGCGTATTTTACTAGTAGACTAATCACTTTACATTAGTATACACCGGCCAGGGAAAATGTCCATATCTGACTGCCACTTACTATGGAACTTAATAAAAGATTTTTTAATAAATGGTGAACCTAATTTCCCCTTTTCAATTTTTTTTTGTTTTTACTGACTTTTCATTGCACAGCCGGAAATTTTGCGTACTAATGCCCAATGTTCAGTGAATATCAAAACAATCACCAGAGATGCAGAAATGGCATTTTGTCATAATTTTGACACTTTGTACTATAATAATTGCTGGTATTGGTTTGGTAAACACTAATTACCCGCTTAACAGTAGAGCGATCTTTTCGGCGCATGTACACAAGTAGCCAACAGTATTTAAGGTTTTAACTGCCTCAAAATTATGTCCATCGCTGCGTAGCGTTTCTTTCCATTGAAGCTACACTGTACTTTAAAATCACCCAAAACTTAGTTGGGACAGGTCCTAACTTGAGCATTACATACAGTTGGGACAGCCTACCAACATGACCAATACTAAAGGGCTATGCCTATAGCATGGACTGTAATTGCATGATGCGATAATGACACTGATTATGACTAAAAGTGGGCCTCTACAGTCTTATTATTAATAAAGTCTAACAGTAAGTTTTTCTCTGCTTAGACCAGCGGCGTAGCCAGGACTTTTTTGATGGGGGGGGGCATTGCTTTTAAGTGGGGGGGGGGGGCCCAGGGGGGAATGGGTTTGTCAGTGGTGGGGTCATGCTCTTGTTTTGGAAGGGAACGCTGAAGGGGGCCACAATCGTTCTTGCCATTTTGTTTAGCCAGACTTACCTATTCAGCATTAATGATCAGCATTATGCCCAGCCCTGGGCCCTTCTGTATTTTCCTCTTTGAAAATAATCTTTAATCGTCGCCATTGTAACTTCTTACGCATTAAATTATCTGAACACTTTGTCTATACTACAGCAAAACAGTGCTCAAAATAACTGTTGGCAACAAGACGGTGAATTGTTGACACTGACCAACTTTTCATTCCGCACTGCATGCATTGCATGCATTGATCAGCGTGCGCTGCATGCATTGCATTGATCAGCGCGCGCTGCATGCCTTGCATTGATCAGCATGTGGGCGCGCGCACGCTTCCTGATACGAGGGCAACAATCCCCACCGCATTAGTTAAACAATAATGGCTTAGTTTACGATTATTTATTTATTTTTTTTACTGTATTGTAAAAGAAGGCCTACATACAACTAGCAGATGTATTCAGGATATAACTTTGCAATGTTTTGTTTTCATTCTTTTTTACTTTCTTTTTTCTGTGGGCACTATCGCGATTTTTTTCGTGGGGAGGCACTAGAAATGGGGGGGCACTAGAAATTTGGGGGGGGCACTTGCCCCCCAGGCCCCCTCGTGGCTACGCCACTGGCTTAGACATACATGTAGGTTTTCACTACGATACAGCGGAGTAAATTACATAATATTGTACTGGGCATGTGTGTTTGTTTTATTCGGGTTGCTTGTGGTGAATCCATTCATCAGGTTGGCATGAGGTAGCAAGCTTGGGGCCAGCATATCGTTCTCATTTTTCCCACAGGGTTTTGAGTTTTCGTATCCGGCTACTATCCCGATTGGTTCTTACATGCAGCTCGGTGTTTGTTCTTCGTTTGTTGTTGTTTGTTTGTTTGTTTTTGTTTAGATGATCTTTCCATCAAGGGAATTTGATATACAATGGTATCAATGAAGTACTAGATAAAGCAAGCAAAAGGGACATGTTTTACGGTTTTAAAGCAGTTACTTAAACAGTTGAGGAATCTCTAATCGTACATATGGTGATATTCACTAATTGTGCGACGTATTATTGTGTTTTTTTTGTCAAAAAATGACAGATTTGGTTGGGGGTCTAAGATAATGTCATAAAATACCACAGGTTTTATAGGGCTCCATTAAAAATATCAGTAGTTTAACTTTAAGCAGTTACTGATAATATTAATCTTAAGGTAACAATTTTTGGGGGGATTTCATGAACAATAGTACCTTATAGTAATTCCAAGGGCTACTGTTACCTGTACCCTTGTGCGTTCCTACTTATGGGGACAAATTCCAACTTAATAGTGCCCGTCGGTTCCGTTGGGGCTACACAGTCTTATCCCCTCAGACTTCCACTTTGGGGCGGGAATCAGTACAAGTGTTAGGTTCAAATTTAAGTTGATACATTTTGTTTGTTCCTGTACAATGGTTTGTTATTGAACTAATAAGGCAAGGTGCGTTTGTGTGGTTCAAATGTGGAGGTCTGTTAGATGACCCTTGAGCCCGGTGTGCCCGGTGTGTCATGTAGTGTTGTGTTTGTACAGTGTTTTATGTGGGTATGGACAAATGAGTCCATATGTTGGAAGGGCGTGGTGCCCTTGGTGTGGCCACAATGGTTTAGATGTGGTAGTCATTTGTGTTTTGGTTGGACATGGTAGTCCAAAGTGTTTTGGGACGATGGTAGTCCTCAAAATTTGTGAATGTATTTGTTGATGTGTGTCTGTTTAGCCGGTTTGCCCTGTGTCCCATATATCATGGCTCCTTGCCTATCTCCTTAGGTGAACATTTCACAATTGGGTGCTGCGTGTGAATAAATCCAGCTTTTGAGCTGTGGCAAAAATCAAGTTGCTTGTGATATGTTGTCAATATGATGTCTGAGTATAAAATGGAGTTATGCCATTTTAAAGATGGAAGGATGACCTGCTTGTGTCTGTAAATGTTTTTCTTCATGTTGTTGATACAAAACCGATCAGGGCTTCATTTTGGGTGATATTTTGCTTGACTTGTGATTACTAGGACTGGGAACTCCTGCATGTCGCCATTTCTTGTTAGCTCGGCACTAACATGTCATTCTGAACTAAAATTGTCCAAGTTTTTCATTTATGATGGTGTCAAAAGGTGTCTCAAAGTCAAAGTACTCCTTCAATATGTAAATTCATTTCTTATTTCATAAAAATGAGAAGAAAATTACCCATTTTCCGATGCAAATTTGATAAGGTCTACCGATGGTACAGCATATTCCACCTATATTAAATCTGGTATATCATGTATAAATAGAGAAACACACGGAGCATGTTCCGTCCCAACTTGACAATTGTCCCAACTATAGTTGGGACTGGTCCCAACTTGAGTGTTAAAGTTGGGACGTCCCAACTATAGTTGGGATTGCCCATTGAGTTCAACAGGACACCGTGGTCGATCATGCGTGAATTACTGTGTGACACTTGCCGCACAAGCTGATGTGATCGGTGTTCATTACAAGATTCTTTATTTCAAACCTGGGTCTCGGCTCTGCATACAAACTCATGTCAAAACTGTCATGATGGACCGCTAACTCGGCGTAAATAGTGATTTTAGAAGGTGACCACTAGTGGTCCTTGCTCTATGCACTGACACAGCGGCCTCCTGCTCATGCTGGGTGACGCTTTCAGTCTCAAAGTAGGCCTACGCATCCCTTCTCAAGCTCATGGAAAACCAAAATTCTAATTGATCTCAAATATTCTCAAGGGCAAGGGAAAGTGGTCTTAAAAACTTAACACTATGATACTATTTACTATGTTTTTAGTTTATTCATGGGGGGGGGTTCTTTGTGTTTACTTCGATCCCAACTATAGTTGGGACACCCCAACTTTAACACTCAAGTTGGGACCAGTCCCAACTATAGTTGGGACAATTGTCAAGTTGGGACGGAACAAGCACATCCGCCCCAGTTGAGTTACACTGGGTGTCTCAGGTCATGCACTTATTATATGCAGGTTTAGCCCAGGTTGGCCTCCTCCGTTGCGTACTGACGTCCTACCACTGTACCAGGGCTACGCAGGTCTAGGACACGGAGATGAGTTTAAACATTCTGTCAACCTTTATTAAAGACAGACAGGTCTGACCTAAATAAATTAGTCAATAGGGAGAACAGTCGGATACGGCATTTTTGCTCCAATACCTGCAATCGCCGCAACTAGCTAGTTAGTGTAGTTCATAGTTGACACTGAAAAGCTATTTCACTGTCGTATTAACTTACCCTCTGGTTCTCCATAATGACTGGATTCTTTGGACATGCTCAAAGGTTCATCCACCAAAGTAGCTCTTCAAATTCAACAATTAATTTTTTACTCGCACTATCTGTACATGTTTCCGCACTTGACGGTAATTCCTACTATTTTGACTCGAACTCATGCGCAACACGCAGTGCATCTATCTAAGGCCGTGTCCGAAACGGCGACTTCGGTTACAGCTACGGCTAGATCGTGCGCGTCTGCCTATTCTTTAACACTGGCAGACGCGCTGATCTAGCTGTAGCTGTAGCCGAAGTCGCCGTTTCGGACACGGCCTCATCCTCACATATGTGAGCATGGTGAGGCTGCACTTTTCAGGAAGGAATGAAGGAAGGAAGCAGTGGTGTGAGAGCAGAGAGAGGTTGAGACATTGATCTCCACGACCGCGTTTGTACACGTTCAAAGATCAACGGCGCGACACGCAGTGTACTTGCTCTAGAGGGTTTTACAAGTGAAAACACGCATGCGCAAGGGACTTGTTTGCTGCACAGATCGCAGATGTTTCAGATAAATAAAGTGAAGTCCAAAAAAAGTGGCAAAAATAAGCAGCAAAACGAAACAATTAAGCCCAAAAGCATCGAAAGGAATCGGTTCGGAAAACTGGTATGAAATACTGTATATTATTTGTAATTGAAAACATTTATTTTGAATACAGCATTTTTTAATAACTTCAGTCAATCATAAATAATAAACAAATAAATTACTGATCAGAGAACAGCTATCCGATAATTACATTAATTAAGTAACATAGGCCTACACTTTGTTGAATTGAAGAGATATTCATGACATTAAGTTTAAAAACATGTATGACGAGTCAACCAACAACTTCAACAACAATCAACAACAACAATTGACATTGTAATATTGTAATCAAATTATTAAAATTTTAATTAGTCAAGATTTTGATAGAAACACTTTGTAGCCAGCAATATTACCGATCGGGGTTCCATTGCGGAAAGACTGGAGAACTAGAATAGTTTTTTTTTATTGCTCATCAAAACTTCTGAAAACGGCGGGGTTAGCCCCCTAAATGACGGAGGTTGAAACATTAGTTCTATTTCCCAACCCGGTGCACATGTGCAGCTGGCTGTTTGTTACTAGGATAGTCAATTGTATCAAAATTTAGTTGTATCAAAATGTACATGTAATTGAATCAAAATTTCTCAAATAATTTCATAAACTTGGTTTACTTGTTGATGTTCGGTACATAGCGTAGTTTGCATTCAGTTTTGCATGGCGTCATTGGTAATTTGGGAACGTGACCGGTGTGTGACAAACGGAAAATCAGAAATGGTGGATTACAACTCGAACTCACTGCATGGAAATAATGTTTAATGTGTGAACAACATGATTCCTGACATGGTTGCCATCATGAAGTGCATGCTAGTGAGCCATTTTCGAAGAAACCAGTGTCCAAACACTGCACAGTACAGCTACACATAATCCAGGTAACCGTCTTAGTTTGCCCCTGCCGCTGGCTCTCAAACATGTCGATGTTGTAATTATCTTTCTCTGAGCATCCTTGAGTTGTGCGTAAATGCGCATTTATTTCATGATTTGTGTGAAAATACACATCAAAGATTGTCCAAAACAACGTGTACATTTACAGAGTGGTAATTTTTCCTGTTTACATTATTGTTCTTCCAGTTCTGAAGGCGCTAAGATTTGGGTGGTGGTGCTGTCGATAGAATTTTCACAGCGAAATCTGCGATGTTAAATCCCCTCATCACTTTAATAGTGTATTCTGCGTCTTGCTCTTGCGACTGCTGGCCACTTCACAAAATCAAAGGGTTCTCTTGAAAAACCCAATGAAACGACGATACAATTGTCCATAAGTTGGTTATACTATCCCCGTCTATTATAACATTTTTATTATAATATGAATAAATAATATTACTTTAAGAAAAGTAGTTTCGTAGTTTCGTGAGGAGGCCTCAGAAAAACCTACTGTCAGTGTCATGGATGCATTTAAGCACAAAATTAGCAACGCTCATTATTCTTTGCAGACTATAAGTATAAGCACTTACTTGTGAAAGGAGACTCCAATTTTCAGAACATTTGTAGTTCTTGCGTTCTGGCAACTTACAGCTGCGCAACACTTCACTCCATTGTGTTTTATTCTTTAGGTTTAAGTTAAATTTTCGTCACATCTTTTTTAAAATAATGAGGAGAAACGAGTAAATTTGGGTGCAAGAAACTTTGCTCCAGCAACAAACTTCATACGTTTGCGTTGCAGGCCGGTTCATACTCGCTGCGTTTTCACTGCGTACGCAGCGCGCAGACCTATTTCGTTCAATCCGCAGTGTGTAAATGGACGCGCAGTGCGTAATCAAATTGCGCTGCTGCGTCCGAACTTTTTGTAAAAATAAAAAAGGGGCGTGCACACTAATCGGATGCGTACTCGGACATAATTATTGAAATATTTCAACATTTTGTCGGATGCGTATTCATTCGCAGTGATGGCAAAACTAATTAGTGACGATGAAAAGCTCATCGAAACAGTGCGCCTGTTTCCAAACCTCTACAACACATCTTTGAGAGAGTACCGAGACACAGAGAGGGCAGTAAATTCATGGAAAGAAATTGGGAAAATATGCAGCAAAGAATGGAAAGTAAGGACAAATGGGGGAAACTGCGCGATGCTTTTGTGAAAGTAAAGAAGAGCATGAAGACCAAAAGTGGAGATGGGGCCAAAAAGCAAACAAAGTGGCCATACTATGAAGTCATGTCTTTTCTTGGAGACCACGTCAAGCACAGAGAAACGAAAACAAACATGGGCGTCAGGTAAATTTGAACGTATTTTTAGTGGTTTAATTCAAATCAACCATTTTCAAGTGTTTAAATGCACTCTTGTAAAAAACATTTAAAAAGAAACAATAATTAATCCAACAAAATGTAGTTAAAAATAATTTGTTAAATTAATACAATTAGTTGTTAATGTTAAATATGTATCTCCACTGAATGTATGATAGCTCATTGGGTTTTGGGAGAGTAGGGTCTACTCTATGTCCTATATCACTCAAATCGTCCATTTTTCATTTTCAAGAGACGCCATAAAACTAGCCATAAAATTACTTGTCGTTTTCGAGAAACAGTTTTGTGTCAAAATACACTATGCAAGTTTAGCATTATGCATTGTCGACAAATTTCCCCAAGATAGTAATTTATATAAGGATATAAGTCTCTAGCTAAAAAATTATTGGTACTGCTAAAAGTACTTAAGATCAATATCAAGTTCGCAAAATAGTACAGAAAAGCTTTTTATACTATTGTAACGAGGCCTCACATCTTTGAATAATAATTAACTATACATCGTCCGGCAGGTGCATTCATTACCAACGTTATTTGATTAGTTTTTATAACACTTATAAAACTGTACATTTAAATCACGGCAAATAGGCCTATATTAGGAACAGAATCAAGACAGGTGTCATAAAAAGATCAGTTTGAACTATCAATTATTTTCAGAACCACAGTTATTTAGATTGGTCCACAAATTTTTCAACAAATTTAATGGAAATCCACTTGCTCGAGAGAATTGTTAGTTAAAATCGCCAAGATCAAACTACCCCATTGAAAGCAACATAATGATTTATTAGACTATGGCCAGTCCAAAATAATATAATCATCTGTAAAATTTACATTAATAATTCACAGATCTGAAATGCTAGATTATAAAGACCGGAGCTATGATACACTGGGTTCCGAAGAAGATTTAGAAAGCACCATCCTAAACCATTTGACGCCTACCAAAGAGCCATCATCAATCACATCTTCATCTCCTCCATCTGAAGGACAAAGGCGAAAGAGTTGTTCTCCAGATGAATCGACCAAAGCAAAGAAAGCTAAGAGAGTCGACGCTGTGGAGATGGCCATCCTGGACAGCCTCGCCCATGTAAGATCGAGAGCAGATGAAGACGAAGATAGTCTGAAACTTATTGCAACAGTTTGTTGTGAGTCGCCTGTTGCTAGCAGTCTCAACGTTACTGCCAACCGTTGAGATGGGCTGATGGGATACCAGTGAGTTCCAAAATGAACTAGTCGAGGTCCCACTTCTTGCAAAAGAGCATCAAAGCGAACCCTCGACATCCGGAAGTAGCGATGGTGGGTTTCTTCATCATACAGTCTCATTTCATTAATGAGAGCATGAAATTCACCCTTTTCACTTCTTTGCTGATTCAAAGGGCGGATATACCATCGCCGCCCTTTTGGTCTTGACTGACGTCGATGATGAGCCAGCCACAGTAATGACAGAAGCAACATTTCCTCAATACCATCCATTTTCACCAATCAATCAATGACAGGTCTACAGGAAAAGGATTGCTGAAAAGTGATGCACTCTGTCATGCACTTGGCCGCCGTACGTATACGATTTTTGAAATAAAGTATGAACGCAAGTAACGCGTGCGTTTCCACACGTGAACGCAAATTTAATGCGTATCTATTTTTAATTTTGACAAAGTATGAACATTGAATCCAACATTCGCATTGTCGGGTGCGTGCGCACAGTCGCAGCAAGTATGAACCGACCTTGAGGCCGTGTCCGAAACGGCGACTTCGGCTACAGCTAGAGCTAGATCAGCGCGTCTGCCAGTGTTGAAGAATAGGCAGACGCGCGCGATCTAGCCGTAGCTGTAGCCGAAGTCGCCGTTTCGGACACGGCCTGAGAGAGGCTGGAGAGGGCCCTTGGAATTGCGCGCGCAATGAATTGTGGGTAGTGATTTTTTGAAACGATTTTGTAACCAAACGCACATGGTGCGTGCTTTGGAACTTGTGCATCTGACCATGGAGATTCCTACCTCCATGATCTGACATGTACATGGTGTACGCATAGATCGCGAACGTACTTTTCAAACTGCCATTTTGGTGATAACGTCTACACAACAAAAGTTCACGAGGTTGATATTTATCATAAATATTTGACAGATTCGAGCAAGAACTTTGATGTCATTTCCGGAAATTGACACATTATTAGGGTGGCATATACTGTCCCCTAGGTATGTATATGCATGCACCAAGCTTCCTGACTCTCACAGTAAAGATTTTTGTATTTTTAGTTTTGAAATAAGGTTTAGTCCAACACGTGGGTCAGCCTGATGCATGACACACATAATTAAGCGTAGATAAAGTATGTGATGAAGTAAGTGACAAAATTTGCGATGTCGCCAATATTTGCAAATATATTTGCGATTATTTGCCACGACATCGCAAATTACTTGCAAAGGTATTTGCGATAGTATTTGCCACAACGCAAATATTGGCAACGATATTTTCGATGTGTGATGTCCCTTCAGGGCCACCATAAGCCCAGAGCACGCGTACTGTATAGACCTTTACATTGTTGATAAACAAACCGCCTTGGTTGACGCAGAAGACCGAATGTCGGCAAAACATTGAATCGTGTTTACAGATGATGACCCAATTCAACACTTCCGCAAACTTTAGTTTAAAAACAAATTCATCCCGTTGGTTGCTTTGTTTCCATCTTCAACACTATTTTTGAACATTTGTGTAACATTGTTTACAAACTGTGGCCTTTGCTTTGCATTTATGACTTCCAAGTATTTTTCCAAACTCGGTGCAATAAAAAGGTCCAGTTTTCTTTGGTCACGTGGTTACTGGACGCCATTTTCGGTCCACTGTGTGCATGCTACTTTTGAGTTCCATTAGTAATAGTACTAGCATTTAGTTCAGGGTTTCGTGGCCTAAAGACAAAGCTGTAGCCCGGCGCGAAGCGTCGGGAAGGGGAGACTTACTCACGGCATTTCACACTGCAGAAAATCTCCTTGGACGTACCTTTTCCGACTACAATGGTTCAACGCGGTGTTGATCCGTGTCAAAACTAAAGGCTTTAGACCTTTTCACACTATCGACGTTCTACCCATGTCGAAATTTACACGGATTGGGTCCGTGTGGACTCGGTAAAATGTCAACCCGGCTAAAAACTGCTCCGCTTTCATACTAGCTCTGCGCGAAATCAACTTGTGGGTTACACAATGACCCGGTTCAGACAGGCGCTCTAGAGTCGCGCCGAACTAACTTATTGAAGTACATTGTATATGAAAAGTTCGACGGGACGTGTAAGCTGGTCCGCAGGATAAAGACAGGCACTGGTTTTACAGACCCAATTATTTCATTGGATACAACGATTTCAGTGGATAAACGTGCTATGACGTAAGCTTTGCATATCTGTGTAATGATTGGTCGATCGAGGTTACGAGGTGATGTAGTTTGTCAGCTTGCACTTTCGATCGTCTGCTGCATGCAACTAGCGTCATGTAGTGTTGTTTTATTTACTATGTAATGTGAACATGTACGCTCCTAATCTACTTGGTTCGGCGCGACTCTGGAGCGCTTGTCTGAACCGGGTGGAAATTTCGACATGGATGGAGCGCTCTACGTATCAACACCATGTTGAAATGTTGTAGAGTGAAAAGGACAGCAGACGGAGCGGATCCGTGTCTAACACGTAGTTTTTTGTAGTTTAAATTTTGCGTAGTGTCTGTCCGCCGGGGTGTTATCAACAAAGTTGGGGGTATTGTAGTAGTGTTATAAAATAATTATGACGAACATTTGGAGCTTATTGGATTGGTTCTGCATTGACGCTGGGTGACCCTCGTGCTTGGCGGAGCTCCAGCCCCCCACGAACTGACTGGCACTAGGACCTGGAAGGATCAGGAGTCAGAGGGTAATCGGAAGCATGGTAATTATGCTCGTTTTAAACATTTGGACATAGAGGAACAATTTAATTCCAATGCCAAGCAAAGAACAGTTGGGTTAACAATCATCTTTGACGCCCATTATTATCCTCAAGCTATTTAATTCAACTCCATCAGTATTTCTTGATCAACATTTCTTGAGTTCACCCATCCATCTTCATTTTATCGTCAACCTAACAAATAGGCAATTCGTTTTGTTATGTTTACATTGTACAAAGTTTACCGTACTTTTTTTCCGGTGTCGAGACCCACCATGTTTTCCAATTTTATTCTTATTTTATTTAGATTTTATAATTATATTCTCATTAATGTTATATTGTCGTTGCTAAGAACTACCCCAAGAAATGTTTTCTTATTCCCATGCAGAATTTAAACCGATGAATTTTTTTTAAACCATTCAAACTTTCGAAGTCAGTTTTCTTGAAACACGATTTTGCACTTTCTTAATTGCTTGCACCCTTTCTCCAGTAACTTTTTGTGACGTCCTTTTACCGGACACATACACACAACACCATGGGTGAGGACACTGTCCTTTTAGACAGATCGCTCTTAAATGAAATGAACTAAGAGAAACTTTCAAATTTACAAGATGTCGGTACTTTTCTTTATTCAGGACCTGAATATAAGCAGTCCATGATACGTGACCCACTTTTATAGGCGTATTTACATGTAATAATATACTATTTAGTGTTTAATGCACTAGATACGACTCATTAATCATTTATAACCATTTCACAAGGAAACATTAAAGTGCTCTCTCTTGATGACTTTCTTTGGTTCTCTCTTTTGAAAGTTTAAATACAGACAGCTGTATCGACCTTGAAACACTTTTTGCCCAATATTTTTATAGTGTACGTGAAAGAAATCGCAGTTGATGTTTCCATGCTGTATCTTATTTTTTGATGCTCTCATTCCGTCAGTAAATCCATGCCACGGTGTGTTGTACTTTATCAGTTCCTTTGGCTCTTGATCTACAAGAAAGAGTAATTTAACGAAAATATTAATCCCTGGAGCATAATTTCGAAAAGAAAAGTGAAACCAAATAAAACAACAAAATCGGACTGTCAAGATCGATGTCAATTTAGTTTCATTTTATATATTTTTTCAGCTTAGCAGACTCAAGTCTATCGTAATCAGCAATAAATATCCAAAGCATTTGAATTCATTTCACTCGTACCTTATTTTTGTGTATGTGGAAATCAGTGAGCCATGGTATATATGAATAGTCATGAGAGAATATGCAAAATGAGAGCCATGACGGGTGAGATGTGTTAAGCTTCGGCAAGTATAGGTATGGCGCTATGCATTTTGGACATTCCAGAGAACCCAAGGCAAGGCGCGGCCGAATTGCCGGGCAAATTTCAAGGCGATTTTGCCCCGGGGGCATTTCTTTGGTCTTTTGTTTTTAAATGTACTGTCCGGAACATGTTTGGGGATGTTTGTTCGAAAGTGCACTCGGTATATTCAAAATATTCAAATTGTCCAACACCGATGCATGATAAAGTACTGAATAAATTGACTTACCAATATGCCTATTAAACGATTAAAACATCTTCAATGAATTCTAATAAAAATGTAGGATTAGAATTATTGATAGTGTATAGTGTGAAACCGGTTTTTTTTACAACATCAATAACATTTAAACAAACCAATCATATTGATTGGACCCCAGAAATAGGCCGCTCGTGAATGATGGATTGAAAGAGGAGAAACGGAGACAACGAAAATGAAGAATTGACGACATAAATAGACGTCCATTGACAAAATAAAATGGAACATTTTTTTAAATACGTAAAATTCCTAAATCATAATTTTTATCACCAGTTACTCAATTTCCCCCGTTTTCAATTAATAGAAACCGGTATTTATTTAACACACCCCATTGTTCATTCTTTACCAACGATAGGCGAAAAGTCAAAACGGAATGAATTAGTATCATAAACAATGTAAAAGTAATGACCGTTGAGCCAGAACGGCGACGTAATCCACTCTTGCAGGCTGAACAGCGACATTGTAGTATGTAGCGATATACAGCATACACCCTCTCGTCGTGTCTACAACGCAAGCGAACTGCCTTCATCATTGAGGTTTGATCCTGACAGCTACTACATCGATAAGTAAATGGATGTTTCAGAATACTTCGGAAGCCGATGACTGGATCAGCTGATGACATCAACTCACATCGGCCAGCACATCTCGACATCAATACAACCTGAAAATTAGATCACACAAACTGTTATATGCCATATTCTCCAGTCATTTCGATCAAATTAAGTCATGAATCCAGGCTGCTAAAACTCTGATAAGAACCCCTGAGCCATCATAGCTTTTTTCACTTGTTTATTTCTTCATAAGTTGGTTGGGGTTATGTGGGTTTTTGCTTGTTTGTTTGTTGTTGTTTTTTAGTGTTTTTTTTTTTAATTCACCGGAACTTTGATGCAAAATTCACCTGACCGAACGTGCGAACCAGACTGTAGCCCTTTGTCAAGGCGTCGTGGCTTGGACAGCTTTGTAAACAGCGGAACGACTAGAACGGGAGACCATGCGCGCGAGCCGAGTGGCGAAGCCGCGAGCCACTCGCGTGCGTGGTCTCCCCTTCCAGTTGCTTGGGATCGCGGCTCTACGAAGCTGTCCAAGCCACGAAGGCCTTGACAAAAGGCTAACCAGACTGCGGCATACTACGCGTTTGCGTTCATGCATGTTTTCTTTTTGTTGCCAAACACCAAGATAATATCTTTTCATTTACGACCAACCGCGACTAAACCTCCATCACAATTCGGGACATTCGTGTTTCCAAAACTTAATTTTCCTGAGTTTATGATGAAAATATTCGTGTTGAAATAACTCAACATCCGGTATATTCTCTGGGTTTATTTTGTGTTTTGTCATTTCTTTCAAATCGTGAAATGGCTGAATGATCACATATTCTTTTTCAAAAAATAATAACACGCGCTTAAACGTTTATTTATCCAATCAGAAACCTACATCATTTCACAGGTTGGTGTGCAGATACAATGTGCACCTGATGTACACTTGTACACACCGCATTCACCGTTTCAATGATCCCAAGTTTTATGAACCAGCAAAGTAATAATTCTATTTATTCAAGCATCATTACCAGGCATACACACCATAATGCGCCACTGGCTGATCTCAAACTGGCCTAAACTGAATAAAACATCATTTCTACAATGTCTTCACGTCATGCAGCTTGGTAAGTTTGGTTCAATTGACATTGTTATAGGTGACACCGTTGTAAATTCATCCACCCACTTCAGACATGATATATGCGTTACACTCACTATCACTTACAGTGAACACCCAAGTCTCATCATTATGTAGAAAATGCAACTTTCAACTCCGCCCCATCAAAATTACATCTTCCTGAGACAAAACTGCCTCAGTCCCTCGCTATTACGCAACTCCGTCCACTACCGTGCACACAGCCTTTCTAGAAAACTCTAAAACCAGACATACGCTTAATAACAGGAACAGCCGCCAAATGTGAATGCAAGAACTTCACTGGCTTCTAGTACCAACAGACTAAAAAAATAAAAATAAAAAAAATAAAATAAAAAATCGCTTGAACGTGCCTATAATGACTGAGCCAATCTCTCTCATACAAATATTGGTTTAACGTCTCTATGATTATGAATTGCACAGATCAAGAAATTGTGATTCAGTATAAACTATAGACGATACTTGTTCTGCCATTGCGAAATCAGCAGTTAGCTTGGTAGGATTTGAACCCACAACCTTGTGACTGCAAGTCCTGCAGCCTAAGCACGGTGACCAATTTCAAACACTCTCATCTACCCCTCTGTACCAAGGATGTAATCGTTTTGGTTCGTTGGGTTCGTGGCTCGGTAAACAAGAAACTGCTGAAGACTTAATCATTTGTGTAGATCTATCCCTACAGTTGTTCAAATCTGATACAGATGTTTCTCTAGTAGGAATGGTGGCCAAGTGCTCCAACCACCAACGAGATAAGTCTCACTTTGAACTCAAATCTTAAAGAAATTACATGACTATTGTTTATATTTCCAGTAGCCCCAGCAGCAGCTGCATTTTTTCTATGGGTTCAATTCAGCCATTAACGATGTATGCCTCTGTGAAGGCTCTCAAGAAAATGAAATGAAAATACTTGAAGATAGTTTCTGATTAAATTGTTTATCTGACTTAACAATAAAAATGACTTAATTCAATAATATTTTCGATCGGTATTTATCAATGCTGTACACAATGCATGCCAGTTACAAAACTTACAGTACCTTTTCGTTGCAATCCTTCTTTGGATGTTTGACAGTTTCTGTGTAGAAGTATCGGGTGCATTTTCGATTTTCGTCTTCAGTTGAAGCCTCTAAAATACTGAACAAAAACATGACAGTAAATCCATAACCAATGAGCGATAAACGAGTTTCCATGGTAGTTGTTTGAAATAAACTTAACGATAGAAATTAGTTTTATTGAGAACTCCTGTTGTATTGCATCGACGACGATAGGTAAGTATTGTTCTATGGAAGAGTCACGAAGATCACGTTGTGTGCGTCCGAAAGCTTGAATCTGTCTACCAACTATTGAGGAATAAATAATGACATTTCCTTGCTAAAAAGTTGGACTCCCTGAGATGTTGTCAATTAGCTGATTTGGTGGCACATTACAGGAAGCATTGGCAGGGGCACAAGCCTATCAGTTTTGGTTCTAGAAACAAGTGATATGTTGAAGCAGGTGTATGGTTGAGCAACTGCGAGAATGATGTGGGTATATGGAATTACGAGATAGACGCCATCTACACTTCCCTCCTGCTGTCTACAAATCAATAGTAGACACCTTACTGTGCCACAGTTGCAACTTCACATATCCTTAGTGTCAAAACATATTTAGGTGATACTGATATTGACAGTTTCTTCCTAAGAAAGGATGCACAGTTTCTTCGTCTCCTTTACGGTTTAAATTTAAAATGTAAAACATTTCAAAGTTTCGAATTTCTTACTGAAAAAAACAACAACATTTTATTCAAGAGAACTATACCGAACAGCGATGAATGACATGGTCTAAATTCATAGGGGTTTCAATTACTCTTTATTGTTATTTTTCTTTTTTATTTACACAGCAATATAGAATCAAAAGTTCATTTACATCGTTGTTAATTCTGAGTAAATGAAATATATTTTGATCGGGAGCTTTAGTTAGCAGAGAAAATGTTAAACACGTTAGCTCGACGGATCTCTTTTCTTACCATAAAATGTTCACAACAAAAAATCCAGTCGCAAATCTTATCGGATTATACTTTTATGATTGGTTTCATCATAGGTTTTGTTACGGAATATTTTACTGTGCAGCTTTTTGCGGGTCTGTTAAGAGCATAGAAAAAAAACAAATAACTGTGATATAATTTACTAGAAATGCGCATCAGACAGGAATTGGGTATGTTTTCTGCTTTTTATGGTCGAGTTTTTATTACGCGCATAAAAACATAGTATCTCCCGGAAATGCCTCTGCTTTATTGACAACGTGAATAAAAATAGTTTATTTTGAGAATTTCTACAGCCGTTACTCGACATTGTTACCGGCATTAATATAGAATTGGCGGGTATTAACGTAGAGTTTAAGCCTATCGCTTCATCACAGCATGCTACGATGATCACCAGTCACAACCAATTACCTTAAACAGTGTTTCGAAACATAACTGTCGCCGTATGTTAACACGTTCTCGCACATCCATAACTGGAAGTTAGGCCTATACTGTTTGTGTTACTGTACTATCAAAAACTTAACTTTTACTTGTTAACTCAACACTAAAATGTTATTTTCGGACAACTAAACTTCAGATATCTTTTCAATTTTTGACAGGTCAGCCGTTTGGAATTTTTGCTAACTCCCCCATAAAAAAAATTCCCGAAAATGTGCTTTTTTCCAAACCGATTTGCTACCAGTTTCACTTCCCAAGCCAAATTCGACCAACTTTAAAGTCTAAATGTATTAAGTCTCCTCAAAAGTTGAAGCATGGAGCCCTCAGGTTATGTAATCACAATATATCAGTTGCGTGACCCCCCCTAAAAAAACAACAACAACAACAACAACAACAAACCCGGTATTATTCAAGAGATCTTTACCCATCTCAGGTCTGTCATTCCGATGTCTCAAAAATTTATTTTACAGATTAACAAACTGATCTTTTCCTTTATATGGAAAGGAAAAATATACAGAATCTCTCGGAAACGATATTGTCCGCAAACTAGACGAAGGCGGCCTGAACTTGGTTGACATTAAAACTCACATCAAGGATATTTAAATTACTTAACAATCCTATTAACAGGAGAATGGTCGAGGTTCTGTGAGTATCCCTACTCTCGTGGAACCAATTATCTTATCTCAATATAGGGCCTAAATACAAATGCAGCGAAATTTTGTGGAGTCAAATTATTATTATTATTATTTTTGTGGGGGGGGCGTATATGAATTGGGGGGGGGAAGTGCGACAGAAAAAGTACATCGGCGCGTCAGCGCAAACCTGTCGCGCAGCCTGTCGTAGGCTAAGACCATTGATCTCCATTATGGATCAATGGCTAAGAACCCAGACCCAAACACAACCGAAGGCGACGCGTAAAAAAAAGTCGCCGCCAAAAAGAAGAGTCGCAGATACGTACAAACATCTGCATTGGAACCATGGATGCGCCCTAATTTGTTGTTCTGACTGCGATTTGAATATTGTTAAGAATAGATACCCACACGCACAATGGTGAGCAGGGCTTGGACAGCTTGGTAGAGCGGCGATCCCAAGCGACTGGAAGGGGAGACCACGCACGCAAGTGGCGAAGCCACGAGGGACTTTTCCAACTTGTTTGCGGTTTCTAATGTTTTTCTTTATAATCTCGGTTTTTGCTACCCAAACGGTAGCAAAAGTCCAAACCAACAAGAAGCGACGGGTGTCAGCGGGTCAGTATAAATGAATAAGAGTTATGAATAATGCACATTTCATCCTCTATTAATATTTCATTAAAAAAAACCTACCGCAAACAAGTTGGAAAAGGCCCTCGCGGCTTCTCCACTCGGCTCGCACGCGTGGTCTCCCGTTCCAGTCGCTCCGCTGTTTACAAAGCTGTCCAAGCCACACCGGCCTTGACAAAAGGCTAATTGCGACCGAGACTGTCACTGATGTCCCCAATGTGTGTGCTGCAGTACTTAGCGCAACGAACCTTCCTCCATTGTAAAATGTATCAAGTGGCGATAAATCGACTGTGTATTATTGTGGTTTGCAGACATGAACAAAAGTACTTCCATTTAACAACAAAATAACTTTCAGAGACCAGAAATGTATTTTTAAAATAAATCAGAGTTTCAGTTTTGTGCATCATAATCTTGAATTTTTCACTTTATTTAAAAAGAAGCTGTCTATTATTTCTATATTCCCGCGATGTAAAAGGTGAACCCAGCAGGGTAATATATTTATATTTATATCTTTTATTTTGTTAATTTTTTATTTACTTTAAATTTTGTTATGTTTTATTGTTATTATTAACATTAGCCTATATTATTATTGTTGTTATTGTTTTTTTCTTGGGGGGGGGGAACTGACGAAATACTTTGCGCCATGGTCCTCGTCACTTTCGCACCGTTATTAAGGGACCAGTTATGACTTAGTACAAGTCATATTTATGACTTATATCTCGTATTAATTTGGCACAAGACATAATTAGGATTTATGCTAGTTTATAGTTATGAGATAAACATAATTAGGACCTTCTTTTATTTTTCTCAATACCCCTGAACGCTTCAGTTTGTTTTGGAAGCGGCAATTTGCTTAATATAGCGTGGGGTTGCGCAATTACGTATTGGGTAATCCGTACGGGGCGTCCCCATTCGCCATTCTTAACGCTTTGGCTTACATTTTCGCTTAGATCACATTCCGGACATGAACAATACAAAATAACTTACTTGACTGGAAGTATTATCACCAACAGTGACAGTTGTAGGCTAACATTGTATCTAAATCATGCAGTCTATTTCATGGGGAGCTGGCGAAATACGTCACGCCATGGTCCTCGCACCATTAAAGGGACACATAGTACAAATCACTTATGACTTGTATGTTTCGCATTAATTTGGCACAACGTAACTGTGACGTAAGCTATAAGTCATAAGTATGACTTGTAGGGTAAAGTCATAATTATGCGACAGAAGTCATAATTAGGACTTGTACTAACTCCTAGTTATGTTTTTTTCTGAATGTCCCCTTACAGCTTCCGTACTTTTGTTTTGTTAGCGGCAACTTTATTATTATAGCGTGGGGTTGCGCAATCACGTATTGGGTAATCCGCACGGGGCGTCCCCATGATGTATGGGTCAGGTTGATAGCAATTCCCCATGATTCTTAACGTTTTTCGAACATTACAGTTCATTTATTTATTTTACCGATGCTGTGTGGTGCACGAATACTGTGCAATGGCTGGTTCTACATCATAAGTCGCTATCTACTTAAGGTTTTAAATCCATGGCATGCAGAACATTAAGCCGGTGAATGTTTCCTTCCTCCATTGCCAAATTATGTTTGACATTCTGGTAAAATCTCGACAAGACCACCACGGACAAACCCAAAGAACATTGTTTTCAGCTCCAAGGTGTGACCATTCGACGATGATTGGACCATAGAGGGAAGGTATTGCACAAACATAGCAAGGAAGGTTTGCGCCGAATTCGGCGGAAGGCGGATTTTATGTGCCAGACATAATAAGAGGTAAATGTATAATAGAGAGGTTGTTTTTATTTGAAAGATGAATTTAATGGTTTGCGAAATTTTCTCTTGATAATAAATACGTCAGCAGAAACTAAAAATAACGTGAGAAGACCGAGTCAAGGCAACAGGTTTAGTACCGGGGGTAGTGATATAACATGCCATGATGAGTGGCTGGGTGAAATGGGTACAACTGACGCCACAAAAAATAATGACCACTATGGTCGTTAGTCTTAATAAAAGGTATTTGGTTTTGTTTTGTTCCTTTTCGGGGGTTAGCTTTCAATTGACACTAAACAAAACCTGCAACCTGATAACATTTTCAAAAACACGTTATTTATTCAAAGGTATTCAAAGTAGTTCCACATATCCTTTGCCAGCTAACTCTAAAGGTGCATTCCAATTTGGGACCCTGGATCGTCCAGAGCTCTTTCTGCTCATGATGAATTTGGCTGGGAGCACTTAGTGATAAGCAACAAATAGTGTGCTTGGCTTAACTTTGTGATTTACACTCGCCTCTTAGAGGTGTTCAAGACGCCAAGCCTAAATAAATGTTTTCAGGACGATTACTACTATTACCAGACTCATGCATGGACATCAAGCATGGCTGTTATGAGATGAGCTTCTGTACAGCTAAGACTTTGGCATCGCCTATATATGAATATGTATTGCCAATAACCATATAGTTTATAATTTAACGAATAACACAAAATAAATTTAGAAACAAAACAATGCTGTATAAACTGCATTATTCAAAAATACTTCAACCTGGGGTAAACAACCCCCTCCTCAACCAAAAGGTTATACCGCATTTGAAGGCCTTGTTTCAAGATAAGGCAAATGTCGACTCGTTAATCTGAAGGCCTTGTTTCAAGATAAGGCAAATGTCGACTCGTTAATCTGAAGGCCTTGTTTCAAGATAAGGCAAATGTCGACTCGTTAATCTGAAGGCCTTGTTTCAAGATAAGGCAAATGTCGACTCGTTAATCAAGTTGTGCAGATTTGTAGAAAGTTGAGTGTGGTAGGCCTACCCCTCGAAGTACCCATATGAACTTGAAGTAACGAAACGAATTCTTATGATGTCCAAAACATTATAACTAACGAAACATAGACCTACAGTGAACAGTCTTTTACTTTACTGGTGGGTCATACTTTAGTAATGACCCATGTAGTTTTAATCCGAAAGTCTTCATAGATGGTAATACTAGTAATCATCCCGTGAAATAATTTTGTCAGAAGTGCACCTGTTGAATAGAGAGGGGAAAAAGTATGTCGAAAAATTTGAATCTCAACTGAGATAGCCTATGGACAAGTTTTGGAAATACCGTGGTGTCTGTTTCAATTCTGTACAACAGCCAGAGATGTGGTTGGTACCCGCTGTCACCTCGCTATGAAGTGAATGGATTCGACCTTCTTGACAGTTTTGATGTTGTTTTCCCAAGGCACTGCAGCTACGTTGATAAGCGATGATCCTACCTTTATCTTTTTACCTGTCCTTACTGCCGTCATAATACTGTCATGAGCTTCTCACACGTGCAAATCTTATACGGGTAGAAAGTTTATGGGCGCATTTCTGATACTTGGAACAATTCCTCGATTATCCTATCCGGATAATTACAGCAATTAAAATTGCTTGCATTTCTTTCTAAATGATTTATATGGGGCCCCAAAGTCGTGACTACTGACGCACATATTCAGGACAAATTTGACAATTAAAAAATGCGCCCTCATTCGACCATAATGTAGCAAAAATTGACGACTTGTGCACAAGTAGTGAATATTGACGATAATATTTAAGGCAAAATTCACGACTGGGCTGCATATCGTGAATTTTGACAACAATTCATGACAAATTCACAACTATAGTGCCACACGTCGTTAATTTAGATGCCAATTTCACGACTAAATAATAATACGACTTGGGCTAAAGTCGCGAACCCAACGAGCCGTAAAATGGATGTTTTCCAGCGAATTTTCGAAACCACGACTCATGCTTGGGCCATCACACGACGGATTCAAAATCAACCCAGTTCAGTAGTCTATACCAAAGATTATAGAGCGCCGAAGGCGCAAGATGCGGAACTGAAGCTTTATCTATTGTTGGAACATGAAATACGCATGGGCGCCATTTCAGCAAGTGAATGTTTTGTTTCCCATTGATAGGAACGGTCATTGTCTGCACTGATCTGCACTGATCTACTGTTGTATCAAAAGAGTTACTTGCCGAAATGGCGTCCAGTGGGATTTCACATTTCAGCCAGAGTTCCGCATCTTGCGCCTTCGGCGCTCTATAATCTTTGGTCTATACGCGGGCGCTGCCAAAATGCATGTATTGTACTGAGATTCACACTGACTCATGCAAGCATGAGTGTGTACTTGTATGCACTTTTAGGCAGCATTCAGCTGAACTTGCACAGCCAAATGGTAAGGAACTTTAGTTGTAGTGAAGGGCGAACTTGGCTGGTTATTCATCCAGGGGCGCACGTCCGATTGGCGGCTGATTTGACTATAGTCTGCAATAACAAGTGTCTTCCTGGTACCATTATGCAAAAGAAGTCAACCTGAATTTCCCTGAACCCGGGGGCTGAGTACAGGGACCTTAATCGGTAGGCTGCTTTTTTGTAATTATCTGTGTACTTTACCAGTCATGTGCAAAAGTCATATTATTATCACGACTGCATCAATACCGCCCATGCAAAGCATGTAAATTTGCATGGACGGGCCAAATCTGCGTGTGAGCTGACGCTGTCAATTATAGGGACACATTTCAAACTCCGCCCAGTATTATTGTTATTGCTATCCATATAGTTTATAAAGGAACGTGCACCATTGGCCCCTGCATCGGAATAATAAAACAACTATCCAAAGTTCTGGTTCTGTTTGTTCGGTGAATCCAGCACCGGGAAACCCCTATTCTGGTAGTTTGCCACCTGGCTGAGGTAGAAATCTGCAAACTTCGATTGATTATTTCTCACTGAAATGTACACAGTATATTTAGGACGAGTAGTTTGAGCATGGTTTGAGGGACCCAGCTTCTAAATTTCTAGCAACATTATATTGCTCTGAAAAAGTAATACAAAGGTTGTAGTCCGCCAACCAACCATGCAGGAGCAACGAAGTTGGCCATTAGGCTTAGTCGTCACCTGCTTTATGAGCTGTGGAATTGTCGGCATGATCGTAGTCGTAAATCAGTCGTCAAGCGAAATCCGTAATTTACAGTCTGTCCTGAAAGTTCAAGAAACAAGAATTAACCTTCTTGAAATACAAAATACAAACCTGCATCTGGTGCTGGAGAATATACAATGGAAATTGAATACAAAGGAACAACATCCAATTACGACTGATCTTGATGACGGTCTCAGTAGGCAATCTAGTACCAGTGATTTGCCTACTAACTCGGTTAACCAGCATGGAGCACTTGATGCAGAAGTACTTGGAGAAAGAAAGGCTAAGGGTGACGATGGCGCCTTGGCAGACGCAGACTATGAGGTCAGTTGCGCAAGGTATTACCCATATCACGTTACTTTGGGTGTTTTAATTTTATGGTTGTGTTGATTAGCGTTCTCTTATTTTGTCAGGAAAGAGCAAGATCAGACGAAAAGGAAGATTTTCATATTCGCAATCGCAACTTCCGATCTACCCGGAACCAACGCAATCAAGGTAATGTTAACCATCTTGCTTAGTTTGCTCAGTGCTAAAATAATGGTACTGCCAAGCTTGTATTATTCTACATATATTTAAGCGTGCATTAAAACGTGCCTTTGTCGTTCCTTTGTATTACAGAAGGACGAAAAGCTTGCAAAAGATGCAAAGGTATGCACAAGTTTTAAAGTGTATCTTTAATGAGAAACAAAATTAGTTAAGAAATGTATTGATTGAAATGTGCTTTAATGTCCTCATTATATTTTCATTTCAGGTCGCAAAGGTGAAAAGGGTGAAGCCGGACGTGCGTCTTATGGAGGGGAAAAGGGAGAGAAAGGTGAACGAGGACGCAATGGTGAGAAGCCTAGTACAAACAACGATATGGGGGCATCATTGACAAGATGGGCTTAGCTAGTTGTGGAGATGGCAAGTCTGGGTTAAGATGTTTAGATGAGTCAACGCAGAATCTAGGCATTTGCCACTGGGTTGAGGTCTTGGCAGTTTACTGAAAATGTTATCTGTTCATACATAAATTGCTCCTTCCTGATTTTATTCCTGAATAGAATAACTTTTCATGCACCTGTTACTTTTGTTATTTGTTTTTATCTGTAGGTCACGTTGGAGAACGAGGTATGTTCACATGTACATCGGCCCGGTAGTTTCTAGCCAATGCGGCCGCATTCCGTTAGTTTATGGTCTTACCTGAAATTAAATCTCTACCTTCTCCTAAAATGGCCGGTTTTATCCAGCGTTCACTTCTCCAAAAGGACAAAATGTGAGTTCGGTTAAGTGAAGGTTCGTAATGAAAATTCGGAAAAGCTCGAAATTGTGTCGCGGACTTAAATCATTTCTCATGCTCCAAATCATTTCTTGTGCTATGAGCATATAGGCCAAAGATGCCAATGCATTTCTATGTACACTTGCAGTAGAAAAGCTAGTCAGTGTCACTAGTTCCTTTTGAATTTCTGAGAAGACATTCCTTTGCATTTAATAGCGTCTCACATAAGCGTACAAACACATGAGACATTTATAATTGGCATTGCAGGACCTCCTGGGGAATGTGAACATTACACCACGACTGACTCCACTGCTCGTCAGAGCACACAGGTAATTAAGACACATCTTATGATTCAAATTGTAAGGCGTTCATTACACAATGTTAAATGGGCGGGAGGATTGCTCAGAAATGTGTTATTGCACACGTCAGATTCTCTTGCCAAAACTCACCCATTTCATCGTTCAACAACGATTCTTACAACAAACTTAACCCTGAGAACATCTCGAGTCTTTGTAGAATGTGAAATCCAAGTGCTATCATTTAAAGAGCGGCTCTAAGATGCTCTAAATTTTCAAATTATTACCTTGGTATGGCCGAGTAGACATCGTACAATGTATATACCAGTTAGTAATAACTGTTTTACACTTGAAATTTGCATTTAGTTTTAAAGAATTTAAGTCGAAAATGTACCTCTTCGCGCGTTTTCAGCCGAAAGCCTATAACAGCTTATCTATTATAATGATATGCATTATGACCCCTTGACGTCACTGGCTGTGTGTTTGCAGCACATAAACATTAACGGCACTTTGCTTGGAAAACAAAACAAAATCAAGAAGCAACAAATCTTACATTATACCGTAAAATAATCTTCCTTTCCATCCAGGGTATCATCCTATGTGTCATTTTTGTGAAATGAAAGCCTACACGTTAGGTAGTATTTCGTAAACAGGCTAAAATTTCCAAAGAACTTTGCTCCGCGGCTCGCAGACCATGATGTCGACGGAATTCGCGCGGGCACCAGCGATGATGATTATTGCAATTTGGGGGAATAACCACTTCTCCCAAGCATGCGCAGACACGTAAAGTCTCTATTTTTATATCACGTGACCGTGTAGCCGGCACAGGCTTAGCCCGTATGTCGTGTATTTGTACATGTTTGGGTTGAACGCTTGACGCCTGTAGATCGATATATACTAAAAAACAAGCCGAGCTGCGAAATCGCAGAAAATACAATCCCCAAATCAGAAATCTGTTCAAAATTGAATTTTTGATTATGTACATGTTTGATCGTTTTTTATAGAGTCACATTCACGGCCGTGTTGATTGCAAATGGTGAAGTTTGGGGATGTATTTGCGTCAGCTCCACTGTTATAGGCAGGTCCAAATTAATTCAACTAGCCCTGCTGACGCCACGAGTCCTTTGTTACATGGTTTGTTTGACCTCGCGTTTTTTTGAGTTTTTTTGCAGTGAGTGTTTCGGAGGAAAACATTTTTGCCCTGTATAAGTGTGAGGTAAGGGACCCAAAATGTATTTTTTTCATTTCCTGTGGACTTTATCTAATATATCTAATCAAAAACTAAATATTTCAGAGCATCTTGGGCCGAACTTTAAACGGGTAGCGATTTCTTTTATTTGGGAATGCTTTTTAAACTTGTTAAAAATGTGTTTGTTTATCATTTAAATGTAACTTTGATATTTGTACACCTCTGAATATTTTTGTAATTATCAATAAAAAAATTAGGCCCGAACCTTAAGGTTTTGAAAAACTAGAAACACTCCTGCCGTTGACGGCGTGCGTCAGAATGATAATACTTTGACGTCATGTGTGGGAGTTTTCTTTGTTTTTAATACCTCCATGCTGCAACAAAGCGGCTATACAAAACAGAGCTCCCACATATATTATGACGTAACATGAGTGATGACGTAACAGGGCTTTTCGCGAATCTTTCTGAAAAGCATCAGAGAAGGGTATTCAAAATGAGTGTTTTTTACACAATTAAAAACTGTTAAATCTCATGTGAACTCAATTTCTTTATTGATTAAAAGCATTTTAAATGAATTTTAGCAAAGATGACTAACTTGTTACCGTTTTCGTTCAAGTATATCTTTACCTTTTCTTGCATAACCATCAACGAACAGCTAGCTCAATGCAACTCAATGCAAATTTTGGGCTGCTATGTTCAGGGACCTTAATCGGTGGTTAATCGGTGGGCCGCTTTTTTTAATGTATCTGAGGTCGCAGGCTGTGTTTTAGCTTAATCCAGTAACAAGGGGTAGGTACCATACTATTTGGTGCTACTGCGAGAATCGTCGGTGTCTAATCTCTGCTTTCCTCAACACTTGCACTAAAAAAGACAAAGGGGCTTGAAATGCATATGCTCGTTCGTCAGTCCGACTGGATCCTGAGCCCCTGGAATCTGGCTTCCATGCTACATACCGAGGAATCTGATGGTTTGGTCTGGAGGCAAACGGGTCTCGTGTGGGATGATATTGTAATCTGCAATGCAATTGTCTATTCCTGGGACATGGTATGCAGATCGCTAGGTGAGAGCATGATGAGAGAGGCTGGGGTGTGGGTCCATATGTCATTGCCGTAGAATTGTCCAGCAGCAAACACATCATCGACATCACATGGCAATCATCCTGTCCACTGATATCTGGCGCACAATGAGATATGATTGGTTTGATCGGTTTTTTTTTGTGAATTTCAGGTGGGACCACTTGAAACTCCAATAACTGGCCCTCCCATTCGAACCTCTCTGACCAAGTCGGGATCATGAAATAGGCATCATTCAGATCGAGGGGGACCATCCAATCGTCTTTCTGAATCAACTGTTTAACCATGCTCACTGATTCCATTGTCTCTGGTTGTGCTCATTTCCTTTCTGTTCAGAACGAAAAGAATCATAACTGGCCAAATCTCCAATGTCTTGAAGAGCTGTGATATTTATTCCGGTTGTTTCTGTTCCGACTAAGACTTTGTCTTTGTTGTAGTTGGAAGATTTCTTGAAAGGACTGCTTTTATCTTATAGGAGTTACTTTCTGCTACTTTACGCGACGTACTTTTCACAAGTGTTTGCATCACTTTAATGAGCTTATCCTCCTCTTCGACTTTCAGAGCCGGTTAAAGGAGTCACATCTGTTGCATGAATGAACCCAACAGAATACCCGAGAACGTCAAAAGAGGTTTTTTTCTTCTTGAAACTCCTCAGGCATATCTTGGATCTTTTATTCCGCTGTCATTAGCGGTAACGGAATAGAGGCGCGGTTTCAGTCCTTCCAGTAACTCATCTTTTTTCTTCTTCTTTTTTTTCTTCTTTTTTTTTTTGCGCAATGGCACGTGTTCTCTCTGTTGCTTCCACCAGTCGAGTACTTCTGACTCGAACAAAGTCCCTTTAATTTCTTCATGTGGGTTAGGCAGTTTCGAAGTAGGGTTTAGATGATCTTTCCCTGGAACTTTTACCAAGCCGTCATCAGCACTCACTTCTTCTTAATTCATGTTTCTTGTACTTACCGACAATATATCGTCTTAGGCCTGCGCTAAACGTCGCACTTTTGCCATGTCGAACTCAAATGATTTTCCAACGGTATAAGAGTTCGGCACTTAAATCGAATCGGTGACAAACGTCGAATTTAGTCAAATAGTTTGCCGCACTTAAAGAAATTCAAAATGGCGACGCGGGAGGAAATTGCAAAAGAGTTATGTTTCATAATGGCACTTCGAGCTGACACTTTTTTCTTTTCTTTTTTTATTATTGAAAAAATAATTGTTGCCAAGCTTAAATGTCGTCATTTCTATTACAACCGTTGATGAGTGGCGTTCATCGTATTTTATTTCAAAGTGACAAACAAAATCGATTATAATTCCGAAATTTACAGAATATTATGTTTGTTCAGTGTTTCCCATCCCCTCCGTATCAGCTACGGTACGGACAAGGAGAACGGTCACATTAAGAACAATACACATAAAACGCATTTCAAAAGCTTTGCGCATGCGTATTCCCAAAGGGAGTCACCCGACTGAGAGTTCAATTCGATTCGACACGACAAGAACGCGACGTTTGTCACCACGTCGCAAAATTGTCTTATTATTTGAGTTCGACACGGCAAAAGTGCGACGTTTAGCGCAGGCCTTACTCTTACTCTTTGGGGAACCGGGGCAGAAGAAAGATCTGGAGCCTGCTTCTTTTGGGGTTACCAATCGTTGTTTCTCGTTCATATGAAACTGCTTAGGCACTTTTATTTGCCATAGGGCTGGTGTACCCATTCGATTTGGTTATCTTATACTCTGTGGGGAACCGAGTGCAGAAGAAAGATCTGAAGACTGTTTCGCCCATGACGACTATCACAGGTGAGCTATACTTGACGAAGAACTGGAGTATCTTCCTGTGGGGTCTCAATCTTGAACAAGATCTGGATCGCGAACTCCTTATGTCTCGCAAGGTGTCCTGTGACATCAGTTTTTGTTGCATGCATAACAGATATCATAATTGCTGATTCTCTGTCGGCCTCTGAACAGAGCTTACAGATTCGCCTCTAGGTCCAGACTGATGGTAGACTCGGGCAAAGTTATCTTGATCAGAAAGCGTCTGACTCTCTCTTGGATATTGCCCACGAACCTTAGAATTTAGGCGTGGATCGACGACTCTCATGATCACTATCACGACTCAAAATAATTATGAAGGACTGGAGTACGGCCTTTTCCTTCATCAAGACACATCGATTGGAAGCGAAAATCAGACCTGTGGCTAACATCGGTAAACTTGTGACATTTTTACCATCGTGCATTTGGCCACCATCGGCTACTGTGTCAAATTATTAAAAGATCCTGAATTATCACTGTACCTTTCGTCTTCCACTGAAGACATGTTCTTGTTTTCCGCCGAAAAGGGAAAGTATTCTCCGCCAAACTCAAACAAGTGCAGCGTTCATGTTTTATAGCGTTGTGCATCGGTGGTAGTCAGACAAGAACGCCCATTAATTCGAGCCGTTCATATTGTTATACCAGGGTATTATATTGTGAATTTTATTGGTCGAGAACCAATCACGTGATGCACTTTACAAAGACGCCCGATGGGTCAGGGGAACATGAGCGATGTACACACGGGGTACATGACCTTGATCTTGCCCATCGTTGGTAGACGAAATAATTTCACTGCCATTACCATCTTTATAACAAAAGGCTTTTGGATAGAAATTACATTAATTTCTTTTTGGGGTCATTGCCAACTACCCTACATAGTATACCTAGACGTCAAGGTACCACTAAGCTGCTGCCATACAACAAAATAATGTAGAATATAATTATATCACATTATAATGTTGGTTCCCCCTGCAATCCATCACAACAAAATGTGATGTACATGGGTTGTGTACACCCTCGGGGGCAAAAGGCCCCTCGGCTTCCCCTCGTCGGTTGCCATTTGCCTGTGTGTGTATATTATATATACATGTATATGGGGGTGGGTGTGTTTGTTTGTTTGGATGGGGTTTTTTGGGGGTGTGGCAGGGGGTATTTGCAGGGGGTGGAATTTTTTGGTCATGGGAGACCCCTCCCAACCCAGAATCCGCTATGCACCCAAAGACGGTTACTGTACACACCCAGGCTGTCATGATGGGCCGTCGATTTATTGGGGATAAAGCAAAATCTCGTCTTATCACAATTTCGTAGGGTCGCCGTTTGGTTGTTGTCAACATATAATTTTTATATGCGTTGTTGACAGCGGGTACCAACCGCGTCTCTGCCTGTATTAAGGGCAGCATTCAAAAGGACACCCTCGAAATTAACAAAAGTTGCCTGCAGACGATCTTTGGAGAATCACATTAATTTTTCGATGTACTTTTATTGATTTCAATCAACAGGGGCACTCACAGGATTCTTAGTGCCATTACCTCTTTATAACATCATAGGCTTTCGGATAAAAATGACATAATTTCTTTAGCGATATCCACTTTAGTGTGCACCTAATAGTTTCGTGTCCTGGTGTATGTATAGGGCACAGAACAGTTTGTATGGTCAGCTGAACGGCAAACAGCGTTACTTACGGCACATTTTGAGGGAGGCAGGCTTGCTACCATCGATACTGGTGAAAGTAAGTCGATTGCAAACGTGTGTCACCCAAGGTCATTCTTTTCGAGAACGTGACAATCGACGGCCCATCGTGCTGGTTTGCATACAGGGCCCAATGTCAGCTCTGCTTACCGTAAGCAAAGAATCAGCGCTTACGGAAGCAGGGAATTCCGTGCTTATGTCAAGCGTATTTTACGGGTTAGCAGTGATTTTTTGCTTGTGCGTGCTCGTACTCCACGTTACAAGGCATTCTTCGCTTACACAGCTAGTGCAGAAATGCGGTGCTTGCAAAGTATATAGGAGAATGGTGACCGTAAGTGCAGAATTCGGCGGTAAGCAGAGCCATGAAATTGGGCCCAGATCGTAAACCGTGAACATCATGATTATAATTCGTATATAGTTAGCAACACATGGGTTTTTAGTGTAGCTGAGGCGAAGTGGGTGACCCTGTTTGCTCGAGCATGCTTTTAACCTGACACACATCATTTGATGGATCTCAATGATGCAAGAAGATAAGCCTGTTCAGAAAACATTATATTGGAATCGTATGCCTCTCTGTGAGCTTTTCCTGAGCACGAATAGTGAATATTTAGTATTGAGATGTTTGCGGTCTTTGTAGAATGATGGCCTTGGTGCTGACACACAGTTCATGTTTATTTATAATAGTAACTAATTGTATAATGTTTAAAACCCTATAGCCCCATCAATTCTCAGTGATACTCTCTGCTCATTTTGAAGGAGATGTTGAATCCCCTGCAATCATAACAAGTAAGTTTGTATAAAATCGTTTAAAGACCAAGTGCATGACTGTTATTTTTTTTTTTTGGGGGGGGGTGTAATCGGATAATGTTCAACCTGAAATAATGATCACTGCTTAATACAACTAAAATGCTCTGTGGAGAGCTAGAGAGGAAACGTATTTCGTTTTAAGTATTTTCAAAGCCAAGGAAATAACATTTGAATATTCCACAACTAGTTGTTTATTTCCATGGCCGGTATCGAAAGTAACCTGGTAAAAACCGGGCACAGAATACCTGACTAAACATAAAACAGGTTTTCTTTTCGACAACATGACCACCGAGTTTGATAAAACTTTCACATATTATTGTTTGAATGGCGATTTTATTGAACAAAAAAGGAAGATAATTTTACGGAGCCCCTAAAGGGACAGGTCAAAATACATTAAAAGGTAAAAAAAAAATATTATTTCATTCCCTCGAATATCATTGAATTCCCTCAAAATATTATTTCGTTACCGGCAAAATATCATTTCCTTCTCACGAAATAATATGATATTTCATTCCCTCGGTTTTCATCAATTCCAAGTGTTTGCATTTAATTGGTTTCTAAGTTTTATGTTTAAAGTCTAAACACATAACCAGGCACGCACAGCGCGTGTGGTCATAATTACGTCAAGGCCTTCAGTGCTTAGACAGTTGTGTAGCTGCGGAGCGACTGGAACCGGAGACTACACGCCCAAGTGGCTTCGCCAATCGCACACTTGGTCTACACAACTTTGTTTGAGCTACGAAGGCCTTGACGAAAGCCTACATCTGATTGGCAACCAGCTTATAGTGTGAACAACATGTTTTGTTGATATATTTTGTTAAAATGTTGTCAGACAATGAAAGTTGCAGAAAAGTGTGGTATGACAAAACTTGATGGGAATGAGGCGTTTACTCTGATTGAATAACTGTATCTCAAAATGCACAAAAGTCACATTGGGACAAAATGAAATAATGGCAGATCCAATGCAAATCAAGCTAATGAATGGCCATAGGGCCTATGGTATCAATAAAAAGAAGCCTGGAAAATGAGTTTCGTTCCGAACCCCGTGGGTCTACTTTTTAAAGGTATATATTGTAGACATATTAAACACTATACTAACAAAATATCCAGGCAAATTTTCTCAAAATATAAAGTTTGCTAAAATCGTTGTTGGGCGCAATCTTTGAAAACGCACTTTGCAAACTAAGGTCTCAGCCGCACACACAAATAAAAAATGCGCGGCTGAGACACGGAATTGAACATGGGCAGCGCGCCGTATCGATACCTCTTGTCACTAACCCCTAGAAGGGAAGTGCTGAAAGTCATGCTTCCAGGGGTTACGATCGAGCAAGGTGAACGACAAAGATCGAGTGGTGTTCAAAGTTTGCTCTCGAGCTACCCTGCGCAAATATTAACACAATGCAAGGAAACATAATGCGTGCAGCGCAAAAATTAAAAAATAAAAACAAAGGTAAATTGTCTTTTTCAAAGATTGCGTTCGCGTCTACATGATTCTCACTCGACACGGGGAGAAATAAGCTACACAGGCCTTACAAATATTGTAAGCCTTTTGGACATTTTAAGTGCGTTCCTGTCCTTATTTCTTTGCATGTCCTTGAAAAAACTTTCTCTAATTCAAAAAATAAAAACCATTCTTATAGGACTATATAGCGCATGAGGTCCATATGCACTATGATGCGTATCATACTATCAAAATATAGCCTAGGCTGTGTTTTTCGTGATCTCTCACATGATCTCATCTCATGACGTGCTTGCACACGGCCTCACGTATGATTTCACTCTTCCCGCAAAATTATAACACATTAATTTGTAATAAATTGTGCTTTCTCAGCTTTGACAGATTTTAAGTGAACAAAAACACTTGTGATTTATCACGGAGTCTTCCTCACTTGACCGAGGCATGGGCGCCGCCATGTTTGTTTTGGGCGTCACATAACCTATGACCTAGGTTGTGATTGGCGAATTTGAATCACACGGTGTCTTTGCGCAGGTATTTCAAACAAAATGTAACGAGCCGACGTGTCACAACCGTAAACAGTGCTCGGTCGCTGTCGATTATCTACAGTGCAATGTTTGGTCGATAGTTCCTCAAATTTAACTGGCGTTTTTGTGGAGAATTTTTCGGAATCGTAATCTCCAGCAATTACTCTGTTATAAACCGCAGAGATCTCTTAGACCCACGGGGTCAGAACGGGACGAGAAGATACAGCATGGCCTATATAAAGTCATCTGATGAGGGACTGATAATGTCTTCGTTGTTATAAAGAGATAGTCAGTTCCGTTTTCTAGCTTTATAGACAAGATTCGCTACCACTCCGATGAGTTGCTGAAAGGATTATTTTAACTGAACGTTCCATGATTGTACTGGTGAAAATTTGACCCGTAAAATATAAGTTAAGATGCTCGGAACAATAATGGATCATTACTCAGGTTTTTTCTGGCAAACGCTCGTTCACAAAAAGTGGCAGAGCGGAGCATGATTTACCTACAAAGTGTTCTTTGCAGTATTGATCCTTCCTGTTCAAAATTAAAGGTTCGACTTTACTAAACCAAGGAAGTTGTGCGTCAGTGTTAATTTTATCTTTTTTTCTATCAACAATTTGAAATACTTTTTTCCATACCTTTTCTGTAGATGTGTCGCAATGTGGGTAAAAACTGACGTTATTTAAAATGCCTGATCGGGCATTTTAACATTACGTTTTCAAGCACAGGCCTATAGACAAACCTGGGGATCAGGTTGGCTCAGCGGTTTCTTTCCCTGGTGCCTTTCACCTCTGTGTGAACCCCGGTTAAAATCCCGCCTTAGACCGGAGCCTTGACTGCATGGATTGGGTTTTCAGTCCTACCTGATTGCGTGGGTTTCTCCATTTGGGGTTCTCCTCCCACATCTAAACTTTAGAACTAAACACTTCTTCCGTTTCCTGGTCACCATCCTGTTATTGGCGCTTGCGCTGTTGGATGTGTTGAAATTAATCAAACAAATAAACAAATCAACCTATACAAAAAGTGAAGCCATTCTGCATTGTTTTCAAGTAACTTCCCACGTGTTATTTTACCTTGAATTTAAACACTATGAAAACTAATAATGTCCCATCCCAATTTGCTTCGCGGGGCAAACCGATCATAATACCCTCCCCATACCAGAGATCTGACATTTGAGGGAGTAATTGGACATTGACTGAATTATTGTCTTTCTATTCGTTTTAGGGCGGGATCCAATAAACAGGGGATATGTCGACTTAAGTGAAATCGATGGTATGTTGCTTTTATTTTTCAGTGTTTATCATTTTCAGTTTGTGGCTAGATTAATAAATTCATCGTGCAACTTCCCCAAGAGGATGTTTTGTTTTTGTTTGTCTGTTTGTTGTTGGGGTTTTTTTCTAGAGTGTTTCCTGCCCTTGAGGTTATAATACAGCACCTCTCAGTGTCACACTAGCAATTATAATACAGCACCTCTCAGTGTCACACTAGCAATTATAATACAGCACCTTTCAGTGTCACACTAGCAATTATAATACAGCACCTTTCAGTGTCACACTAGCAATTATAATACAGCACCTCTCAGTGTCACACTAGCAATGTTCGGCGACTGATCAAAACGTCAACCTACAACAATTTTTTCACATTCATTTCTCAAAATTAATTAAAATATACATAGGACTTTTTTTTTCAAAATGTATTGTTTTTATAAAGTGGCTCTGATTGTTAAACAAACATTTTTGTCATTTTTTGTCTTAAAAAAAAAATTAAAGATAAAAACAGTTTTTTTTTGAAATCCGCTCGGAATTTTGCAGAAAACCTTTTAACTAATGACAGATTTGCGTCAGTTTCCACAACGAGTTACAAATTAAGAGCAGCAGTTCATGGTTTCTGCTACCGGTCATGTTCATAAAGCCATGACACAGTCTGGTGATGATGTGCGTAAACGCATCAGAACAACATAATGCCCTTGGATTTCAGGTCAACCGATAAGTATTTGCGCGACAACAGTGTACTATAAATAACTTGTTGTTCGTGATTAACATAACACTATGCCATATCCAGGTACGGTATCGTAACTCATACAATTTTACCATTTCGGGAATCCCCCAAATCACGCAACGCAATGTGAAGCTGGACCACGGCCAAGTGGTGTTGTTGAAGGTATTATTACGGAAACAGTCCAATGTATGTGTGTATGTATGTACATTGTTACATGGTTCTGTTTTCGCAATGATCAGTGATTGAGGACAGTGTAATCTAATGGTGTAACACACAATGCACAAATTCTGATAAGCAAGGGCTGACAGAGTCGTTGCTTCTGAAGGTTAAACCCTGATTGTATGTTTTTTATGTACGAGACACGATGACGAAATCGGCGTGGAATTTGTTTTGAGGCTTTAACTTTAAGACTGTAAGACATAATAGCTTCAGATGTGTTATAATATATAGGCCTACATTTTGTTTACTTCGATCAATCCTGGGTGATTTCCTTCATCCATAGATCAAATCGCTCAACAAACCTGGCACTATTTCAATTCGTTGATAAGATGACCTCTGTTACAAACCCTTTGGAACAATTGATAATTGTATCAGGCCTATTCTCGTTGCAATCCCAATGAAATCTTTTTATTTTTGCATACTATTACCACGGAAGCGTTAAATGGACATTGAGAAAGAAAAATTTATTACGACTTATATCTCATGATTTGGACTAATAATACATGTACTTATGAATATGAGATATAGCTCAAGATACACTCATAAATATAACTTGTAGGCCCTATATGTCATAAATACGATGACTTAATTAATTTGGCACTCGAGTCATATTTATGAGTTTTGTAGTTCTATGAGAGTAAGTCAGATTATGACTTACTCTAGTTCATATGGGACATAACGGTTGTAGTTATTTACTTTTCTTTCTTTCTGAATGTCCCTTTCAGTCCGTCGACCTCGTAGTCTATATAGGTGTCAGCCATTAGACAGATTTGAAAGCCATGTAAAAAGGGCCACAGTGTAACAATTGTGACTTTGGGTTGTTGACTTCCAACTTAAAGTAATTTGGATGACATTGAACCGGGGAAAATTGTCAAATTTGCTGAGAGGTGCACATATAACCATTGTTTCAAGATTGATGCTCGGAGGTTTGGAAAAATCTGTCCCCATTCGTAATGCGTATTAACGAAGAGCTATAAACGTCAACCCTTCGCCATATTGAATCATTTAATTTTGCCTTAGTTTTGATCGCCTGCACACAATCCCTTCCTTGTCCAGCTTACTATGATTGAGAACCAAGTTTACTAGCAGTTTAATTTTTCCTCACTGCACAGTCCTTGGCTGTGCCAACTTGGAGGTCTAAAGTATAACCCTTGGGCTCCTTTTAAGATTCGAAGATTGATACACATTTGTATCAATTATTACCAATTTGTGGAGATTTTAAGGGTCTGGATTTTAAGGTAACAAGTCCTTATTCAAGCCTGAGGACTGGCCAGTATAGTTAAGGTTGTAGAGAAATAAGTATGAGAGGATTATTTAGGTCAACTGATGGGAAAGGGTTGGGGTTTGGGTTAGGGTTCGGGTTAGAGTTAGGATGATGGTCAGTGTTTGGAGGACTGGCGGGATTAGAGTCAGAATCGGGATTTTGAGTTTGGGTCAGGTTCAAAATCAGGTTTACTAAATAATTAGTAGGAGAGATGGCCTTAGCTTTCGATCCAATCCGGACCTTCGTCAGAGGCATAAACAAGAACAAACACAAACATCCATTTATAGCAACCAACAAAATATATATATAACCCGCTCTCTCTGCAGGTTCCTCTTGCCTAGTTTAAACTTCTTACACTGATTCTTTTATTCTATAATTACTTTTATCTTACCTCTTATTGTTAGTTCCATTATCTTATGCAGCTTGCCCTCTATACCTACCCTTTCACACTTCCCGCATTGTACAGTTGTAATGCCTACAATGCGGTACCACCTTTATGGTCCAGTGATCCAGTCTTTCATGCTGACCATCCTCTGTCCTCACTTCTTTACTCTGGTTCTGATTAGCCACCCCTTTGTTTTTGATAAATTTACAACTCTGATTGGCTATATTTTCCCGCTTTTTTCTGGATACTCTCCCTTAATCCTTTGCTCCTCTTTTTGCTATAAATGGATATGTTTGTGTTTGTTCTTGTTTATGCCTCTGACGAAGGTCCGGTTTGGATCGAAAGCTAAAGGCCATCTCCCCTACTAATTTTATATATGTATTTATAGCAAAAAGAGAAGCTAATATATATAATGTAAATTGATTTTTTCTTTCTTGGCTAAGTTTATTTACTATTTGTAATAACTATTATTTACTTACTTTATCCACCTCGTCAGAGGGTTTTACATGATGGGGTTAAGACAATTCTGCTTAAAATAAAACCGTAGGGATTTAAATACAGACAGAACATCCCCACTATATATAAACAGTGGGACGAGTGCTTTCCTTCCCCCCCCCCATCCTTATTAAACAAATGCCTCCAATAGCAAGCTTCTTAACTACTCATCAGTCGTCTAGAATTGGCAGAACCTCGCGCTGGGAAGCGTATTGCAGCTCTTTACGCCATGCACTAATAATTAAATTACAGGGTTCGATTTCACTTAGCACAAAGATACACATTACCGTAATCTTTGCTTAGCATACACAGTTAAGACAACTCGTATACCTCTTTGTGAAATCGACCCCTGGTTTTCCTAAATTAACAAAACGATTCATATACAGGCATCTTCATTTACTAAGAAACTACACCTTAAAAGTTCTTTCACAGAACGGTTACTCAACATGATCATGTAACATCCCTCAAACATTAATAGGTTAAAGGTTAATAGTTAAATTACTTGAGCGAAATTTCTTTTAACGGGAATGCTATTTAAACTTGGGTATAATGTGTTTGTTTTTCATTTAAATGTAACTTTGATATTTGCACATTTTTTTAATTTTTCGTAATTATCGATCAAAAAAAATAGGTTTTGAAAGACTAGAAACGCTTCTTCCGTTGACAGCAAGCGTCAAAATGACAATACTTTGACGTCATGAGTGTGAGTTCACTTTGTTATACCTTCATGCTGCAACAAAGCAGCTATACAAAAATGGAGCTCCCACGTAAGACGTAACATGAGTGGTGAAGTAACATGGCTTCTTGCGAATCTTTCTGAAAAGTAGAAGGGCATTTAAAATTATTGTTTTTACACAATTAAAATTATTCAATCTCATGTGAACTCAATTTCCTTATTGATGGCAAAACATTTAAAATAAATTTCAGCAAAGATCGCTTGTTGCCGTTTTCGTTCAAGTAGGTCTTTAATAATACTTCAAAAAACACACTTCGTTCCTATCCTGTACTAGACAAGTCGGTGTTTGTCATTGTGACAGCGTAACGGCTCTGATTCGACATTCGCGATAATGCTGCTCTCTCGCAGGACTACTGGCTCTCGACTACCATTATTGAATGTGGCCGTATTCCCGAGAGCAGAATTCTGTCGGGGAGCCTTGCAAGAGAGCAGCATATATCGAGAGGGTCACGTGATGAGAGCCGTTATATCGCGACAAAGGTTGTATATATGAAATGATGTTATTTGATTGAATCATTCCCATCTGTGACGTGAGTCGGCAGTGTGCCTATAATGAAGAATCAATGAGCTCTCATAACATTATTGACAAAGTTTATTGTCAAAGTGTTTGGAAATTAATATGTTTCTTAACTTGATTACTAATTTAAAGGTGGTTGGGTGCCCTACTGGAAGTATGCTGATTGGATGGACACCGACGTAAAGTCACGATTTGTCCTCAGTCTTCAAACAGGCAACGTGACTGTAACAGAGGGAGGTATCTACTATGTTTACAGTCAGGTAAGTGACCATTACACAGTTCCATGTTTTAATGTTCCAACAAAGCTAAGCCTTGGGCTGTTTATGCCCTTTTTATCATCGGTCTTACGATAGTCGCCATTAATGATAAAATCATTACAATGTGATAGGGACTAGTATAAAAGACCGATGAGCCATAACAGCCCAAGAAGGTGTAGGGCTATGTGGGTTTGCAGACTCGAGCTTGACGATACCTTTGGTTATTCAATCAAACTCGGCCTTTCTTTTCCTGTGTGTATATTATTACATTTTTTAATTTATTTGGACACATGATATGTAGCACATTGTAATTCAAGGCCTCATTTCTGTACAAATAACACAATTGGCGACAGACTAGCATTGGTATCAACTTTTGTGTGTTGTGTTTGTTTGTTGTAGATGTTGTACTACGACCCTAGTGTGTTTATGGGGCATAGCATGTACATTGGAGAGCAGAAACGATTCAGTTGCACAGAATGTACAGTTGACCGGGATCGTAAATTCAACACATGCTACATTGGGGGAGTTGTGCAGATCAATGCTGGTGACAAGGTTGGGATCAGGGTGTCGTACGCGAATCGGGTCATCAACCTGCATCCAGACAGTACTCATTTTGGTCTCATTAAACTTTCCTAAAATTTGCTGTTGAAATTTAGATTCTGCTATCGTTATAGGGGTCAAGTCATATAAGATATACACATGCTATTTAAAGATTTCCATACCAACCCACACCCCTCCCCCGTCAATTATATAGCACTTTTCATTATCAATGTCTCACTATGTTTTTTGCATTAAAAACTCAAAGACGCACAAACATTAAATTCCCCTACCACCATGGAGGAAGGAGGCAATTCGTGATGGTGATGCACGTTTGATATTGACAGCCCGATAGCATTGTCTATGTAGTACGTCCCTTAGTAAATGTAAATACATGTATAGTCATAATGAGGATTTTCACTCGTGCTTTTGGCACGTTTTAACAAAGTTTATGGTACGGTAACAAGGGACCAACTAATGTACTTTTCATTTGAATTTAGGAAGTGTAAATAGATGACGACGGAGTTTACTTTTAGGAGCGTTCACATTGGTGAAATGTTTATATGAGTTCGAATACTCGATTATTGCTGAAGCTTTAGTACATTTGTATTGATAACACACACATGCTTGTTAGATCAGAAAACAAATCATTAGTAAACAAAATAACTTGGATAACAGTCAAATTTATGGTGGTATATACTGGACGTCTACGCAGTGACCTTTGTTTTTCTCGCGCGGAGACTTTTTGTTTTGAGGTTATTATTATTGTTATTATTTATTTTGTATTTTATTTATTTATTTATTTATTTATTTATTTATATATTTATTTTTATTTTTTATTTTATTTTATTTTATTTTTTATTTTATTTTTTTTTTTTGGGGGGGGTTGCCGACATTTAAAAAACCTAAAGGCAGTGTATGTTTTGCCGTTACAAAGCTAGAACGGCAGTTAACATGTGCAGTGACTGTTTTTTCGACTGCAGAATTTTGTTTTTTCAAATTTCATTCAAAGCAAGTTAAGTAAACGGGAATCACTGCAGTCGTATATGTCGTATGCAGGAATCTTCAGCCTTGGCCTCGAACCAACATAATTATTTGTTATTTTCCTTAAAATACTGGATTTGGCCCTGGTCTTGTTGAAGATTATGACACTTTGCGAGTCATTATCCTCTACTTTAAAAAAGTCCGAAATTTCAAGTAATATGTTAAACGTTATATTATTTCAAAAGCAACACTGTGATTTCATGCACAGGAGTCCTTGTGGTTGGTGTTCTTGTCAGAATTTGCTGACATTTTTTTAAATTGTCTGTTCGCAGGTTATAAATTAGTGTGTTTCAAAGATACAAAAATGAATTAAATTATTTTTGAATACTAACGATGCTTCGATGTGTAATTTATTTCTGGTCGAGGCTGACTATGTATTTACAATTAGGCACATACACGTTCTAGCTATGATTCACATTCACAATAGCAAATGTAGCAGGCCTATAGCGTATGCCGGGCCCATTAAATACCCGAATTACCACAGAGTCTTCCCATAAACCTCACCAATAACACAACACTAACAGATAATTACATCGAAACAATCGCGAGAAACAATAATATAGGCCTAATAGGCCTAACTGTAAATCCAATGGAAGTGCTTCACAGCGAGTTCATTTTCCAAAGCAGTAACCTTTTTGTAACCGTTGTGCTGGTCTAAGTAGCTTATAACGCTTGTCAATCATACCTAGAAAACATTAATAAACATGAACAGTATACCGCAAACGGCAGTTGAAGCTTTTTAAGCCACGCCTCTATGTCACGTCAACTAAATCGATATCCAGGGTTGTGCCAAAAATACTTCGTGTGGATGAAATTCAGTTTTTCGATGTCACGTTTTCTAGCATAGTTGTCTACTCACGGTTAAACCAATACTATGATTATTATTTTATTTCGTTAGGTTCTATCGTCCTTCTATAGCATAATGTTGTGCCTGCAACTGAAATTCGGTGTAGTTAAAAGACACCAGAACCAAATAAACAGTTGACCAGTACCAAGGTTACATTTGGACACTCTTTTCAACTGCCATTCTCTACTGATGGGATGCTGGCCCCATTCTGTCTCGACTTGATATAGAAATAGAATCACTGAGAATTCAGCAACAGACATTTTAATGCCGCAGGTCAAATTAAGCAACGAACGTGTGTTACGCACCATTATGTCCAACATGAACAATTATGTCCGGCGACATGTTTTAACCTTTATCACCGACCCATTGTTTCCGACAAACACTTAAATTCGACCATAAATCATTATGTCCGACCCATTTTGTCCGACACTGAGCAAACACGTCCGACCCATTGTGTCCGACAAACCATTATGTCTGACCCATCGTCCGACACTTTATGTCGGACATAATGATTCGGACATAATGGTTTGTAGAGCATATTGGGTCGGACATAATGATTTAAAACAATTGTCGGACATAATGGTCAATTAGGACATAATGGTGCGTAAAAAACGTGCCAACAAAATAATTAACCAAATTTTAACCGCAATTAACACTTTTTGGTTAAGCCCGTCAGTGGCATCCGAAGTGTAAATTGCTGTCTTGCAAGCACATGTTTTAAAAACTTTGTTTTTCTGAAGTCTACTTTTGGAGAAAACAAACGAGGTTTGCCAAAAATAAACACAATTATGCAACCTTCTGTCAGGTTTTATTAGTTTTGGGTTTGTTTTTCCCTATCATTTTTGTGGCAAGAACCGATGGTAAACTATAATAGATCGAGCGTTGTTGTGAACCGTTGGTAAACTTTGTTAGTTGGGGTACCCGGAGTCTTTTATCACCCTAAGTAAATAGGTTGCCAACTTCTGGGCCCGAGCTTACCTCCAATTCCGTAAGAATTGGTGTCATTTCAAGGCCAGACTTTACAACGATTGTATGTACGCGGCCACTTGTAACCGGGACAGTCCCTATAGTGGATGCTTACACAAAGAGAGAAGTAAACCCACGAAATAACACGAACTGGTTTAGGGGTCCCAAACATGGCTCACGTCATCTTAATAAGATCAAGATGGGCAACTCGGGCTGAAATGTGAAATAGGCCTATGCACTTGACCATTGCGAACAACGGCCATTGTTATCAATGCTATAACAAAACAAATTGCTTACCAAAATGCCGTACTTCACATTCTAACAACAGATAGAGCTCCAGTTGTTTAAAACTATAGGGAGCTGCTGAATATAGGCTGCAAATTAGTAAATTATCTGTCAGTATGCCCTCAGATTATAAAGCAGGTGGCAAAATTTGCGTGACCGGAGAAAGTTGTCCGGGGGAAGAGGGATGGGGGCTTTAGTACCTCTCCCGAACCCTTGTTCCCCTCTAACCCCTCCCCCGCATGAGATAAAAAATAATACTAATAACTGAACGAATTTTTGATATGGATGACAAAAACTTTCGCATATGACACGGACAATACACAACGTGCACAATGTACATGACTGGTGCACGTGAGATAATGTCGGGATCTAGAAAATCAATTAGTTTTAGTTTTTAACTTACCACCACTTATCTTATTCACAGATTTGTTTTCAAGCAATACCTTAAAGAGCCAAACAACAAAAATAATCTCAATCTCGCAGAGGTTTTGGTCTTAAAATTCCATTTTCAAGCATCACGCTCATTAGTTGTCACTAAGCCCACCTCCCAAAACCCACCTTGCCCTTTAAGACATATAGCACAGGCATCTGATTTTGTCACCACCTCGTACATACAAACTCAACGAATACCACACTATTTATAGACAATGCTAAATGTTATTATCAGCCAATACGTCATATAGTTGATCAAGCAACCAATAACATCACACAGCTCTTCCTTGACATTGCTGTACCAATATTATGGAGGTGTTTACGGTCTAAGCAGAAGATTACAACATCATGAAACTATAGATAAATGATTTCCTTTACAAAACGCGTGCAGTGTTTTTGTTTTATTAAAAGACTATTGCGTTGCTTGTGATGTCTAGCCCTTCCTTGTCGAACCTCCAGTCAGGACCTTCGTACGGTATGAGAAATGTTGAGGAAGTTCAACTATACTATAGACCATATGCAGGCTGGTGCACTGGGTTCCGTTACACAACAAAATATAAAGTTGGTACAGTACACAGTGTCATTTCCTTTACAAAACGTGCGCAGTGTTTCTATGTTTTTTTTAACACTCAATAATTTGATGAAAACTTCTGCAATGCTTCCCTTGTGAAAATTGGGATTACGAAATAATCGATAGAATTTTATTTCCAAGCGCTATTTATTGCTGGTCATCGACTCATAAACGAGTCGACAGGCAAACGGTGTACCAAGGTTTGTTAACTTTATTTTGAAATACAAAAAGTATAATTATATGCAAAGGATATTGTATAAGGAAGTAAGTTTAAAATTTTAACAATGTATTTCCCACAGTCACCTAAAACTATAGCATTGGCCTTAACCAAGGGGCCAGGAACCCTGGCCCCCAATGAGATCCCCAAAAAATGCACAAAATGCACAAAATAAACAAACCATCAATCGATCGATCGATCAATCAATCAATTAACCAATAATTAAATAAAGAAATAAAATTAATAAATACAAATTATAGAAAAATTTAAATTGATTAAAATAAGGTAACAGATTTATAACTCCTCGCAACAAACCCTTTTATTTGAAAACCGGCGGGGTACATAATTTGATGTTCATTATTTTTCAGTGAATTACAGCGGTACTTAGAATTACCCCGTCCTGTGTAAATTATTCATCATACGGGGCCATTTGTGTACAATAGTCGCTCCTCCCATCAACGGTGTGTTGAATAATGTGTTCACGTCCTGTATTGCTGGCTGTCAACTTTATCTTCCTAGTGCATGTGCAATCCTGATGTAGCAACCCGGCAATACAGCATTTAGTATCGATTGCTTAACGCTCATTGGAACATGTTCCGTCTGAAATCGGGTAATTCCCCGTATCTTACATCCAATTGAGCTTCGCTCTGTATAAATTACTTCATATTAAGGCAAAGTCACTTTCTCTCTAAGCGATTTTCCTATTTGTAATGGAAAATCTTTTTTTGGACACAGGCAAACCACATTTTATTTTGAGATGTTAAGATCGTTTTCAAATCTAGAGGGTATATATTTGGTGGAGTGAACCTCCTGGCAGTATTATACCTTGCAGACTTGACTCACTGTACATCTTTCTGAAAGCATGATGGCATCATCTTACACCAATGGCAATGTGGAGGCGTGTATTGTGCCTGAAGACGCAGTAACCAGTGAGAAAACAACATACAGACACGGTGAAGATCCTAATAAACACACAGGGTTGAAACGATGGCTACACCCGAATCTTCTCCTACACGTAGTCTCGTTTACAGCCGTTATCTGGTTAATCGTACAAGTAGTTCAACTCAGGGATGAACTTGTTCTGCTTCGTAATGAGAAAACAACGATTGGAGGTCTCAGTTGGTACGATGGTCAACCTCAGCCAAGTCAACAAGCAGATACAGAAATTACTCCAGTAAGTTTGACATTTGATTTTCTTTACAGGTATGTTACACCGGTGGTTTTAAAAAGGAGTAAAATCATGTCCATCCTCCAGTTTCAAATAAATACACGTAAATATATACAGCAAACAATTACGTGGTAAATTCTTCAAATTTGTGGCTTCGACGTTTGTCAGCATTCAGAGGAAGACATTTTTCTGAAGAATTAGTATAGGCCTGTATACCAGTAGAAGAATTAGTATAGGCCCATATACCAGTAGAAGAATTAGTATAGGCCCGTATACCAGTAGAAGAATTAGTATAGGCCCGTATACCAGTAGAAGAATTAGTATAGGCCCGTATACCAGTAGAAGAATTAGAATAGGCCCGTATACCAGTAGAAGAATTAGAATAGGCCCGTATACCAGTAGAAGAATTAGTATAGGCCCGTATACCAGTAGAAGAATTAGTATAGGCCCGTATACCAGTAGAGAAAGATCCGCGTAAGAAGTTTCAACCAGAGAAATTATATTTGAGTAAAAACACTGTGTGCCTATTGTCAAAAAAAAAGTAAACTTGATACGTTATAAACTGATTCCCGGTTGTTTTTGTGTGTGGGTTTTTGTTTTTTGTGATTTCTTTTTACGTTTGGACGAAATCCAGTGAATTTCCAATGGATTTCCGGACATTCGATTAGTTTGTTGATAACCATTTTCTTTAAGGCTTACTCTGTAATGCGAAATGGAGATATTTAATGTGTACAATGAATGGTATAGCCAAATTGCTGACACTATACAATAGAGCAGGCGCTCAAGCGTGTGCTGCTGGACGTTATTGTGGTAATAAAACACACATGTATGGGTAGAAAACCGTCTTCAAATGCTACTACTGTTATAGTCTAGCCCATATCAACTGTTGCCTTGTATTTGCTCTGCGTGTAAAGGCCTATAGATTTCAATTTATTTCTCAGAACATTTTTTAGGAACTAAGTCCCCTCGATGCGTTACAAATAGATATTGTACAATAACAAGGAGTTTGCGTGCAAGGCGGCGGTTTCAACCGTTGAACCTGACACCAGTTTTAACAATATTCTTGTTTCAATGTAGGATGCCAATGTGAAATCAAAGACAGGACCACGATCACGGAGACAGGCGCAAGATGACACTGACTACGGTGAGTTCCAAATTGCACACAACTGAGTTTGCTAAAGACCAGAGGCGTAACCAGACTTCTTTTCTTTTTCTTTTCTTTTTCTTGGGGGGGGGGGCTTTTCCATGTATCGAGCCATTATTTATGTTTTTGTAATGTCATTTGGGGGGCTAGAGGTGTGGACAGGGGTTTTGAGTGGGAGGGATACCATCCCCCCTACCCATCCCCTCTTATAGATAGGCCTACTCACTGCTAAAGACCGACGGTTTGAAATTGAAATAGTGAAATAACTGTATTGTGGGCTTGCGCATCCACATCCGTTCATAGTTTCCTCGTTTATAGAGTGCAGTTCTCAACGGCAACGCACGAGAAGAAGCAAAGCGGTCTCTCCTTCCCCAGGCCGGATTTCCTATACATTGTTGTTGTTTGTTTTTTTGTTTGTTTTTTGTTTTGTTTGATTTTTTACTAAATAAACAACATTGAAAATAATAAAAGTTATTTATCTTTATTTTGAGTAATGTTTATTCCGACAGCATCTAGTTCCGACAAAGGACATCTGACTGTTTCATCTGACTACACTGTAGTCAGAGTTCCTTCCACAGTATATATAGCCTACGATAGTTGTTGACGATTTTTTTGTACGCACTGTATGTATTTTTAGTATTGATGTCATCAATAGAAAAGTATGTTGTAATTTTAACCTTTTTAATTTGTATTCTACTTATTTATTTTTGAATCACTTTAAAATATTTTTTTAATTCTGCAGATACGTATTACTACTCGGATTATGATATGGTAAGTTGCAGAGTGTGACTTGTAATTGGGGTACGATTTCTTTAGAGACACTTCTAGTTTTAGGAATGAAAGAAACGTCATAATTATTAGTTCAGACGAGACCTCTTTAGTTCCGGTTTGCCATATAATGATACGAACGAAGCTGGGGAACCTTAAACTGTACACATGGAACGGACTTTTAAAAACTGGTACTGAAAAACAGCTAATAGTGAGCACTCTTTGTATTAATTATAGCTTCCCTGTGACGGCCTTCCTTCGCTGCACGTCGTTGGTAACCAACAGGACCAGTTGGACCAAAGTACAGGTATGATTTGTAACATAATGTACTTCTCATCACTAATTACTTACTGGTGCACTCATTCATTCGATCATTCGATCAGTCGGTAAACATTGTTGTTATAAATATTGTTGTATGTATTGATTTCAGAGAGCTGGTTTACGTTTCATACAAGTAGTGACACTGGGATGTTGGGCAAAATCTCTCACGAAAGCCTCAAGTTTGTGCACAACCAATTCATAGAGGTAAAACACTTTAACCATAAAACTACATATTTATTTTATACAAATTGGGTTTTATAATGTAAAGAACGACTTTTTCAGCAACAGTAACACAAATCAGAAAAACTGAACTTCAAGAAAAGCAGCCAAATAACAACTGACATAGGAACACCTTTACAGAGCCTTCTCTCAAACTTTGCTTCTCACCACACAAGTTCTGTTCTGATTTTACTATCAGTCAATAAATGGAATTGCTCTTTGTTAAACATTACAGATAACGATGCCTGGTTACTACTTCGTGTACAGTCAGATTTGCTATGCGGGGCGAGGAAATAATCTAATAGGCCATGAAGTGGTGGTTAAACCTAATTGTGGAGATGGTATTGCGTTCTCTATTCTGGAATCTAGAGCTTTGCAAGTGTAAGTGTAATGTATTTAAGTGCAATTGTTAGTGCAATTATTAAAGTAAATATGTGATCTGAAAGAATGAACCAACCTTATTATGCTACTGTCGTTAATGATTATGAACGCTACAAAATGTTCAGATCGAAAATTATTGTCGATGGAATGTGTACAATACTAATGAACAATCAGGTAGAACGATGCAGTTTGGATAACATTTATTATCCCCATTGCTAAAATACAGAACCCCCAATCCTGGACAGACGCCGGCTGGTGATAGTGGATACGGAGGTGGCGTTTTTTACCTTGCGGCCAATGATCGAGTTGGAGTGCGCCCTCTTCAAGGAGGCTCGCAATACTTTACAAAAGACAACGGACAGGCCAGTTATTTTGGCGCGTTCCTGCTGTCAAAGAGTAGTGGTACAGATGTAGATCCAGACTTACGGCGATGTCCATAGACGTAGACAGGTCTGGTCACCGACCAAGCTATATTCAAGCCCTTGGTCACAAAACACACACTGCAGTGATTCGCCATAAGGGTCGTAATCAGTGTAGCCATAATCAATGGCATGGTGCAGCATTAAAACAAATTAATAAATACCTCAGAGAGTTTACTCTGATTGGTCGAAGACTGGTCATGTGGGGGTGTACTAACATGTGATATAAAGACCGGCTCCGTGAACTAGCGAATAAATGGCCATAAACAAGCATATTGGTATGCACAATGTGCTTGTTATGCGGGGAATTTTCAATAAACTGTTTTCTGTGTGCGTATTGTTTTTGTGGACCCGGTCATTACCACGCAGTGAATACCGGCTCTCCACGGTGTTATTCCCTAAATAATGTCAACTGTGGAGTGAACAGTTGAATAAATTGTATAAGATCATGCTTCGTGTAATATTGCTAATGTAAGGTTTGTTATTAATGTTAATACTTTTCGAGTCGTTTTTTCATTGTAACATTAAGTGGTGGTAACCTCTGTACAGGTAACAGTTCATTTAAATTCGAAATTATTAACAACTTTTACTACTCTTAAGGTTGTTTGGCTGTAGATAATGTTAATTGGTAATCACCGACGAGTTTGAATTTGAAATGAACATATTTAGTTTGGAATAAAACAAAAAAAATTGCACAATTTATACCAAAACTAAAAGTCAATCAATCAATCAATCAATCAATCAATCAATCAATCAATACAATGAACATTAGAGACGGGGTTGTAAATCGTCTGTAGGTAAAGCCTCGGCTAGCCGGATGTTTGTGATGTCTACATGGTTTAAGTGAACAATATGGTGATCATATCAACAATCATCCCGTAGGTAGTAACAATCATAAATTGTATGATAATTTTTAAAATATGTAAATATATAGGTTTGTTATTATTATTTCAATTAAATAGCAGTTGTTAATGTGCCGTATTCCATTTCATTATGTGTACACATACATTTGTGTGAAACCGAGGATACGTCGAAATGGATGGGACTATGTCCGATTTTAATTGGCTATTATAATGCAATTATGTGTATGAAGTTTACACAGTGATACAAAACAATGTCCAGTGCGTTTCTTCGGAATGTTCTAAAATGTTTCGTGAATGTGTCAAATTTGAAGTCTACATGCGTTCGAAGTGTTTCTGATTGAAATGCAAGCCCTTTAAAAATGAACTATGTTGAAACTCAAAAGATAGAATAAAACCCAAAACAATATACCTTAAAACTCTGCGTGACGCTATCGCTCACTGATTGAGTAACAGTTTTTAATTAAAAAGTCGGTACAAAAAAAATCCAAGTTCCACAATTACACCTAGCCAAATTGCATGCCAATTGTCTTATTACCATCGGGTTTTGTTTTTGTTTGGTTTTTTTTTTCACAAAAAAATCCATCAATGACCAACTCTCCTGGAATTCCCATAATGGTTAATTTCAAACTGTTACTCAAGAAGTATATAAGGGACGGTGTCCGAGTGTAAATTTTTGTTATGGTGTCACGAAGGGTTAGGACCTACTCTATTATACAAATAATGAATGTTTATGAGTGCAATGGTAAGAATATTTTCATGAGTTGAAAGATGGAATGTTCCATTCAACGAGGCGAAGCCGAGTTGAATGGAACCTTCCATCTTTCAACGAATGAAAATATTCTCACTATTGCACGAATGAAAAACATTCACTATTTGTTTTATATAACATCCAAGTAGATCTTTATCATTTTGATTGGAGGATACAACTTTCAAAACAAACAATGCGTACGAATATTGTTATATTGTGACATTACACCCATTTCTTTTGGTTCGGCTTCAGCCTCGCTACCATGGGCAGCGCGCCGTATCGATACCTCTCGTCACTAACCACTGGGCCCAATTTCATAGAGCTGCTAAGCACAAAAATTTGCTTAGCATGAAATTTCTTCCTTGATAAAAACAAGATTACCAACCAAATTTCCATGTGTTGCATATTGCTTGTTACTGGTAGTCAGCTGTTGTTTTCTTATCCTGAAAATCACGTGGAAATTTGGTTGGTAATCCTGTTTTTATCAAGGAAGACATTTCATGCTAAGCAAATTTGTGTGCTTAGCAGCTCTATGAAATTGGGCCCTGGTAGGGATGAACTGAGAAACAACCCTGATTGGCTCCCACGGGTGACTACTTTGCACGCACGCTTGTTAAAAACTTTCGAGCGCATGTATGGCGCTTGTAGGACGCTTAGTACGCGCGTGTGAAAATGCAAGTATTTTGACGCGATTCCATTTCAAATGAATCATGTTTTTACACGGTCACCCTGAACTGCATACAGTTAGACATATCACAAAATCAAAGAAGAATGACAGAGGACCAGTTGCTCATTGACTTGATGCCTCTTTTGCGCGTTACCATACTTGAGCACGCGCATAGAATGGATCGGCTCAGGCCTAAATAAAATGTGCTAGATTCTAGCACATTTTAATGAAACAATTCCAGGGGTTATGATCGAGCAAGGCATGTTGGGAAAAAAATGGCGCGGCGAGATTGATCACCCCTGGGAACGAGGATGGTTCGGCTTGTTTGGATTCAACAGTGACTAAGTGCGTTCTGTACTGCCATTTTGAGACACGGGGCGCCGTAATGTAGTATGTACCTTGCAGTAACTGTACTGCTGCATTATCAAAGACACGCGCACGCAATGATGTGGTGGTACGCACCGTGCAATAGAACAAATTGGATGGAACGACAAATGCACGGTGAATGGAACGAAAAATGCACGGTGAATGACGTAGCGTGCAATGGTACGTTTATTTGCAATCACGTGACGGACAATCCTCCAATCAAATTGCAAGGATCGGCTTGGGTGTTATATTAAACCTTTTATTATAACACCTCTTCCTTTGATTCTATCTGTTGATTGGCCGAGAGCATGTCACATGGTGTTGCGTATTTTTACTCTTGTACATGTTCACCGACCAAACGAACTATTCAACGAACTATTCAACGATAGCCTAGCAACCGATGTACTAGTGTTTGGATACCCTGGTACCCTGACTGCGCGCGTCTGCCCTACTTCAACACTGACAGGTGCGCTGATTTAGCCGCCGTAGCTGTAGTCTAGGGGCCTTTCTCAAACCTCGGCTTGGGCTCCGTCTCCGGCTTTGGCTCCGTTATAATTGTTGGTGCAGCGTGTATTTGTATCACACGGAGCCGGCGTGGCACGGAGCCCCGGCACGGAGCCGGAGCCCAAGCCGACGTTTGAGAAAGGCCCCAAGTCTATGATGGTAGTCTGGTACTTAGGCAAAACTCAGTACGTGTTAATGATGTACCCGTTTTCAACGTCATGATTTTATACAGTTGTTTGACGATTGATGATTGATTAAGTATTTGACAATAATTTACAAGAAAAATGGAAGAGGTGTTATAAAACAAATATTGACTGCTTTGTCTCGTGGCGTAGTAAAACTAGTCACTCTCGGTGATCCCCGGAGCAGCCTATCTTCCCGAGGCTGCTCCGGAGATCACCTTGAGTGACTAGTTTTACTACGCCACGAGACAAAGCAGTCAATATCTGTATATTATTTGCTTAAATTTATTTCTATTTCCAACGGCTGTGGCATATAATTCTTGCATCATTGCAGTTGTCATATCATTCATCAATCACAGTGGACCATAGAAAAAGGGTGGTATGTGACTATAGAAAGGAAACACTTTGGTGTGCAGTGTGATGTTACAATACAAATCACTGTGGCAATACTGACAACTCATCTTAAGATGTTTAATATTGATTAATGATTACAACTGTGCATTTATTATAACTGAGGTATTCTTCCCAGCATTACACAAGACAATGTTGGTCAGTATGACTATACCGTTTTGCTTCCTCGGAACAAACCACTAGGTTATGTTGGATGAGGAGTAATGTGGATGTATCTTTAGATATTTTGAAGACATCATATAGGTGATATGGATAAAGTTGATAGAGTTCGCTTTAGCATGCTAAATTTAAATGTCAAGTAATAAACCACAAGGAAAACTGACTGGGTAAATTGTAAATAATTTGGGTTTGAACAAAGAAAAATTGACTGTAGCGGGACTTGAACCATCGACCTCCGGATTAACGTACCGGCACTCTACCAACTGAGCTATCCAGCCCTATGTCAGCGGTCTCCCTATTAGTAAACATCTTTGTTCAGGGTGCCAGTCAGAAGCCATACAACCGTTAGCTGCCGTGTAGCCAGGGATCACACCCAAGTTTACGGTATCGCCAAAATAAATATAAATTTGTCATACAAGGATTGTGAGTTTTTTTTGCATTAACATTATTAATGAGGTAGTGTTTTACAACACTCAATACAACACTCAAATATACAAGTTGACCTTGTTTAATTTTTGCTATGGAAGTTTAAACGTTTTTAGTATACTTTTAATCAGTGGATATACTTTGAGACTATTTCATCAAGTTCAATTAATAATAATGTAGGCCTACTTCTTTGCTTCATTTTCTTGTTAAAGACGTTGAGTAGTGCCATGGTCCTGCCTCTGTTTGATTACTGTGATGGTGTGTGGTCCAGTTGCTCACAAAGCTATTCCGGTAGGTCATAACCGTCAAGCCAGGGGTTTATCCCTAATGCTCACCCCATCACTCTCATTAGTGACATGCACTTAGCATTTCCTGGGATGTCACAGAAAGTTTTCAAATGTGTTTATGATATGGTGTTCCATATTGTGCCACCTTTTTCAGATTTTTTTCCCGTCGCATTTTTTTTTCCTTCGCATTTTTTTGGGCGGCGACAATAACCAGTCAGCAGTAAAGTTAATGCAGGTAAAATACTTTGTCAGTGAGTTCTATAACAGTTGAAAAAGTAAGTTTGTTTATTGTGCCATGTGAGGGAGTGAGCCAAGTTAGTACAAGCATAGGCCGAGGGTGTCCCCCGACGGAACACCACTATCGCCCGAGCCTCTTTAGAAAATAAATTTACTCTTATTGCGGGAAACAACCACCCTATGTTAAGCTTACACTAAAGTGTCCCTAATTATTGTTTAAGAATTGCATGATTAATTACATGTTTAACAAAATATCAACATTTACAGCCCATGCGCATATAAACGTAAACACGCTGGACAACAGTTTCCAGGGAAACTTTATTCAGCATTGTTCACCTGTGTGAATACATCACCCAATGCCTTTAGTGTTTACAACCCTGCAGGGGTCAATCTACATTATACCTAACCTCCCTAGATTACCGGAAATTGTTTGAAATAATTTGCACTTATTTTTGTAATGATCAATACTTGCAAGTTTTGTAAATTTATTTTATGTTTGTTTTGTTTTGTTATCTGGGCTTTGTAAGTGGGAAAAACGGTAAAAAATACTTTTTTCGTCTTACATAATTAGGCCTGCCATGATAGCTTCAAGTTTTCAGCGAACTGTTCTCCATGGGGAGAACAGCGATTGCATAACTTCCACACACAAGCAAACTCGCGCAAACCTTTCCATATGCCTTTACAGTTAGACCATGGTCAGACCATCAGACCAAACTTCATGACTGATATTGATTAAATCTAAGATTCTGGACCCCCTTTTAGATTGTGGATGGGTCACTATACTTGTCCAGTTTTCCAAAGACAAATGCAAGCAAGCGCACTTTTCAATATCTTGGGACCCTGGGATATAGCTAACCACGGCTCAGAGGCAAAAAAACACTCTCAGAAATTATCTCTGTTTCAACTTTTTAATCTTGCCCCATACGCCTAGGCCCTACCCTCTATTTAAATATACATTTTTTCCTTAACAATGTTCATTCTTTAACTTTTTATAATCGTTTTCCTCGCACTACAGTATTTTAGGGAGTTGGGTTATGTCCCTTGTCTCTATTTGTTTTTACTCCATTTTGCTTCAGTTTTTAGTCGTTTGCTGCAACTGACTTTATTATTTTATTTTTTAAGTTTTAGTTCCGATTTTAATGGGTGTGTGCCTATTGCGTAGCCTAAATCTTGCCGTTTTGACGGTTACTGGCTTCTGCTTAGTCTATCTTATTTTAAAGTTACCGTTGCTCTATAGATGTGCCGCTCCTTTAGTTTACTTAACTGCAATGCGATGGTGTAATCCTTTGTGTTTGTACATGAGTTTTAATTGTTTTGTTCATGTTTTAATTCTCATGCACCTGCTCTTGTGATATGTGTTTACTAACATGTTTGTAAATTTTTGTCTAATCATGTATGATATGTTTCTTGTTGTTTTACACTCAGTTTTCTGTTTTTGATTCATTGCTTTTCTTATTGCTCTGTATTTTACTATTTTAATGTTTACTGTTTGTACTCAGCACCCTTTGGGATAGCAGTTGTAATACTGATAAAGCTCCCTGTCCCAATAAATGTTATAAATAAATAAATTTAAGTTGTGCCTTCAAGGTTACTTTAAGGTGGTCATGATGGAACTTTATGTTTTGGTTTAAACAATGCTAGTCACTTTCATTTTGGAGTAATTTTGCTCCTAAATAAACAAGTTAGATTAGTAAATACATTTCTTGACCAACACTTGCATAAACAAACAAACATTTTAGCTGCAAAGACCCTGCAGGCCTTTTTTTACAGTGTCTACCGCCCTCTAAGGTTTTCATTCCTGCAGTCAATAATCAAAATGGCCGCGCCTACGGTGGTCCCATCCTGTACTACTGTAGTGTTATACTAAGTTTTACTTAATTATGTGTGCTTAAAAGCTGCTGCAACAAAAATCGGCTCCGAAAACTTTGTGGAGGAGGATAAAGAAATGGTAATTTGTGCTTAACCTTTGCCTTTTCATGTAAGAATCTTTAGTCTGTAGATTTGTTGACGAATTAGAGCTGTTCCGCCCCACCAACATGACCAACTTGACAATCGTCCCAACTATAGCATGATGGTTGGAACTGGTCCCAACTTGAGTGTTAAAGTTGGGGCGTCCCAATTGTAGTTGGGATCGCAGTAAACACAGACCAGAGCACCCCCCCCCCCCCCACTTCCATGATTAAACTAAACAAAAATAACTAGTAAGTTTGAAGGTATTAAGACCACTTTATACTAGCTTGAGCACATTTGAGATTAATTAGAATGTTTGTTTTCCAAGAAGAGAAGGGAAATTAAATGCGTAGGCCTACAAATTGAGACTGAAAACGTCACCCGGCATGTGTGGCCACTTGAACTCTCTAAAAAGGCAGGGTCGAGTTAGCAGTCCATTATGAGCGATACTATCATTCAACCAAAGGGCATTTTCTAAACCTCAATCGTCTTGGGTACCGACCGGCTCACGACCGGCTCTAGCTGCAACCTGAGTTTTGACGTGAGTTTGTACAGAGCCGAGAACCGAGTTTGAAATAAAGAATCTTGTTACTTAATAAATCCTTCACACCGATCGCATCAGCTTGTGTGTCTGCAGTACTATTCCTAGCGTGTCGCACAACAATCCACGCATGATCGATCATGGAATCCTGTGAGCTCTATGTGTGATCCCAGCTACAGTTGGGACGCCCCAACTTTAGCAACTCAAGTTGGGACCAGTCCCAACTATAGTTGGGAAAATTGTCAAGTTGGGACAGAACAGAGCTGAACTATAGGGCATGATGTAGTGAGTTCGGTGGTATTTGCATTTTGTCATCAAACCTCTACAAATTTGACCTATCAATCATAATTCAATGGAAAGCTTGTTTTAAGAAAATGTTAATCCAGTGCTTAAATCAGCTTCATAGCTTAAAGTTAAAATACAATGGAGTTGTGCCATTTTAAAGATGGAAGGATGACCCCTTTAAGCTTTGTGTCTGTAAATGTTTTTCTTTATATGTTGTTGATGCCAAACTGGTCAGGGCTTCATTTTCTGTGACAATCTGCTTAGGAATAGGAGTTTGATTAATAGGACTTGTGATTACTAGGACATCTCCTGCATTTCGCCAGTTCTCGCTAGCTTTAAAACTGCACTAGTAACGTGTAATTTTGGACTAAAATTGTCCAAGTTTTCCATTTATGATGGTGTCAGAAGGTGTCTCAAACTCCTTCAATATGTAAATTCATCTTTTATTTCACAAAAACGAGAAGAAAACTAGACATGATTGCATTTGTGCACAAATGCCGAGCTGTTTCGTCATAACTTTTTCAAATTACTCAACTTGAAGTGTTTTTTTTATTCAAAGCAGTTATGACGTATCAAGCCTGTTCAAAAAAGAATTTGGATTAAACCATGTTTTGTAAGCAATTTATGACTAAAAGGTGCAAAAAATGAAAAAAATCATAAAAAATCATGTGATGACGTCATCATGACGTCATATAAGAATTTACAAGAACTTGCCAATATCTAACAACCTACCAAGTTTTAACATGATCGCACTAATACTTCGGGAGTTATACGACTACAAAAAAGGCACCTTTAATGCCGCGTCACGTGACCCCTGATGACGTCATCGATCTGAAATTTCACACATATGATGGCTGCCTGACGATCAACATATGTGCAAATTTTGAAGTGATTACACAAAACTTCTCCACACACATCTTCAAAAAGTCCATTTTGAACAGTTTTCAACCTGCCGCTAGAGGGCGCTCTTGTGTATTGTGACGTCATCGGTATTTTTTTTTTAAATGCACACTCTTGCCAGACACTAACATCGTTGAAAGCGTTTTCATAACATTTAGCACTTTTGAATTACGAGGCACTTCCGGTTTCGACCGGAAGTAGAGGTCATGTGAGGTCACACACACTGAATAAAATGAAGACCTAATTTATCCCTATACAATCCCGCAAACAGAAACCTACGGTCTCTTGTGGCTGATTTGTTACTGATTTTCAAATATTTAAAAAAGAAACCTTTAAGATGACGTCACGTGAGAGGTGATGACGTCATCATGACCTCATTGTTTTGGGATCATTATTGCACCAATGCCTTTCATCACTGAAAGTTTCATTGCAATTGCTCTTTAGGAACTATGCAAAAGGCTGCCTAGAAAGAATTGTGCGTTATGTCAATGACTTCCTGTCTGAAAAATAAAAATTAAAAAAACAATAAAAACAAAAACTTTAACGAAAACAAGAGCTGTTTCGCAGCGCTGCGCTACGAAACAGCTAAAAACTAGACATATTGCATTTGTGCACAAATGCCGAGCTGTTTCGTCATAACTTTTTCAAATTACTCAATTGGATTTGATTTTTTTTTTTTTATTCAAAGCAGTTATGACGTATCAAGCCTGTTTAAAAAAGAATTTGGATTATACCACGTTTTGTAAGCAATTTATGACTAAAAGGTGCAAAAAATAGAAAAAATCATACAAAATCATGTGATGACGTCATCATGACGTCATTTCAGAATTTACAAGAACTTGCCAATATCTAACAGCCTACCAAGTTTCAACATGATCGCACTAATACTTCGGGACTTATACGACTTAAAAAAGGCACATTTAATGCCGCGTCACGTGACCCCCGATGATGTCATCGATCTGAAATTTCACACATATGATGGCTTTCTGACGATCAACATATGTGTAAATTTTGAAGTGATTACACAAAACTTCTCCACACACATCTTCAAAAAGTCCATTTTGAACAGTTTTCAACCTGCCGCTAGAGGGCGCTCGTGTGTATTGTGACGTCATCGGTATTTTTTTTTAAATGCACACTCTTGCCAGACACTAACATCGTTGAAAGCGTTTTCATAACATTTAGCACTTTTGAATTACGAGGCACTTCCGGTTTCGACCGGAAGTAGAGGTTATGTGAGGTCACGCACACTGAATAAAATGAAGACCTTATTTATCCCTATACAATCCCGCAAACAGAAACCTACGGTCTCTTGTGGCTGATTTGTTACTGATTTTCAAATATTTAAAATAGAAACCTTTAAAATGACGTCACGTGACAGGTGATGACGTCATCATGACCTCATTGTTTTGGGATCATTATTGCACCAATGCCTTTCATCACTGAAAGTTTCACTGCAATTGCTCTTTAGGAACTATGCAAAAGGCCGCCTAGAACGAATCGTGTCTGAAAAATAAAAATAACAAAAACAATAAAAACAAAAACTTTAACGAAAACAAGAGCTGTTTCGCTGCGCTGCGCAACGAAACAGCTTATTACTATTTTCCGATGCAAATTTGATAAGGTCTACCGATGGTACAGCATATTCCACCAATATCAAATGTTTGGCGCAATCTTTGAAGATGGCCTTTTAAAAAAATTGCTAATTTTTAAATTTGCACACACACAGTTTTGTGTTAGATAAAGTCTTTTAAAAAAAGAGAGAAGATTTTGGCAAAAATCTGAAGTGAAGCCCAAATGCACAAAAACAAATGTGCGATACTTTAAATGAAAGCTTTACTTTCTCAAATCTGTATAAATAGCTTCTTTTTCTTTTTTTTATATAAAATAAACCAGTTTGACGCCTGAGATTAAAGCCTCAAACAAACAACATTGGTTTTGTGCATTTTACAAATTTTAAAGAGTAAAAACAAAAATTTACAAAAAAGTTAAACAACATTATTCATTTGAAATAAAATATCAATGCAATTGTATTTAGGGTTTAAAATTTTGAAAAGTAATAAAATGTAATATATTTTCAATCTGAACTGTTATGACATACCCGTAAAGTGAGTACATTGAAGTTGAATCATGCAGGAAACTTAATTTTTTACTACACCATGTATACCAGCACAGTTTTGATAACATCATAACAATGTAAAATGACCTCGCCACTTGATGACATCATTATTTAGTTACATCATTCACAAACACCTTGTTTTGTAACTTAACAGAAATTGAATTTTGTAGTTTGTGAATTTGCATTTATAGCTTACTTCCTAGATACATTGATGTCTAGAACAAATGGCCGTGGAAGAAGTGACAAGTCAATGGGAACTGTTTACAACAGCATCCTTGGCATCCATTTTTATTACTTTTGGAGGATTACGCTTACTTCTGATAAAGTGTTCTGCTAATAAAGGTGGGTTTTTTTAGACAACTTCTTGCATTGGTTTTTGCAATGAAACAAACAATAGAAGGTTCAATAACTCACCTATGATAGTGTGCACTTTGTGAGAACAAGGAAAATGATGCCCTTATAATCACTGTTCATAAAATTGCATTGCAGATGGAAATACTGAGCATGTATGAAATATAACAATTTGTCGCTCGTACCACGAACTGACCTAACTGACTAAAATCACACATTTTTGCAAATATTTTTTTAAACAAATTATTGACATACTCATTTCTGTTAACAAGTTTCAGTGCCTAATACGTAATACTTTCGTAATTACACTAATTAGTAAAAACGACGTAAAAAAAGTGACCTAACTAGATATGCCACTTTACCAATGGTAAACTATGCGCTACAGCGCGCGCAGTTTGGGCGCGCGTGAGAATTTGCGAACCACGAAGTGACCTAACTGGGGAAGCGTAGTATTTTCACAAAGTGACCTATCTCGATAGGTCTTTATTACGTATTGGTTTGTACACAGCACTCTGCGGGCAAAACTCGAATTTTCATTTTCACAAAGTGACCTATCTGTTTAGGAATTAATTACTTATTAAAATCGTTTTAGGGATGAAAACACATTGATAGTTCTGTATGAATAAAGCATTAAGCTTTCTTTTCGTCACAAAAAAATTAAATAAAAATAGTAAGCAGACTCCGAAACAGCAGTTTGAAAAGTAGTGCAACTTCTATCGTGATTTTCTCCGAACACGTTTTTTTTACTAAGAACGAGTTAGGTCACTTCGTGGTACGAGCGATGAATTGTATAACACTGTAGAGCTGTCTGGAGTTAACTCCAAGATTGTCCGAGTGTGATCTTGGAGTGAAGAACAATCATCTGGTACAAAGTTAGCAAGCAAAGGTCACAATTGATGCCATAAACTGTCTTATTAGGGAGCTCCAATTGTATGCTGCCACTTACATGTAGGTGCAATAGATGTGTTACCACTTAGACAATCAGGGCTCGAATTTGGACTTTGGAGGGGGTCGGGGTACAGGGCTTGCAGCCAAAAATGTGTACTGGACCAGGAATGTTTTTACAAGACCAGAATCCAAATCCAAAAATCTTTTATGACACAGTTTTACATGCATAAAAACTGTTTTTATTTACAGCAGAATACAGACACCATAACATTGTTTTTATGTTATGTTTACCATAGAGTAAGGCATGACATGTATGTAAGTACCAGTACACATGGTTGTCTGCATACTTAATTATGATATGAACTTAATAGCTGTTGTATTGATAGTATTGTGCAGTAAAGCAGGGATTATTTTGTTTTGCTTTTTCAGATGGGAAATTTGATTATTTACCAGTGACAGTCAATTTATGTGCTGAGATGATCAAGTTACTTGTGTGCGGCGTATTTGCTGTAAACATTGTCAGGAAAAGCTCAGGTAAACTTCAGAGACTGTTTTATTCATTATTGTATTTTCTCTTTAAAGGATTTTGGCTTCTCAGTAAATTGAGAGAAGTTATGAAGGTATGTGAATTCCTGGATTTACCGTGGTACATACACTATCATTTGTCTATCAATCTCAAAAAGTGCTGGAACAATAATATCATTTACATTCCTTTTGGCATATACATTATAATTTGCCACAAATTTCGATGTTAAATAAGCAAGTCCTAAGTTCAGCACACATTGAGTATATCAATACTGGCTCGTGGTCTTTTGAAATGCTCATTATATGTGTATGCAGTTTCCTATAATACTGTTGACATTAAAGTAGTATTACAGTTTGGATGTAATCAATAAACTCAATAGCAGTGCCCACCAAGGTGCTCCCACGAAAAAAGTTGCGAAGGTGCTCACAAAAAGAAAAAGAAAAGGGGAAAAAAAGAAAAACTAGACATTGAATTTTTGTTTGCTACAAAAACACGGTGTTCGTGATCGATGATGTCATCAAATTATGATTGAACAATATTTCATTTTATCAACCTGATTTGTGCCCTTTGTAATGCCGTGTAGTTAATAAAAATGCAATGTGTGGTTCAGGAGTTATGATTATTTCAAATATTGAATTTGATCATCCGGTTTGAACCAGAAGTCAAAGTCAAATTGGGTCCCATTCTGTGTGTCATTTCTTAAGTTGATAAATACTTTGCCAATGATGTAAAGATTGCAAAAAAACCAAAGTGTGCCTGAGAAGTTATGATTTTTTGAAACATTATTTTTTAACTTCCGGTTTGAACCGGAAGTCAGTGTTAAATGAGGTCACACTGTGTATCGTTTGTTAAGTCTAAAGAGCTCTTTCTGATGACGTTTACTTGATATAAATACAATGAGTGGTTGAGGAGTTATACTTTTTTTAATTATTAAATTCATCTACCGGTATGAACCGGAAGTCAAGGTCAAATGGCATAACATTTTGTGTATCGTTTCATACCTTCCAAATGTTGCATAGATTGTACTAATCCAATGTGTGGTTCAGAAGTTATGATTTTTTAAACATGAAATTTCAACTTCCGGCTTGAACCGGAAGTTAAGGTCAAATGGGTCATATTTTGTGTAGCGCGTGTTTGATTTATCAAGACCGTTCAGACGACGTTTGGATTGTGAAAATCCAACGTGTGGTTAAGGAGTTATGAATTTTTCAATTATTGCACGGACTATCATTAGTTGAGCTCTGTAAATAATGACCATTCATGTGATATAGCGCCCTCATGTGACATGTACATGTACTGGCAAGGCTGCGTGGACTTTGAACCTTATAAACAAGGGAGCGGAACGGCCAGCTACTGTGTACAGTGTCGGCGAATGTTTGTGTTGGCCTACACTATCATGCGTTGTCACACGATGAAAGTCAACAGACACATGCGCTTTGACGCCCAGTTTTGACCAGATGCAAAGATTAAAATGCTATAATCTCTGTGCAAAAGTTTCGGCAGAATAACTCATTTATAACCTGATGCTAAATTCATGTTAAAATATGCCATAGTTTTTGAGATTTGAATTTTGAAATTTTCAACTTCCGGTTTGAACCGGAAGTCAAGGTCAAATGGGGTAATGTTGTGTGTAGCGTTTGTTGACCTTTTAACGACCAATCCGATGATGTGTAGATTGTAAAAATCCGACATGTGGTTCATGAGTTATGATTTTTTACAAATATTAAACTTTGATTTAATGTAATTCAATACCCGGTGACGTCATCATGACATAATCAAGTTTGTGTCGTCTTGATACTAAGATTTAAGTGTCCAATGAGTTTCAATGTTCAGGTAACTTTTAATCTTGAGTTATGCCGTAAAAAAGCCCAAAACATGATTTTTTAAAGGAAAATCAACGAAGGCAAACTTCGACCCAGGGTAACGACCCGGAAGTTAAGGTCATACGATTTTGACGTTAACTTTTCAAATGATGCCCCAGTCTTGATCTATCATATGCTCAATTATGAACATCATACCATTAAAATTTACGAAGATACAGCAAATAGAAAAAGGTCATTTTTTTACTTTAAAAACCTTGTAATTCGACACCCGATGACGTCATCATAACGTCATCAAGTCTGTGCCGTCCTCATATCAAGGTTCAATAGTCTGATGAGTTTCAAGGTTAAAATCAATTTAAATTTTGAGTTATGACCAAAATTAAAAAAGACCCTAAAACGCAGACTTTGACCTTCCGTTAAGACCGGAAGTAAAGGTCGTACGATTTTGGCGTTAACTTTTCAAATGTTAGCCCAGTCTTGATTTATAAGATGCCCAATTATGAGCATCCTAGCTTTCAAATTCACGAAGATACAGCGAATAGAAAATAGTCATTTTTCAGTTTTAAAAACCTTGTAATTCGACACCTGATGACGTCATCATGACGTCATGACAACTGTGCCGTCTTCATATTGAGGTTCAACTGTCTGATGAGTTTCAAGGTTCAATTCAGTTTCAATGTTGAGTTATGCTGTAGAGAAGAGTTCTAGGGAAGAAGAAGATGGAGAAGAAAAAAAAAAAAAAAAAAAAACAGAACAAAAACAATAGGTGTTCGTGCACATGTTGCACGAACACCTAAAAATGCGTGTTTGTATAATAATGAAATGAACAGTTGCGATCGGGCTCGCTACCACGTCCACAAAATGCCAAGAACATAAGAGGATGGTGCAGGGGTCGAAATTAACTACATATTCAAGGTAGCCCACAGGGCTAGTAACCCTGAATTTTTACTAGCCCTGAATAAATTTCAGTAGCCCTGGCCGGATTATATGATTTAATTTCTTCTGCAGGGGTTTCCCTTAACTTTTTTTTCACTCGCCCGCCGGACGAGTCAACCAAAATTGTGGGTTGCCCGCAAGTTTTTTTCATTCGCCCGGGGCCATACGTGTGCATTGATGCCACAATTTTCGAAGCATCAAAAAAAAACCCCAAAAAACAAACAAACAAAGCACACACACACACACACATGGAAATTTGCGTTTTTGGACCCCTAATTTCTTCCCTTAATAATCCTTTTTTCATCAACAACCATTTTCATGGATTTGTGATTTGAGAATCAGTTTTATAGAACTTCTTTTGCAATGAAATCTTCGTGTCGACGACGCACGATGGAGAAAAAAATCAATGAACTTTGCCCTCAACGCCCTCTATCGGCAAAAGTTGTCGATGCTTGAATAGCCTTAACCCAACGCTGTGCATAGTACAGAATCCGCGGGGGTGCGCCACATTGTGCAGCAATTCTTTACTCGACTCGTGAACGTGTACAGAATTGGAGGCTAGCCTACTCCTAGAACTATTCGGTTCATTCCGCTATCGTCTCCCCGACCCTCATAGGTCATCATGTACAAAATCCTATTCAAAACTTTTTCCCCTTTATGCACCTGGACTTCTCTTTTGAAAACGGAGCTTGCCAAAATTAGGGCTCTATGTGTTCATTGTTTTCACAGTGAGCTCAGGGTGGGTCCAGAAAATCCACTCCGCAAAAAAAAAGGTGCAAAAAATGATAAATTCCCATCGTTTATTCAGAATCGTCGCATTCCGATAACAAAAATGGCCGCCGTTGCTTGTATCACTGGTATGCTGCGTGCAACGCTGGTCCATGACATGCCTTAAGCCGGTATTCAATAGTATTTTGTGCGCAACACTGGTTCACAATAATCAATGGCTTATCTTTTATACGTAAACCGTTGGTTATTGTGAACCAGCGTTGCGCGCAGCATACCATTGATACAAGCGACGGCGGCCATTTTTGTTATCGGAAGGCGACGATTCCGAATAACGATGGGAATTTATCATTTTTTGCACCTTTTTTTTGCGGAGTGGTTTTTCTGGACCCACCCCGAGCTCACTGTGAAAACAATGAGCACATAAAGCCTTATTTTGGCGAGCTCCGTTTTCAAAAGAGAAGTCCAGGTGCATAAACGTGAAGGGGAAAAAGTTTCGAATAGGATTTTGTACATGATGACCTATGAGGGTCGGGGAGACGATAGCGGAACGAACGGAATAGTTCTAGGAGTAGAGGCTAGCCAAGCTTTCTTATGAATATGGTATTTTTTAACGGGCCAATCACAGCGTGCGGAATGTTGGTTAGGATGGACTTTGGACCTGCTGTTGTACTGTACAATACACCGTGTGCGTGCGTGGACTACAGGGGGGCGAGCGAACGTTGTGAGGCCTGTGGATACTCACTACCATTACCATGTGGTTATGTGCGTGCGTGTTTTACTTATGAACGATCGTGATCGCGATCGCAATCGCGGCCACATTAAATCTAGCAAATGTAAAGACTTGCCAAACCATTTTACGAACTTAACAAAAATTCTATCTTTGGGATTTTACCACTGTACCCCTCATTTATTGTGAAAAGGAAAAATTGTTCCACTAGCCCGGCTGTCAATCTGGTAGTCCCGGGCTAGCGGGCTACCGGCAATTTCAACCCCTGTGGTGGCCCCCTGCAGCGTCCCCCTTACAAAATAAAAGCATGACCCCCCCACCCCCCCCCCCCCCCCACCACTGACATACCCATTCCACCTGGGCGCCCCTCCCCCCTTAAAAGCAATGCCCCCCCCCCCCTGTGCCCCCACCGAAAAAGTTGTGGCTATGCTGCTGCTGAGTAGGCCTGTAGGATCAAGAGTGATGGCCATATGAAGGGTATGCATGATCCAAACTCACCTCTCAGTTAACACAGGCTCTCAGTTAGAATCTCTTAGTGAATTACATAAGTTAATGCATAAATTATCCCACTTCAGAAAGTTCACAAAAATCTTCCTGTTCATGTAGGTGTAGGCCTTGAGTAAAAGTAATTGTGGCATGTCGTAGCCGAGCTGTCAAGTGCACTTGATTCAAGCTCTGGTGTTTCTAATCAGCAGATTCTAATCGGCAGGTTTGGGCCGTAGTCTTGACACTTGTGTCCTTAAAGAAAAATGGGACTTAAAGCCATAGGCCCTGTGTATAAAGCAGCCATAGGCCCTGTGTATAAAGCAGCCATAGGTCCTGTGTATAAAGCCATGGTCCTGTGTATAAAGCAGCCATAGGTCCTGTGTATAAAGCAGCCATAGGCCCTGTGTATAAAGCAGCCATAGGTCCTGTGTATAAAGCAAAAGGTCCAGTGTATTGTGTAGTGCACATAAAGGGACACAGTCACACTTATTGCAAAGAGAAGGGGTTTGCCCCGGTGTTTCTGGCAGTGGCTGCTGAGTGCATCGCAGCTGCACAGCACCCTACCTGAGCCCCAATGGCGACTTAAGTTGATCAAGATAACTCAAAAACCACTCAAGCCGAGAACAAAGGCCAATTTGTTCTAAAGCAGTAGTTGTGTCCCTTGTTCACCCTCCATACCCAAGCTTACAATGGTTGCAAGAACGACCTGATCTGAGGGTAAAATAAAATATAGTTGCTATTATGCAATCTCTTCAAAATGGAGTGTAGAGATCTGAAATGCCAAACACCTATGAACTGCTACAGTATTGGTTTTGTACAAACATGTCTTTTTGAGTTATACAGACCACACTGAGAAAACAAATACCAAGAAATTTAACATTTGTTGGCCAGTCTCAATGTTTTTTGGATTATATGAAAGTAAATTCAAAAAGGAAAACACTTTTGTATAGTTATTTTGCTCTAAAATGAAATCATAATGGTATAAAGTTTGTAAAATTGGCCTCTGAACAAAAGCTTTGTGCTCTATGACCCCGTTTACACTAGATCCAGAAAGGCGGATCAGACCCAGGTCTAATCCGGCAATGTGGATTAACGGCTAGTGTAAACGCAAAAAAGCAGGATCAGATCCGGTTCAAGATCCGGCAATTTTAACCCACCTTTCGAGGAGGGTTGAATACGGCAATTGGTGGATCAGATCCAGTAAAGTGGATTCCAAATACAAGTGTAAACGCAAAGGTGGATCAGACAACGCAATTCGATGTGGTCATTTCCGGTTTCGCTACGAAAGGCGCGCTTTTTGCTTAAAATTGCTTTGGTGGGACATCCGTCGCTGTTTATATTTTTGTGTGCGTCTTCGTTGTTGTGTCATGCTGTGTGCACATGGACTGTGCGTGTGTGAAACGTTTTGTTGTTTTCAGCGTCTTTATACATACATCGTTACGTTCGGAGCTTGCCTTGTTGCTGTATTTTGTTAATTCCTATCTACAAAATATTTCTACCTGCATGGTCGTTGTTATCCGTATCATTAGCTGTACTGTATTTTCTGCATTCTGATAATATTTCTAGAAGTGGTGCGCTGTAATCGTGACCTTTGATCTTTGCCACGTAACCGTTGAGCTCTTTGCGAGGAGCGGTGATGTCATGACCAATATACATCCCGTTCAAAAGTGAGATCAGAGCGGGATCAAGCGCTGGTGTAAATGCGACACAGGATCTTGATCTGCGGTCGTTAAAAAAATGCGGGATTTCAATCCACCTTTCTGGAAAACGCGGTGTATGAGGATGTGGGTTTAATGCTCGAGTGGTCAAACAATGCGGTCATCAGTGGTTGTTTATGCCCAAACAATTCGGTAATGACAGAGGTAACCATTTGACATCAGATACCACCTTATTCTGCAATCTTTTTCAAACTGAATAACAGTGTAAACGTTTCGGGACGTCTTCTTTTGGTTGCCGTAGGTTGCCCGGTTGACAACTATACCTACATTTATTTACTCCCCTGGACATTCCATTTTGTAGTGTGCACAGGTATGCACCTACCTACTTGTATGTACTTTGCTATGCCTTGTTTCCCCTGCACAAAGAGGATCAAAAGGTACTGTAGTACATTCCTGAAATCTCCCTTTTTCTGGGAGTTACTGTGGAATCCCCAATTTCAGACCTTCGTCCTTTTGTTGTACAAACGAGGATTATGAGAGATTGACAGGCTGCCAGCATTGTTTATGGTAATCAAAATAATGGGAGGCAAGTCTGAGACTCTAGCATACCCTGGCTGTGGTGTAGGAATTGGCCTAGTCGTGGTAAAGACATTCCATATTTTCTTGAAAGAGAACAAAAATGCCAGTTCATTATTTGAGAACATTTGTTATGTTTAAAAAAAGTTCCCCCAAAATAACAGGCACAGTCCAAGTGTATTAATACCATTCTGAAGTTGAGATGTGTCATTCTATGTATGTTTAGTGATTACTTTGTATTGTTAAGGCAACTAAAACAGTGTATTCATCTTTGCGATTGATCTTTCAGAGCAATTTACAATTTACAAATCTTGCCATGATGTTTTAAGACTCTTCAAGTGGAGTGTACCTGGTCTACTTTACTTCCTGGATAACCTCATAACATTTTATGTTGTTGCTTCATTTGAACCGGTACGCCATGAATTTGTTGTTCTTAATACATATTCTGTTCTTTTGTTAATATTGTTCTTGATGAAAATGTTAGTACTTTCTTATCTTTATGATGTCATGCATGGTACCTAACCTAGCTTACAGTTCAAACTCAAGTTACATTTATGTTGGGGAGCAGGAATAGCATCCCATCTGTCTTACCTGTTCTTAGCCGTTATTTTCTGTCTGATGTGATATAAAGAATGATGGTCATCTCACTCCCGGACAAGCTTGCCCCCCAACAACAAAAATTACACCAACACAGTCGCCCACAATGCCCCTAACAAGCTCTGCCTTGGTTATAACAATTTCACCCCTGACAAGCTGGTGGATGATAAGGGATACCATGATATGCAATTCATAAATTTCCTTTCTCAATTAGTTAATACAAAGCATACAGACTCAAAAAAACATGCACAAGGGTGACCCTGAAAATAAAATTACTGTTTCGTTTACCTTGGTTGTGTATTGTTATCAAAGCCAGGGCAACTTTGCTAGCAAACAAAATTGTCGGTGGTTACTTCGCTGGGGCATCACTCCCCATGAGCATCCCCAAACCGCAAGCAGCATTACACCACTACAGTACCTAGTTGTGGATTCCCTATTTGAGAATATCCTCCCACACCTAAAACTAATGCATTTAATCATTTCCTTTTCATCTGTTATTGGCACTAAGCTGTTGCATGCATAATGACATAAAATAAAATAACTGTAAATATTGATTTTTTTATTTATTTATTTTTTTTTTTTTTACCCTACACAGATGTGTGTTAGTACTGTTTACTCAGTACTTTCCCGAGTTCTGTGAAAAAATCACAGGCATATTACTCGGGTGGGATTCGAACCCACGACCTTTGCAATTCTAGAGCAGTGTCTTACCAACTAGACCACCGAGATTGCCCGGTAGCTAGAGGCAGTTCGAATCCTATATTTTAGCAGCGGGTACTGCAACGATTTAATAGATTTTTAATAGATTTTGCATCAGGGATAAAGAAAATTAATTTTGGTTTTTACCCTACACCGATGTGTTTTTTCACAGAACTTGGGAAAGTACTGAGTATACAGTGCTAACACACATCGGTGTAGGGTAAAAACCAAAATTAATATTCTTTATCCCCGATATTTTGAATGTTATTATTACAAGTGATTAATTTTTATCAGGATGATGACTTATAATCATATGTGTTCTCTTTTTTTTTTCAAGGCTATGGTTGTTCTCTTGAACAATTTTGCAATCATATCAACTGCAGTTCTGTTTAGACTAATTTTAAAGTAAGTTCTCATTTAAGTTCTTCATTATTTTTTATTTAAGTAGCAGGTGTGGTTTTCCTTTGACAAATTAATGTGTGTCTGTGGTGTTTGTACCGATTGACACCGAGGACTTCAACAAAAGGGATCCAGGTGATTTGACAAACTGAGAGCATCCTTGGGTCAATTGAATATGCACAAAACCAATGGGGACTTTGCTGACAAAAACTATGTTTAATTAGAGTTGAAGTGTTTGTCTGTGTACTTTAATAATGTTATTTGAGATCTAAGTTCGGATTGGAAGCAAGGTCAAATCAGGTCACTATCAAATGTAAAGAACTTTTATACATCAAATTTTCACAGATAATGCAAAGATTCAAATCATAACAGCTGTGGTTAGTGAGATAGAAATGTTAGAAATGTTAAAACGTTGATCATGCAGAATTTGAAAACATGATATCATTGCTAATTTGTTATCTGGGCATGGAGATTCAAGTATTTGCTCAGTTTTAAACTATTTTGCACCTGTGGGTCAATATATACATATACATTGGCTTTAATGTCCAATGTTATTGGCATTGTCAATCAGAAGGAAAGGTCATATTGATATCGTTTCTGTGCAAAAGTTTGACCAGGCTCAAAGATTTTAAAGTAACTTCAGGGTTAGAATGGAAGTCAAGGTCAAATGGGGTCACACTCTGTGTAGTGTTTGTTCAGTTTTAAAGCCTTCCGATGATGTGTAGAAAAAAATTGTAAAAATCCATTGTGTTGTTCATGTGTTATGATTTTTTTCAAATATTAAACTTTGATTAATGTAATTTACAGTGTTGTAGGTCTCGAGATTGTTCTTGGTCTTGAGACTGGTCTCGCTGCCACTTTTTACTGGTCTTGGTCTTGGTATTGGTCTCCCTGCTTGGAGTTCTCGGTCTTGGTATCCATATCGAACCAATTACATGTAGGTCTCTAACATTTGGCTGGTCTCGAAACGAGAACGGCTATTTATCGTGAAAATTGTGTGTAAAATTACCGCATTTAATCACTTGTTAATAGTACAACCACAATAACAAACCTCGTATCCTTATTGAGCTACCCAGCCATACATTGGTGTATTTGCATGTGCGTATGTAAAGTGCGTAAAGCCCAATTCATACTTCCTGTGAATGCTTCGTGCGAAGCGAATTTTCTTGCGTCACAATTGGAAGGGCAGCGCGTACCGATTATTGCGTCACATAAATTCCCTTCGCATTCGCAGGATGTATGAACCGGTCTATTATAGAGAGTACGAGCCAGTCACTGGTTTGAGCATGTTCCCGAAAAACACCACAAGCGGTACACAGAACATCATTATAAGCTGTGTCGTATCGCTGAGTGTTGTAGACGACTACAATTATTACCGAGGATATGTCCAGTGACGCTGTATCTGTTTGCCAAGTTGTAATGTGAAAGTTGTATTTGTGTCAATACAAAGTTGTACACCGCATATTTTTGTGTCAATACAAATCCAAATATGGTAACTGTGATTGACTTTTCCCACTATTATAGTGTTATTTCATGAAGGTAGAATTACACCTCTGTGGTTATTCCTGTCCTCATTTTGATATCTGCAGTCAATATGAAAAGGATTTTGGAGATCTGAGGCCCACTTTCAAAATGATAATTGACTCTTGACTATTCTATCAAAATAGAGATGACATTATATTTTACAGCACCCTTTGGTGAAAATATACACTGATTTAGCTTTGATTATAATTTGGCCATCGTTTATGTTATTGTCTAGATGAGAATTTAACACTGATTGTAATTTGGCCATCGTTAATGTTATTGTTTAGATGAGAATTTAACACTGACATCGTGAAGTTGGACAAGATGTCAAATTACAGTTTACTCATAGTGCATTATGAAGAAATTCATATCCGAAGAATCACAGCTTTTAAACTTTGAATCACTGCATCATTATTATACAGGTTTGATGTTTGCAATTTTACTGTAGAGACTGGAATCATAGTTGCTTTCTGTGCAAGCAAAGCTCTTATATAAAAAATATGTTATGGAAACTTAATGTAAACAAAACTTTATGTGTAATTTTTTTGTCTAAATAACAGCCAATTTGACAAAACCTTATGTGCTTAAATTGTTATGTTTTTAACATGTATCACAAAGCCTTGACTACTTAGTGTTAGCAATAGTTCAAGCACTGGATCTCTGGATAGCCTTATTATTGTGGATTCTGATTGTTTATGTTAGATTTTCATTGTCTGATGTACTAAATGATGTGTTTTTTCATGAAAACAACTTTGATTGTTTTTCTAATTACAGGAGAAAACTTGGCAAAGTACAGTGGGCCTCACTTGTTATACTGTTTCTGGCCATCATGTCTCTGTCAAGACAGGCAGATGTTACACATAGTAATTCAGATGGTAAACTTATGCATCACATTATACAAGGACAAAATGAAAGCCTGCAGTCACCCCCAACCATCAAGTGTAATGGACAACATGGCGACTATTGCTCATCAGATGGTTTTTCTGTTTGCTCAACAAAGATTATTAAGTTACCTTCTTTGCGTTACAAAGTATCCCTACTTGGCAAATATGAAGGACATTGTTGGGTCTTATTACAGTGCTTCTTATCATCAATGGCAAACATTTACAATGAAAAGATATTCAAAGAGGGTCATGGAATGGAGGATAGTATCTATGTTCAGAACACAAAACTTTATCTGTTTGGTGTTTTATTTAATTTATTGTCAATTGTTTTCATTGACAAATATTGGGAACGTGTACACAGATGCGGTCTTTTCCATGGTTTTAACAAATTTTCATGTCTTCTAATATTTGTAAATGCCTTCATGGGACTCACAGTAGCTTTGATACTAAAGTTCAGAGACAACATGTTTCATGTGTTATCAGCACAGCTTCTCACTGTGGTGGTAATAACACTATCTGTTGTGTTGATGGGATTCAAACCATCGCTCGAGTTTTTCCTTCAGGCACCAATAGTGCTGCTGGCTATTTATATTTACAATAACAATAGCAAAGATGCTCAAATACAGAGTAAAGAAAACTTAATGATTTCTTGATGAAATTTACAAAAAGTAATGCTTGTACCCACAGGTGCAATCATTATTGGATTTGGAAAATAGTATCAGGCTTTCCTGAAGCCCTCTAACCAAAGATCCAACAGAAGAAAAAAATGTACTTGAATTTGGGTCACCTGGGGGTTGTCAGTGAGTATTTTGTTGAATTTTCCTTTTATAAATTCCACAGTGTGTACAATGAACACACAAAATGTTAGCTTGACACTCTGTGTCATTTCTTATATATGACCTTTTTTTTAAAAATGCCCCGCCCCAATTTCCTCCCTCCAAGTGGCTTTGGCGAGGTTGGGGCCTTATTGTCAGTATTAGGATAAGATATGCATGTTCCTGAATTTCAAGGGGTTTGAGTTTTATGGCCATCCAAGGCCTTATGGGGTGTGTCACCGCCTGGGTTGATAAATTAAAGTTGTTACCAATCGGCCCCATTCATATGGCTGAAGGGGTATCGTTATTGCCTACGATGTCCGTCCGGATGTCTGTCCTTCTGGTTGACGTCCGCCCCTGCAGCTGGGATTTTTTGTTTCTGGAGCATAGCTTGATATGGGAGTGGTATATGGACTTGTAACCTTGGGTAGGGGGTTGCCCTTGGGAAAAGAAAAGTTGGAATTGTTTTGGGCTGAAATGGTCAAAGGTCAAGGTCAAAGGTCAAGGTCATGGTGGTAAGTTATAAACTAAAAGGTTTTTAGACTTTAACTACAGTTAGGAGTGACATAGTTGGTTGGGGGTTGCCCTTTGGGGAAAGGAAAGTAAGTTGGAAAGTATGATGGAGAATACACAATTTAGATCAGAATAAAACATTTTCATTAAAAGTGTTGTGATGTTGTTTCATTAAAACGTGTTGTTATGTTGTTTTTGAAGTACAACTTTTTACTTTGACATTTAATTAAAAAATCAAATAGAATTCCTCTATGAAGTCTGAAAGTGAGCGTGTGCGCTCAGTGATCTTGGAGGTGTGTCTCCTTTAATCAGGTTAATAGGAAAGGAATTTTTCAAAATGCATGCAAAGCTGGAGATAAATCAAGATAATGGAGATAAATCCAGTGAAAACATGAACATGTAACCTTACAGGAATTATGATGTTCATTTATCCTGCAGATGGACAAATTGTGATCTTTTAAGTTTTTATTTTGGAGGCCCAAATTTTCTGCACTTCATTTTGGACTGGTCTGGTTACAAAGGAGAATTGGATGGAATTGTACTTTGGTTCAAACACACATAAACGCCATTGTAGGACCGGGGCAAAAATATGCCCCCCCCCACCATAATTTTGCCTATAACTGTGTAGCGCTGTGTTAAACACTACCACCAGGCTATCATTGTGATCATAAGGCTAACATTGCAATATAGGCTAACATTGTGGTATAAGCTTATAATGTGATATTGGCTCACCTTGTGATAATCATAGACTCAACTTGTGGTATAGGCTAACAATGTTGGCTTAACGTTGTGGTGTAGACTATCATCAACGTATTGGTTAACAGTTGCGGCTAAAGTTGTGATATAGGCCAACATTATAATATATTGAAGTATTGTGCTCTCAAGTACTGTGTATTAATGTTGCTGTTTATGCTCTGCAGATTCATTTTTTAATTGTGCTGTATTGTAAATTTCATAAGAAAGGTATTATTTTATTATAGTATTTGCACTGTTGCCAGTATATAATTGCTATTAGCATTTTTCTTTTTGGCATATTTTGTTTGTGATTTTCTTATAGTAACATTTATCTTCCCAAAGAATCCATATTTGTATGAACTTGATTGACATCTGAGGCTACAGTAGTGAAGTCAAGTTTTATGAGCTGTTCTCACAGAGGGCCCCCGGGAAGGAAATTGTACGGCACTGATAGGAGCAAGTCAATATTCATTACGAATGAGGAGGCCTTGCTCGTTGTCAACCGAGAGTACAGTCACGTACAGCTGCTCAAGAACCAGCTGCTTCAACTGTCCATGTCTAAGACTGATTTTATTCTGTACAACACTTGCAACCTTAACCAAAATCATGCACTCTTAATTTATTGACGCTTTATCCATAGGAGAGAGCTTTTCATCTTGGAGTTTATTTGAGTGCAATAACCAACGCAGTATGAGCCATGATTGTATCTGTCTGCTGATGTGATGTTAATCTCAACAATTGACAAGTGATTGTAATTCCTTGTGTGACTGAGGGGCGGACTTTGACAGGTTAATCTTGCGGATCATGCTTAACCTCCTGAGAATCAACCAGATTTTCACGGCTTTTCCTTTGCAAGTAGTATCACATACGTTGGCAACCACTAGCAATACCAATGATAATTTTAAACCTCGCTTGAATTGCCTGTTTGACTTCAGCGGGTTAATATAGGTCATGGTAAAGGACGATCATACTGTGAAAGGAATTTGATTGAGGAGAGTAACATTTTGTGCCTGTGTTGGTAATACATGTGTTGATCTTCAATTATGGTCACCCATTTCATCTTACCGGGTTAATGCCTGCGGTGCACGGATTTTTCACTCGACAAAATATTCTGCATTATTTTATTCGACACGACTGCAATAATCGTTGGGAGTGTCTGTTATCTTCGGAATCATAATCTTCCTAACAATTTGAGGCAACATTTTGGTGTGTCTGGCCCCAGTTATCAGCTTTAAATTATGAACGGCCACGTTCAATTTTCTGGTATAGTTGGCTGTTGCCGATCTTTTACCGGGGGTAACTGTTCCACCATTTCGTGTAATATCAGCTCTTACTCTTCAAGATTAATTTGTCATCTGCTGTGCCGTTTTTTGTCTTGCTTTTCGACAAATATATGCCGAACATCTCACGGGAAATGTTAAATGGCGCGGGGACAAAACTTAAACTGTTAATTGATGTTATTTTTTAAAATGTTCAACTTATACTTCAGAAAGTAACATGCCTGATAATACGGACTCGGCAATGGAGAATGCATCTTCTGTCGCCAGGATGATATCTGCTTTGGTAGGTCCACAGAATGGCAGTTCTTACAAGACAGTTCACTCCTTGGCTACTATTGATGATCAAGCCTCATCGCCCACCAACCCTGCAATAATCGTTGGATTGTCTGTTATCTTTGGAATCATAATCTTCCTAACAATTGGAGGCAACATTTTGGTGTGTCTGTCCCCAGTTATCAGCTTTAAATTACGAACGGTCACGTTCAATTTTCTGGTATCTTTGGCTGTTGCCGACCTTCTACTAGGGGTTACTGTTCTACCATTTAGTGCAATATCAGCTCTTACTACTCACTGGTGGTTTGGTGTCATCTTCTGCAATATTTACATTTCATGTGATGTTCTCTTTAGCACTGCGTCAATTCTTCACCTTCTAGTTATAAGTCTTGATCGGTACATTGCCATTACAAGACCTTACGCCTACAAGTCTAAAATGAATCCTTATAAAGCAGGCGTAGTAATTACATTTGTTTGGATTGTCTCGTTTTGTGTATCATTTCTACCACTGCATCTTGGATGGAATACACCCGACGGTCATGTCCAGAACTACGATACACCAGGCAAGTGTGTTTTTACATGGAATACAACTTATAATCTATTTGACGGTATTATATTATTTTTTGTTCCATTATTTTTGATGTGTGCCGTGTATGTGAGGATTGTTTTAATCGCTAGCCGTCAAGCTAAAGCAATTGGGAAGGTTATGGTCAACCCTTACCGCCATGAAAGTACATGTAACAGCACACATCACAAGCAAATTGATGAACACAAGGCCATTAAGATAATTGCCATTGTCATGGGCTGTTTTGTCGTTTGTTGGGTTCCGTATTTTACAATGTTCACTTTTACAACTGTTTGTGGATGGCAAATCTCCGATGCTTGTTACCAGGTGGCTTTGTGGCTTGGTTACACAAACAGCTTGGTAAACCCTCTCATCTATGGTTTACTAAACCGTGAATTCAGGAGAGCTTTCAAAATCATACTTTCTTGTTTCGGTAGTCGCGAAAACAATTCCACAGCGACAGTAATGAATGTAGCCGGCAATAAGACCAGGAGTACAACTAACGGTAAAATGGCATACAGGCAGAGTGTTGTCAATAACAGTGTCTACAAAGGTCGTTCGCGTCATCCTTCACGAACACCAAGCCAGATTTACCTTCAATTATTCAAATCTAATGCTAATACAAACAATTGAAAATCCAACGTGATAAGTGTTCTGCGCTTTAGATTCGCAAATATCTTATTAATTGAGATAAATTAATTGCACGGTGGTTTTATTTAAACCGCTTCGTGAGTCTTGACGTAAGTACGCACCGAATCATCCTCATTCCCAGGGGTGATCAATCTCTCTGCACCATTTTTCCCAAGCATGCCTTGCTCGCTCATGACCCCCCCCCCCCCCCCCGGAATTGGCTTACTAAAATGTGCTAGCATCTGGTACATTTTAATTAGGCCTGTGGCCGATCCACTCTACACGCAAAAGAGGTAACCGCAAAAGAGGCATCGAGACAAAGAAGCAACTGGTCCCCTCTCATAGTTCTTTGATCTTGTGATATGTCTAATATGCAGTTTAGGGTAACTGTGTGAAAACATGATTCATTTAAAATAAAATCGCATAAAAATACTTGCATTTTCACACACGCGTACTGAGCGTCCCACAAGCGCCATAAAAGCGCTCGAAAGTTTTTAACAAGCATTCACGTAAAGTAGTCACCCTTGGGAGCCAATCAGCGTTGTTTTTCAAGCATCCCTACCAGGGGTTAGTGACGAGAGGTGTCGATACGGCGCGCTGCCCATGGTAGCGAGGCTGGCACCGAATAGATTGCGAATCAATAGAAGCCATCTTAACGGGCAGTCGAGTTCACTAAGCAATCGTGCATTGAGTTTTGTGAAATGTGCACTATTTAATGAGCAAGTTCAGGTGGGCGACTAGAGTGACTAGACTGTGTGACGTAGTTCTCGAATTGACTAGATCGACCATGCTCCAATGCATGGTCGATCTAATCAATCTCCCTGTGCTCTATGGTTTCTGATAAGTCTAGTCACTCTAGTCGCCCACCCGAACTTGCTCATTTAATTGTGTGTTCCAAATTGTACCTTAAAAAAGATGGCAGATTTATGTCATATTCATAAACACCCGGCTGGATGACGTCAATGCATAAGGTCTAATAGTGGGTGCGTCGATTAGCTTCCCCGGGTCGACCCAGGTCTCCCTCGGTGCGTTCGAAGAGCTTTGACGTCATTCTCGGGGCTCAACCGGGTCAGCCCAAGGTGCCCTGCTTGTGGAGTTGGTCAATTGGGGCTGACCGAGGTGCATGACGTCACGACGAAAAACTTTCTCAATGGCCACAATTTTGTTTGTACTTGAGTGGGACACTTTCAGGAAATTCCAAGATTTAAAACAATTTCTTTAAATAAAATTATTGATATATTGGATCGATACTATGATGGATTTTTGTCAGGGGGCTTCGAGGGGTTGTGGCCCTATAAATAAATACACTGTGACATGTCCGAGCCAAGGTGCGTTTCTTGGACTTCCATAATTCCATTTGTTAAGAAATTGTTTTACCTGAGATTTTAAAGTCAACGGAAAATATTTGAGCAGAAAAATAACCTGCAGGTCAAGTGACCCATGTTTTTGTTTAAATAACCACAAAACCGGCCAAACATGGGAGTTAAAATGTCTTTATTCTACTTTTGGACGAACTTTCTAGTCATGCTTGAGTCGATTCTGTTTATATTACCGCCCCCAAATCACCTTAACACGAAGCCCAAGTGTCCTTTTAACCCTGAGATCCCGGGTTACACACCTATGTTCCGACACCCCTGGGCCCAATTTCATAGGGCTGCTTAACGGAAAGGAAAACTATAGCAGAAAAATTTGCTTAAGCGTAAGCGTATTTCACAAGTTAGCAAGAAAATTAGGCAGCCATCTTGCGCGTTCACCATGGATTTGCATTGTTACGTCATTCAGTTTCATACAGTAAGCAATGGAAGGTTAGCAATACTGGTTAGCATGCCTGTTCTTGTGCTTACGGTTAGCAGTGCTATGAAGTGGAAATTGCACAGTTAAGTACACAATCGGTTGTTAAGCAGAAAAAGCCTGTGAGCACAAAAACTTGCTAAGCACGTTATAATATTGCTTAGCAAAAACAGTTTACCAGCCAACACTCCATAAAGTTTACATTGCTGCCACTGGTACCCCGCTCATTTCTTGCTTAGTAAAGAAATTTACTAAGCAGAATTTTCTGCTTAAAAGCTTCATGAGATTGGGCCCTGGTGTATTCCTACTAACTCTGTCCCCGCACAACAGTCCAACTATTTAAAAAATACATAATTTATTATAGGGAAACGTGTCCGTGCCCTGGAGAGTTTTGTTTTTCCCTCCCAAATACTTAAAGTGCTTTTCTCGTTCCTTTTTAATGTATTTTGCTTCGTATTATGGAGATCAAAGACAATGTAGTCTACGCTCTCGGCGTCATGCCGCCACTGCCCACCGAAGCAAAATATGAACGAAGAAAGATGAACTCTGTATGATATGTATGAAGCTATAATAAAAAAAAATATTTTGTAACATTGTATAGGTTCATACAAAAGTCTAGAATTCCTTTCTACCGTGCTTATGTGCAGTAGCTCAGAATTATCTAAGCCGCATGAAGAAACATAATAACAATTGTACGTTTATGTATATACATGTAAAAGGTAAATAGAACCGAGAAGATTAAATTATGAAAGTCTAGACCTTTTTAGAACACAAAGTTTGATTTCATTGTCCTTCACTTTAGTTTGGTTAGAATGTCAACAATATAACATGTGAGTTCGAAAGTTTAAACTTGAAATACCATAACGAATAATGTTTGTTACAACTGTATGTGATAATATATAATATATGCATTTGAAAACAGTGAAGTCTCTGGCAACAATATAAATTTAAACAATAACACTCTTTTGGTATTCTCGAATAAGAGGCCTGTGCTTATTGAGTATGTACAAAGGAAACTGTGTGCGTTTTATTCAATTTTGGGTTAAACAACAAACATAGGGAGACTGCCAACGACATTAGCGCTATTGGTACAGCGCAGGCACAATAATCCGGAGGTCGCAGGTTCAAATCCTTTTCCACTCCCTGTTTTAGTTCAACCCTAAATTTAATACGCTTCTCAAACAAAACATGTACGACATCGTAAATATCTGTGCACAGGCAAATATGTAGGTGGTTTTTGCCATGGTCACCATTTATATAGGCCTAATGCCTTGTCTGCTGGGTTTGATTCACTTGTTTCATTCATTTAGTTGTTGTTCTTTTGTAAAAGTAGACTTTTCCGGTCAGTTTAATGCTCTGATTTAAATGTGATAGGATTGTTAATCATAAAGTACAAAATACCATATCATAAACACGCTTAAGTTGATCAACTTTAAGCACAAGACACTGTTTTCTGCTATAAACCGATTTATCTTCATCAATTTATGGAACTTTAACGTCTAACCAACTAATGTATTGAAAGTGTAAACCTGTGAGATAAATATATCTAAATCATCTGAGAATTTGATAAGTTTGTAAGTGTAATGTTATGCTCAATGTTATTATAAGACACACAACCCAACGTTGAGTACCGTTTTAAACTGCCCTTACCAAACCAATTCTACAAAATGATGGCCCACGAGTGCCCCCTCCAATACCCCTTCCCACCCCTTTGCACTTTGCACGAATCGCGCCCACCTAGCGGGGTGACGCGCCAAGCGCGGCATCGCTGTAGTTTGTATCAATCCTTGAATTATCACAGAAGACATAGCTGGGGATGGAATGAGACAACAAATCCAGTTGGAGCTGGCTTATGAGGATGGTTTGGAGATGCCTGAATGCGCTCAGCAGCCAAAGTTACTTGCAAGAGTCAAGAAAACAGACCATGCTTTTACGTCATGCCTTCTTCGTATGAATGATATCTCCATAGTCATTAAGACGAACCCACAATGTTTTATTAACAAATTGAAAACGGTTGCGTCGCTCGGTGTAAAGTTAAGTAAGACGAACACTGCGTGAAACTACCTACCGCCAAGCGAAATCTGTACCCACGAAATAGATTTGGATTGTCGGATGAAGGGCCATTTTCATTGATTTTAATACTCCTATACTCAAGTACCATTTGATTGGTACTTTTACTCGCACTCTATACCTTCTACTCAAAGTCATATGCGACTGAGATTGCACTCGGACTCCGATTTTAAGTGTAAGGCTACTCATGGACGGTCAAAATATCAGTGACTTTCCACTTTTCTATATTTGTAATGCAAGGAGTACAGGAGGGGAGCTCTGGAAAAAGCACATTCAAAATTATGTAATCATGTTTTAAAAATAGTTACCATAACACACTGTCGTCTAGTAGTTCCTTAAACAAAGTTGTCATAGCCTACCTCATTTCGCTGTAGGCCTATCTTCTCGACGAAATTGTACTTGGAGATCTACGTACTTACGTAATATAGTTATTTAGGGAACAAAATACCCAATTATTTCGTGGGTCATAAACTAATTCGAGGGAACGAAATTTCTCTAAATAGTTTAGCTGCAATTTACTTTTTATCGAGAGCCTATTTCAATTACTCTCCTGTTTGAAATTTAAAAAAGGTTGTGCCCAGCAGAAGGGTCGACAGTTCTTTTTTAGTGTTTAAGAAATGGAATAAGACACTCACTAACACGTCTTTCCAATTGCTTACACTGCAAGGGGTCCGCAGTTGTAGTCATGAACACACATGACTACATAGCTGAGGGCCTCAGACAACTCCGCAACACTGATCATTATATTGAATATGACACTGACCCTACTCAGTCATTTTCCAAACAAATCAGTGACACCTTGGTTAGAATCCACAATGCCAACGGTATCGACAACGATACCTTCAACTATCTCCTTCCACAGGACCCCCGTACAGCACGCTGCTACCTTCTACCTAAGATACACAAGCCCAACAACCCAGGACGACCCATTGTATCTGGTAATTGTAGCCCATTTCCAATGCTGGTACGTACGTTCTTGTTGTATGGCGGGTTGTACCATGTCACCTCCCTTTTTCTAGCCCTTTTCCTTGTGTTATTGCCCGGTGTGTATGTTAACTGATACTTGTGCCCGCTTTTTAGCAGAGCCTCTTGGTAGGCCGGGGCAGCATGCTCGAATGCCTCCTTGGTCGACGAGATGTTGGAGAGTTGCTTGTTGATTCCCTCTGGTATCTGTTTGATGACGGCGGGTGGGTGGTTTGACTGGACATGTACATAGAGAGGTACATTACCTGGTTTCATATATGGCATGTACCCTCCCGTCCGCAGGTCTAATGTGACGTCAAGGAAGTTTACTGTTGCCTTGTTGGCTTCGATCGTTACCTTTAAGTCATTTTCCCGGAATACTCGGCATATTTCTTTCTTGATTCTTTCTATTTTCTGGGGGGTCACTTTGAATACTGCCAGACCGTCGTCCCTGTATAGTCCCACTCTATTTCCGTATTTTGGTTTCAGGATCGACAGCATATATGCTACGACCAGCTCGCATGACTCCGCGCCGTCGAAACTGCCCATCGTGACATCGAATTTGCTGTCTGCATTACGCTTTTTCCATGGTACCTGGTCGTTGAATACCACTGTCTGTTTCGCGTGGATGATGATATTTTTCTCCTTGCTGCTAATTTTCTCGTAGTTTTCCGCGAACCCTAGGGCTTTCAGGAGGAGCTTTTCCGGACGCCGTACTGGACTGGTATAAGAAAATCCCAAGCAAGCAAGAATCGAGCTTCATAAATTTCGACATTGTGGAGTTCTACCCCTCGATAACGGAAAAGCTCCTCCTGAAAGCCGTTGTTATTATTATTTTGTCCTTGTTTGTTAAAACTATGCATTTGTGGCCCGGGGCTAAATTGCTACAAAGTTTACAGGTATATAAAACAATAAAATGGTGCGAAATTTTGCGAAACTGCTTGTAAAACGATAACGGAAGTAATTTAATAGAATGATAGCCAATATAAATTCGCACGCCTCAATATAAATTTAATGACGTTTTCAACCATAGCGGCAAAAACACTTTAATATGGTGCGCTTTTTCCGAAAATATCGGGAAAACTTATATTTCGAGAGAACGAAATTATTATTTGTTTGTCCTGTTCAGTTTTTTCCTCACCTGTCAAATTAGGACATCATAAGTTGTAGCAAAGTTACCGACATTTGTTTCCAGAAATTTCTACAAGAAACCTGACATTGTGTCACTATACTACACAAGTGCAAATAACCACTTGAACCCATATGCATGGCAAAAAGGATATTTTAGCTGACCGGGCAGAAATTAAACTGGATGTGCACGTATGCGGGATATTGTCATACAGGTCCACCCAGATCATCTCAATTATCCATCGTTTTCATTTGCACTTGCACTGTAGCAAACTTGTCAGATATTCACGCACACTTTATTATTAGCAAACACGCGACCTGTGGTTGTTTTATTTGTCTTTTGTTTGTCCCCATTGAAGGCATTTTGCTAGCCATATGGCACGCAACTCTTCAATTGCATAGCGTGATGGCCTTAGGTGGTTGTGGTGCAGAATGTCACAACAAGATATGACGGTCGAATACAACACACAAAATCACGACAGATAATTCATAATTGGTTTTATGAAATCATAAATTACTGATCAAAAACAGCAGAATGGAAACAAAACCGCCTGTTCCTTTGGCTATAAAGAGCGAGAGAAATCAACGAAGACATTGCAACAACGTGTGCAAGATACCTTTATTCTTAGGTCAAATTAACCAACAATTCTGCTCGACAGAGTGGCCTATTAATGTCAAGGTACCACTGTCAACGGAGGCGATTGTCCAGAAAAAAACTTTTTCGATTTATATTATAGCGCCTAATAATTAACACTTAATTCTCTTAGCGCTTTACAATAGTGCCCTGGTCATTGGGCCAATAACATTCCTGTAATCTTTCTCAGCTCCCTGGGGAGTATACAGCCCGGGCTGCCGTGGCGCTCCGAAGGCTTTTTCAAACACAATATCTCTACCTCTACCCTCGCAGGTACCCATTTATACCCCTGGGTGAAGAGAAGCAATTATAGTAAAGTATCTTGCTCAAGGACACAAGTGTCATGACCGGGATACGAACCCACACCCCGATGACTTAACCATCGAAACTTGAATTCGATGCTCTAAACCACTCGGCCACATGACACCCCATAACTTCGTATACCGTTGCACGTAATGAGACATAAGCAGGAAGATAAAGCGCGACAACAAAATCTTCGTCTTTGTAAAATCTCATGTATCATTTGGCCAATGGTCATCTTTGGTCAGTAGTGGTCATTTCATGAATATTTACAAAATGATTCTACTCCCACATATTTAGAATATTGCAGCCTATTAACTTGCTTTATTGCCTCATTAGCTCCAGCAAAGATTTTGGCCAGTGGTCACCTAATGGTCAGCAGTGGCCATTTTATGAAAACAATCGTTTTCATAACCTTTTAAATGTATTCATAGGGCTGATATATGTGTGTTTTGTGAAGCACATTAGCATTACTTAACTCTCTGCATTTGCTATCTTTATTATATTTTTTTAAGATTCCCAAAAATGAAACTGTGGCCAAAACTTAAAGAAGTAAGCAACACAGGAACCCCACAAGGGCCTTGGGTTCGGAAACTTTTGAGGATTAAGACACCGTCTTTGGTGCATTTTCAGCCTTTGTTGGGACAAAGTTTGATCTGTTTTTTCTCCCTTTCTTTTGTTCTTTTTTGGCAAAAATTTAGGGGCACTGCAATGCATCGCATAATTCCACAATTCAAATGCATTTTACATCGCACTGCAGTGTTTATTTTAATAGTGTGCACAGCGCATGCTGTTTTAGGACGAGTTCATCCCCAACTGTTGTAAAATGTTCTAATTTTCCTATAAGGAATAAATATTACAATTGATTCAAAGCGCGGGCCCCCCAACCTCTTCCCAGGGTGTGTCGAGCAGTACAAACATGGTTGGAAATAAAGTAAACCATGGGGACGAGGTTGCGGGCCCCCATACACGTTTTGGATCCATTGGTTCCCAAACCCACCCCGATGATTCAAAGCACGGGCCCGGCCCCATACACGTTTTGGATCCATTGGTTCCCAAACCCACCCCGATGATTTTGGAATCAAAAGTTTGGGATGCTGTGTCGCTCTTGGTCTTTAAGACTAAACAATTAACTATCGTTAATTTAAATAACAACCTCAATATGCTTTTTTCTATTTTTCTGTGTCTTTTTAAAGATAAGTCTCCCATTTAAACCTGTTTAAGTTAAAAGAAAAGTTTTTAAAATAGTTGGCATGCACCTTCTTTTTTCGGCACCTATTGACTGGTGTTGTGAAGAGTTCAGCATTTTGAGTCCCCCCCCCCCTTTTTTTTTCATCTGCTTTGTTTTTGGAGATATCTGTTCAACACTTTGGGGGAAGTGTAAAAGTATTTCTGGACTACAAGCAGATTTACATGGCAGCTGACCTTCAACAGAAATACCTGTTAAACCTATTCATTAAGATAAGTATAACAGTTACCCAGCACAAGGAGCATAAGGCTTTACTTCTCAAAGGATAATCGAAGCATTGAACACTTGCTTTAAGGATTCAATCCCACACTCTGACACAACCACAGCTGAAGTCAGGAACACTTGGCCAGACGAATAACACGTTTATACAAAAAAGTCCTTACTTGGTATATTTTGTTTAAAATGAAGTTTAATGAAAATACTTTAACTCGGTATATACACTGTATCAAAATCTTAATTAACTCATTTCATAAAGGATATTTTAAATTTATTTCACACAAAAACCAGCAATCCCCAAGTAAAAAAATTTGTACTGGAAAAATAAATTACCACGTGATTAAACAAACCCAATAGTTAATGAAATGAAACTATAATCAAACAATAGGCTGTAATTCATGGATATACAATTAGCGTGGTATCCATTAGCCTGTACAGGTCCTGCACACCTCTAAACATTTGGACCTTTTCATGTGAGTGATTTGTTTATTTCACACATTACACAAGGCTCTCACATGTTTGAATACTAAAGCATACTAATACTGAAAAAGTTGACCAACAATATTAACATGACGCTCTCAATACATGAATAATGTTAAGGTTCAATATGAAAATTTGTTACAAACCTTATATAACAACTCTTTCTAAAAATATATATAAGTTTTATTTAAACATCTTGTTTGAACCAGCAGGAAAGGTTAATTTTAAAACGAATTTAACCTTTGTAGTTCAGGAGATATGGATTGTTGCACACATTAAACTTATCAATTAATATAACTCAATCCCTGATGACATGATGATAATGTAACTTGTTTGATTGACCAATATTCATTACCAGCCACAAATCCCAATTTGAAAAACGAAGTACAAAATCAAAAACATTTTTTTTAAACCAGTCACTTGGGGGTGCTCTTAAATATGATTAAACTTGAGGACACACCTAGCAAACAATTTGAAACACAGAAACCATCCAAATTCTAAACCACATTGGCTGTAAACCTACAACAAATGTTTTTTGTTTCAACTTCTGGTAAAAAGGATTAAATCTGTGCATGAAACGAACCACTTAGTAAGACATAAAATAGTGCAAACATTACAAAACTATGTCATACAGTTTAGGAGATATAAATTATTTATATGATTTGAATTGGTACTAGTATTATTTAATACCTGATGACGTCATGATCATGTAATTTTTAAAGAGATTTTAACAGATGTACTAATTTGCATAATAACTTGTGCATAAGACACAATAAACGTATGGTGGTTACTGGTAAAATGAATTGATATATGTGCATAAAGATAAAGGAATAACATTTGGGTTTTACCATTCACTGATGTGTATTAAGCACTGCATGCTAAGTGCTTTCCCAAGTTCTGCAGAGACAAATCCACAGGCATACTACTAGGGTGTGAATCAAACCCACAACCCCTGCATTCTAGAATAATTCCAGGGCCATCACATACTGAAAATATAATTCCAATAAAAATCTAATTGAAGACACTTAATAATGTGCTTTAGCAAAACTGTGCATGTGTTCAAAACGTAGTTGTATTGTGCAGACTGTCAATATAAGAGACATGTTGTGTACATACCATCCTCGACCTAATCAGAGGTCATCAAACAAACTGCTGTTGAAGATTCCTAGATCTCATTCTTCATCAGGTAATAGAAGCTTTGTTTCATGGGCTCCAAAGCTATGGAATGATCTCCCCTATCAACTTCATACACTTGACTCCTTACCGATCTTCAAAAGCCAGCTTAAGACTCATCTCTTCGAATCTGCCTAAAGGCCAATGCACTTGTCATCTCCACATGAAATTCTGTTAACTCTTTTGTCTTAAGTTTTTCCTTCACTTTCCTAAGCGCCTTGGAATAGGCAACTAGAATTATGGCGCTCCACAAATGCCTGATAATTGATTGATTGATTGAATGTAATGTGGTCTTATTGTGCAGACTGTTAATGTACAAATGGAGTTGAAACTAGCCACTAGGTTCATCTCATCGGGTTGAAGCTCCTCTTGAAGAGAAAGTTAAAGGCACACCACATCATGGTAGCAGGGATTTCCTGTCAATGAAAATAATCAAATGGAATTACAGTCTTGGCTGCAATTCTTAGTAATTTGTTCCTCCAGTTACTGGATACTTGCAGCTCGATAAGCTTGCTGACAGAAATAAGCATTGGAGAAAGACAACTACTTGCTTGATCAAAACTTTCTGGTTCAAATCCAGAAATGTGAAAAAGACACAGTAAACATAAGTGGTGGTTACTGGTTAAATGAACATATGTTACATTTCTAGAGCTTTATATGAACTTGAAAATCCAATCGCCATAAAAAATAAATGCGTCTGTCTGTCTATGTCTGTTCAAGGATGCAACAGTTTAAATCTGTAAGATTAGCAAAACTACAGACACGTAGTCCCCCCCCCCCCCCCCACCAAAAAAAAAACAAAACCCAAAACAACAACAAATTAGCTACAGCCTTGTTTTGATTGCCTCTCAGTATAAAAATATATCAACAGATTATCATTCAAAATAAATTAGGTCGCCTGCATTAATACTTTGGAAATACTGAAGACTTGGATAATCCCTCGAACAGGGGTCCCTTTATGTGTATAGAATTATTTGGCAAAAGCATTAAGTTTTCATGTTCAGTTGGATACATTGATACATTATAGATTTAAATATATACATACTAATACTTACCCACATCACCTTATAATGTTGGAATAAGGTTTTATCATGATCATGAAATGGACTCTGTACGATGGCTCTGCTGCAAAAAGCCAATGGCGGGCAATAAAGGTTGGTGCAATTCCAGGGAAAAATCCATGATTATGTCAAGTAAAGAAGATGCTGTGTCTTGAAGCCTGAAAAAGAACAATCAAATAATCATACGTGCCTGTATATGTAGGCAGAGCCAGCCCTATAGATTATCATCAAGACCACAGGTTGTCCAAATGTCATATATCAGCCATGTAAGGCTATATTGTCTAGAGGGTCATTAGTCTGTGTGTATTGAAGCAGTGTGGGCATGTCCATGTGTTGAAACCCATGACAATATTCAAACTTTGTCTGGCTTTAAACAAATTTTTGCACCATTAGTGACACATGAGACAATTGCAATGTTTTTGGAAAGGATAAATACTTCTCAGTTTATTATGGTCACCACGGTTCAATTCCTCCCCACAGTAATGCGGTTCAGGTTTACAAATACTTACATGTAGAGCCACTACCTATGCTTACTTCCAAAACCAGCAGGTAAAATAAAGAACTTTATACACTAGAGTTCTCTCTGCTGACCTACCCACAACACCCGATGGCAAGAGTGCAACTTTAGGTTTCCTCTTCTTGACTATTATCAGAAAAGAAAATCACGCAAAGTGGAGACAGAGAGAGGAAAGCTCTAAGTGAAATAGTCCTTTGCAGACCTGAACTGCACTACTGTGGGGAGGAGTATACGTCAATCTACTTACCTGGAGAACCACTATACAAACATGTATGCATAGACAGAGAAAAGCAGTGGGTATGCAAGATGCTTTTGTATGTATATAGGGACTAGGACCAGTGTGAATGGGCTACATACATGACATACATACATAACCCGAGTCTTATTGCTCCCAATTTGGAGACAAGGGGATGTGATGCCCCAAGTGTTAAGTACTTGCACTAGAGACAGAAGTGCAATCCTGGATACATTACAGATTAACAGACTTCATTGAGAACAGAATCCCTTAAAAACAAAAGATCTCGTCTGAGTAGAGATGTGTATAGTTAGTACACAAAAACTGATTGAATGCAAGATAAAATCACATGAGTTTTACCAAAGATATCTAAGCTCCTACTGCACTACATCTTAAATAATTTGTAAGTTTTTTGGAGAAAAAGCAAAGAGGACACACTAAATATTTTGAGGACATTGATGTAATATGTTTGACGCTCAGTAGGCTTGCCACGCTACAGGGGAACAAGGTTGCCACACAGCCAGAAAGTGATGCATCTGTTGTGATGGTCAAAGATGAATGGGGCTGATAAATGGAGTGACACTTCGCAAAGTTGACAGCAGTACAGAACCAGCAAAGTTTCATGTGATCTATTTAATGTCGTCTGGTTGGACGACAGATAACACAGGTGCAGCTGGATCAGATGTATGTGTATTCTGCATGAATCAAACAGATCTAACGTGCTGGCCAAGAAACCCAACAGTATTATTCCAACCGATGCCACCACTGCCAGCAAGAAAAGTGCAATACATTGTCTCAGGTTAGACACTCGTTTCACCGTCAGACAGTCTAGACCTGTATGGAGAGGTTAAGCAGTGCTTCCTGAAAAGACCGCATCTCTGAAAGTGCAGAGGATGCAACTTCTTTGCATTTACAATAAAGAGGTTGACCGCTGTAGTAGTTACCTCGGGAAACAGTCCAATGACAATCCCTGTTACTGGATCCACCGCAATCTATTCTGTTACTAAAATGTTTTTGCTTCAGTTTCTATTGACTCCTGAAATTATTTGGTTATGGCTATGTATAACATTCTCTACTAAATTTTACTATAAATGGTTCAAACAAATTATTCAGCTGAATTTACACACAAGTAGAAATGGCAATAATGGACAAAAAGGAAATAACTTAGAAGTAAACCAAAATAAATATAGAAATGGAACTATTAATTAATTACACTTGTGTACAGTTTCAAAATGTAATTCTCTTTGTAGCTGATTCCCAAATCAGATTAGTAAAACCTGATGATTTCAGAGGGTCACATTTCCCTCTCTCACACACACAAGCCAGCATCAGGGACCTCATTGTCCCTCTTTTGTTTGTACTAAAACTTGTTGGCAACAGTTTCCGTTGGTTTTGTACACACTTTCCAACTAGGGACCTTCACCCAAGCAGGGACCTTCACCCAAGCAGGGCCTTCACCCAAGCAGGGACCTTCACCCAAGCAGGGCCTTCACCCAACCAGCTGGGACCTTCACCCAAGCAGGGACCTTCACCCAAGCAGGGACCTTCACCCAAGCAGGGACTCTATTCTCCCTTTTGTTATAGGTTCCTGGTCTGAAAGTGTGTACCTACCCACACAAAGTGTGGGGTCCTGCTATTATTGTTCTATAATTCCCTTTTATGAAGAAATTCTCTGTGGGGTACCACTATAACAAAGAAAACCTTGTCGGTAGCATTGTTTCATTGTTAAAAGTACCCATAAGTTGGCTTGTGGACTGAAGCATGTGGGAGTGGTCTCTCACTTGCCCCATCCCACTTAACAAATCTTCACAGTGTGTACTCTAAAGGCCAGTACCGTCAGATATTCTGCTAGCCTTTTCCCTCCTACTGCTTTGGAACTGATGTATATTGCTTAGTTCCACAGTCTTAGGATCTATTCTAGTTTAATAGAAATGTGAACAGATACTTTCTCTCTCTTTAACTTCCCTCACCTAGATTGCCCCCTTGGCCTTGTGTTGGGCAATGTTTTTAAGTGAGAGCAAGGTTTTTTAAAAATCATACATTTTCTTCCTACTGAATTTCCATTGTGCCCCATCAGGGCTCGAATTTGACACTGGACCACCGGCCCGAGGCCAGTGATTTTAGCCTTGGGTCAGTAAACTCATGACCTGACAAGTCCGGCGGTCTTGTGTTTTCAATTGAATACTGTAATTATTCTGTTTTGGGTTTTTTTTCCTGTGTCTTCTTCTTCCCAGTGTACCTTCTCAGCAAGATTTTGCAAAAACTAAATGTCGTAGAGACTTGAAACTTATCATGTACTTAGACCTTAGTGTGTAGAGGAAACCGCAACTATTTTGGGGTGATGACGTCATCGAGGACATCATAAAACTAAAGTTTAAAAAAATAGCGTGAACTATTTTTAAATGCATATCTAGAGAACCATTAATGATACATACAAGATCTTTGCACCATATGAAAGCCCTGGATTCATTTTACAAATCTTACAAAAACTCAAGTCTAGTTGTTTCTAAGAATGATTTACCATGTTTGGTGATCTTAAAGGAGTAGACATTGAGATGAACATTGAGTGTATTGAAAAGACTAACATTCTTTTTCAAAGGGTATTGTTCAGGAATTAAATTTTCTTTCAGGAATTCAATAAGAGTGCACATGATTGGCTTTTACATTTAAAAAAAAATGATTTACCTTCTTGAAAGAACACATACTTACCAGACTGTTATTTTTGGTGAAGGATAAGCTGATCTTTTCCTCTTTGTTTTAAACAGTAACGGCATGAAAACATGACTTACCAGTTTTGGTATTCTTGCGGGAGCACAGGCTTGGCTTTTCTTTTCTGGGATTCAACAGCTGATTTTAAATTCCTGAATCTCCTCTCAATGTCAGTCTTGATGTTGACTAGTGTGTCTCCACTACACAAGTGGTTTAACAATTGCTGTAATATTATAGAAGCATGCCAAGTTTACCGTTGTAATACACTGTACAAACAAATATGTTTTAATTAATATACCCTAATATGTTGCAAAAAAATTGCATTCTGGTGAGTGGGAGGTGACTTCTGGATTTGACTATACAGCATATGAAGGGTGTATGTATTAGAGATGTACATGTAGAAGACTGCCAGATGACCTTACATGGAATGAGGCAGCATTAAAACCTACAGGTAAGGTGGTGCATGGTTATTCTTGTTATTGGTTTGAAACAATGCATTTGCACTGTACACTGTTCAAGGCCACTGATACAATAATAATGTCTGTAATTCAATATTCATAAATACCCCAGACAGTTTCGCTATTCCTATTAGTGGAGAGCATGTCACGTAGGGGTGTTTAAATTGATGCCCTGGGTTGTTTTGGTAAGACAAACAAATTTTCTGCTAAAATCTTAATAAAATGAGCCTTTATATTTGCTAAAACATGAAATATATTGCAAACTTTACAGTTTGGACTTTGGAGAAATAAACAAATAAAGTATTCTATGCAAGGATTATATCCAATAAATTGGCACGTGTATGTGTAGATTGTTTCTTATTAGCCAAAGATGTTTAATTTTGTACACTATAAGGGGACTTTGCTTTTGACCTGGCCTTTAACTACCTGGACTTGGTCTTGAACAAGGTGAACTTAATTACAGCACTAAAAGACAATCCAAAGAAATCACAGAATCACATGTCATATAATGCAGGACAATCGTATATCATTGTCCATACCAAATTTACACCATGTCTTTGTATGTGTACTCAATGCTTACTTATCCATGAACAATTGATATCTTACATGAAGCAGTGCTAACTGATGCGCTATGTACTTGTGATTACCAAGGGCTACATCATTGGCAATCTGTTTGCACAGCACCATAAGTTGATTTAATCTTGATAAGTGACCGAAATATCCTAAAGAAAAGAAAAAAACACAGACTAAAAAGATAGCACGTTATGAAAATAGTTTGACACATATTCTAACATATAAGACCCTAATCCCACAAAACCCCTCAATGATCTCGCAACTGTGCCTTTCCCAATTCCATTGGTCTAAAAAGTATTCTTGAATGTTGTCACTCTGTCGAATATCATTGTTATGCAGATGACATGCAGTTCTTTTCCACCAAATAAAAGTCAGGCACTACATACCATTCATAATCTTGAATCTTGTGTGGAAGATATTTGTAGTTGGTTGAGTCTGAACTCTCTTAAATTGAATTGTGAAAAGTCTGAGTTTCTATTATTTGGTTCAAAGGTTCAGTTAGATAAGATCAATGTTATATCTTTCAAGATTGCTGATTCTGTAATTTCTGTGTTTCATTCTTGTAAAAATCTTGGCATTGTATTGGACTGTACAATGTCAGCCCAAATATCCAATTGTCACAGAGAGTAGCTTAATTTAAGTTGTGAATGGCTGTGTAGTGAAGAGTATGTTATGTCTTATAAGGAAAACAGTTTTAATGTCAAGTGGCCACACCACGCCCTAAAATTCCTCAGACTTGGTGAGCCACCTTAAGTCATGCTTAGGGGTGATGTGATTTCAACGGGTAATTTGATTGGTTAATTCATTGGTTATTTGCATATTGAATATTCAAAACTTGGCTTGAGCGCGCAGGTAGAAAAGTTAAGAGAGGTGTACACTAAATGCATTCCTAAAATTCTTTTCTGATTTGGGAGGGTATGTATGCCCTAGAGTGGAATATTTTTCATTTCGGCATCGGAGTTTCCCGAGGAGAGGACACAGCCAGCCTCGACGATTAACAATTATTTGGCCTTTGGAGAGGGCATAGCCCTTAGAACTATTGAGAGTTCTGCAGTGTAATTGAGTGCCGTAGGCTAAAACAAATTTCTTAGTGACGATTGGTATAAGCCTGCATCAGCAGTAATGAACTTGGGAAAGGCCAGGATTTGACAGTATTCCTGTACTAAACTATGTTATTTAAAGTGGAACATTTTAATTATGGTACATATTGGAAAATTTATTTATTAATAATGTCACTGGAGAGAAAGTTGTTCAATCTTTAAAAATGCGAAGAGCTGTCCAGTATGGGCGAGTTGGCCAACTCTTTTATAATTATGTTTATCTATTCTAGCAGTATTTTCAACAATGAGTTTAAGACAAGCAAAGTCTCTGAGAAATAAGTTTAAATTCTTTAGCGTGATAGTTTGGGTTAGTTTATTGTAAATAGTTGGAGTGTTTAGCAAGGTGCTTTTTGTGCATTTATATACAGGGCTTGTAACTTGGAAGAAGCCCAGACAGCGGGAGCACTTGGTGGAAGGTGGTCCGGGAACCGATTGAAAGTACCATACATAGTGAGAAGGACGAACACCACGCCCCCCCCCCCCTCCCAGGACTGACAGAACTGATGTTGTAGAACCAGAATTGGTGTAACAATGTAAATAATGTAGTAACTGATGTGTAGAATAAATATGTAAATATCAAAGAGAACTGTCAATTCTTTTCTGTGTGTGTGTCGAGGGGACAAGAAGTGTATACTGAAGGTCGAACCTAGGAGCGGGAAAATCCTGGGGATGTGACACAAATATATGTATATGTAAATATGTTCGATATCAGTTGAGAAATGTTGGCTTTATTCACAAATACTTGACTCATTCAACCACTGAGAAAATAGCCCATGCACTCATTTCTTCATGATTAGATTTTGGGTAAATTTGAGAATTTGGCGCATTCCAAATACTCTTATTGTTTACTGGACAGCAATTCAAAACTGTGGTTAATCCTATCAGGATCTCGTAATCTTAGATCTAATGGGAATGCAGTCTTAATAGCATTGTAACATGTACATCTGTCCGGTCTGCAATATCTTACGTCAACATGGCATCAGATACCACATGTACGCTGATGACATTCAAATTTATAAGGAGTTTGACCCTGCCATTCCAAATGACGCAGTGAGTGCTTTGTTCTGGTTGTCAAATTGTATTGCAGATATCCCTTCCAGGAAGCTTCGACTAAATCAAAATAAGACAGAATTTTTCATTGCTTCTTCATCTCACCATCAGAAAGAGCTGAACCAGCATACCCTTGCTGTCCATAACCACACTATGTCAATGATTTCCCATGTGAACAATACATGCAAAACAATCAACTACCACTTGCGAAACCTCTCCAAGATACGCAAATACACAGACAGACACATGTCAGTGCTGCTTTAAGATCTCCAGTACTTGCATGGCTAGACTACCGTCAATGGAATGAAACAGTCTGATATCACTCGCCTTCAAAAGCTTCAAACAAGGCTGCTTGTATCATACACAGGAAACCAAAACACAAACCATATCACCACTTCTTCAACAACTATTTTGGTTACTCATTAAAAAATGTATTATCTTTGAAACAGCTGTGAATATGTACAAAGCACTTTCGAACACACCCAAAATACATAACAGACTCACTTGATCTCAGCGCATTGTAACCATTGAAAAAATACGCTTTAAAAATGATTGCATTATTCTAATTAATAATGTTCACGTGAAATAATAATCAGACAGAAGATTTCATTTTGAAAAAAAATCTATAAATTGCCATTATGCAAGGCTTTTTTTAATGCAAAACCTCCAGCATGGGCTGTTTTTCAGACATTTATGATAAATAGAAAAATTATCTGAAGAAACATGTAGAGAATGCCACTTACCATCCATAGGAGACGTGCTTGGCAAGCATTCCTCAGATATACCACACATCACTTTGGGAAACAAAGTACACAGTCCAGTCCTTGCAAAGTATTCCTACAAAAATAAAAACACAACATGCTTTGTGCAAATATAAACAAATATACATTACCACTTTTGTTGTTAGTTCTCATCATGCTACCTGTACATGTACTGGCTTTTCTTCCATACCAACTATTAGAATATAACCTGCATTCCCACAAGCTTTAGATTACTATACTGCAGATGCTTTTAGCAGTGTGGATCCAAGTGGCAAATTACAAGGATCATACACAACAAATGTCAGCACCTGATGATCATCGTGAGATCAATGAAATTACTGACAACGTTTACAGATATTTTGTTTTAAACAGGATCCATTCTTCATATTAGTTCAATGTCACCAACTAGATTTAAAATTAGTTAATTGCATTGGTGTAAATCCCCGAGTGGGGTGGGATATACTATAATCTTCCCCATAAGTTTTTGGACTGTCAGCCCAATGAGCATTTGCCCTTTGTAGCACTGTCGACACATTGTGAGTAATGAGGTAAGACATGTTCTAAATTACAGTGATTTATATCGCCCAGAATGATTTCAGGTGAGTCTGAAGATGAGGTCTCAGCTGCTTGTACTGCATTTTAAATTAAACGAGCTGCATCAACCTCATTTGAGTCTGGAGCCATATACACCAGGAAAATATGCACTTGGTTGAACTCTCGAGGCAGATAGAATGGTCTACATGCCAGACAAAGAAGTTCTAAATTTGGGCTGGAAACCGTAGTTTTAACTTGAAAATTGTTGCACCATAGGCGATTGATATACATGCAGACACCCCCATCTCTCTGTTTCCCGGTCAAAATAGCAGACCGGTCATGGCAAACAAGATAAAAGCCATCAATGTCTACTACGTCACTTGGAATGTCTGGGTTTAGCCATATTTCAGTTAAACACAAAAGACTTGTGTTTTTATACTCATAGGTTTATATGGTAAGAACCCGAATTTCCTCAATTTTTTTTACAGATTGAATGTACATCTCCCAAAGTTTATGATGGCAAAGGTAGTCAATGACCCCTCCTGTGAATCCGCTGTCTATAACCTCCCCGCTAACAAAACTTAGCTACTCACAAAAAACTATGCTGATCAAAACGAATATGTCACATGTACAATCTATGACTGGTATCCTGCTTATGCATATTTTTCTGCTGAAGTAGCTCTTTGAAATAGGGCCCTGAATGTGGATAGCCAGACGGACAGAAATGTCATAATATGCACTCATTCTTCTAGGGAACTCGCCAAAAATACATAATGCATTTCTATAAGATGTAACACATCAAAAACAAAATGCAAACTGTAATTAATATCTGACAACAAACATCCTGGGAATTCTGATTCATCATTTCTTAGGAATGCGTGACTCTCTTGCACAAGTTGGCTTGTTAGAAGTGGTGGGCTATCCCACCATGGTATTTTCACTAATTCCTCTTGGATCATCAGAAGGTTCCATTCCAGATACAAGTAAAAGGCCTAAAGATGACTCTACCTACTGGTGTCAATCCCATGCTTTGAAAATAGGACAGGGATGTACTAGTATTGCACGTAACAAAAATGAATACTTATTAAAAATACCTTCATAGTGAGATTAGGCTCTTCCAATGCATTTAAACATGTACGCATCCTGTCAACAATCAGCGGTTCTGGGAGAGGGGAGAAAAATAATCAGAGGAATGTTTAATTTTTGGTACAGCATACCATGACCATGGAAACCAGTAATGTCCAAGTATAGGTAAATGTGCACATTTTCAGGAAGGGAAAACTTCCTATTTAATGTCACACCATTTAAAGACCAAACTTTTAAGTTAACCAAAGGAGGAGCTACATTTACGGTGTGTTAAACAGGGTCAATTACTCAGCAAGTTACTTCTTGAAATATTGAGTCAAATTGGAGCAATAGATTTTTATCTACAAAAACTAGCATGAAAGTATTAAGTGTTGTTTCGCACTTACATTACATGAGCAAAATTACATCTGTAAAAAATAATTCTGACTGACCCATATAGTTACTAACCATCAAACAATTGTACTTCTGACCAAGTTTGAACTACAATCCCAAAACCAAAACAAAATTACAAACATTCAAGCAATTGATACTGAAAATACAAACAAATATTTTTTTCCCAAAAGGCACAGGATTCTATAAGGTCAGTTGTCAACCTGAGGGTCGACCTGAGGGAGGCTTCATATAGATGACCAGTTTGCAGACTGAAGTGGTTTGAGTTTAACCCTCAGCTGATGGTGAATTCTCACCCACAGACAAATTGTAGCCCCAAGCCTACCCCGAACATCCAGCAAGACACTTAGAGGTCTTGAAATGGAGAGACTGAATGAACCTTGAATAAGAAGTGACTGTCTTCAAACTCATGGCATGCTTTCATAACATTTGTTTCCCACAACTACTGTTTTCTAAGTATTTGAATACACTTACACTACACTTGATAGCTTTAGTTTTAACATAAGTCAGACTAACAAATAATGACTTTGTGAAAGATAAAATAACTAGACATTAGGTGCTTGTGAACAAACACAAAGCTCTTCCGAGTAGTTTTGCTCTGATTAAGCGCTCCAGGACTTTCTGGTCTGACTTAGAGATAGAATTAAAGCTATCAAGTGTAGTGTAAGTGTATTCAAATACTTAGAAAAACAAGAGTTGCATCAGCCCTTATATCGGGGAACAGGTCTCACAAGTTAGCATGTAAAGATTGGTCTATGCTGTTGTATTAAAATAGTAACTGTAACATTTTTTGTGTCTTTTTAATACCAAATATGTTATTATTTTGTTTTGGGGGGGATAAAATAGTTAATGCGGTATAAGTTAATTAGTTGGTACGTGAAGTGAACTACCACTCGTATTAAGGAATTAAACATTCAAAATGAGTTATTAATTTAAAACAAATTATTAATCCGTTACTGCGCCTGCTTTCTGTTCATAACATCTCAGTGCACATAATAATTTTGGGTTGATGATTAAAATTTTGGTCTATGCTAAGCCGTAATTTGGGTTTGAACAAAGAAAAATTGACTGGAGCGGGACTTGAACCAACGACCTCTGGATTAACGTACCGGCGCTCTACCAACTGAGCTATCCAGCCCTATGTTGGCGGTCTCCCTAATAGTCAATATCTTTGTTCCGGGTGCCAGTCAGAAGCCACTCAACTATTAGCTGCTGTGTAGCCAGGGATCACACCCAAGTTTACGATACAACCTGTACTGAATAGTAAATATGGGGTATGACTATGGGCTTTTGTTAACTTTGGCTCTTCACCCCGATGAAAAATTAAAAAAATTCTTTTCTACACCTTTCCCCATTCAGCTCTTATTCCCACCCTATTGCAACCCCCACCAAGTTTTTTGTTTGCTACACAGTGATTTCCCGAAAAACTAAAGCAATCGCACATGAACCCCAAACTTGTGGTTTACAGGCAAATGGGTTCCCAATGCAAACAAGTCTGCTACACCTGCACATCGTCCCAATAACCAGCTGGTGGTCTGTTTTTTTTACGCTGCCGCCCGAATAACAAACACTCCATTCATTGATACACACAACACTGAGAGCTAGACAATTCTTCTCAAATCTTGTGAATCTACTTAGACTCACATAAGTCGGTGTTCGTAAGGACTCTATGTATAACATACAAAAGACGCAACAACATTGGTCATAAATAGGACTAGGACTGGATTAAGTTTAGAATATTACAATTTTGTGACTATACAAATCTAGTACGCTGCACCCATTCCGTGAAGTTTGCCTGGGAATCCAAGATTGTTCTACTGACAATGTATGAACAAGTTTTGATGTTTTTAAATTGACCGTCAAAAAAATTTAAGTTGTTTTATGAAAGATTTCTGAAATCTAGTACAGGTAATTTTTGCTTACTCTATTAATTATGTTTCTGGTAGTGTAAAACTAAAAAAAACTGACGATCGGCGGTATACTTTTTGAGATACATGTATGGTGACAACAAGGTTGGCTAATTAAATATTCATCTCGCTAAAAGCTTCAGTTTGATATAGGATCTAAGTCTTTTATTTTATTAATTTTATTTTTAAGATGGGATTTTAGGAAGAAACAAAGAATAATAAAAAAATCTAGACAAAAACAAAACCTGTTCCGACAGTAAGTTGGTACAGTTAATAATTGTTTATTTGAGTTAAATTTAAAATGTAAAAACAGCATTTGTATTTTTCATCACTGGCAAAAAATCTGTGTGCACCCCAACAGGTCTTGAGCCAATGCAGCATCCAACCAAGTTAGGCTATAATCAGCTAAAAAATGTGGGAAAAGAAGCAATTCATAAGTGTTCATTAAATGACCCCTACTGACCATTAGGTGACTGTTGGCTAAATTCTATGAGCATGCTTAGATAGGGCAGGTGTCAAGTTTTAACTGAATAGAACAGCAGTCTGCAAAATTCAAGGTCAACCAACCACATGCTGATTGCAGACTAAATAAACCCCTTGCTGCAGAGTTAGTGTTATAAAAAACAGGCTTAATTAATGTAAACAAATTATTAATACAGATTCAACATAATGCTGATTTATAGTCAAATCGTCAATGATGATGCATGTACAGTATAAGTCACCTTTGAAAGTTTAAGATGAATACAAGGTCTACTTGTTCAGAAAACAGCAAAAACTGTCATGGTATTCTCATCAAGAGTGTCAAACTTATCCATATTTAGCGAGAGGACGAAGGTGCCAACAGCATCTCTGGCCGCAGCATTCACAAACAAATACCATGATTATTTGAATCTCCAACACTCACCTTGAGGTGCATTTTTGGAGATTTAAATTATTCACACACTTTTATTGATTTCTAATCAACGCAGGCACTTTAAACAAAGTAATTTCCCACGATGCTAACCACCATTACCATCTTTATAACAAGTAAGCTTTCAGACAAAAATTACATAAATTTGTTCGGGGTCATTACTAAAGTATGACCCTACATGTACCTTTAACAGTGCGTAAAATATTTATTGCAGATGTTTGCTTTTATTATAAAATTATGAGTATCTGAAAATCTTTGTTGCTGACGAAATGATCAACAGTGCTTCCCCCCAACCCGTAGCTCCACAATATGCCTTGCAGGAAAATACTGAATGTTAAAGCACTTTGAGCATCACCAAGTGACAGATGTGGCTATATAAGAAGCCACTATTAATATTATTATTAATATTATTATTATTATTATTATTATTATTATTATTATTATTATTATTATTATTATTATTATTATTATTAATATTATTAATATTATTAATACTATTAATACTACTAATATAATTAATATTATTAATACTACTAATATTATTAATATTATTAATACTACTAATACTATTAATATTATTAATACTACTAATATTATTAATACTACTAATATTATTAATACTACTAATACTACTAATATTATTAATACTACTAATACTATTAATATTATTAATACTATTAATATTATTAATACTACTAATATTATTACTACTACTACTACTACTACTACTACTACTACTACTACTACTACTACTACTACTACTACTACTACTACTACTACTACTACTACTACTACTACTACTACTACTACTACTACTACTACTACTACTACTACTACTACTACTACTACTACTACTACTACTACTACTACTACTACTACTACTACTACTACTACTACTACTACTACTACTACTACTACTACTACTACTACTACTACTACTACTACTACTACTACTACTACTACTACTACTACTACTACTACTACTACTACTACTACTACTACTACTACTACTACTACTACTACTACTACTACTACTACTACTACTACTACTACTACTACTACTACTACTACTACTACTACTACTACTACTACTACTACTACTACTACTACTACTACTACTACTACTACTACTACTACTACTACTACTACTACTACTACTACTACTACTACTACTACTACTACTACTACTACTACTACTACTACTACTACTACTACTACTACTACTACTACTACTACTACTACTACTACTACTACTACTACTACTACTACTACTACTACTACTACTACTACTACTACTACTACTACTACTACTACTACTACTACTACTACTACTACTACTACTACTACTACTACTACTACTACTACTACTACTACTACTACTACTACTACTACTACTACTACTACTACTACTACTACTACTACTACTACTACTACTACTACTACTACTACTACTACTACTACTACTACTACTACTACTACTACTACTACTACTACTACTACTACTACTACTACTACTACTACTACTACTACTACTACTACTACTACTACTACTACTACTACTACTACTACTACTACTACTACTACTACTACTACTACTACTACTACTACTACTACTACTACTACTACTACTACTACTACTACTACTACTACTACTACTACTACTACTACTACTACTACTACTACTACTACTACTACTACTACTACTACTACTACTACTACTACTACTACTACTACTACTACTACTACTACTACTACTACTACTACTACTACTACTACTACTACTACTACTACTACTACTACTACTACTACTACTACTACTACTACTACTACTACTACTACTACTACTACTACTACTACTACTACTACTACTACTACTACTACTACTACTACTACTACTACTACTACTACTACTACTACTACTACTACTACTACTACTACTACTACTACTACTACTACTACTACTACTACTACTACTACTACTACTACTACTACTACTACTACTACTACTACTACTACTACTACTACTACTACTACTACTACTACTACTACTACTACTACTACTACTACTACTACTACTACTACTACTACTACTACTACTACTACTACTACTACTACTACTACTACTACTACTACTACTACTACTACTACTACTACTACTACTACTACTACTACTACTACTACTACTACTACTACTACTACTACTACTACTACTACTACTACTACTACTACTACTACTACTACTACTACTACTACTACTACTACTACTACTACTACTACTACTACTACTACTACTACTACTACTACTACTACTACTACTACTACTACTACTACTACTACTACTACTACTACTACTACTACTACTACTACTACTACTACTACTACTACTACTACTACTACTACTACTACTACTACTACTACTACTACTACTACTACTACTACTACTACTACTACTACTACTACTACTACTACTACTACTACTACTACTACTACTACTACTACTACTACTACTACTACTACTACTACTACTACTACTACTACTACTACTACTACTACTACTACTACTACTACTACTACTACTACTACTACTACTACTACTACTACTACTACTACTACTACTACTACTACTACTACTACTACTACTACTACTACTACTACTACTACTACTACTACTACTACTACTACTACTACTACTACTACTACTACTACTACTACTACTACTACTACTACTACTACTACTACTACTACTACTACTACTACTACTACTACTACTACTACTACTACTACTACTACTACTACTACTACTACTACTACTACTACTACTACTACTACTACTACTACTACTACTACTACTACTACTACTACTACTACTACTACTACTACTACTACTACTACTACTACTACTACTACTACTACTACTACTACTACTACTACTACTACTACTACTACTACTTATTATTATTATTATTTATGATTGAACCAGAAGAAAGGGTCAAATTTGGGTTATGTTCATGTTTAAAATGTGTAAATGAGCTATACGGCACAAAGATTATGAATTTATGCCATGTGATTAAAATGATATCCCATTTTAAAATACTAACCTTTGATTGAAAACATGTTGATACCTAATGACATTACCATGACGTAATTTGTCATTGATAAACCAAGTTAAGTCATAAGCTACATGTGCAATGTCTTTTCCAGATGTGACAATGTAAAGTATGAGGTTATCCACTCACAGAAGTTGTGTACAAATCTTACAGGAAACTATATCAACGAGTTGGATATTTTATAAATCTTAAATATGTAGTCGTTAAAACTCCGTATTCTATTCAGCAAAATTATTTAGAATTTTTTCATATATCACTTACTTTGGGCTTTAGATGTGTTGCTGAATTTCTTTTTCAAGCATGAACGTTGTTTCTGTAGCTGCAAGAAGATAAATAAATTAATGTAGGCCACTTCTACTTTATTGATCTCAAACTTGCACTGCCTTAACATAGCAGCTCTGTAAACTTTACATTAAGTTGACAGTGTACTAAAGTGCTCACTGTCAAAACCACTAATTTGCTAGTCTTGAAATCATAACATCTCAGTGTCCCTGTTGTATGATGTTTTAAAGACGACAATTGTGCGTTGCGTCGTGCAGTCGTGTCGTGCCATCACGTCGCCTGTGCCATCGTATCGTGCCCTTGCCCGTCGCATTATCCGTCGCGTCGTGTTGTGTGGTTTTAAAAGCCAAATCCACTTTGATAATCAAATGAAAAACAGGCAACGCGACCAGCAATGGCACGACGCGACGCACAACACGACGAGCGACAGCACCATGCGTCGACGGCACGACGCACATTTGTTTTCTTTAGAACACCATACTATTGAGCTGCTGATTACTGCTGAGGTCTCAAAATTGTTTAGCCTTGGACTAAAACTTTACACAATCTTTGGATTGTACCGAATAGTCAGAACAAAAAGTATGCGGCAAAACCTAATGTTATAAGTGCCTAACTTGTTTGTATTACTCTAAACCACAAGTGTCAATTATTCTCTGTGTGTAAGACCGTTGACCCCAGTGGGCAGCGCTAATTTGTTATAAATGGGTGATTGATTGTTCTAGAATTGTGTTTTAGAAGGCTCTGGAAATTCAAATTTGTAGTTTCACTATTTTCCAGAAAATATTACAATCCTTTATATATTGACTGGGAGAGATTTGCAACAGGAAACAAACTATACTCAAGACTGGTGGAAGCTACGACTTCTGTGATTGTTTTTTTTTACAACTCGTAGGAGGACCGGTAGTCTAGTCCATCTATGCAAAAAAGTGGCTTCACCTAGACAAAATTGTAACAGAAAATTTTTTTTTTGGCAAGCGTCTCTTGAAACCCTCCCAAACAACATATCAAAAAAGTAGAAAGAAAGGAAGGGAAATATGCATTATTTGCATAAATTAAAAATGGCCTCATTTGCCTCTATTTTCACTAATATGTAAGCACACACCCTGATAGTAGAAGAAATGATATCATTATCACATGCTGTATTAAGTCCATGATTCACAGGTATAAGGGAGTGTCATGATGAGATTTGGTAGACCTTGAGCTTGGTGATTGGGCTGATACCCCTTCGCTCCCAGACGTTGGAGCTTGGCCTCCTAAATGCCCTGCTGGCCTTGGAGATTCTGCACTTGACTTCTTCGTTTATGTTTGCCTGGCATGATAAGGTGCTGCCAAGGTGTGGACTTGTTCATGTCATCTAGCAGTTCATGGTTCACTGTGACGCTGGATTTCTGGTGGGGCTTTTCAGTACAGAGCTGGTAAGGTACATGACTATGATTATCTTGTTGCTGATGAGGCCAAAGTTGTCCCATGCCACTGAGAGCCTGTCAGTACTTGCTGACATTTTCTGCTTGCTGATGGCATTGAGTGTGCAGTAATCGGTGAAGAGGAAGACTTTGATGACCGCCTCTTTCACCTTTGCTACTGCTTGCAGTTGACGCTGGTTGAAGAACTTCCCATCAGTCCTGCATCTCATAGGTAGTCCTTCCGCGCTGTTACGGGAGGCATATCAGATAGTATGGTCGAAAACATAATGCTAAAGATTATCAGTGCCACTACGCAGCCCTGTATCACTCCATTTGTCACTGATGTTTCTCCATTGTCCTGCCTGCACAAGCCATTATGTCGTCATGAAACTGGCCTGGGTGATGAACCAATCTGGACAACCGAACTTGGTCATTTATATCTTCTATAGATCCTCTCTGCTGACAGTGTCGAAGGCCTTTGTAAGGTCAAAAAAGGCAATTTTCCTGGAGCTAACTCGCCATGAAGATTATGTCCGCCTTCATTCCTCTTCCAGAGTGGAAGCCTCACTAAGATTTCAGTGTTCAAGGTGCTGCATGAGGTGGTTGAGGACTCTTGCAAGATCTTGCTGGCTATGGACAGGAGCCATGGTGGTTTCACAGGATTGGCAATTTCATTTCCTTTTATGAAGGTGTACAAAGGAGACATTTTGAAGTCCCAGAGTATGACACATGCATGGTTTCTACATTGATTGGAAAATTTTCACCAACTTCTGGATGGGGACTGGGCATCCTGAATTTCCTGCTTGTAGGTTGTATAGCCTCAATACCTGGCGCATTTCTGCTGACTGATGTCCTTCCGAGTCTCCTTGGTAAAGCAAGTTCCTGGTTGACTGTAACCTGGTAACCTGGGAGGCATTGAATTGAGGGAGGACGAATGGTTCAAGACTGCATCGAAGTGTTAAGTCCATCTGCAATGAGCTATCTGCACAGAGGAGGGGAGAAGAACTGATGGGCTGTGGGCCATGTCTTGCAGCAGAACGGGTACAACTCCAGGCAGATCAAGACAAGCAGGCCTGCTACCAACCCAGACCAAAGGTTCTCATATACCCTACCTTGGGTCTCCCCTCCCACCGTTTCAAGAGTATTTTCCTGCAAGAAAGGACCAAGGTCTCCCATTCTGCTTCCAAGAAACTACACAGCTCTCTCCAATCTCACAAGGACAAGCAAGATCCATCCACCCGTGCAGCAGATTACCAAATTCCCTAATTATAATACTATATGATTTTGACCTCAGCCTGACCTTGACCTAGGTCACCCAAACCAGGCTGCCCCCTCTAGAATGATTCTAAGGGATCTATAGAATAACTGTACAGAATTTGGTGCTTTAATCCAGCGTGTCACGATTTTGCCAAAAATTTGCCCTAAGCCACCGGACTAAAACAACTCTTTTATCTCAACCACAGTTGTTTTGCTGAATTGTTAACTACTTTGAGTTGATGTAGTTTTCCAACTTGGTGTTACAATTAAGAGTTGCTCATCTTTGACGCACATGTAGATGAGGAGTTCATGTTTGGACAAATCAATAGTTTTTATCTTCATAGTGTTTTTTTCATTTCATCGTGTACCTGTTAAAGTGTGAGTCTACAAATTGGTCTAGCCTTCATTTCTTCACCAATTCTTCTGGAATCTGAACTTTTTCCTGATGTTCTGGATTTGTTTCGTCATTTCCTTCACTTGAACTTTTGTATTTTTGTCGTTTGTATTCGCATGGGTTGTGAGATGTGTTGCGCAACCTCATATTCGTTATTGAATCATATTTATTTAAATTTGTCATAACCTTAAACCGATTACACACATTACATGGTCCTATCTTCAAGGTAATACCTGAAACATAAGGATTTACCAAAAACCAAGATTACTTTAATTTTGCTTGAGACTTACCTCATTTTGATCATTGCTATACATCTGTTCAAGCACAACACAAAGAGACAACATCTCAATAGAAATATTACTTGAGTCGTTTGTGTTGTTCCATAAAGGCTCATGAAGACAGACACTCACTGGAAATATTAAAAACATAATTAGTTTTACATAAAAGGAGTGTAGCTGCATAATTATTGCCAACATACACATTTGGTAACCCTTAGCTGTTCCCTCATAATTGCAGTACAATTCATTCATTCAAAATAAAACTTAAAATTAATTGTGCTGTCAATAGTATTGTTTGACATTGAAGAACTCTTTCAAAGCTAGATATAAAAGTTATTCCACACAGTGTCACCCCCCCCAAAAAAAACAACCCAGCTTTGACCACTATATTTAGAACTGTAAAAGTGTAGCCATCACAAGAAGTGCTTAGACTACCAGCGGGGATCCAGGGTGGGGTAACCCAGGGGGATGTGCCATACCTAAAAGGCTTCACGTTTGTTTGTTTGTCTCATTCAATGCCCATTGGTTTTAACTACATTCTGGCACAGCAAGTTTGTGGCACACAAGCTAGGTACAAGCTAGTTACTGGATACATGAAAGGATTGTATATCTCTCCAGGATTGACATTACTGCAGTTAACTTCAACGCATCATTGTCCAGACTGGTACAATTCTCCATCAGGTGCAGAAAAAACAAATACAAGAAAGTCTTATTCCTTACTTGATTTTTTTTTTTTTTGAATACATGTGATAGTGCTCCATTTCTTTATTACGTCTGGCCTAATGGTTTTGTTCAATGGCCTGCTTCAATTTAATTCCTTGACATTTTTAAAGATATCCTTTCATGTCATGTCGGTTTTGTCCACAGTCTTCTGTGATAGCCTGATGTTTCCCCCACTGGTTCCAAATGGTCGCTTTTGTTTATTTAAATTGTTTCGCTTTTGTTTATTTAAATTGTTAACGTTCTCCTGCAGACCAAGGTCTGTTGATCTGTTCACAAGTAATAAATAGAACCCTTTGAAATGTCACATTCTTTCAATCTTCATCTTCAAGTCTTAGTATTTGTATTTTTGGTATTGCTGTAAGATGGGATACAAATCTCAATGATTTTGCTCCCTGCCTCTTTTTGTCATTGAGAATGATATCCGGTAAAACTAGGATGATAGATGCCAACTGGTTGAGCCTATTCATGTCATTAATGTAAATCATCATACATTGCACATTATCCTGCTTCTTACTATTTTGAGATATCACATCTGCATGCAAAAGAATAACCTAATTTGCCTTTGAACAGGTACATGTAACTCCTTGATTCTAGCTACGTCCCATAGCCTTAAAACTTGCGGGTGTATGGCAGGATCCTTGCCTCATAGTTGTTGCAATTGGATCTAGATGTTCATCCAGTGCCCTCAGAATGGTCAGGGCTCGAACTTGGGTTAAAATTCCACAAGACTGCTGGACCTGTAGCTCAAAATGATTACTGGACCACAATTTATTTTACAATACCAACATTTTTACAAGAAAGAGCTTTCTGTAACAGTTTAACATGTAATTTTGTTTGGACAAGCACTCTGAGAAGATTTATCTCCTTTGTCTTATGGGTAAGTATATTTTGATACTCAACGCAGTAGTTTTTACCCTTGCAGACTCAAAATCAACATTTTGAGCATAATGTCTTTCTGTTTAAATGATATTTCACAGTGAGGTACTGTACATGTATTCAATTGAAAAACACAAGACTGCTGGACTTGTCCAGTCATTACTTTACTGGCCTGGGGCTAAAATCAGTGACCTGGGGCTAAAATTACTGGCCTCGGGCCTGCAGTCCAGTGTCAAATTCAAGCCCTGGTGGTGCAAAGTGCTCCAACCATCACAGGCTCATTTACACGCTTGTATGCATTACCATTCTTGTCAAAATAGGCCTATGGCCAGGACTTACTTGCGTCATTTTGAACTAGCCAGGCCTTGAAATACAATAACTGATGAATACTTGCCTTTAAAACATGGCTCATACACACATGGCCTCATGCTGTAGACAGACGCCATTGCCACTGTCAGAATCTCTGCAGAAAAAAAATCATCAAAACATCAGGAAAACCTAAAGTAATATAAACTTAAAAGGAAAACTACAGCTCATTTTTATTCATGGAAGAATACCCAGCTGTTTTGATAACGTGATCCCAAATTATTTCCTGTGAATAAAATAATATCAATATGATTTCACATTCATGTGGTTCAGGAGAAATTATTTTGTAGTGCTTCCATTTGAACTTTCGGTTTGTACCTGAAGAAGGTCAAACAGGATGATATCTGAGTTTCAAATATCACATGAGCAACCAGATAACAAAGTGGCACACTGATTGTTAGTAAATGTCATGTGCTTCAGGAAATACGCTTAGTTTTGTTTTTTTATTAAAAATATTTCTTCAAATTTATGTAATTTTATATTTGACATTGACAAGTACATGTACACAATTGAAAATTGAGCCTTCCTTAGGGTACTCTTACATTTGATCAAGTCATCAACCCTACTTTCGGAAGAGTACAACCCACTCATGAGATCATAATAATCAGAACTTCCAGAAGGAACGATAACATTGGGGGCATAACAACATAGTGCTTTTATACTATTTTGAACTTGCAACATGTTTTCAGAAAAGTAATGCCTTTTTAAATTTTCACGAGAGGCACGGTTGAGCATGATGATGTCATAACTCTTACAATTGGAAGGCCTACTGGCCTAGTGGGCAAACAGTGTTTCATACACAGACACCATGTCCAACTTTCCAGTTCTTACTGTTTATAACCCTCAAAGCGAGATCCTGGAATATTTTGTTTCACTTCAACTTCCAGCTGCTACTGAAAGACAAGGGCAAATTGTGGTCATGTCCGCACAACTTTTATAAAGTATGTTAAACCCTTTTCATATGACATATAGATTGTGAAATTAGCATAATGACATTATGTGACCGAATAGCATTTAGTTTAGGATATACAGGGTTTTTTTAATATTAAACTTTAAATAAATGAAATTTAACACCTGGTGATGTTGTAATAATCTAACTACATTTATTTTATTTACTTGTGCAGATCTAACTATGTGAGAAGTTTACAAGTCATGCAAACTTGGCAAGTGTGTCTTTGTTAATGGACAGCATTGCTCCCATTTTACTCTAAACAAGGTTTTGTGTGAACGGTTGTATAACATGTATAAAAGACTGACCAAGCGTGACACCTTGAACAGAGATTACATACACAGGCTTCATGGACTTTGAACTTATGGTCAATGGATCCAAAAGCCAGCCTGGAATAGTTAACGTAAGCGTTTTACAGTTCTTTTTTATGTTGGTTAATGAGGGTCAATATTATACGTTGGTTTAACATCTAGTCGAGCTCTGACAGATACAGAGCAACGTTATACCCGAATTGAAACAAAGTTGTTGGCTGTGACATTTGGGCTCGAAAGATTCCATCAGTATACATACAGAAGAGCAGTGACACTGTCACTGACAGTCCAATCTGATCACAAGCCACTTGAAGTGATAGTCAAAAAGAATATGCGTTTAGTACCAAAGAGACTGCATAGGATGCTCACATTGTCTATCACCAAGGCAGCAAAATGTACCTGGCTGATACTCTAGGCCGTGCATTCCTGCCAGATAGCAAAATGGATGACACCCAAAATGAGCTGGAGCAAGTCAACATGATAAGTCAGCTGCCCATAGCAAAACCACTGCTTGAGAATCTGGAGCAGGGAACAGCTGATGATGTAGTACTTACAGAATTGAATGCTGTTATCATCAAAGGGTGGCCAGACCAAAAGAAACACCTCCCATCAGCTCTCACTCCATACTTTCACATCCAAGATGAGCTCAGCATATAAGAAGGATTGCTCTTCAGAGGTGAATGGGTCATTGTGCCAAAGAATATGAGACAGGATATGTTAGAGCGTTTACATTCACCACACCTTGGAGAAAACAGTTGTTTGCGTCGAGCACGGGAATCATTGTACTGGCCTGGCATGAACTCAGAAGTTAAAGTTTATATATGTAAGTGTGGCGTATGCCGTTCACTCAGCACTAAGAAACAGAAAGAGCCCATACTACAGCATGAAGCACCCAACAGACCATGGGCAAAAGTGGGCGCTGATCGTCTCATGTTGGAGTTCCGCTACTACCTTGTGATGGTAGATTACTTTTCAAACTTCATCGAAGTAGACTACCTACACTGTATCTTCTTCCACATCAAAAGCAGTCATTCACAAAATGAAGGCACAGTTTGCTCGTCATGGACTACCGGATGAATTGGTGACAGACAATGGTCCACAATTCTCATCAGACAAATTTGCAAAGTTTGCTACGTGTGGGAATTTCAGCATCTCACTTCATCTCCTCATTATCCACAATCAAATGGAAAAGTGGAAAATGATGTTAAGACAGTAAAGTCACTTCTTAAGAGGGCCAAAGATGGACATAATGATCTGTACTTGAGTCTGCTTGCATTTTGAAACATGCCAAAGTTCTCCCCAGGTTTTTTTCAAAACTGTGGGGCATTCTGGACCAAATTTTTTTGATGTTTGGCTGATAAATTGAAATATCTTCGGAATGTTTTCTACAAGTTTGGTGTTTATCTTGGTTTTAAAAGCTCTACTGTGCAATCTGGAGCATTCTGTATGGTTTTCTCTCGATTGTTTTGAAAATAAATTTTGTTTGCACGTATCGGCCGAAATTTGCGCATATCGGCACGCAATTTGTGCGTATTGGCCCATTACGATACCTTGTACATGGGGAGAACTCTGCGCCTACTCCAGGTTTCGACACTAGCCCAGCACAGCGACTTAAGAACAGGAGAACTAGGACAACACTGCCAGCTACACCAAAACTGCTGCAGTCCCGAGTCCCCACTGGAGTAATGGCTTAAATGAAACATTCCAAACGATGACAAGCAGAGTACTAGAACGGTACAGCAAAGGCAGAGCCATCGCTCAAGCCAGGGGATGTTGTTCGCATACAACCACAGTCTCCACACAAACACTGGCAAAAGGTTACTGTGGTGAAGTCTGTTCCATAACCAGGTTCACATTAGGTAGAGACTGAGGATGGGGTTTGTTACCATCGGAACAGCCGTCACCTCCGAACAACAAATGAGGTTGTCTTTAAGTGTGGAACAGATATGGAAACAACACCTTGGCCTACACGACAGCAAAAGGATAGCAAGGAAAACACCAGCAAACCAGAAGCATCAGGACAACCAGCACAACACACAACTAGATCAGGAAGAATCATCCGTCCACCAGCATACCTAAAGGGGAAAGGACTATGTGAAAAACATTTTTTGTTGTTGTTTTTGTTATCCAAATTCAGAAGAAAAACAAAACGAACATGAACAGTAAACTAAAGAACCTAAGTCAATAACTAGTCATTACACATGTTAAAGAACAGACAACATTGTGATAAACATGAAGGGCAACAAGTTTTGAATTTTTGATTTTGTACACGATGACCTATGAGGGTCGTGGAGAGGATAGTGGAACTAACCACATAGTTCTTAGTTTCTAAGTACCACTTGCATAGCCCCATAAATAGTGCCAATTCGATGGACTCCCTCCGCTTCTTAAGGGAGTCTAGCCCCACTTGTTTACCAGACTGAAGTCAGCACTAAATTTGCTGCTGGCGAGAAATTTGGTGCTAGGCCTAGCACGAAATTTCAAAAAAACCTTGTCAACGATCGTCATTGACAGCACGAACGGAATCCTGAATTCTCGTATTAGTACCTCGTTTCAATTACAATGTTTTCACAGTGAAAACAAGAAATCTCTTTTTTGGTGAGCACAGACGTCTCTTTTATATCCCAAACCATACTGCATAGGCACCCCCAAATTAAATAGTCAACTGGTTAGCTCAGCACAACTAATTAAGCAATTAAGAGTCATTTCACGTAAATACTTGACATATGTGTCCACGGTCAAAAAATCATTTTTTTAAATACTTTGTAGGTCGAAGGGCCTTGGGGTGCAAGTAAACAAAATTGAACTTTCAAATCCATATATAGCCCGTTGCCATGGTAACAGCTCATTTTGTGTTTTGGGCATTTTAAGCCGATTTGGAGGTCTGAAAAACTGGTTTTTAGCTCATGTTTATAACTCCACCCTACCAAAATGCAAAATTATTTCATAAAACCTTTTATTCCACTACAAAGTATCATTCTTGGCCTTACTTGAGAAAAAAAATTATTGCTATAAATTTTACTCTTATGCTATTTTTGCATCAAGCATTTAAAGCATGTTTTTACAACTTGCAAAATCGAAATTTTTACCCTATTTTTGGCCCTAAAATTTCAATTTGCCAGGGGCCTCAGAAAAATTTCCTTTCGGTTGTGATTAGGGCCAACATTGGTCTTTCCATATCTGGTGAGGAAAACTTGGGCAATTGTATCCTGTTGTGACAATACTGCCTCAAAAACTGATTTTTTTTCCAAAAACAGGAAAAATGCATTTTTAAGTTTTTCTCTCAGTTTGAACCAGTATCATTAAAAAAGAACACTTTAATCAATCAGGCAACTTTTCCTGAGCGTTCTGTAGGCTTGTTGAATACCCCACATTGATGAAAAACTTTTGATGACTTAAATCTCAGACTTTACCCCCCCCCCCCCCCCCCCGAAGCGTATTATGTTACATTCCCTTACGAGTCATTCCGTGCCAACTCATCTGACGGGTTCGCAGGCTCCGTCTCAGATTTTGCTATTTTTGTTTGTAAACATTCCCCTATGGGTGTCATGAACACTCACCAAATTTTAGAAACCTACTCCTTAACATTTCTGAGGTATGGCCCCATAAAAGTTCAAGCCCCGCCCCTTCAAATTTACTTGTTGTGTTTTGGGCATTTTTAGAGGCCTATATCTACAAATTGAGAAAAGATATGTAACTGCAAATTAATATACAGGGTACCTGGTACCTCATCAACTAGAATCTACTGTCAAAAGTAGCTTGGAACATTTTTATATCAAGGCATAGGTCTGTAAAAACTGAAATTTTAGGCTGCGGAATGATTTTTCGTAATTTTTGAGACCACTATAGTGCCTAAGTGAAATGTCTGATTGATTTTGTATTACATTTGGTTATAAACTAGGTGTAAATGTGTAACCTGATATAAGGATAGACCAATCACACTTTTGATGGGTATTTAGCAGGGGTCTGAATGTGGGTCTGGCTGTAAAATTGCAAAAAATACCGCCTTTTTCAAGTGGTTATTTGACAACATGGGACATTTCTTACAGATTTACAAATTTTCCCCAAAAATATTTTGTATCCAGTCTACTTGTGTGAGAAATCAAAAAAATTGACTCTTTACTCCTTCATTTAAAAAAAAAAATCAAATGAATATGACTAATTTAAGGTTATTGTTGTACATCAAAGTTTTTAGTGAAATCACTTGTTTACAAAAGAGCCACAGAACCTAGACTAAGTTCCTGCAGACCATGGAAGCGTAGTGCCGCCACTTGAATGAAAAAAATCTGCACTTTTTGTGTATATGTGTACAATAACTATCATGTTCGTACATTATAGCTATCATACGTACATTACTACTATTGGATGTACAAAATAACTATCACTGACACGGTAACTCCGGACTTATCGTGTACAGAGGATACTTATCCTGTTAGTACATATCTATCATGTTCGTACATGATAATTGTCATCCCCCCATACACAATAATTATCATGGTCAGTGTATGTACAGAATAATGACGATTCACGATCAACTTCAGACGCATCATGTATAGTACACAATATTGTGCAGTATCTCCATGCAAAAAGTACTCTCAAACAACCCCGAGATAGTGGCTTATGAATACAGAGATGAAATACTTTAAAATGGCAACCGAAACACGGCTTTGTTTGGATTTTATTAGGATGTTAACTAACAGTTTGTACCAAGCTTGTTTAAGAAAATTATTTCACATGGAGATGCTTCACAAAATCTTTTTATACAGCTGGTCTTAAGGGGATGTGTTCATAAATCATAATTATTGTGTACGTACACATAACCTTTTGTGTAGTGTACAATTACGTACATGATAATTATCATGTACGACATCATAATTGTCGTCTATACGTACATGGTAAGTCCGTAGTTATTTTGTACGTTGATAAGTAATTGTGTACTATACATAATAGTTACTATGTATGTTTATTGACGTACATGATAGTTATTGTGTATGTACACATTAAGACATGTAAGAGAAGAATTGCTTTTCATGTGGCGGCACTACACTTCCGTAGTGTACAAACTATGCCTGCAGGAAGTCAAGGCTCTGTCAGCTCTTTTGTAAACAAGTGATTTCACTAAACTGCATGCATACACAACAATAACCTTAAATTAGTCATATTCATTTTTGTTTTACTTGAAGGAGTATAGAGAGTCATTTTTTTTGTTTATTTCTCACACAAGTAGACTGGACACAAAGTATATTTATAAATACCCATCAAAGGGGGGGGGGTTGGTCTATCCTTATAGCAGGTCACACATATACAACTAGTTTATAACCAAATGTAATACAAAAGCAATCAGGCATTTCACTTAGGCACTAGGGGGTCTCAAAAATGATGAAAAATCATTCCGTGGGCTAAAATGTCAGATTTATAGACCTATGCCTTGATATAAAAATGTCATGCTGCTTTTGACAGTAGATTCTAGTTGATGGGGGTACCAAGTACCCTGTATATTAATTTGTAGTTACATCTTATCTCAGTTTGTAGATATAGGGCCTCTAAAAATGCCCAAAACACAAAAAGTAAATTTGAAGGGGCGGGGCTTAAACGTTTAGGGGGTCATATCTCAGAAATGTTAAGGAGTAGGTTTCTAAAATTTGGTGAGTGTTCATGACACCTAGTTTATAACCAAATGTAATACAAAAGCAATCTGACATTTCACTTTAAGCACCAGGGGTCTCAAAAATGATGAAAAATCCTTCCGCGGGCTAAAATGTCAGTTTTGATAGACCTATGCCTTGATATAAGAATGTCCTATGCTACTTTTGACAGTATATTCTAGTTGATGGGGTACCAGGTACCCTGTATATTAATTTGCAGTTACATATCTTTTCTCAATTTGTAGATATAGGCCTCTAAAAATGCCCAAAACACAAAAAGTAAATTTGAAGGGGCGGGGCTTAAACTTTTATGGGGCCATACCTCAGAAATGTTAAGGAGTAGTTTTCTAAAATTTGGTGAGTGTTCAAGACACCCATAGGGGAATGTTTACAAACAAAAATAGCAAAATCTAAAACGGGGCCTGCCAACCCGTCAGGTGAGTTGGCAACAGCTCATTTTGTGTTTTGGGCATTTTAAGCCGATTTGGAGGTCTGAAAAACTGTTTTTTAGCTCATGTTTATAACTCCACCCTACCAAAATGCAAAATTATTTCATAAAACCTTTTATACCACTACAAAGTATCATTCTTGGCCTTACTTGAGAAAAAAAATTATTGCTATAAATTTTACCCTTATGCTATTTTTGCATCAAGCATTTAAAGCATGTTTTTACAACTTGCAAAATCGAAATTTTTACCCTATTTTTGGCCCTAAAAATTTCAATTTGCCAGGGGCCTCAGAAAAATTTCCTTTCGGTTGTGATTAGGGCCAACATTGGTCTTTCCATAAATTTGGGTCAAAGACCCCCCGGTTTCAATGACCCCCCCGAAAAACAATTTCCCCACCCCCCATTCGTCCTTACTTTTTTTTGGTACTTAGTGACACCCATACCGACCATTATCAGTTGAAATTGGCTTCTTTCTAATTTTTTCACAGATTGGCTCATAAAAGGGCTAATTTTAGGTTACTATTACTACACAAGTTGTAGGTTAAACATGCAACTACCTAATTTTCATTTCAAAAGTAGTCATCGGAAATCCATGGAATCTAAAGTTTTTTCTTCATAGATATTTCAAACCATACTTCATACTCATACTATACATAGGCGCCCCCATTAAACTGGTTGACTAATTAGCTCAGCCCAACTAATTAAACTATTAAGGAACAAGTCCAACCGGAACCAAATTTCTCGCCAGCACCATATTTGGTGCTGGCACTAAATTTACTAGTGCTGACTTCAGTCTGGCGGTCCTACTAAATACCGTCAACACACCTAATACCGTCAACACAACACGATCAGTACTGTCAACACACCGTCAACACACCCAAATTAGTTTGGCTTCGTCTTGGTTTAGATCTAATAAGCTCTCACTCAACTCTAGCAAGACCAAGTACATGTTTTTCAGCAGGACTCGCAAAGTTTACAACAACTTCACCATCAATATTAATGATACTCCAATCGAACAGGTTCACTCAACAAAGTTTTTAGGAGTTTTAATTGATGATAAGTTGACCTGGAAAGATCACATCTCCTCTGTCTCAAAAATTATTTCTCGCAACACAGGCGTTATGTCTAAGCTCCGTTCGTTTCTTCCCACACGCACGCTACTTTCTCTCTACAACACTCTTATTCTTCCCTATCTTTTAAATTATTGTAATATTGTTTGGGCACGCTCAAGCACTAGCAAACTCCATTCTCTGTTCTTGATCCAAAAAAGAGCTATCCGTATCGCTTCTATGTCTCATCGTCGAGACCATACTGCGCCCTTATTTGCTAACTTGAACACCCTCACATTCACGGATATCAACAAACTTCAAACAGGCATTTTCATGTTCAAATACACAAAAAATCTTCTGCCCCACACTTTCTCCAATTACTTTCCCTCTGTCAGCAACATGCACCTTAATAATACACGCTCTAGTAATGATCTGTATATCCCTTTTGCACGCACATCTTACTCAATGAACACTCTTCGCTACCATGGGCCCCGCCTCTGGAATTCTACTGATAGCCGTATTCGTACGCAGTCCTCTGTTGGTCGATTCAAAGCCTCCTTCAAAAAACACATTGTCTCCCATTATGTAACATAGTTGTGATTCTGTCATCATCTTGGTTTAAATCGTTCGTCGTGGCCGTCTTGTGGTTCTTGCATTGTTTGTTTGTTTTGTTTGTTTGTTTGTTGGGGTGTTGGTTGGTTGGTTGGTTTGTTTGTTGGGGGTGTTGGGGTGTTTGCACGTAGGGAAAAATGTTGTGAACTGAAAATGGCAAATTTGAGACATTTAACCTCCTGTTGTTAAGCCAAATGTCGTATTGACCAGTATTTAAGGTTCCAATACTGCGTGCGTGTTGACGGTGTGTTGACGGTGCAATTCGTGTTGACGGTATTTAGTAGGACCCCAGTCTGGTACTTGTTGTGTGGCCAAGCTGAATCTTTGATTGAATCAAGGATTCAGCTTGGCCACACAACTAAGTGGGCTAGACACTGGAGACCAGCGTATTCATTTTTTTCATTGGCACTGTTTATGAAATTATGAGGCTTCCACTTGCAAATGCAATGAATGTGATTTAAAATATAAATCATTCCCATTATAAAATCAGTACAGTCATTTGACCAGTTCGGGATCATTGACCAGTTTGGGGTCACTTCAACTTTGCAACAACCCCATAATTAAGTTACTTCTCACATTACCAATTTCTGTTGATACATGTGAAGAATAACATGCAATAAACCTACAAACCCAAAATAAGGTTCCAAACTTCATCAACAAATAAATTATGGCCATTTTCTTGAATTTTGTCTGCGATTTTGATCATTATTTAAAAAAAAATGTTGGTTGAAAAACGCTGTTAAAACTTCTCACCTTTAAAATTTGAACGCCAGGGCGAATAACATTTATGTTAAATGCTTAGAATGTGTAAAAAATATTTCAGGTAAATACTGAGCAGTCGTCTTGTTTTTTTGAGGAGACGAAATTACCAAAATCGTCTTTTGGGGGGCATCGTACCCTTGACCAGTTCGGGATCACTCACTACTCAGCATCTCTCATTGCGTCAAATGGTGCCGCACTCAGTGAGGTAAAATCTTACTGCTGCAGTCGAAAGTTTATTTGTTGCTTTTAAGATACATTTCTTCAACAAATTCTTGTAGGAATATTGTTTTTTTGTGAGAAAATGAAACTTGGAGGAGGAAATTGCGACTGTAAGAATAGATATTTGGGTCAATGTTGCTTTTAGGCGTGCTTCACCTTTTCATTTGCCTTTGCTGTTGTTTTGTGTTTTTGTTGCTGGATTTTTGCGCTGCTGTTGAATACAATTGCATGAAATTCTCTGGAGAAAGGAAGTCCATGTCCATGCCAACACACTTGTGAAGTTTGTGTCCTTGAGAGACAGTTTTATGAATGGGAGTATTGGTTTGCAATAATAGAGGGCAAGCTACTGATTCAGAATAGAATCAACTGATCCTGAACTGGTCAAACAGGTGACAATACTTTTCTCAAAGCCTCTTCAAAAGTACTAATCTTTTTTTGTCAGTGGATACTTGGTGAGTTTTATAACATGTTTAGGTAAACTGATAAACTTTTTGGTTTAAAATGTCAATGTCAAAGAGATTGCAACCAAAAACAATGTGAATTCAAAAAGTGATCCCGAACTGGTCAACTCAAATGACATATCACTTCTTTTTATAAGAACATTAACATAGACATCAGAATGGGAAAAAAACCGATGTCTAAGTAATGACTACTGTCACTGATGATCAGACAGAGTACTGAGTAGTCAGTACGTCACTCATGTACGTAGCCCCACTTGTGTGGCCAAGGGACAGGAAACCTGGTTTCCTGTCCCTTGGCCACACAAGTGGGGCTATCATGTACGTAGACTTTTTAAAGTTAGTTTAGTTACTTAAAACTAGAAAAGTAGAAACAAATAGTGAAAGACAAATGAAATAATTTACACATCTGTGGGATGACTGTAACTTGTAAGTGTAATACATGAGATTGGGGCTTACCAAACGATTAATTCGTTCAGATCAGATCAGTATGTTTAGAAAATGCCACAGGGCGCCGCCATCTTTAAATCAACTTGGAAACCGGTAGATGTTACTTTCCAAACGCCAGGAGTCGATCGCTACTCATGTATAAAGATCCGAAGTAAATGGTAGTCAGCAGAGTAGTAATACGTAGACTCGCTACACTGCTTTGAGCTTATTCTCCCTGAGAAGTGTTTTTGTACTTGGCTTGGATAGGATAACCAGTACAACGATCAATTCACAAGTGTTTTTCCGTTGTTTGAAGGTTTCTGTTTTTGATTCAGACAATCCTTAATACCTTTTCATATAATTGAAAACCAAAAGTCGCTTATATTTTATAAAGCTGCCTTAAATTTATTTTTAATTTTGGAATATTCAATTCACAAGTCCCGTTGCTGAGTCAGCGCGTGTGTGTGTGGGTTAGCACACACACCGTTGTGGGGACTTTTACACAATGGAACAAAGGTCCCCACAACGTTTTTCTTTGTTAAACCGGGTCCCCACAAGGTAATTCTTTAGAAAAGGGAATAATAGAACAACAATAGCAAGTCCCCACAACTCTGTGTGCAAAAGACTGTGTGGGTACGTGTACAATAAACACACACACACACACACACACACCTACGTGTACAATAAATCAATGCCAAGGGTCGATTAGTAAAACGGTTTTCTCAACACCTTATTATTAAAATTTGACCAATCAAAGACTGGCATTCCATACACAAGGGATCCATGTAGTATTGTAGATTTTTCATATTTGTTAAAGGTTAACTTACATTTATTTTTGATTTTTGTTTAATAAAACTCACGATTGACTATTTACTATGTAACAGACTTTGCGTGTGTACTACGCTGCTGTGTGTAAACATACACGTTGAAATCTACGCCAGGGGTCGATTTGTAAAATGGTTTTCTCAACACCTTATCATTCGAAATAAACCAATCAAAGACTAGCATTACATACACTAAGGTTTCATGTAGTTTTACTGATTTTTTCAGAATTTTTGAAAGCTGCCTTATATTTATTTCTGATTTTTAAATATTAAAACTCACCATTGAATTTGCTGCAATCTGTGCGTGTGTACTACGCTGCCGTGCGTATGCATACACGTTGAAATCTACGCCAGGGGTCGATTTGTAAAACGGTTTTCTCAAAACCTTATCATTCGACCTAAGCCAATCAAAGACTAGCATTCCATACACTAAGGTTTCATGTAGTTTTACTGATTTTTTTCAGAATTTTTGAAAGCTGCCTTATATTTATTTCTGATTTTTAAATATTAAAACTCACCATTGAATTTGCTGCAATCTGTGCGTGTGTACTACGCTGCCGTGCGTATGCATACACGTTGAAATCTACGCCAGGGGTCGATTTGTAAAACGGTTTTCTCAACAGTTTATCATTTAAATTTGACCAATCAAAGACTAGCATTACATACACAAAGGTTTCATGTAAATTTAATTATTTTTTTATAATTTTTGAAAGCTGCCTTATATTTATTTCTGATTTTTAAATATTAAAAGTCACCATTGACTTTGCTGCAGTCTGTGCGTGTGTACTACGCTGCCGTGCGTATACATACACGTTGAAATCTACGCCAGGGGTCGATTTGTAAAACGGTTTTCTCAACACCTTAACATTCGACCTAAGCCAATCAAAGACTGGCATTACATACACTAAGGTTTCATGGAGTATTACTGATTTTTTCCATAATTTTTTTAAGCTGCTTTATATTTATTTCCGATTTATGAATATTCAATTTCACCATTGACTTTGCTGCAGTCTGTGCGTGTGTACTACGCTGCCGTGCGTATACGTTACATACACGTTGAAATCTACGCCAGGAGTCGATTTGCAAAACGGTGTTCTCAACACTTTACCATTCGAAATAAACCAATCAAAGACTGGCATTTTATACACTAAAGTTTCATATAGTATTATTTATTTTTTTAGAATTTTTGAAAGCTGCTTTATATCCGCATTTGAGGACACTGCGCAGTAACTACAATGAATTGCGCAATATGAACAGCGCCCTCACGTCCTCATAAGAGGACACTGTGCAGTAGTGTTAAAGTTATTAAGTACAGTACATGTACATACCATAGTATCGGGGTTGGGAGGGGCGGGGCAGGGGAGGGGGTGGAGGGAAGGACCGGGAAGGGGAGTACGAATCAAATTTCTTGGGGGAAAAACCCACAGCAGCCATTTATAATGTCCTAAAACTCTGCTGTTATTCCTTATCAATTAGTATACCAGCGGCCCAACAAAAATGGCAGTGGACCAGGTTGGGGGAGTCTTTGATTGGTTTATTTCGAATGATAAAGTGTTGAGAAAACCGTTTTGCGAATCGACCCCTGGCGTAGATTTCAACGTGTATGTATACGCACGGCAGCGTAGTACAAACGCACAGACTGCTACAAAGCCAATGGTGACTTTTAATATTTAAAAATCAGAAATAAATATAAGACAGCTTTCAAAAACTATGACAAAATCAGTAATACTACATGAAACCTTTGTGTATGTAATGCTAGTCTTTGATTGGTTTATTTCGAATAGTAAAGTGCCTTTTGAGAAAACCGTTTTACAAATCGACCCCTGGCGTAGATTTCAACGTGTATGTATACGCACGGCAGTGTAGTACACACGCAAAGACTGCTAAAAAGTCGAGAAGTCAATCGTGAGTTTTATTATTCAAAAAACAGAAAAAAATATAAGGCAGCTTTCAAAAATTATGATAAAATCAGTAACACTACATGAAACCTTCGTGCATGGAATGCTAGTCTTGGATTGGCTTAGTTTGAATAATAAGGTATTGAGAAAACCGTTTTGCGAATCGACACCCGGCGTTGATTTCTTTGTACACAGTATTAACACGCACAGACCGCAGTAATTAAATATTTAACCCCCCAGAAATAAATATAAGGTTGATTTTAACACACAGAAAAATGAAACAATAATTCACCAAACAGACCCGGTTTTGATATAATACACACGACGCACACAGTCCCGCAACTACACGAAGTACAGTATATTGCGGAGAAAGACACACGCCACACGTAGGTGTTCCACTCGCGTCAATCACATAAGAGAATTGCTGGAAGGACTATGTCAAGTCAAAATGTGTTCTTGCCGCTGTGGTTACTTCAGATCCTTATTCACGAGTAGCGATCGACCCGACGCGAATGGAAAGTAACTTTCTTCCTCCATTGTTACGTCAGAAAGTTTATTTCTATTCTATTTCTACCTCATGTGGACAAAACAAATAACAAACGCAATAATCACAAGCTCAAACGTTTGATTGTGGTGAACTTTTGGTGCAGTCGCTAGTCAACCTTGCTAACGAGAACTTTTATTTTATCATCTGCTCTTTTTCACATATCAATTCTCTTTCTATCGATTACCATATAAACCATCTTCTTCATAACATAGGTTATCTCTGTACTAATAGTACAAAAACGGCAACAACAATATAACAAGTGATTTGAATATTATGCAGTTTATATTCCAAGTGATTGGGATGTTTTCATGGTTGAAACGGGGTCTAACTTAAGATAGGCGTTTCTGGCCGCTTCGGTCTTCCATCTACCGTGTTTGGAGATGAGGAAGGGAGGAACATTTGCGTTACATGCTGCAGTAGCACCTCCGGATCTGAGGCTGTGAAGACCATATATGGAAATATCGGGAACAATGGGCCGGAGGGCGTCAAGTACAATCTCGCGTGTGCGAGTGTAACTTAAGGGATGGTTGGACGGGGTGAGGCCTTTTTTAGTGCGTATAAGCCTCCGTAGAACTGGCAACGATGAGTCGGGCGGATCGTCTAAGGCCGTGAAGTACCGCTCCGTCGCAGCTACAGGGCATGTTGATTTGAATGTTTTGGAAATTACTACTTCTGACCCCTGTCTGAACTGATCTGTTTTTGATCTAGAAAGGTGGATTGTTAGGTGGTCGCTGGCTATTTTACAGTCCTTGCGCTTGACTACCGATAGGTCGCTAAATCGCAGAAAACCTGCGTATGACACGAGGCAAACAAACATAACTTGTAAATCGGCCAGTGTGGCGTTATTGTGACCGTGTCGGTCAATGAGTTTGGATAGTATGTCCGGTGTGATGGGTTCTTTTCGGATACGAGCTGATGAGTGAAGTCGTTTAAAACCTTGCAGAGCGGTTTTCACCTTCGGGTTGTCTGTTGGAGAAGGTAAGCCAGGCTGTGAACCCACTTGATTGCCGCTGTGGTTGATTCGGCGATAGACTTTGGTCCGGTGGTTGCCAGTTGAGTAATGTACAGCGTGAGTTGGTATGGGTTGACTGGGAATACTACCGTGCCAGTTTTAGATGATGCCCAGGTCTCCCACCTTGCCCAACTAGCCGTATATTTCTTGTTGGTTGAAGGTGCTGTCGCTGACAGGAGTAGACATTGTAGGCTGGTGGTGGCCAGTGTGCGTAAGGTTGGGTCTTGTAGGGAAAAACATGGGCAAAGCAATTGGTTCGTACTATAACGCACAAAAAGCGTTTAATCAACAATTTTGTGTTAACAAGCGCAATAGGCTTTATGACGAGACACAATGTCTCTCAGTTTGTCGGTAGCAATAGAGTGGGTCGGCCCTTGATTGAGCTAGACAGTCGATGAGGGGACAGGGTCATTTCGGTGTAGAGCACCAGTCTAATGTAAATGAATAGCGCTCGGTGGCCACGAAAACCTCCATGAGGAAACGTGGGTGCATCCAGGGTGCTCGACGGGGTGCACTCCCCCTGTACCGAATGCTGGAATTAAAGCTCAATTTTTGAATTATTATTATCATTATTATAATATTATTATTATTAGGCCCCTATGTATTTATTGATTTTTTTAAATATGTATATACTTTTTTTGGGGGGGGGGGGGGGTCGGGATTGGGTGGGAAATTAACGTGTGGATAGGTTGACCGTGCAAGTCTCGCGCGTATTCGAACATTTTTGGGACCACCCAGATAACATTCATACATTGGGCCAACGTTGGTATTTGGTCGTCACCGTTGGCGTTGGTATTGTGTCAGCTTTTGGCGTTGGCCCCACATTGGCACTACGTCGCCATGATCGGCGTTGGCATTATGTTTGTTTCTGACATTGGGCCCACGTTGGCTGTAGGTTGGCAGAATCACATTGGTTTTACATTGGCGATCATTGTTAAACCAACGTTTGTTTTTAGTAATTAAACAATACTCGGCATTGTGTTGGTTTCCGACGTAGGAGCAATGTTGGCTCTAGGTTGGCATTACTACATTGATTTTACGTCGGCACTCAATGTTGAGCCAATGTTGGTTATTTGTGGGACAGCAATATCGGCAATCTATTGGTTTCCGACGTAGAACCAATATTGGATGAAGGTCGGCATTACCACATTGGTTTTTTGTCGGGACTCAATGTTGAGCCAATGTTGGTTATTTGTGGGACAGCAATATCGGCACTGTGTTGGTTTCCGACGTAGGAGCAATGTTGGATCTAGGTTGGCATTACCACATTGGTTTTTTGTCGGGACTCAATGTTGAGCCAATGTTGGTTATTTGTGGGACAGCAATATCGGCAATATGTTGGTTTCCGACGTAGAACCAATGTTGGATCTAGGTTGGCATTACCACATTGGTTTTTAGTCGGCACTTAATGTTGAGCCAATGTTTGTTATTTGTGGGACAGCAATATCGGCATTGTGTTGGTTTCCGACATAGGAGCAATGTTGGATCTAGGTCGGCATTACCACATTGGTTTTTTGTCAGCACTCAATGTTGTGCCAATGTTGGTTATTTGTGGGACAGCAATATCGGCATTGTGTTGGTTTCCGGCATAGGACCAATGTTGGCTCTAGGTCGGCATTACCACATTGGTTTTTTGTCAGCACTCAATGTTGAGCCAATGTTGGTTATTTGTGGGACAGCAATATCGGCACTGTGTTGATTTCCGGCATAGGACCAATGTTGGCTCTAGGTCGGCATTACCACATTGGTTTTTTGTCAGCACTCAATGTTGAGCCAATGTTGGTTATTTGTGGGACAGCAATATCGGCATTGTGTTGGTTTCCGACGTAGAACCCAATGTTGGCTCTAGGTCGGCATTACCACATTGGTTTTTTGTCGTCACTCAATGTTGAGCCAATGTTGGTTGTTTGTGGGACAGCATTATCGGCATTGTGTTGGTATTCGACATAGGACCAATGTTGTTTCTAGGTCGGCATTACCACATTGGTTTTACATCGGCACTCAATGTTGAGCCAATGTTGGTTATTTGTGGGACAGCAATATCGGCATTTTGTTGGTTTCTGACGAAGGACCAATGTTGGCTCTAGGTCAGCATTACCACATTGGTTTTATGCGTCGGCACATCAGTAATGGTGATTTGAGGACAACTTCGTTGAACCATATTGGAGATTGATAGGCACAATTCGGCGATGTTTTTATATCGATTGCCAATCATTTTTGGGACACCATTGCAAACCAAAACGTTGATACACTGTTGTTGGTGTTGGTTTACTAGTTTGATTGTTTGTTGTTGGGTTATATTGTAATACGACAAAGATTTCAAATGGAAAACGTTGGAGTTGTGTTGATATATTGCAGCAGTTATATGCTGGCTTTACATGTAGGTCGGCGGTCTTGATGTTAAGTCGTCAACCATTTATAACAAGAATCATACCTTGACAATATGCGTCAGGGGATATGACCAAAATGTGGTTAAGTCTATCTGGGCATAAAATAGATCAACTGTCTTTACAAATAACAGTTTGCTTGTTAGTTATAGGACAAGTTTGCTGAAAGTTTGTTTATAGGTTGACAGTCAAATGCCAGTAATCCTGAAAATAAACGAAGAAGTCAGTACTCAGTTATATCATTAGACGATCACGCTAAATGTTGAGCCAACATTGAGCCAACGTTGGGCCAACATTGACATAAATGCAAATTTTTGGGCGGGGCTTAGATGTGTGTGATTTTTCTTTGATAATATCACAACAATTTGGGTGAATTTAGTTATCCAAGGTAAATTGTTGTGCTTTTGTGTGTAATTCGACTGTAAGAAAATATGAACATCAAAGTACAAACAAACATTTGTAAATCAAACATGTAAATTAAAAAGTTAACAGTTTGAATTAAAAAAGGTGTAAACCATGACTGGAAATTCTATGGATCTTGGACAATAAATACAAAACATGCAGTGCTGAAGGACGTGTAGGCCTGTATAGGTTGTAGTAAGTGTAGAAAGTATTTAGTTATTGGTATAATAACTTACATGTAATTAATATAACTTATAAGTATATATTCACAGACACTAATTACTTGAATTAATTACAAAGGTCATTCACTACATGAACAGAAAGATCCACTCAAAGTCAATATTTTTGAATAACGATACGTTGGCCCAACGTTGGGGAAATGTTGAGCCAACATAAAGGTTATTAGTTGGCCCAACGTAACGCCGATGAGCAAAAGTATATTTGGTAATCAACATTGGCCCAACATAAACCTTTCATTGGATCTACGTTGGACAATGTTAAGCCCATGTTTACGTTGGGCCAACGTTGGCCCAACTTTAACATTGGCCCAATGTAACTCCGATGAGCAAAAGTATGTTGGGCCAATATTGACAGCCAACGTCAGCCCAACAAAACTTCTGTTGGCAGAATGTTTGGCGCAACGTTGGTCGAATGTTCGACTGTGTTGGCCCAATATTGGTTCAATGTTTTAACATACATGGGCAGAACACTGGCCCAGTGTTGGGCCAATGTTTACGTTGGGCCAACATTGTGCCAACTTTTTCATTGGCCCAACATAAGACCAATGAGCAAAAGTACTTTGGGCCACTATTGACAGCCAACATTGGCCCAACAAAACTTTTCTGTTGGCAGAATGTTGGGCCCAACCTTGGCCGAATGTTCGACTGTGTTGGCCCAATATTGGTTCAATGTTTTAACATACATGGGCAGGACACTGGCCCAATGTTGGGCCAATGTTTACGTTGGGCCAACGTTGGGCCAACTTTTTCATTGGCCCAACATACGACCGATGAGCAAAAGTACGTTGGGCCATTGTTGACAGCCAATGTTGGTCCAATAAAAGTGTTTCGTTGGCCCAACGTTGGTCCTATGTAGTGATGCTATCTGGGCACTGTGGTCCCACGTACGTACATTGCTTTAACGCGTTAAAGAAACAAACTCACGCGCTTTAACGGATCCCAATGTTCGAATACGCGCAAGACTTGCACGGTCTATTCGGCACACTCAAATAATTCGCGAACGGTCGGTTTCTATGGTTCGCAGCAAACGTTCTGAAGGATGATCGATCTCGCCGCGCCCATCTGGTATGGTTGAACCATAGAGCAAGTTCGGGTGGGCGACAAGAGCGACTAGACTGTGACGTAGCTCTCGAGTTGACTAGATCGACCATGCTCCAGTGCCAACCTCTTCCCCAGGGTGTGTCGAGCAGTACGAGGTTGACTGCTCTCTGCTTTACTATTTACAAACATGGTTGGAAATAAAGTAAACCATGGGGACGAGGTTGGCTCCAGTGCATGGTCAATCCACTGATCTCTATTAGTATAATAGAGATCAGTGGGTCAATCTAACCAATCTCCCTGTGCTCTATGGTTTCTGGTAAGTCTAGTCACTCTAGTCGCCCCCCCCCCGAATTTGCTCATTCATAGAGTTATATAATTATAGGAACTAGAGGGCGCAGTAGCCTATTTACGCGGCCCGACAAGGGCAGTGCGGCGGCCATTTCGTAAGTACTGAAGTAGTCCAAACAACGTCTAAACCATTTGTGCGTGTTGCAAAAGAGCAATGGTTAACAATGAAAGGGTTTACTGTGAAATTTATGAACGCGAGTGAAGACCGTTTATACTACTAAATAATCCCCGAATAAATTCAACAATTTAGAATTATATTCCTTCACTTTGGACAATATATCATGGCATGTGTGTCCATCCTCTTTTGAAACGAATAACCTAAACCCCAACAACTTTAATGCAGCCGCTCGTTTTTTTTTTTTTGTTTTTTTTTTTAGATCGCATAACGTGTATTTAATAGCACACCGCGTATTTTGTATTCAATGTTGCCCTCGTACAAAATGGCGCGCGTGCCTCCTTGCGGTTCCGTCCAGCCTCGCTACCATGGGCAGCGCGCCGTATCGATACCTCTCGTCACTAACCCCTGGTAGGGATGTGCTTAAAAACAACGCTGATTGGCCCCCAATGGTCACTACTTTGCGTGCACGCTTGTTAAAAACTTTCGAGCGCATGTATGGCGCTTGTAGGACGCTTAGTACGCGCGTGTGAAAATGCAAGTATTTTGACGCGATTCCATTTCAAATGAATCATGTTTTTACACGGTCACCCTTAACTGCATACAGTTAGACTATCACAAAATCAAAGAAGAATGACAGAGGACCAGTTGCTTTTTGACTTGATGCCTCTTTTACGGGTTACCGTACTTGAGCGCGCGCGTAGAACGGATCGGCCCAGGCCTAATTAAAATGTGCTAGATTCTAGCACATTTTAATGAACCAATTCCAGGGGTTATGATCGAGCAAGGCATGCTGGGAAAAAATGGTGCGGCGAGATCGATCACCCCTGGGAACGAGGATGGGTTCCGTCGCGTTTGTGCACGTAGCATTACCAGTGCGCCCTCTAGTTGAACTCGCTTAAGCCATTGATCTCCATTAATATTGACTGGATATGACACGTTACCCCATATGCATAAACGCGCGCGTTTTTTAGGGGATTAAAATGCTAGTGTATCAGTCTTCAAGATTCTGGACTAAAAAACAAAAAACAATTCATCATGAAGGGTACAAATTCTTTACAAGAGGTAGTTGACTCAACCGCATAGGCATTTGTGTGTGTTTTAGATGGAAAATGGCGTCTGTATAACTGTGGTTATAATTAACCACTAACTAGTGGACCAAATTAGCCAGCTCAAAAATTTGATATGCCCAGTATATCAGTCTTCAAGATTCTGGACTAAAAAAACAAAAAACAATTCATCATGAAGGGTACAAACTCTTTACAAGAGGTAGTTGACTCAACCGCATAGGCGTTTGTGCGTGTTTTAGATGGAAATTGGCGTTTAGATAATTTGGGTTAATTAACCACTAATTAGTGGACCAAATTAGCCAGCTCAAAAATTTGGTATGCCCAGTGTATCAATCTTCAAGATTCTGGACTAAAACTTCCACTTTTATTCATAATGAAGGGTACAAATTCTTTACAAGAGGTAGTTGGCTCTACCGCATAGGCATTTGTGCGTGTTTTAGATGGAAATTGGCGTCTAGATAATTTGGGTTAATTAACCACTAATTAGTGGACCAAATTAGCCAGCTCAAAAATTGGATATGCCCACTGTATCAATCTTCAAGATTCTGGACTAAAACTTCCACTTTTATTCATAATAAGGGTACAAACTCTTTTCAAAATTTGTTTTTGTATTTAAACAGCATAAAACAAATTATGACATAACACACGCACATTGTCTTCGTGTTTGTGGCTAATTTTCTGTCTTTTGGCGACTTTTTTTGTTTGTTTATTGCTTTTTGTTAATTAATAGCTATAACAGCTCAATATTATCCACTGAAAATTGTAAGTTTTGGCTAGAATTTCAGTATTCGTTCGGATAAAGTAACGGATTCGCCGACAGAAATGAGCCGTTTTGTCACCTCCCTGTACTGCATGTGTTCTAATTTCGAGAATACGCGGTTGGCCGTTCCGCGATACGCGGCTGGCTATTTTGGGCCCAATACTGCGCTAGCTTCAGTGGGATGGTAGTAGTAGTGCACACAGGCTAGGCCGGGTACGGGTCTGGACGTCCGATCAGATCATAGAGAAAGGACAGACTTTCTCTATGATCCATCAGCAAAAATGGAAGATCTTTACAAAAATTCAGGGCGTTCTGAACAGTCTGAAAGTGCCAAAAAAATATCAAAAGCAAAGTGCAACAGAGAACACAGAAAGACGCTATATTTTTTTTATCCACGACGATGAAACTACCAGTATCCGCCTAGTCTTGGATCAAGACTCTCCTGAATTCGCCACAAGAGGGCGCACTCTCACCATAGACCGCTATCACCCGACGCGCTATCAACCACGAACCGCTATCACCCCGAGAACCGCTGAGTGTGTATATGTTCCGTCCCAACTTGACAATTGTCCCAACTATAGTTGGGACTGGTCCCAACTTGAGTGTTAAAGTTGGGACGTCCCAACTATAGTTGGGATCGCCCATAGAGTTCAACAGGGCACCGTGACCGATCATGCACAAGTCTTATTTCAAACCCGGGTCTCGGCTCCGTACAAACTCATGTCACGGGCCGTTGCCCAGGACGAGGTTTGGATAACCGCTAAACTAACTCGGTGTAAATAGTGTTTTTAGAGGGTTCTGACAGCGGCCTCATGCTCATACCGGGTGACGCTTTCAGTCTCAATGCCTACGCATTTAGTTTCCCTTCTCTCAAAAAAACAAAATTCTAATTAATCTAAAATATTCTCAAGGGAAAGTGATCTTACAAACTTCATCCTATGATACTTCATGATTTTAGTTTATTCATGGGGTGCTTTGTGCTTACTGCGATCCCAACTATAGTTGGGACGCCCCAACTTTAACACTCAAGTTGGGACCAGTCCCAACTATAGTTGGGACAATTGTCAAGTTGGGACGGAACATATACACTTAATGTATAGTAGCCTGATTTAATAGCCCCACACGGTATGAACTAGTTCTACACTGTTGTGTGGAGAGTCTCACAGTGCATAATGTATCACACACTGTTTGTGTGGAGAGTCTCACAGTGCATAATGTATCACACATAACTTAGCAATTTAGGCATTTCTCCCACCCCATTTTTAATATTGGTATTATAGGCCAAGGTCAGGATTGTGTGTGTGAGAATCGACCATGCCTGATCACTTTTGCATTGTTTCAGAAAGTGATCAGACGTTTTCTCATGCGCCATCCTCACTTTTACCTATTCTTGCAGGTATGTGTTAACTTTACATTTTAGGTACTGTGATGTGATTATAATTTCAACTTATTGCCTCTGATAACATGTATTGATGATTGCTGCTTTATAAGGTACAGAACTTGATGAATAATTCCAGTAATGATTGGGTAGAAATGCAGACAAGTTTTAAGGATATAAATAAGTTATAGTGCACAGTTGAATGGCAAGGACACAAAAGTTTACATCAAGACAACTGTTTTAGTTTACTGTAGGTTTCGCTTTAGTTTTGGATAAGAAAGAGTGTGTACAAGAAGTTATATTTACTCACCCTTTAGTGTATTTTAAAGTAGCAAAAGTTATTAGAGGATTATAACTTTCTTTATGGCCAAGAAGTAGATAACTTGTACAGGCAAAAGTTCAGTGATGAAACTGTTATAGACAATGTCTATGCATAAGACATGTGTAGGTAAAGGGTGTGTGTGGCAGTTCACATGTAACTCGCATGTACTGTAACACCATGTACACAGAGTAATACAATGGTGGTCTGTGACGTAAGAGTGATATTTAATTAGGTCACTCGTAGCTATAGTAACAAGGTTGTGGGCCAGATAGGTTTAGAGTATATAGTTACTCATGTCTCCAGTTTCGCTGGTTGTTAACTTTTGCTGCCTAGTTTTATTAATTTGTTTCGTATTACCGTTTCATTGATAGTGATTTATTATTGTATTCCTAGTTGTAGTTGGATGACTAAAGGACTTTTGCATTGTTTCAGAAAGTGATCAGACGTTTTCTCATGCGCCATCCTCACTTTTACCTATTCTTGCAGGGCTTGCATGAGAATCGAGTAATGTAACGTTTTAGTCGGGAGTCGTGCATAGCGGTCTATGGGGAGAGTGCGCCCTCTTGTGGCGATGGATCGTGGGAGGATATTAATAACAGGAGAGTCTTGAACCAAGACTAGTATCCGCCATGCATAGATGGAGTCGTTCTTCAACTGCAGACTTGGCCATACTCTAGACGCACACGTATCATGCACATACGTCGAGCACAACAAGAATCAGCACATAATCCATGTACTTTTCTCCATGTACTGTTCACAGAGCAAAATATGTATTAGGCTATATAGTTCTACGGACAGTCGATTAATTTTCATTTCATTTGTATAAATTGAGGAGCTCATGAGTGAGAGGGCATGAGGGTAACAAAATAAAGTTTTGGGCCAGTCACAGACTAATAAAAGCAGCATTATTTAATTCAGTCTATGGCCGGTTGATTCAAAAATGGTCAGGTTTACTCTTTGCTCATATATTGAACTAGGCCTGCCTGGTTGTTACTTTTTTTATGTAAATGACCCTCTCTTGTTTTATCGTGAGTGTACGACACAAATGTATATGGAAATAAACTTGACAGTGATATTTGAATTTATTTATGCTCAAACGTTGTTTTAAAGTGCATTTAAAATTTGTTGTCTGCAGTTGTCGTCAGGCGTCGTTAGTTGTCGGCTAGAGTGCGACCCATGGCACGTCCGGCCAGGAGAACTTGTCGTGTACAAAAATGTAAACTTATTTTTCCACGTAAATAACTCATACCATACAGAGTACACACACGCAGCGAGTGTGGTTCGCGCGCGCCTGCCTGAATAGTCTTGATTGGCGACGTTCATTTACGAATTACTGGAGAAGAGATATCTGTATCACACGAACATCTCGATCCAGATTTATAGACTTGCCCAGTCCTTCTGAGTCAGTCTCCCAAACAGTTAATGTAGCGCCCTCTACCGGTGGCTAATACTAAAAACAGCGTCACCAAAAATTCGATCCAGATTTATAGACTTGCCCAGTCCTTCTGAGTCAGTCTCACAAACAGTTAATGTAGCGCCCTCTACCGGTGGCTAATACAAAAAACAGCGCCGCCAATCAAGACTACTGCCTGAACAGTTTCATGATAGATACCATTGTGCGGACAGGGTTGTTTTAATTCGGTGTAACTTAAAACGCTCACGTTATTAATGCAAACAATTTGATGCAGAAAGAAAAATGTGACGTGTTACTGTTTTGTTTATTATAAATAAATCACTCATGACATTTTAATTAACTTTCCATAACATTTAAACACAACAAAAGAGCAACGCTGTGACTAAATAATGGTACTCGGACAATTCCACCCTGTACCATTGGTGGTTAGTGTCCATGTCATCGCCACACACAAAAAACGTACATGCAGCAAGTGACAAATTTTCAAGAGAAGCAAAACGTATCTTGCTATTTCTGACGAGATCATAAAGATTTACCACGTTGTTCCAATAAATTGACGAAGAAAGCTGCTTTAAACTGTTCAACTGCTTTAATACTATATAGCTCCTTTAATCATTTGTATAATTCAACAACTGTGTGTGATTTCCTTAAACGGCAATAAACTTGGTCAAAATAAGGGAACCGGGAGAGCAAAACTTTAACGCTGAAACTTTACGAAACTCGTGTGTAGAAGTGGCTAGTCTTGAACTCAAGGCGCACAGTAACAATGAACTTCACGCGTCATGGGAAAACAGTAAACACATGTCATGTCATGACATCCCAACGCCCCAAACGTGACGGAATGTCACAAAAAATGTATAAACTCTAGAATACAGTCAAAGTTTGATGAGGCAAATATGCGGAGACTTCCTTGTGTCCATCAATGCATATCCAAATCACAGTCCATTAATCGATGTCCGATCGTTCTGACTTCTTCATGAGCAAAATGAGCTTTGTCACTGGTCTCTTGAAACTTGAACCATCAGCAAACCTGATCCCAACAACTCTCATAAGGTCATCTTTTCCTGGATAAATGTTCATAACTTCGGCCATTTTCCAGGAGCCACGCTTCCTGTCCTCGCTGATGACGATCACAATGTCTCTCTCCTGTAGGTGTTCAACCGATTGTTGCCACTTCTGGCGCGGGGAGAGCTTGTGGATGCACTCCATCCAGGGTTGCCAAAAACCGTCAACCATAGCATTGCAGATCTCTCTGCGCTTCCGCAAGTTTCCCACGTACTCTTCACATGGGACTTCGGGGCATGGCAAGTCGCCTCTTCCAATCAAGAAGTGATTTGGTGTCAGTGGTGGATGGTCGAGTGGTGATGATGACTTGGCAGATAAGGGTCGACTGTTGATGAGACCGGATATCTGGCAGAATACAGTCTCCCACTCAACGAACGTCAGGCGACCTGCTTTCACCAGATGTCTCATCCCTTTCTTGACTTCCTGGACCATGCGTTCGACAGCTCCTTGGTGGTGGGGTCCTCCTGGAGGTCCGAACTTCCACTGAATACTAAACCGTTGGCAGTGTTCCCTCAGTTGAGCCGGGTCCAGCTTCAAGTTCAACTCGTTAATGGTGTTGTCAGCTCCCCTAAAGCAGGTGCTGTTGTCACTGACCAAGGTAGATGGCGCCCCTCTAATGCTTACAAACCGTTCCAGGGCCTGTAGGAACGCTGGTGTTGACAGATCTTGAACACATGTCAAATGCACAGCTCTAGTCACTGCACATGTGAACACAGCGCAGTAGCCTTTGGTAGTAGTGTTTCGGCTCAACTTTACATTCACTGGTCCAAGGTAGTCCACCAATGTAGTCTTGAACGAGGGTAAGCAAGGACTTACTCTGAACTCTGGCAAGCCAGCCATCTTCTGCTGGACTGGTTTGCTTCTGTGCCTCCTGCATATGACGCAATTGTGCACGACGTTCTTTGAGAGGTTTGTGTCGCCGACAATCAAATACTTCTTCCTGACCTCAGCCGCAGTTCTCAAGTGACCTCCATGAAGGGCATGTGTGTGTCTGTCACGTACAATCAACAGGCTGATACGGGTGTCGCACATCAAGAGCCACCGGTGCTCTGCCAACTCGTCCACCGACACGATACACTTGGTCATCTTCATCTAAGAATGGATCCAACTTCATGATATTAGGATCCTGGAAATTGATGTCCCTTTGTGCCTGTCGTATCCAATACAACTCAGCTTCCTTGACTAGCTTTAAAGAAGGTCACTGTGAAATCTGCTGGGTGAACTGCTTCAACCATTGGTTTTTGGGGATCTGCTTCAAGGACAGCACTCTAGCAGTGACCATCTTCAGTCTGGACCAGCTGGAGAACTGGGTGGCGTCGATTATCGGGGTTTCAAACACAACATTGACTCTGAGTGCTAGTGTTTTAGCATTCCTGACGTGGAACTTTTTCTGCTCTCCATCTTCAGGGTCCACTGGGATATTCTCTGGTGTCTTTGGCCAAGACGTAGGGGGTAGCCTCAAGTACTCAGGTCCCTCGATGACTCGCCTCATATGTCAGCAGCAGTTCCTCCTCTTGAGACCAGGTCAATTCTGGTCTGACGGCACATAAGCAATATCATTGATAGGGTCAAAATCTGTACTGATCTCGCCCACACCATATGCAACATAGGAGCGGAAGGACTTGGATTGCCCTCTCAGCCAACTCATGGCAGTCATGCTGTCCGTCCAGATCTTTGAGTACGCTATGTCGAACCGCAGAGCATTCTAAACAGTGAGCATCAGCCTTGACACCAAGAGGATTGCTTGGAGTTCCTTTCGTGGTATGCTTGACTGCTTAAGTGGTGTAAGCCTGGCTCGTGCACACACAAATGACAACTGGGCCTCAGTTTCCTCTGGGTGAGACCATCTCAGCCAAACTCCTATACCCATAGCGTCTTCAGAAGCATCACTTACACCATGTAGAGAAACTTCAGGCAAAGGTCTCATTCCTCTGTACGGCTCTGGAATCAGGCATCTTGGAAATGTAATGCTGATCGTCTCTTCAAGGTCCCTGTTGATCTCTTTTTATTTTTACTTTTTATTTCGAGAGCTTTTTTGGTGTCAACAATGGATTCATTAAGGTCGTCCATGTAAAATTGGTCAACGACCAATTTCTTCAATTGCTCATCATCTGGTGCATGCACAGCTACAATGTGTCTCAGAGTCACAATGGCAGCAGTTGGCGATGGTTTGTCCCCAAAGGTGACCGTTGTCAACTCATATACTTGGATGGGGTGATTCGGATTCTCACAAAACACAAATCTGTGAAAGCGGGCGTCGTCAGGTTTTATTTTGATGGCTTGAAACATTTTGCTGATGTCTGCAATGATGCCCACTTCGTTTTCTTGGAATCGGAGTGCAACTTCAAACAGATCAGAGTTTATATTCTCACCCTTGATGAGGTAGTCATTCGGTGAGTAACCCTGGTACCTTGCCTTCGCATCGTATATTTTTCTGACAGGAGTTGTCTGAGTCTTTGGTGACAGCAAAGTGAGGTAGGAACCACATCTTCATCCCAGCATCTCTGTCTTGTTGCAGCTCTTCCTTTGACACACGTCTAGAAACACCTCGTTTAAGTTGGTCTGTCATTTGCTTGCAGTATGTTTCCCATTCCTCAGGCCCGTTTCTAAACTGATTTTCTAAGCTTTTCTGTCTCTTGACGGCATAAACGTAGTTGTCAGGTAGATCGTCAGGTGATTTCTTCCACGGTAGTTGAATCTCATATGAACCATCTGGAAGTTGGGTTACACTTTGTTGCATGGCTTTGGTCGCACCCTTGTTGAGGGGATCGGAAGAGCATTTACACTTTTTTGGCTCCAGGCCAACAGTCTCTAGGCCGATGAACTCTTCAGTTGGTCCGATGGCCGACACATTGTAGTAGTTCAACAGTGAGGTCGAGCTAGCAGATCTTCCACCTTGAATGAACCAGCCAAATGGGGATCTGACGGCTACAGGTTCATTGGACTTTGCACCAAGGATGTACATGTAGTCTTCCCAGATCATCAAATGTGTGTTGTCAACACGTATCAATGGTCTGTGATGGGGCAATGCGAATGTCAACTTCACTCAGATGATCGTACTTTTGGAGATGTTTCGGTAATATAATCGGAGTGTCACCGCAGGGTTGATCAATTTCAGTGACAGTCAATGGGCATGACCAATTTCCTCCAACGTCTTAGATGTGACAGTCCAACAGTCTTAATTTTCTTGTGATTTTGCCGTCACCAACAAGACTTAGATCATGATTCTGGTAAACATCCCGATCTGTTCTGGGGAAGATTCCTTCTCTTAAGAGTGTGGCCTGGCTACCATCCAGTAGGATGCGTACTTGTCGACGGATGTTACCGCATCGGAGATACCCAACGACCGTGGGTAGAGTGCCCTGTAGTTTACTTCTCTCATCGGTGGTCACGGTTGTCACGTTGACAGAACCACTGTTTGTTCGAAAGGGTTCTACATTGCTGCTCGATTGATTTGGGGTACCATTACTTTTCTTTCCATACATGGCAGGGCAGATGGCTGTAAAGTGAAGATCACTACCACATGGAGCTACAAACTGACAGGAGTTGTGATCATGGGGGTGGGGGCTTGCCAACTACGCAGTTGTTGTGCCCACAACGGAAGCAGATATTGTTCTTTCTCATTATTTTGTACTTCTCTTTCTGCAGTAGGCTCTTAAACTTGTTGCAAGTTTTCAGGAAGTGTGTGCGTGTATCAGGGTGTAGGGCACACTTAACAAATCCTGACCATCTATCCTTGCCAGGTTGGTACTGCTTACTTGACACATTTACAGTGGCAGCATTTGAAGACCTGGACATTCTGTATTGTTGTGGTGGAGGGGCCGATGGACTATCCACACCTGCAGGCTTCGCCTTCTCTAGTAACAATAGTTGGCTATACAACCACTTTTAATACAAGTCCGGTGAGGGAATCATCAGTGTGGTCATCTCTCACACTCTTATAGTAGGCAATACGATGCTCCTCTGGTAGCTTCTGTTTAATTTGGCTCAGCATAATTTTACTATTCAGCTCACTAGAGAGGCCGACAGTCTCTGCTCGAGTCTCAAATGTTCGGAGTGTCTGGACAAAACAATCCATGGCAGAGAGGTTTGTTCTGCCCTTACTCTCATATGGCTTTAGGTTGTCATTGACCTTCAGTAAGCTGTCTACAGGTTTGTCTTGATCGCCGAAGCACTCGTCCAGTACCTGCCAGGCTCGCTCTGTATTGATGCAACCTTTTATTTTGTCGCTTTCTCTGGCGCTGGACATTGACTCTGTCAGCTGATAGAAACATTCTATCTCTGTCAAGCCTGTAGAACAGTGGGTGAACAATTCCTTAAACCGCATGTAGTCTTTGAGGTCACCACTGAACACTTGGAATTTCATTCTTGCCATCTTCGGAGTGGATGAAGTAGAAGGGCGGCATACAGGAGATTGTGTTAACTTGGCTGGGCTGGACACTGAAAGTAGAGTTCCTGTGCACACAGGCTGTATAGGAACTGTTGACGTCATAGAAGATGCTAGTGATGCCGGACTGGACACCCATGGCAGAGTTCCTGTGCTCACAGGCTGGATAGGAACTGTTGACATCAAAGGCGACGGTACAAGCGCTGGATGGATGACACCCATGGGGGAGTTCCTGTGCTTACAGGCTGGATAGGAACTGTTGTCGTTGTAGAAGACAATGCCAGTGCAGCTGGAGTGGATACCGATGCCAGAGTTCCTGTGCTCACAGGCTGGGTAAGAACTGTTGCTGTCAGGCTTGATTGGGGAGTCGTAGCCAGAGAGAGGGGAAACGGTTGGTTGACCGGGGGGGGGGGGGGGGGGTTGCAACTGCTGGTCAATGACCCTTCTTGTACGTAGCATTACCTGGACGAACTCAGTTTCACACTCTGCCATCCAATCTTCCTCATTCTCAAAGTCTTCTTGCTCTTTTATAGCATCCATTAGCTCGGAGTGTTTCTCTTCAATCTTTCCGAACTATTGTTCTGCTTTGGTGATGTATTTCCGTAACATTTCTAAATTACCAGAATCATCTTTTGCCAGACGGTCCATCATCGTTAGTGTCCTCATTAACTGGCCCTTTGTGTTCCGTCTTGATAACTTCGGCTTGTTGATGTCAGTCATGGTTTAAGTTGAAGTTGTACAAGGTGTAGTACACTGGAGTTATTGAAGATGTGACGAGATCATAAAGTTTTACCACGTTGTTCCAATAAATTGACGAAGAAAACTGCTTTAAACTGTTCAACTGCTTTAATACTATTCAGCTCCTTTAATCATTTGTATAATTCAACAACTGTGTGTGATTTCCTTAAATGGCAATAAACTTTTCACTTTTTTCTCGTGACCCAGATGGCCGATTGATCTCAAACTTCTACAGGTTTGTCAGTTTATGTATATGGTGGATTAGATAAAGTGCTTACACTGCCAGCAACTGTTTTGTTAGCAAAAACCAATCCTGCAATGTACCTTTATTCCTTTAACCAAATTTATCTGCTACAGTTAGAACAACAATTTATCGAGCATGCGTACAATGCACATCGTCCCATCGCGCGACGACTATATATAAACTGTGCAAAAAATAGCCAGCGTCCAGCGTCAGTGATCATCAACGTTCGACGATTACCATCAAAACATGATTACCATAGAATTTTGCTTGCATTCAACATTTTAATTAATCACACTTTTTGACCTAGATGTTAAACCTTGGACCCCTTTCTTATATTAAAGCAAGATGCACCACTGATTTTGAGTCAGCATAGTGTAAGGTACACGTTGACACATGTTTCATCCTTGCACTCAAAGTCTCGATTGAAAGTGTAATTACTGCTAATTAGGGGTTTTTCTTAATTAGTCCTGCCACAAAATTGACTTACTATTATGGAAACCTCGTTCAGTGGACCATAGCCTTTCAATCCATGAAGAAATTTTGCTTGTAATTTTGATTAAATCGGTTTTCTGGGTGAGTTTAGGGGATCCCTCCCTAGCGTAATACAATCACATTTTAAAGTTCCTCGGTGGGTGCTACAATCCCAACACTTCAAACGTTTTGCACTTAATATTTTCATAAAACTTTGCCGGGCTCTCGGGCTAGAAGGGCAATATTGAAAATCAACGCTGATTGGCTACTAAAAGTGACTGCTCTGTGTGCTTTTAAAAAAACATTCGAGCGCTTGTAGGGCGCTTGTCGGATGCTTGTCTGCGCTTAGTACACGTGTGTAAAAATGCACGTATTTTGACGCAATACATTTCAAATGAATCATATTTTTGTCAACCCGGTCCCAGGGGTGATCGATCTTGCCGCGCTATTTTTGCTCAGCAAGCCTTGGTCGCTCATAACCCCTGGAATTGGTTCAAATTGGTCAGAATCCAGCCTCGCTACCATGGGCAGCGCGCCGTATCAATACCAGCCTCGCTACCATGGGCAGCGCGCCGTATCGGTACCTCTCGTCACTAACCCCTGGTAGGGATGCACTGAAAAACAACGCTGATTGGCTCCCAAGGCCAACTACTTTGCTTGCACGCTTGTTAACAACTTTCGAGCGCATGTATGGCGCTTGTAGGACGCTTAGTACGCCCGTGTGAAAATGCAAGTATTTTGATGCGATTCCATTTCAAATGAATCATGTTTTTACACGGTCAACCAAAACTGCATACAGTTAGACATCGAAAATCAAAGAAGAGGACCAGTTGCTTTTTGACTTGATGCCTCTTTTATGGGTTACCATACTTGGGTGCGCGCGTTATTGTTAGAATGGATAGGCCTCAGGCCTAATTAAAATGTGCTAGATTCTAGCACATTTTAATGAACTAATTCCAGGGGTTATGATCGAGCAAGGCATGCATGCTAGGAAAATGGCGTGGCGAGATCGTACATCACTATGGGCAGCGCGCCGTTTCAATACCTCTCGTCACTAACCCCTGGTAGGGATGTACTGAAAAACAACGCTGATTGGCTCTCAAGGGTGACTACTTTGCGTGCACGCTTGTTAAAAACTTTTGAGTGCTTGGATGGCGCTTGTAGGACGCTAATTAGTACACGCTTGTGAAAATGCAAGTATTTTTTCGCGATTCCATTTCAAATGAATCATGTTTTTACACGGTCAACCTAAACTGCATACAGTTAGACATATCACAAGTTCAAAGAAGAATGACAAAGGACCAGTTGCTGTTTGACTTGATGCCTCTTGCGGGTAACCATATTTGAGCGCGCGCGTAGAATGGATCGGCCTCAGGCCTAATTAAAATGTGCTAGATTCTAGCACATTTTAATGAACCAATTCCAGGGGTTATGATCGAAGAAGGCATGCTGTGAAAAAATGGCGCGGCGAGATCGATCACCCCTGGGAACGAGGTTGAGGTTGGTCTGAATCTGCACAGTGGCCGATCCACTCTACGCGCCCGCTCATGTATGGTTGCTCGCAAAAGAGGCATCAATTTAAAGAGCTACTTGATATTGTGATATGCCAAACTGTGTGCAGTTTAGGGTGATCATGTAAAAACAAGGCGCTTTTGAAACAAAATCGCATTAAAATACTTGCATTCACACGCACGTACTAAGCGTACTAAGTGTCATGCGCTCGAAAGTTTTTTACGATCGTGCACGCAAAGTAGTCACTTTTGGGAGCCAATAAGCATTGTGTTTCAGTAGAGTGGATCGAACACAGGCCTAATTTAAATGTGCTAGATTCATAACCCCTGGAATTGGTTCTTTAAAATATATTATATAGGAACTAGCCTAGATACGCGGCCCGACAAGGGCAGCGGCGGCCATTTCGTAAGTAGTCAAAAACAACGTCTAAACTATTTGTGTGTGTTGCAACAGAGCAATGGTTAGCAATGAAAGGGTTTACTGTGAAATTTATGAATAGTCCCCGTACTAAATAGTCCCCGAATAAATATAATATTTTAGAAATATATATTCCTTCACTTTGGACAATAAATCATGGAATGTGTGTTCATCCTCTATTGAAACGAATAAGATAAACCCCACCAAACAACTTTAAAACGGCCGCTCGCTTTTTTTAGACATGACTTGTGTATTAAGCAAGCACACTGCGTATTTTGTTATTAATGTTGCCCTGTCGGGTTTGTGCACGTAGCATTACCAGTGCGCCCTCTAATTCCTATACAATAACTCTATGGTTATGATCGTGAGCAAGACATGCTGGGAAAAAATGGCGCGGCTAGATCGATCACCTCTAGAAATGAGGCTGACCTATGGGTTCATTTTCGATCTGTATGGAGTGTGCCATTCGCAAAAGTCGCCACAAAACGAAAGAGTCTCCTAACACACTGGCAGTTCGTCCGAGGACGCCTCTTCCTGCCAGGCGCTGGATACAGCAGTAGATCAGCCAGTACCACCGGAGGACTGGCCAGACAACCGGATGCCCCTGATCGGTGGATTCGGATGTCGTTCAGTGGACTGCCCAACCGGTTCCCAGAAATGACCGGTCGTCCGATGAAGAATCGGCGATTATAGCGCCTCTTTCACCAGCTGACGTTGTCTCCAGTCGGTCATAAAAGATCATGGTGCGGGTTCTTGATACTGGCAGGAGAATCGCCCAAAGACCGGCAAGACGAATGGCCGGTGGATGCACGATCAGCGGTTTTTACCGACTGAAAAAATTTGCCCCGATTGCATCGGCGCCATGGCCGCACAAATAAAACGGCATGCCATAGACAGCCATAAAGCAAGAGCTTTCCAATTAAAAAGAAAGATAGGGACCAGTTTTATTTTTTTAATGGTATCGAAAAATGGATAATATGGTGGCGGATGTCATGCATATCAGGGAAATCTCCTTTTCACGATCGCGTAAAAGGGGGTGTGCGCTATCAGTGCAGGCTCACGCCTCAAGGCCATTTCACTTACGGGTGTCACGCCAAAAAAGTGTCTGCTGACAAATAGTGTCCACTCTTTAGTATACTGTGTTATGATTGGTCATGAGTCCATGACGTCACATTGTTTACTGAGCATTGCTAAATAGTGTCCGCCTTTAGTGTGCATCCCATGGCGTTCCTTCTACAAATTGATTACACGTCATACAGTTATACATGTATCTTTTCATCCGAGTTTTTCATTTAATTTGTGTTTTTTTTAGTTTCTTTATTATTTGTGATTATTTAAGGGTTCTTAACACTTCATCATCTTTACATTTAGCATTTTCTACGTCATAGGGAGTTTTTCGTAGTTTTTAAAACCACACCCCAGAAGTATTGCTGAGTTTCTCTCGTTTGAATACCTAAATATTCTTGTCCGTTTTTACGTGTGACGTTTTACAGTTTCACTTTTCACATTAACATTGCGTTAAGTTTACTTTGAATAACTGGTGATTTTAAGGCTATCATGGCAGAAATTGCTGATCCCAGCATGGAGTAAGATGGTGCAAGGAACCCACGTCACCAAGTGCCCATTAACTTCATGCCACTAATCTAGTCTCGCCAAATGCTGTCCATTCCTATAGCGAAATACATCCGTTATTTTTGTCAAATACTGTCCGTAAGTTCTACGCAAATGCTGTCCATTCCTACCAAATACCGTTCGGTTATCTTCTTGCAAATACTGTCCATTCCTGTCCATTTTGCCGAACACTATTTAGCACCAGACACTATTTGGCGCGTAATACGTGCCAAATAGTGTCCTGCGTCCACTGCGTATGCTTAGTGGACACCTTTTGGCATGACACCTGCACTGACATTTTTAGTGGCAAAATAAAGAGCTGATGGAGGTTCCAGAACGACAGGGTCACGGCCTGTGAAACGTGGGAACAAGACAACAGTTGGTCAACACTTCCCCCGTAAACCTCTGAAGCCCTTCAAGTTAAATCCAAGACCCAACCGAATACTCCCTCAGCTCAGCCTCCAACTGTACAGGGCAGTCAGCTGACAGCAACCAACATCTTTTGGTAGTCGGACACAAGGCGCAAGACCCTCCTTTGCCCCCAGAGATATAGGGGGGTTTCGGCGGTAATGACACATCATAGCTGCGCCGACCCAAGTCTTGGGCCTGGGGTTTGGGGGAGGGTCGTCTAAGGTTCTTCGCAGAGACCTAGGCCCATTTCTGTTCCAACCAGTAGGTGCTTACATCAGTAGACATTGGCTACGCTATAGGGTATACAGGCACCCCATCCATCGGAAATAGTCCTTCATCCCACTCCAGTGGCTTCTGCGAAAGCAAGCGATCCTACTTGTTCCCATTAAGCAATGCAGCACAGGCTTCTGCTTAACATTCGTCCAACTCCGAAGAATTCTCCATGCGAGTGGCGCCCAATTTCGCAGCCACTCAACAAGTTATTAAAGCCAAAGAGATTCAAGATGGAGTCACTCCGCACAGTGCTGGATTCACTGAGGGCTCCAGCATGGGCAGCATCACAAGACTTGAGGGATGCCTACCTACATGTCCCAATCCGAAGAGTTCACTAAAAGTTTCTTTGTTTCCAATACTCGGGAGCAGTGTACGAATTCAAGGTTCTACCATTGGTCTGCCAACCGAACCCAGAGTCTTCACTCGGTTTGCAAAGGTTGTAGCAGCAGCACTCATGACAACAAAATCTGTGCATTTTTGTTTTACCTGGATGACTGGCTGATAAAGAAGTTTGCACTGCAGTGGAGACTACAAGGCAGCTGATAGCCTCGCTGGTTTTTCTGGGTATTAATGAGGAAAAGTCCCATCCTATTCCACCAAAGTGCCCCACTTCCTGAGAGCGCACATAGACCTCACTCGAGGCTTAGCGTTTCCAATTCAAGAACATATTCAAAACCTCCTCGAATGCTGTACCCATGTTGTGACTGTCGGGCATGCTCCAGCAATAGCATGGCTCCGATGCCTTGTCTTATAAGTCCAGCATGGTAGACTAGAAACTATACTGCCGATTACACATGAGACATCACTGCTTCACCTGTTTGCATTCTACAGACCAAAGCTTCAACTGTTATCCTTTTATACACAGATTCGAATAAAACACGCAGACAAATTATATTTTTTGATTGATTGTCACAGCCTCTGAAAACTGTTTTTATTGCCAAACCAAAATTGTGGAGGATGCCGAAAAACATATGGCTATCCGCCAACATGGCTTCTTTTCAATGTACAACCATTCATGGGCACCACGCCCATATTAATTATTTGGCAAAACAATAATGCCAAACCACCAATAGGCGCACCCAATGTGTAACCCAACCCTAATGGGAACCACACCCAAATTAATTGGCAAACAAGTGCCAAAGCACAACTTGGCACACCATGCATCTTTTAACCACGCCCAAATTATTTACTTGGCACATGGCCAAACATTTATATGTGTGCACACCTGAATCCAACCACGTGGGCACACAGGCAGAATGCAATGAAACAGTTATTGAAAATAGTCATACCTGAAAATTATACAATGAGTTTAACCCATAAATCAATTAAGTTGTGAAGTTCCACCTTGGCACATGCGGTCGGAATTAGCCCCTGTGGTACCTCAGAGCGCTAACACAACTTTTTGTTACAATATTGGATCTTAATATAAAGAAGTGGTGTGTAAGCTTCTTGAACAAAGAGGTGTTCAAAGTTGAAGAAATATTTTGGACAAAGTACATTTACTTGCAACTATAACCCCAAAACTCAAAAAACTGTGTGAATCCCGTAAAAACGCCATACCTCATTGTCAAATACACTCAGTTCACTGACAATAATGAAGGGTGGGAGTGGTGGGAAACTTATAAAATTATGTGTTCAGAAAAACAAAATTGCCCGTTCACGTTGAAAGGCAGTGACAAAGTGATTGAACACAAACTATCCCGCGCTTATGGAAGCGTCCCCATCATTCAAGGATAACATTCATTGGCATTCATTGGCATTCATTGGCAAAACTCAAAAAACTGTGTGAATCCCGTAAAAACGCCAAACGCGCTAGGCGCGTCCCACAGGGAGAGCAATATTTTTTATAACACAGAAACAACGCAAATACAAGTTGTCCCGAAACAACTGAGTACCCAACGGCGACAAATGGACGCCATCAAAACGATACAAGGCCGTTTCAGACCAAACAAATTGGGGATGATGCAAGCAGTAAGCGCCCAACCTGGCACATTGTGATTTTGCCCAGCGATTAATTGCTCGCCGTTTCCGTTCCACCGCGGGTTGTGACTTGGCCCCAAAGTAAAAAACACGAGGGAGAATATCCGACCACACTATCTTAGACGACGGAAACTGAGAGATATAAGCTTGCAATGCAACGGAAATACGCTGTCGCAGGCAAAATTCATCAACTTCAATAAGATCGTTGGTGCCAATGTGAAAAATTATAACTGCAGGAGTTGCCCCACTACATGACTGCAACAAAGCCTCCAAATCATACATTAAAAAAATGTGCCCCACTTTTCCCTTTCCATACCATGTGACGAGGAAGATCAAGCGAACCCGCTGCCCAGCGGACGATGGAGTCGCCAATAATCCAAACAGGACCTATTGATAATTCACAGAAAATGAGGGAATTGGTATACTAATTACGCATGGTGATCCGTAACGGACGTACACGGAATTTCACAACTAGGTATAGGGCGAATGTAAGTAGCTACCGCATTAGAACGCCACCTGCCCATTCTACGAACTTGATCCATGGGAACACCTCTGCTCACCGCAGAGGATGCCGCTCCAATACGAAAGGAATGAGCACGGATGCGCTCACCAGGCAACTCCGCAAACTTTAGTGATTTTTGCAAAACTGCATTGAACTGAAAGCAACATGAGTGGGGTACATCCTTGAAGTAATTTAGACACCAAGAAATCATTCGTAGGGTCTGCCCACCCTTGTAACTTGTGATAAAACCCAACGGCAGAGACATAAGTTGTGATTGTGGATGGAGCAAACATGTGCAAAGATAGCCATGCGATAAACCGTTGAATGACGTCAGCTGACACCGGACCGTCCAGAACAGGTCCCTGTTCCAAAAACTGACAAAACTTATTCCATCCTGCAGCATATGTTTTATGTGTATTTGAAGCCATTGCAGCTCTGAAAATCCTATCAATTTCACCATCTAGTGAACTAAGGGTAGGTCTGGCAACGGCGTCATGACTGCATCTGCATGAGGAGCTGCTGCGTGGAAGCGTGTTTCCTGAAAACGGGACAGAGAGTCAGCAATTACATTAAACACCCCTGGCACACATGCGTAGCCTTAAAACGGATATTAAACCTAAGACAGGCAAGCACCAATGTGCGAATGAGATGCATCATTTGGGGACAGTGAGAAGATTGTTTGTTGATTATGTGCACCACCGCTGCATTGTCAGTGTGGAACAGAACTTTGCGATTAGCAAGCTGGGGGGCCCAACACTTGAGGGCAACAACAATAGGAAACAATTCCAAAAATGCAATTGACGGAGGATTGCACAAAAAAGAGTTAGGCCAACGCCCTTGAACCCAGTGGCCCTGAAAGTAAGCGCCAAAACCAATGCTGCCTGCTGCGTCGGTAAACAAGTCCAACGCCGGGCTCGATTCCCATTCCCGGTCCAAAAAGGCAGAAACGCTGTTAAAATGGTTCAAGAATTCGAGCCACATACGTAGGTCAAGCTTCGCCCCTGCTGACAAACGTATCTTAAAGTGGGGTTGTGTAATACCCTTTGATAGCGAAATCAGGCGTCGCAGAAAAGCTCGCCCGGGGGAAATGGCTCTGCACAGAAAATTCAAAGAACCAACAAGGGACTGTAGTGTAACAAGTGTAATTTTACGGTGTGACAAAACAGCCTTAATCTTGGCAATCATAGCTTGAACCTTGTCAGCCGGTACCTTAACTTGAAATTATGTGTTCGAAAAACAAAATTGCCCGTTCACGTTGAAAGGCAGTGACAAAGTGATTGAACACAAACTATCCCGCGCTTATGGAAGCGTCCCCATCATTAAAGGATAACATTCATCATGGCTGAATGTTTTCATACTACACCCCTATTGGCTAACCGTAAAACCCAAACAACATTTTTGCATAAAGAGGACTGTAAAACAAAGCAATGTAAACAACTTGCCAGCGAAAACATAATTACCTATGTTGCCCAACATTAATGCACGAATGCACGTCATCCCCGCACAGTAAGTACCCCCTAAGCTTGTACAGTTTTATCTGCATTGGGGCAACGTACGGACCGTGCGGGTAAACAAACAGTTCGCCCTGTGTATAAAGCATTTTATCATTGATGGATAAAATGTGATAAGTAGGCCTACCTGTACATCCCCTGGTTCGCAGTCATATTCTGTGGTGGTGCATCCGTCAGAATCTGAACCTCAGATTATAGTTTCTCTCCCTCACAACAGATGTATCAAACACAGGTTGGGGAGCTCACATGGGGAAAGACTCAGTAGCGCGTGGCTGGTGCCCAGCAGAGCAACACCTACACATCAGTGTCTTAGAAGTCTTGGCGGTGCACAAGGCTCTCTTTGTCATGTGCGTTAAGGGCTCACCGCATTGTAGTCTGCTACCTTCATAGGACGTGGGCAGGGTTTTACAGACATAAGCACTCCTTTTTTTTAGCCCCTTGCTAGCGCTTCTTTCATCAACCTGACGGCAAGATAGCCTTCCTCCTTGCAGCTTCAACAGCTATGGGAGGAGTGAGTTACATACCCTCAAAACAAGCGAGGGACACATTCGACGGGAACCCCATGGGGTCAGCCTTGTTCCCCATACAGGATTTTTGGCTAAGAACCAGACGTACTGTCTTTCTCCCAGATATCTTTATTCCATAAATCAAATCTGTTTCTTCAGTCCCTGAAGCTCTGGTGCCCACAGTTTAGAGCCCTCAAATGGTAATTGACTCGAACAAAATCCCTAAGGCCGGCCAGAACTTTTTATCACTACAACCCACCCCCCCCCCCCTCCTCCATCGATCCGGCAAGTTGTAATACCATATCTAGATGGATAGTACGCCTGAGCCATTCAAGCTTCAATCCAAGAGTGGGCATCTTTGCCTGCTGGGCCTACAAGGGCACCATGTCAGGGCAATGTCTACATCTTGTGCACTCTTAAAAGGTGTACCTCTGCATTACATTTTACAGGAGGGGTATGGAAAAATGCCTCGTCATTCACCTCCTGCTACCTGAAGGATGTTTTGCAGGTAGAGGGAAGCACAGGTAGATCGGCCCTTACATCTGGTATTCACCACCTAATCAGAAGTGGATGCCAAGGTGGCAAGACTGGAAAGACGGGTGTTGCTCCTCCTAGATGCTGGAAGGGTGTGACATTCCTGCAAAGCTATAACTATATAGCGAGTAATTTTCACTTATGTTTCCATTATTTAAAATAGATACTAAAGTCCCTAAGCGCAGAGGGGTCGTTGCCTATATTTAGTATATACCTATATAATGCTGTTACTTGCTCCTTGCCCAAAATGTCAAAGCCATGCCCACCTCCTCTTCAGTGCTACACAAGTACTCTCCGAATTGTAAGAATTAGCAGGTAAGAGAGGGCCAGCTGTGGACTACAACAAATCTTGGGTGATTTGGTAGTCCACAACTAAGGGGGCAGATACTTGCTAATTGTCCCTGACCCTCCTGCCCGTTATAGGCTTAACCTTCACCTAGAGTATTTTTAGCTTCAGAAAAGAGGACGCTAAGCCCCTGGGCATCATGGGTAAAGGGTATGGGCTGGTAAGGGCACTGTGGTACATATACATTAAAAACTTGGCGATCGAGTCCTTCGGCCTAGAGAATAATGCAATTTTGAGAATTAGCAAGTAAGTATAATCGGCCCCTCGTGGACTACAAAATCACCTAAGATTTGTTGTACTTGCTAACATACCACCTCACATAGAGCTGTGACAGGTAATCCTTTACCAACTTGGTTCCCATCCCGGTCTCATTCTCAATGAGGGCTCACATTTCCAGGGGTTAAGATCAAGCAAGGCATTCTGGATCGCACACCACTGGAAATGAGGTTGGGTCAACCTACATTTGATCTCCATTTACAGATCAATGAGTCTAAAGCCCGGTTCATACGGCGCGAACCGATTATTGCATCCACTCACCAAAAATTGCTTCGCAATCACATTTGCATGAAGTATGAACCGGGCTTCGGACATAAAATAACACCGTAGATCAAAGAAGAATGAAAAGGGGACCAGTTGCTCAATTACTTGATGTGTCCTTTAACGGTGCGCTCTGCGTATGTCTCTGGCACAAAATGGATCAACCATTCGAATTTGATGTCCTCTGTTGCGGTCACTTGAGTGCATGCTTAGAGTGGATAGACCACACATGCCTAATTAAAATGTGCTATATACTGGCACATTGAAATCACAACACATGGGCCTTTTCCCAAACCTCGGCTTGGGCTCTGGCTTGGGCTCCATCATCACTTTTAGAGCAGTGTACATTTTCACGGTGTATGCTGGAAAAAAATGGTGCGGCGAGGTGGAACAAGTTGGCACTGTCCCATGTGTTTAAAGCGTTGTTGGGTCCAGTAACTGGAACTTGTTGCTAATGCTATTGCTGTATAATCCAAGAGTTGCTATGCTTCAATTTGTACCATTTTCAGTTCTGGTGAAGTACTGCATAATCTCCACATATCAGGATTGTGTAAGTTAGACCTATATGATGGGCCCTACCTATTATTTTATCTATAATATCAGAATGCAAGATGTTCACCAACTAGGTGTGCAAAGTGCCTTGGTGTTAACAGTATCAGTTGTTAAAAAAATCCTTGTCTGAAGGTCTCAAACCAAACAGGAGTTTGGGTGCAATGTGTTCTAATGCATGATGGGGGCGCGTCTCCTTAGGAGTCAGGTAGGAGTTTCCCAACATTGTCCATAAAGCATTTTCCTCAGTAATTTAGCATAAAGTAAATAATGAAAAACTATGTTGCACTGAAAATCTGTATTTAATAGATAATTAAAGTCAAAATGCACTGCTTCGCGCATATTTTTCAGCCAAAAGTCAAAAACTGCTTACGTATTATGACATTGATGATGCTTATGACCTCTTGACATCACCGGTGGATAGTAGTAGCATGGTAGAGTTTGACACACAATAGTCGAGTGTCTGCCAATCCAAGGGGCCTGCACAGATCTGTCTGAAAATTTCAGTACAGCATTCTTTTAGACACATCTTTTATCAACATCAACAATTTCTTGGACTGGTCAAAGTTTTCTTTTTAAACATGCAGTGGCTGGTAAGGTTCTTCTCCTTATGGATGGCAATGCTGCACGTGTGGAGAGCACAGAAGCATTGGAATATTATATACAGTATTGTGCTTACCGAGCCCCACAACCAAGTACATACAGCCACTTGACAGGTCGATACAACAACTTGAAGAACAAGTTCACCATTACTAATTTATTTGTTTAAGCAAAGGAACCCAAATCTAAGCATCAGAGAGATGCCACTGCATCAGTAATGCAAACGTCAAAACCAGGCCCACTCCCCTTTACATCCAGATCACACACCAGAAGCTTCACAACCAGTGGACATTGTAGTGACACATTCATCTAAACCAGCCCCCCACCAGCTCCACAATCAGCTGCTGGTGTGCAGGATACTTCACCAGTCTCCACAGAAGATCAACCCAGCGCCAGCAATGTGTCTTTCAGAGATCTTCAACCTCTTCCCAAAGTACAACACCCAAAATAAACAAAAAACAAAAGCAAAAGTCTGGAGAACTTACTTCAGATGAGTATGTCAATGAAGTGAAGGAAATTTATCTTAATTTATTATAGAAGACACCATCAAACCAAATGCAAACAATTATAAAACCAGATAGCAACAAAGGAAATGCAGTAACAAACATGACATTTTCAAAACCAAAGAAACCAACAAATGACATGCAAAAACACACAGACAAGGATCCACATGATTTTTGCCAATGGAGGATTATTTACTATGATGCTGATGAGGGAGAAATGGACTGGACTGAATGTCAAATGTGTGGATCCTAGTCACACAAGGACTATGCAATATCATATGGGAAGCCAAAACTCATTTTTGTGATGACCGTGAATAAAGTAGAAATTACAACAATGGTTGCTAAAAAGCCTATAGGCAAATAGATTTGTCTACTTACGTTTTTTTTTATGTGTATGTTTGACTTACTGTAAATGAAATACTAGAAATTTGTACACAGTACAGTTTTATCAGACATAAGCAGAACTTACTATTCTTAAATAATAAAATTCCTTCCTTGAGATTTAAAAACATATTATTGACCAGTTATGCAACATTCAGGTAATTTGGTGGTGATGTTATAATTTGCTTATATCAGTCATAAAATATATTAAATTATTGAAATTCTTGCTATAAAAGAAAGTAAGCAGTTACTGGTTTCAGTTACAAAATTGTTTTCATGACTTTATCCATCTCTCATTGCAAGTTATTATGCAAATGAGCTTTAAGTGCCCCAATGTTACTGCACCTACCCTATCTGTGCCAAAATGGGGTGTACGATTTGGGTGGTAAGTTTTTCAGATGAAAAACTTGACAACTAGTACCAAGTTATTCAAATAAGATTTCAGATTTAAAACAATTCATCTGTCTGTCTTGATTAAGGGAATAAAAGAGTGGCGACGAGTTCTTAAACGGCCGTTTAAAACCGGCAGGGTCGTGGCTGTGCGATAAAGGCCCGAGCCGAAGGCAAGGGCCTTTATCGCACGACCACGAGGGCGCAAGGTTTTAAACGGTCGTTTAAGAACGAGTCACTACTCTTTTATTCCCATTCATAAATGCCCTTTTGTTAAAAAGCGAAAAAAAATTATAGACAATCTGTGAATCTGTACATTTTGTACATTTTCAAAAACTTTTTAAAAGTTATGTTGGTGCGCATTGGGTTGTGTGTACGCGCATGTAAAAATAGATTTAAAAAACGCGCTGGTACTAATAGCTATATATTGCGTTCCGCGTAATTAAGTTGGCGTACCGTGAGCTTGCGCGCCCAACACGCGAAGCCAGCCGGTTATAAACACTCTTGGTCGTGCTTTATCATCTGTTTAAACACCCCCACATGATATGCTCTCCACCAATAGGAATAGCGAAACTGTCTGGGGTATTTATGAATATAAAATAACTGCAAAGTGGTACTGCATAATAACAGTTACACAGCAATACATGTAATAGCTTAACTTTCCTTTTGTTGTTACAATTCTCAATTTAAATCTGGCCTCAATGACATGTTAATTAAGGTAGAGTATTTTTTCTTTACCATCTTGCAAGTTCAATACTTGGTCATAATTTTTTTGTGAGTTGTCTATAACATTAACTTATATGTACGGTGTTTATTGTGATTTTATAACTTTTATTACTGTACATATACTTCCATGTTTTTGCAGTTGCTTTCACATTCTTACTGTTGTGTTTGTTTCTTGGTTTTATTCTGATGTGTAGGGCTCCTATTTAGTGGGACTGCATACCTGTTCGGGGTTTCCCTTTAGCACTATACGTTGTATTTTTATATTTGTGTAATAAAGGTAATAAATTGGGTTTGAACAAAGAAAAATTGACTGGAGCGGGACTTGAACCAACGACCTCCGGATTAACGTACATGTACCAGCGCTCTACCAACTGAGCTATCCAGCCCTATGTCAGCGGTCTCCCTATAGTAAATTTCTTTGTTTGGGGGTGCCAGTCAGAAGCCATACAACCGTTAGCTGCCGTGAAAGGTAATAAAGTAAGCTAATTAAATAAGCAAATAATAACAATAATTATAATGTGGCCTTTGAGGCATTGCATGGTGAGGTATCAATGTAAAGTTTGCGGTAACACCATGTGTATACATGTACATGTACATCTAATTTTGCTGTGTAGATTTGTTTTTGAGAACTTGTCTTGCTATAATATTCTACTGCCGCGAACTACTTGGTTCTAAAAAGAAGCTAATTCATCAGCAGAATTTGCCAAACAATCCACTATTACTGACACGCTCCAGAACACAAGGGCACTCACACACAATGGGCACTACAGCAGGCTAGTTGACTCTGTGGCAGTGAAGTTAATGAGAAGTCCCCTTGATCCACTAAGTAAAAATAGTCCCAGGCGATTTCCTACCTACCGCCCAGGTAGTAGTTAATAAGCAGGACAGTTCTTTTCAGAATTAAGTACATGTAGTCTCCCACTCCCAGATTCCGAAACCTAGTACTCTGCGACAGTAGAAAATAAGCCTATAGCAAGACAAGTTCTCAAAGAACAAAACCTACACAGTAAAGTAGATATATTCAAATCTACCATAAACTGAATATACATGTACATTATACATAACTATAATAAACAATAACTATAATAAACATAATTAAAACAACTCTTGTAAAATTAAATACATGTTCAAAATTTCTAGCAAATTTAATGTTTAATATAGTACTAGTGTAATAAAAGTATATTCATAAATACCCCAGACAGTTTCGCTATTCCTATTGGTGGAGAGCATGTCACGTGGGGCTGATAAAGACCAGCTGGAGCTGTTTAAGACTGGCTGGCTTCGCGTCTCGGGCGCGCAAGCTCATGTACGCCAATTTAATTACGCGGAACGCAATATATAGCTATTAGTACCAGCGCGTAATCTATTTTTACACGCGCGTACACACAACCCCCCGCGCACCAAACATAACTTTTAAAAAGTGTTTGAAAATGTACAAACTTCGAAGCAGATTGTCACAGATTGCCTATAACATTTTTTTGCTTTTAACAAAAGGGCATTTATAAATGGGAATAAAAGAGTAGTGACTCGTTCTTAAACGGCCGTTTAAAACCTTGCAGGGTCGTGGTCATGCGATAAAGGCCCTCTGCCAGTTTTAAATGGCCATTTAAGAACAAGTCGCCACTCTTTTATTCCCTTAATACTTTTAAGCATGCTCACTTGTATAAAGATTTTCTTCAAATCACATCCACTAGATCTTGGTTGTTAATCTTTTAATTCCCCAGCCAAAGACTTGTTTTCAAATCAAAGAGACACTGAATGCCAAACTTGTCTTTGGTAAATCCATAAAAAGTCAGGGCTGCAATCCCAAAACCACATGTATACATAAAATCTTCAAGGCACCTTGGCCCAAATTACTTTTAACTATAGTGAGCTTTAACCAGTTCACTTCAGGATTAAAAATTATTTTTGTTTCATTACCCATGCAGGATTATTTTCAGTAAAAAAGCAACTTTTCTCCCAGCCAATCATATTTTGTTTTGCCAATGAAACTCAATGAAACACCCATCTAGATTTTTTCCCATAGATTTTTACAGATTTAAATCACTCTTATTTTTTAACTCTTGTGTTGCTGAACCGCAATCAGACCAAAAGAAAGCCAATATGTAATGGCTGATCATTGACCCACACCCATTCAAACAGATATAGCATCCTCAAGAAAAATGAAAGGCCACTGAACCTATGGACACCGTGAAACCATGAAGGAAAAGTGAAACAGTTGCTTGTGAACATATGTAATCTGCTACTCATTACAAAGTGGCCTGTTAATATGATCACCAGCAACAGACAAAGAAACTTGAATGTCAGTTTAAAAGCCGACCACTGAGTGTTGCATAAGAATTTTGCATGTTATTAGGTCCTCTGGAATGAACTGGTTAACCCTTTCGTTACCAAATTATTGTTTGGACATAAACAACCACTGGTGACCACATTGTTTGACCACTCAAGCGTGAAGCACACATTCTTACACAACAGAAAGCTTTCGTTTAAAGGTCAATTTTACAAACTCCATTATCTCCTTGAAGTAATAAAATAGTTCTTCCTTATTGAATTCCCTTTCACATCATCCAAAATTTATTGAGATTGGTCAATAAATGTCAAAGTTCTTTGTCTTGCTTTCTTCAATGTAATCTGTAATCTCAAACACTTTTTTGCACACAACCATACGGCGCTGCATAGGTGTTTGGCATTTCAGATCTTCCAACTCCAATTTGAAGAGATTGCATAATAGCAACCTTATTTTATTTTACCATCACTGGAAAGATCCCATCTTTCTCTTTGCAGCGATGGTAACCTTGGGCATGGAGGGTAAACATGGACAAAACTACAGCTTTATTACAAATGGCCTCTGTGCTCAGACTTGAGTGCTTTTGTGTGTGTATGCTTGGTCGACTAAAGTCGCCAATGCATTGGCGACTTGCAATGGTAAGGAAGAGGGGGTATGAGTGGCGGCAGTCGACTAAAGTCGCCTATGGTAACGAAAAAGTTAATGAGCCCTTATTCAATGCTTACAAGATAATAGATACATGTACATGTACCTGAATAAACAACAGTGCAACAATTTGTGCAATAAAAAAATTTCAATGTTGTACAGCCTAGGCACAGGAACATTCCAATGTGTAAATCATGATGAACAGCACCCAGTGTAAAAGCCGTGTGCTGTTACTGTGCCCTGACTGCAAAACTACTGTTGTACATTATCCCCCCCCCACCCGAAAATGATTGTATTGTGTAATGACCTAAAAATAGGCCACCACTTGAAAGACCGCTATGTCCACTCCAAAATTGAAGTAAAATTGTTCTAATAAACCTTTACAGTACTCTGCAACAATCTAATTTATAACCACATTCTTTGAAAAGATGACAGGATATTGCCAGAAATGTCTAGAATCCATAAAAACCCCACTAATGTGCAAGTATTGGCAGCGGCTAATATTGCTGTTACTAGAAAGTAATAATGTAGTAACAATGATAACATTATGGGACCATATTGGTAATTTATACAGCTTCATTAACTTTCCTTGATAGATTTTGGGCCAATTATTGGCAGCCAATCAAGCATGTATGGTGTTCACCTGCAGGCCTTTGATTAAGCCATAATGTGGAACAAGACAAGACATTCATTCTCTGTCAAAATACTAGAATAGTACATGTGCTTTGGCCGTATCTAGCCTGATCTGAGCATTATTCATCTCTGTGTTTCTAATTGTCATGTAGTACTTGTTGGGTTCCATCATTTCCTTTCTCCTCTTCACTTGTTGATTTGTTACTAATGACGTCCTTACCTTTGTACACGTAGCGGGGAGTTTTTTTCAGAAACCCTCCTTCTATCATGCTATATGCCATGTCTACTACTGTCTGCTTTAAGGGGCGAGGCTCTATCTTCAAATCACACCTCATCTAATTCATGATACACATAAAGACATTTTAAATCCATATTAAAACAATAGGCAATTTGAGAGCCTAAACATGAACATGTACGCACATCATTGTTAAAAGTCTTTGGGACATTACACTATAAAGATGAAGGAAACCCAAATACACCCCCATTGTTCAAGTGTGTACAACTAGTGATTTGCAAGCCAACTCTGTCGATAAGTGTGACGTAGCCATCCATGCCCATCAGAAAAACCTGTAGGAACTGCATTGAGTCTACTTTGATTTATTTTGGGATTTATTAAGTTATTTATTAATTAAGTTCAAGACAGGCCTGGGTCTAACTTTAGTATGCTGTCTGAACACAGCTTATGTGTGAGTCTTGGTGTGGAGGAAAAGGACAAATAATTCTTTAGTAACCAAAATGCTATTAGTATTACATACATTGTAATCTGCCCTGAGCCCAGGTTGACCTTTCTAACTGGCTGTAGTGTGCTGAATTGTACTGTGTTATACTTAATTTATATTACTAGAAATGTGTGTATTTTAAACCCTTGTTTTACATACTTGAATTCTATACAAGGGTCTGTTTCTGGTTGTTTCTGTTCAAGTCACTGTCTGTATAAAGCGGCATGCAATTTGAACAGTACAGAAGTATTATGCTTTACTAATTGAATCCAAGTGCTAAGCAAGTGCCAAGCAAGTGCCTTATATGATGGCTGTCTCCCTATTTTGTCAAAATCTTTGGGGGGGGAGGTGCCAGTCAGAAGCCATTTAACTTTAAAGCGTGCAGACAACATGGTTAGTTCAGGACCAGTATCAGCACTTACTGTGACCCGACATATACATGTACAGCAAACAAACCTTATGTTTGCAGTGTTTTCAAACATCAGACTTGGCTGACAGAACTGACTGACAAGATCTCAAATTCTACATTTTTACCAAAAGTAAAAGACAAAACTACTGGGTTTCACTGACCTTGGAGCATGGCCATCTCATTTTCATATAAAGAGTGTACAAAGAGTCTATACTTAAACACAGACATTTCTTACCTTGGAGTTGTTAAAGACAATTTTCTTCCCCCAAAATGGTGCAACTCTTTTAGCTCCAGTGTCAAACAAGGCAACAAACCTAAACAGAAAATATGGCACTTCCGTTCCAGAAGGACGATAACCTTGAAGACAAAATAAAACATTTGTCACATAAGGTAACTCATATACTTTGGATACTGATGTGAAAAATAAGATGAGTACAGGTCTTTTGCTCTCAATACATTATGCTTTTATGACTATCCACAAATTTCATTTGAGCATGAACCGTTACTCTTGAAAAATTTGATTCAATGTGACTTTGAATGCACATACATTCTTAAAGATTTTGTACAGTCATTGTTTTGTTTGTTTTTACGTTTTATTCATTAAAAGAAATACATAAAATACATGTATGAAAGAATATACATATAAAACAGATCAAGCCATACTGCACATTTACATTCATCTTTTCAGAGGGCAAACCACCTAATAGCCTTCTGATCTTTTGGGGCCTCTTATGAAAAATAAATGTAAAAAAAAAACACACAGATAAAAGCAGGATGAACACTTAATAATTTAATCTGAAAATAGAAAATAGAAAACTAAAATGGAGTATAATGGGCTCAAAAACTGAAAATAAAAATAAAAGTAAAATAGGGCACATTATTAAAATCAGAGCTATGTATGGATCAGTCAAAATGCCTACAACTGAAAAGGGCGTCCTTCTTCTGCCTACAACTGACAAGGGCGTCCCTCTTCTGTCTACAACTGACAAGGGGGGCGTCCCTCTTCTGCCTACAACTGACAAGGGCGTCCCTCTTCTGACTACAACTGACAAGGGGGGCGTCCCTCTTCTGACTACAACTGACAAGGGGGTCCTTCTTCTGCCTACAACTGACAAGGGGGGCGTCCCTCTTCTGCCTACAACTGACAAGGGGGGCGTCCCTCTTCTGACTACAACTGACAAGGGGGGCGTCCCTCTTCTGCCTACAACTGACAAGGGGGTCCCTCTTCTGCCTACAACTGACAAGGGCGTCCCTCTTCTGACTACAACTGACAAGGGGGGCGTCCCTCTTCTGCCTACAACTGACAAGGGGGGCGTCCCTCTTCTGCCTACAACTGACAAGGGCATCCCTCTTCTGCCTACAACTGACAAGGGGGGCGTCCCTCTTCTGACTACAACTGACAAGGGGGGCGTCCCTCTTCTGCCTACAACTGACAAGGGCATCCCTCTTCTGCCTACAACTGACAAGGGCGTCCCTCTTCTGCCTACAACTGACAAGGGCGTCCCTCTTCTGCCTACAACTGACAAGGGCGTCCCTCTTCTGCCTACAACTGACAAGGGCGTCCCTCTTCATAATGTTCATAATGTTCAAAGGACTGCTGCAAGATTGATTCTAAGTATACGCAAATACGACTCCATCAGTCTTCATCTATTCAACCTACATTGGCTCCCCATCACTCAAAGAATCTCCTTCAAAGTTATGATCCTGATGTATAAAGCGTACCATAAGCAAGCTCCTGGATACATCATGGACATGCTCGAATTAAGATCTCAACAAAGACATCTTCGTTCAACTACCTCAAGCTCCCTTTTTGTTGTGCCAAGAACTCACTATTCTTCTTTTGCAGAGAGATCATTCTCTGTATATGGCCCCAAAATGTGGAATAAGCTTCCTACACGGATCAGAAATGCCAGCTCCCTCACCTTATTCAAGACACTCCTTAAAGCTCACCTGTTCCAGCAGGCTTACTAACCATTCAACTGTGCCTCAGCGCCTTAGAACAAACTCTTGATTTTGGCGCTCTACAAATGACCTCTGATTGATTGATTGATTGATCTTCTGTCTACAACTGACAAGGGCGTCCCTCTTCTGCCTACAACTGACAAGGGCGTCCCTCTTCTGCCTACAACTGACGAGGGCGTCCCTCTTCTGCTTACAACTGACAAGGGCGTCCCTCTTCTGCCTACAACTGACAAGGGCGTCCGGCCTCTTCTGTCTACAACTGACAAGGGCGTCCCTCTTCTGCCTACAACTGGCAAGGGCGTCCCTCTTCTGCCTACAACTGACAAGGGCATCCCTCTTCTCTCATTTAAAAAGTAACAAGCTTACAATTGCCTAGATGTGTGTGATAGTAGATGCCACCAGTATAAAATCATGGCCACTATTAAACAAATTCTGCAATCAAACTAAACAGAGGTGACAAGTTAAAGGGTAATTAGCCTTGATGGCATGACTTGTTACAAACTACTCCGATGACAAGGTTATCTTGCACCTGAGGGAATGCATTTCTAATGTAAACATCTTACTGGAGCAACTTGTTCAGTTAATTTGGAGTACATGTACCTTGTTCTCGAAATTCTTCATAAAGAGCTGCTGCCATGTCTTTCATCCACATATTGCCTGCTGTTGTTATATATCGACCTAAAATAACAACAGTAAGCTTGATGTAAAATACATCCTAGAATTAAACGTGTCAAATTTATTTATTTTGTTTGTAATCTATTGACCATCATGACCAGTGTTGTAGTCAAGTCTACAATCTCCAAGGTCAAGGCCTAGTCCGAGTCCTAGGTCTCCCAGGCCAAGGCCACAGTGTCCAAGGCCAAGGCCACAGTGTCCAAGGCCAGTTATATTATTCACATACAAAAAATCATACAAAAGTTGAAAAAGAAAAGCAAAACTTACACAACTGGGTGGAATTTTTAAACGGTTTTACTATAGGCCCCTATATTAAAGCAATTAAATACTTTTACTTTCCTGACTGTTGCATTTGTGAAATTTTGACGAAGGAAACCTGAAATAAAAGTTGTCCCCTTAAAAGTGTACAAATGAAAGGGGAAAAGCATTCAAAAGAAAACAAACCTGACCCAGAAGTCATATGTAGCAGTATACATGTATAGTATATGTACTTTTCTGTAACCCCTAAACCGCCAACCAGCCCCCCCCCCCAACAAAAAACCAAAAAAAAGACTAGAGGATAAGTGTTTGAAAAACGAACACAGAGGGGTTACGGTTGGTGGAACAACAAATATATATATATATATCATACACCACGCCGCAATTTTATTTACCACACAGGCCATGGGACAGGAATTGTGGCGAGAGAAATGCTTTGAAAATACGTGGGACAAGAACATTTTACCGGCTTCACGTTGCCAAACACCTACGGAGCGCCATATGGTTGTGTACAAAAAAGTGTTTGAGATTACAGATTGCACTGAGGAAAGAAAGACCAAGAACTTTGACATTTATTGGACCAATCTCAATGAGTTTTAGATTATATGAAAGGAAATTCAATAAGGAAGAACTTTTGAATTACTTATTTTGCTGTAAAACAATATCTTCAAGGAGATAATGGAGTTTGTAAAAAAGGCCTTTGAACGAAAGCTTTCTGTTGTGTAAGAATGTGTGCTTCACGCTTGAGTGGTCAAACAATGCAGATTGCACTGAGGAAAGAAAGACCAAGAACTTTGACATTTATTGGACCAATCTCAATGAGTTTTAGATTATATGAAAGGAAATTCAATAAGGAAGAACTTTTGAATTACTTATTTTGCTGTAAAACAATATCTTCAAGGAGATAATGGAGTTTGTAAAAAAGGCCTTTGAACGAAAGCTTTCTGTTGTGTAAGAATGTGTGCTTCACGCTTGAGTGGTCAAACAATGCGGTCACCAGCGGTTGTTTATGTCCAAACAATTCGGTAACGAAAGGGTTAAAGGAAATTTCAATTTTGAAAAATTGTGTTTAATTAGTTGTACACATTTTAGAGCCATTGGTTTTGTAGACATGTTTGCAAAATGCGTATGAAAAATATGGTGTCATGGTGACGTCCTTCGATGTTTTAACCCAATAAACATCTACGACTACAGTATCCAACAAGTATATTATTAAAAGCAGTTTGATGATCGGACGCTTACTTTTTGATTTTGGACACACATACAAAACGCGAAATAAATGATGTCATGGTGGCGTCGTTTGATGTTTTAGCGCACTAAACACATCTCCAGTATTCATTAAGAACATCTGAAAAAAGTTTGACGATCGGACGTATACTTTTTGAGATGGGGTCTCAAAATTGGCTAATTAAATGTTCATGTCATTATAACTAGGTTAATTAATTAATTATGTTCAGTTATTTTTGTTTTAGGATCACCTTCATGACCTAAGCTTTGATATGGTATTCAATTTGTACTGGTAGGACACTGTTAAGTTTAAGATTATCTGATAATAAAATCCGTGCACAAAACCTATAGGAAAAGGGCGGACAGAAAAATAATAATAATAGTGAAAAACTAGTCATACTTTTTTGTAGAAAAAAAAAAGGTGTTCGGTGTAGAAATGTCCAAGTTATCGTAAACATATCTTTGTACAAAATATTGATATACATGTACGTTAAGTGAATGGTGGCTCTAAAACTTGGCAAATTTTCAAAAAAAATTTTAAAAAAATAGAAATTTATAGTTTGTCTTAACACAAACTCTAGGTGTTCTGTTTCGGGGAGTACATGCCTGGTGTAAAAGCCTGACGGAAAAAAGCCCCCAAAACAAAAAAACATTTGAGATGGCGTTATCATGACATCACTAAATGTTTCAGCAGATAGTGTCGTTGTCTAACAGTACACCAAGTTTCAACTCGGTTGGTCATTTGGTTTTACAGATACATGGCTATAAAAAGTGCACGTTTAAAGCGATAGCACGTAGCACGACGTCATCAATCTACGTTTCAACACATTATGCTGTCTGCATAACGGCCGTAAACCAGTTTTGAAACAATTATAAAAACTCTGCCAAAGGCATCTAGTAAAAGTGTATTTTGAACTATTTTAACCTGCCGCCAGATGACGATTTTTATTTTTATGACGTCGTCAATCTTTTTTTTTTAACCGGACCCTTTTCAGACTACAACGTCGTTAAAACAACTCCAAAAAAGTTGCCACTTTCAAATTACAACACACTTCCGGTTTCAACCAGAAGTAGAGGTCACGTAATCTCACGCAAGTAAAATCAGAGACCTATACTAACTTTGTATAATCCCGCAAAAAGTAACCCAGGGTCTCTTATCCTTGATTTGATTCTAATTTTCAAAGATTTAAATAATATAAAATGGCGTAGATTTTCGAGGCGGCATCTGTCACAGAGCAAGCCAACAATAATGTCCCAGAGTGGGATAAAAGCATGAACAGTTATTAGACATAGCGCCACCGTCATGCGCCATGTAAAACATACTGCTTACATTTCCGTTATGTGGGACTACATGTATACACACACTCAGGCTTCGTGGACTTTGAACCTTATGAATATTGGAGCAGAACAGTTAGCTACAGCGCTTTTCTCTACACACAGATTATATGCTGGTTACTTGCGTTGGCTGTAACGCCCATTTAGGACCATAAGTTAAGGTCATAATGGTATCATCTGTGTGCAAAAGTTTGAGCAGGAACACCCAGACCTACAATCTGATGTAAAAATGGTGATTAAATGATCAGTAGATATTGAGATATAAATTTTTGAAATTTTCAACTCCTGGTTTGAACCGGAAGTCAAGGTCAAATGAGGTCAAAACTCTGTGTAGCGTTTTTAGAGTCATAACAGGCCTATCCGATGATGTATAGATTGTGAAAATCTATTGTGTAGTTTTGGAGTTATTTTTTGTTTTTTAAAATATTAAACTTTGATTTAATGTAACTCGACACCTGGTGACGTCATCATGACATCACTACAGGTGTCTTCTTAACTCTATCTAACTATGTGTGAAGTGTAAAGGTTGTGTGAGCTTGGAAAGTGCATCTTTGTTAGCGGACAATCGGTGGGGATAAGAAGAAGAAGGTGTTTTTGTTTGTTTTTTTAAACCGGAACAAAAACAAGAGGTGTTCCGGGCGGATTGACCGAACACCTAAAAAATAAAATCTGTACGAAATCAATAGGCATTTCGGCTACCAGGCCGAAACCCCTAAAAAGAAAAAAACAAAGAGAGAAAAAAAAGAAAAGAGGATACATTGTGTGTGTAGGTCTCCAAAACAAAACCTCTCAAAATTAGTAAAAGGGATAAAATATCAAGAGTGCTTTTAAATAGGGAAACATATTTCAGCCTAAAATTGTACTCAAAATTGTTGGTGAACATGAGGGAAAAACAACCAACACGCTGTCCATGCTGCAGCAAGTGTAAACTCACCTTGCATCGGTCATGTTGACCGGCCACCGTGCGTACATGCCCAGCAGCAGTCATATTACGCTGTGCTATCACTCAGCGGCAACGTGGACAGTGTCCATTTCGACCTTTACTTTTCAAAGGTATTTCAGATCCAAAGATTTCAATAACGATAGCTTGAATAGGCATTAGATATAGACAAAGAAGTATAGATTCAATTCTATAGCCTGAAGCACTGCTAGGTCTACACTGTACATCAATTTTTTATGCACTTTGCTTTGTGCACACGTTACAGTTGCATGGTAAAATTTGATGTTGTGCTGTATAAATCTCTAAGTTTCGGCACTTATCTTAACTTGCCTCTGGCTCTTTGTTTTCTTTTTCTTTTTAATTACAATTCCTTGTGGTCGACGTACCCAAACCAGATGATCTGGGAATTTGCAGACATTTTGCAGTTAAACTTATCAGACAAGACACGTAAGCTTGATGATCGACGCCAGAACTGAATGCGCGCATTCAAACCTGACTGGTTTCCCAAGCATTTGTATCTAAATGTTCCATGTCACATCATCACTTTTGGGTAATGCTTTTTTTCTTGGTTACGATGAGCAGAAGCCAATCTTTAAAATCTGCAATCTTATGTGTGGATGAGGTCACCGGTTGCGCAAGTGAGTTGCATCTTTTGCACTCTTAAGTATGCCCAATGTCAGTCTGCGAAACCTCAGGTCCACTTCAGTAATTATACTTTGTTGCGATTTTGAGGGGGGAAAAGTAAATGGTGGGAAATTTGATTTAAAACTGGCGGCCTCGAACCGGCCTCGGCTTATTCTTCGAGTCAAGAAGGCTCCGAGGCCAAGGCCAAGATCGAGTCATTGCATAGCGAGGCTGAGGCTGAGACCAAGGCCATCCAAAGTTGGCCTGCCAGCCTCGAGACCTCTAATCATGACCGCTGATCATGACAAAAAACAGAGATTACATGAAAAATGTATTTACCTGCAGAAAAAGTCAACGTTTGGGGGTTTTAAGGGTGGGAAAATAACCTCTTTTGTTTCTTATGGTGATCTGTAGAGACAAAACTAAACTTGACCTAATAAATGAGATTTATTCAACAGTAAAGTCTCAAAAAATGAAAAAAATAGTATGAATTTAGTGTTTGGTTCAAGAAAGGCTCCAAGGTCTTGTATTTCAGATAAGCATCATGAGCTCAATTATGAATTTACATGCATGTAAAGGTTATTTTGTAAAAATATTAATGAAAACCCTGCATTATGAGGCTCCTTTTTTTGAATCCAAAGAAATGTACATGTAGATGCAACTTACATACTATTTTATTTACGTTTCACTCCTAAGGTAGGAGCTTCATCAGACTGGCAACCATGTCCAATTCTCAACTGCCTTTTATACTCTTTCTTGGTTGTCATAGAGGGCGCTGTAGGCATGGCTTGGACTAGTTGGTCATAAATGTTCTGGAGCTTGTAAGCCCTGTCATCTTTGTAGAGTGTGTTCTCCCCCCTGCATCTTATCCAAATAGTCTCCATAAGCCATCTAGTGGTTTTGTCTAGTTCTCTGTCAATAACCATGGCATTGTCCTATTTATGGTGTGCTTGATGGTCCCAACGTAGTCGTCGGCGAGTAGACTGTGTGTAGGGGCAATTTTCAAATGATTCCAGTTCTTTTTTGTTGTTGTTCCAAGTAGGCGAGTGCCGAAAACATGACCCGTCTCAGAGATGTAGGTTTTGGGGCAAACAGAGCATTGGATGGCCTCTGCTTTTTGATGAGGTTCTAACTTGTCCTAAGGGTGAACTAGTAATTGGCGAAGTGTGCAGTGTGGTCTACAAGCAGATGTGAAACAATGTTTTTTTAACACCCTAGAAGCTTGTTCCGAGAGACCTTGTACGTAGAGGACGACAACCATCCCTTTCGTGGGGAACAGTATCATCTTTAGTGCTCTTTGTTGTTGTTTTTGCTCTTTTTTCCTTGATTTTGACTTTGACTTTATTTACTGTGCATGGGAGATACCAACATATGGAGAAAGAATCACCGATGTGTTGCTCCTCTTAAATTCTGTCACTTTCTTCTCTAACTACCGAATCACGTTTATTGTGAAGGGGTTGATCATGAGATGTAAACTGGAGATGTTGATCTGTGGATCTTTTATCTGTGGATGCATAATTTGACAGAACCATCTGGTTTACGTTTGAAGATGGTGTCTAAGAATGGTAATGACCCATCCAGTTCCTGTTCTTAGGTGAACTTGATGCTCTCAGAAGGGTCTGTTTTGTTGAGATGTTCGGTAAAGTTGTCAACTTCACCCTTGTGGATAATTTCGAGAATGTCATTGACATAATGCCGCCAGAATGGAGGGGGGAGGTAATGGAAGCTGGGGAATAGCGTTTTATTCCAGCCATTCCATGAAAAGGTTCGTGCGAGTGGACTAAGCCATGCCATAGCGTTGTTTGTAAATTACACCAGTATTATATCTGAATGATGCGGCTTTGCAGTAGGTTAAAGTCAGTGATTTGTATGATGTCATTGAAGTACAGTAAAGTACAACTTTTGAGATCTTGGTCTGGGTCAAGTCTTAGATGAATGATTTTAAGGGGGGAGGACACTCTCAACAAAGACGACAGGTCTTACAAGCTCTAGAACATTTACAAACAACTAATCCAAACCACACCTACAACGATGACCAACAAAGGGTTTAAAGGCAGTTGGATATTTTGATGAAGAACCATAAGAATTGTTGGTGCAAGTCCTGCTGAGATTAGAATGATTATCAGCTTCCTTGCAACAGCATTAACTACCTGGTAAAAATGCTTGCAAAGTAAAGTCTAGAAAATTGCATACAGCAATCATATAGGTTAAATGTCCTGGCCTCCTGGTCTGTGGCCCTCTAGTGGAGGGCAATGATGAATGACAATGAAGAATGGTCAGAAGGCACCCCCAGGGATAATTACTTAAAAGGAATTGATGATACTTCAAAAGCAAAATCACTTTTGATTTTCCCCATTAAACCATATCTGTAACTTTTTAACACTGCATTCAATTACCAACAAACTCTCTGACTTATACCAATTGTTATAGGGGCCACTGTTTCCATAGTAACGTTTTAATGTTCAAAGTATTTTAGTGATCACTTCAGTTGGTCACTTCTGCATTTCATTTAAAAAAGGGAAGCATAAAATCGGAATCTTTTAAAACTACATGTCTATGCTCCTAAAAAGCCTGCAGTTAAAAAGATACATGTAGTTTGTACATTTACTTTAGCAGTTGTAGCTGCAGAGGTATCTTTAGAGCACTCTTACACTGGGTACCACAGTGCTTTACATGTGAACAGTACATTAAACCAAGCAAATAAATAAAGGCACACATAATGGGAAAGGCAATCAACCATTGAAAGTTGACATACATGTATGTAAAAACAAATCTACGACCCTAGCTTTAATTTAATTTACTCAAAATGCTTTTGAATAATGCTAAGATATCAGCTCCAACAACCATATTATCAGTAAATGTGGTATCTGTCTATTAACTTTATTCTGTCATAGTCTAGCATTTTAAATCTTTTTTTCCCCACTTTTTTAAAACTCCACACTTCCGTCAGCCACTTTGAACTGAAATTTTCAATTGACCTTGTCATTTTGAGGAAGCATTTAATGTTTCTTTTCTTTTCCCAGCATAAACTTTACCATGCAAGTAACTTATGTCCAAGGGGGATCCCTGCAAATCATCATCCTTTTGCACAGTCCTACATGTACTGATTCTAGTAAGTGGACTTACTAAGATCTCATCAACAATGACAATATTTATCCCAGATCTACACCCAGTATGCTCCGACCAATGGGCCCCAACTCCATCAAAGTATACGCTGCCATATTGACAAAAGTCATGATGTGATCCCACTTGTTCTACATCATGGAATCATTGTTGCCGATTGATTTTTAGGGTGACATGAGCATGATTTTTGCCAGGTTGGGCTTGTTCTACAACATTCACAAGATTTCTCAGTTACCCGAGCATAAATTTTCTGCTTGATGTCGACAGTATCCGTCATAGCAAAAGCAAATTGCATGTCGACCTGAGGGAAGCTATGTCCACAATATTGCATTTTTTTTTAAATCTGTTCATTTTTTATTGTGCAAGTTAAACATACTAAAAATAAATTCAAGTATTTAAGTGATGAATATACCAGTTCAACCGATACGCAACCCTCATCAGTGCTTTTTGTTGAATTAACACAATACTGAGGTTTATTTCTAGCCAACGACAACCTACCTTTAGCCTCGGGGAGTTTCATAGCAGCAATATGAGCCGATGCTACATCCCGAACATCAGCAATAGAAAAGTTCATCTTTGGGATTAGAGGTGGGTCTCTACACATTAGCCTTTTGATTACTTCCATACTAGTACAGCTGCTTCCAGACAGAATTGGTCCTAACACGTAGCCAGGATTTATCACAACAAGATCAAATGGTTTTTTACCTGTAATAGTTAAAAATTCAAGAAAAGGACACAATTACTCAATAACTGCAGATTTCCCTATTTTTACTATGAACTTTTGAAACACTGGTCCCAAACAAAAATCAAGGTTTAAGGATTGTAAGACTAACTAGAGCTCGAGTGTTTGTCACCTGACAAACACTGGGTGTTCGGGAACACATAAGCGTAAATGTTCACAAGAAAATGTGCAAGTTCCCTGCACCTTTAAAGTGACGTCACGTGACATTGAATGAAGTCTTTGGAACAAGACCTTAAATTTTGAAAACAACACACCCCAGCTTGAATACATGCAAAGTTTCAGCTTGAGCACGCATTTTTTGCTGTCAATAAAGATTTTGTAAAACTGCACCTCTAAGGCAACGTCACGTGACATTCGATGAAGACATCAAAAAGTGACTTCAAATTTTTAATGTTACACATACCCGCTTAAATTAATGCAAGGTTTCAGCTGAATCTCGCATTTTTTTCCATGTAAATATAAATCTTTGTGCACCTTTAAGTGATGTCACGTGACACTCGATAACGCCACGAGATGATACTTCAAATTGTAATTGTAGATGTAACACATCCCGGCTTGAAAAAATGAAAGGTTTCATTTCATTGGCGCATTTCGTTTGTATATACTGCACCTTTAAGGTGATGTTATTTGACAATTGATGTTGTTGTCAGAACAGGACCTTAAAGGACATGTGAAATGTTTGTTTTTTTTATTCTAGATTAAGAAAAGTATTTTTGAAGCATAAATATACCCCTTTTTCATAAAAACATTCCTTATAAATATGTTTAAATTAATTTTTAAGATTTCCTGAGAACCGACCCACCCCTCAAGTGGGAGCATAATTTGCATTTAATAAACATTTAATTTGTTTATAAACATGAGCAAAGTTGTGCCTCTTTCGGGATGAAGAGGTTCAGCATGCTGCTTCCTGATGCTTTCCCTAGCAAGTTTCCCTTGAGCAAAAAAATGCCTGCGCCAACTCCAAAGAAACGAGGAGCCTACGCTACTACGCTAGAGTAGTAGTTGTGGCCACACTATACCGACCGCAGCCCCACCGGTCACCGCGTCCGCTCGCCCCAGCCAGCCATGTGCATTCACGGCGGTCACTGTACATGTACACGTACACGACGTGTCGTGGTGTTTTATTTGTCTTGTCGAATTCAAGTGTGGATAAGATTTTCTGTCAAGGTAGACAGTATTTTTCATAAGCATGTAGCCAACCAAACTTCAGTTTGGGTACACTCTGATTTATGTTATTTATTGTTAATGTTGGGATTAAACAGGATAACCGACGGACCCCTTTTGTCCGAAAACTGGGCACGTTTTTTAAAGTTGTGCAAGCATTTGTACACGCGTATAAACAATGTCTTGTACCTAGACCCACAAAAACAGGGACCAGACTAAAGCTTTTTAGCTTCCTGACCTTACGTCACGAAGAGAGGCGCTAAGTATTTAAATTTGGCCCGAAACCCAACATTTTTATGAAGCACCATATGGTTGTGTACTGAAAAGTGTTTGGGTTTACAGATGAAGAAACAATGACCAAGAACTCTCAATTATTTTTTAATTATATAAAAGGAAATTCATTTGTAAGACATTTTGTAAATTACTATATGCTATAAAATGAAATATTCCAGTAAATAGAGGTTGTAAAATTTACCTTTGAATAAAAACTTTCTGTTGTGTTTCATGCTCGAGTGATCAAATGTGGTCATCATTATTGATCATACAATACATAAGTCCAACATACTAACCGCTAGTTTCCATTTTGTCCATAAAGTTCCAGGCTTCTTTCTCTGCCAGCATCTTACTTTTGGAGTACGGATCCAGTGAATCTATATCAGGCCAGTTTGATTCATTTGCATCTCCTTCAAAATCTTTTGAAAAATCTAAGGGAACAAAGCCAAAGTACAAATTAGCTAAGAAGACAGTAAGACAATAATGTAGTTGTTAAAAAACACAAAGGAAACACATGTAAAATGGGAGTTTACAAAAAAGTTTGCCTTGTTTATGCTGTACAGCACAATTCCATCAAGTCATGTAGGTTTTTTAAAGTTCTTTTTATTTTATTATTATTGGTTTATTAAAAACATTCAAACATTGCAGCCAAGGGCTGAATTATGTTTAAAATACAATAAGAGAAACATAGAAAATATAAAATATATAATAAATGATAACAAATATATATAAATACATGTATATACAAATATCCAAGCCTTTACAAGTAGGCCAAAGAGTATGCATAAGACATTAAAAACAATTTGTTGCAATTTCAAGCAAGCTTTAAAAACAGGAAAGTGTTTAAAAAGAAAAAGAATTAAGGGGGGGGGAAACCCCCAAAGTTAAGTACTGTACATGGAGGCCAGCTTCATAAAAAAAGCAGCAGAAAAACATTAAACATCAACCATTGAGAAGTCTGGTCAAGGACGGGATCAGACTGTTTGAATACCTGTTAGTTCTACACTTGATTGGGCGACGTTTGTTTGTTATTCTGAGGTTGTTGTTTCTAATGGGTGGAAGCAAGTGTCCGTATTTGTTTGAACTGGTTAGTGATTTACCAAACTTAACAAAGAGCTGTTCAAGTCTAACAGAGACAGGGGGCAGACCAAATTGCGTGTAAATTTCATTGAATGACTTAGTACTGTAATTTCTCCAGACATTCCAACTGATATTTGCTAAGATAGGAGAACCAAACTGGACAAGCGTATTCTATTGTAGGCCTAACATACATGTACATGATATATACATGTATCATTAACAAGTCTTTGACAGGAGTACAACGCTTGAGTTGACGAAGAAAAAAAAGCTTACGGTTAAAAGACTTGCAGTATCTGATCAATTTTGGTGTCCCATTTAAGGTTCTTTTGAACGTGTACACCTAGGAGTTTCACGCAATTAGTTTGATTAATTAATGAGCCACCAATATTAAAGGTAGGTCCTACAGATGGAGAACGCTGAAAAAAAAAATTCATGGATTGATATTTGGATGGATTAAGTCTTATATTGTTAACAGTAGACCATTTTTGGAGACGATCTACATTGTAATTCATTTTGCATGCTGATAGTTTTGTTCAGGATTCCTAAAAGTTTGACTAAGTGTCATGTCGTCAACATATTTATAATGTGAAACCTCAGACGAGTTGGTGACAAAATCGTTAATCATAACTAAAAAAGCAATAGGTCCAATTTTGGTGCCTTGTGGGACACCTGCATCAACATTTTCCCAAGTAGATACAAAACCATTATAGCGAACTGACTGTAAACGAGATGACAAAAAGTCAGTAATCCATGGCACAATAGAGAATCTGACACCAACTAGTTCATACATGTAGTTCAAACTGTTAACACTGTTAAGTTGGTAACAATTTCTGTAAAATTGACAACAAAATCTTTCAGTTTTGCGGAGACAGATGAAAAAATATGATTCAAATAGAAAACATGCACACTGTCATACATCCATAAATAAATGGAATGGACTTCATTGGATGTTTACAAATGAGGGATTTTGCAGGGTTATAATGCAAAATTTGAATGCAACTTCATCTCAATCTGCAATAATTGTAGACCAATCAAATGGCTGACCTGCAAGCTCAAAGCGGTAGCTAGCCAAATACATGTAGTGTAAGAGAAGTTATGTGATAAGGATCACCCCACAGACTAAGAACTTGGAATGAAGTCTGCTTGCACCTCCAGTAAGTCAGCATTGTCTTAATTTGCTGGAAGGGTTCACAGAGGGTCATACAGGCAAGTCAGGCAGTTGCCTAAATGCCCCTGCCTTGGTGTCCATTGATACTGTACATTATCTTTGCACCATATGACAGCTCTTGGCATTTTGTATACATGTAACTACATGTATTACACAAAGTGTGTCTCTGCGTGACCTTCAATTCTGGTCAACACTGGAAGCTTAAATGAAAATAAACATTCTTTTTGAGGTCTGCAAACAATATGATCTTGAATTTAGATGGTGTTTCTATATGGAATAAAGTTTTACCCCTGGGCCTTGCAGATTGCTTTGTTATCAATAAGTGGTAGAAATTTAACAAAATTGTAAAAAATATTGTGTAACATTATATGCATTCAAAGTCAGTGTTACATCTAACATTTGAACGTCATGCCGAACACCTTGTTTTTGTTGTGTAACAAAAATTATGTCTAGTTCTTCTTGGATTTCTTCCTCGAATGAGTCCGGGAGGAGTCTGAGGAAACTTCTGAAGAGGGTTGAGGGACTGGCACACAAGAGCATGGGAAACCACTGACTCTGTGACAAAATATTGTCACTGGTGCAGGGACGCCCCCTGCCTACAATATTTAACGATGCAACACTGAAAAAACACAAAATGATGGAGCTGTCAGGAAACACATGTGGACTTCAGTAAGAGAGCTAGAGAAAGCTACAGTGGCGCTTATACTGTGGGCCACTGTGGGTGAATCAACAGACTATTGTGTGTAAAATCTTAGCACTGCACCTGCGGGCTTAGGAGAAATATGCAAATCTAGTGGCTCTACATAAGTAGAGTGGCGTAGACCTGTGATTACAGGAATAAAATAACTTAGTGACGATCATTACAGTTCCATATGAACGAACTCCAGATAGTTTACATTTGGACATTCAAAACAACCTCCCTGAGTCATCTAGTAAATGTTGTAAAAACAGAAAATAAATATTGAAAAATCCTCCTAAAATGTATTTGCAACACTTACTAAAAAGTGTAGTTAACACCCACTTCACATTGATATTAACTGGCTGCAGACATGCATGAATGGCCAAATGGGTTGGCATTGTGCTGATGATAATTGTGTGTTAACCGACACATTAATAATAATGATAATGAAGTCTTTACCAGCCTTTAATAAGAACAATGCGCTTCACAGCGAATGTAGAAACCTGGCTGATGGCTAAACAAAAACAGAAAAGAGGAAGGTTTTGGAAGTCTTTGATGTGAACAGCAAGTTTGTTCCATTCGCTAGGGCTAACTGGTGAAAAAGTATTTTCACCTGTACTATGAGTTTTATGTTCACATGTAAATGGGAAGTATAAGATGAAGACCGAAGCCCCTGCCTATCTGGGACGGAACATGAAATGAAAGTACACATGTAGGTCAATCAGGAAGGGAGGAACTACGCAATGTTAACACTTGAATAGATTGAAGAGTAATTTGAAAATAATGTGATGTTTGGCTGGTAACCAGTGAAGTTGCTGCAGAAGTTCCGGGCATCAGAGAACTGGTCATCAGCCTAGCAGCTCAATTTTGACTTTATGGAGTCTGTTGATCTCCCATTGACTGAACACTGTACAAAGAACACTATCTAGTTAGTGCCAAGGATTGTAGCGCCAAGGATCAGAAAGGTACTTCCACCTTAATGGGATTATTCTCTCCGAATTGTATCGCTGAAAAAAAGAGAATCCCGACTTGACTAAAACCAAAAGACCAAAGATTCACTTTGAAGCACCAATAATTGTTGTTTCTCTATCGAGAAAATATCACCAGGCTGGAAGCTCAGTCACTTTGACTTAACTCCATTGAAATATATCAGCTGCCAACATTCAAAGTTTTCAATTAGTAATAAAACAGCATGGCGCAGCGTACAGCACTTGCGTGTATGGACGGGCTAAACAAATTTGGTTTATACTGCCCATGGAGCTACAATGTATCTATTTTGGCGATGCACCAAAATAATTTTTAAAAAGGGATTTCCGGGAAAAAAAGAGAAATCATATCCCTGTAGGTCCCAAAAGCTTCATGGGCCCTCACCCTGAAATCTAGCTTCAGTGCATTTCACTGATCGTCACCTTTGTGAGGTAATTATTTTGCAAGTTACACTAAAAATATCCTGCCCCAAAAAGAGACATTTACACCATTCACAGTGTACATTTACACAGTGTACATGCAAAATAGTGGCTCTGATTGCAAGGCAGAGCATCTAAGACCAAAAAGCTTCTTGGGCCCTTAAAGCAGGCCAGGGACCACACTCCGCAATGGCTTTGCACTCCGCGCTCAACAGTTGTCATTGGAAAAAACAGCCCCCTCCCCCCCCCCCCCTTGCAAAAATGTGTTCCCGCTGGCCTGGCAGCATCATGTACATTACATGTATATTACCAAGATGTAAAAAATAATTGAACAGCAGGTAAAGTGCTGAGGTTAAATAGGATAAGTAAGGATAAAGTGGAAACATTAAAAGTGACAGTATAAATGCTGAACCTCACTTAAAACCCTAAGACATGTAAGAAGGAAAACATCGAGACCAGGGGATTTGTAGCTAGGAAGATTACGAAGAATGAATAAAATGTTACAAACTGACACAGAGATATCGCAGTGGGCAGTGAACAAGGTGGGGGATTTACAGGGACTAAGTCAGAACCTTGGGTTAAAAGTGGAAGAAAAAGAATATCTAAATGCAGCTGAAATTACATCAGGTTGGGTGATCCCATATCCATATGTACACAATTTCATTGTGATTGAACATACATGTGTAGGTGGTGGTGGTAAATGTCTTGGAATGTGAACAAAAGACCAGAATCTACGTCTATTATCATTACAAGAAAACATGTCATTCACAAATTTCCAGTAAGATTTCTGTGCAAGATTTTTGACAGTATTACGAGCAGTTTTAGGCCTATAAATGCCAATCCCATAACAAACCAGATCTAGGGGCACATAAAAATAATTTGTATTTCTTATTAGTTTTTTTAGTTGTGATGTAATTCATGGCGAACACGAGGCTGCTGCCTTGATGTATTTGGAATCGAGTCACATACATGACATATGGCAGAGTTTAGTAAGTCTGTGATCATTTATTTGTAGATGAGTTGAGGTCATTGGGATCCATAAACGCTGACCATGGCAGGGCACAAATGTGGGGGAAAAATTCACAAGACCACAGGGCTTGTTGCTCAAAATGTTTACTGGACCAGAATTGTTTTTACAAGACCAGAATCAAAATGAGAAAAAGAACTTCTTCTTTTTATTTGCACAAGTACTAAAAGACATGTAGAGAGGATTTACATCTCATTTGACAATATGGGACAAGTACACTTTACACACAGTGAGGTACATGTACATGGTGTATTGTTAAATTCTAGAAAAACACAAGACCGCCGTCCGCTTGTCCGCTCATGAGTTTACTGGCCCGATGCTAAAATCACTGGCCTCAGGCCTGTGGTCCAGTGTAAAATTCAAGCCCTGCATGGTATAAGATGTATCAACATTTGTAGGTGACAGTCCAGATCAATTAGGGCTAGATTGATGCATTGGGTTGACATCAACGTTAAATGTGCCCTCAAGACGAGACAACCATCAAAGTCATCCATTTTTCAAGTTAAAGCGCCTCTATAAGTTTTGGCCAGTAGGATTCATTAGATGCAGAGAGCGATACAGAATGCCAACTAGCCAGGATTCATAAGAAAACTTGATTGACATCCACTCGTATCATGTTCAAAATGTTTAAGTCTACATGGTGACAGGGACACATTGATAGCATTCCTGACAACGGTCTCGTCGATGAATGATGCATCTTTAGGTAGTCCAAGAATACATTCATTTGTGTTCAGTAGCTGAATTTTAGTTTATTTGTTCTTCAGAACACATACATGTACTTTCTGAAAATTATTGTCATTAGGTGGTGTTGTTGACACCACTCAACACGTATTTTCTGTGGTTATGAATCTGTTACATTTTAATTTTCACATTCTAACAATGACAGTATTTAAACTTAAGTATTGAAATATTACCAATCATTATTTTCATATAAATCAGTATAAAACTCACCACATATAGACGCAATTGAACTCGTTAACACAACACGTTTGACTGTGGAAGACAAGACACACGCCTTCAGAACATTTTGGGTCCCCTCTACCGCTGGAATGATCAACTCATTTTCATCTTTTGGATTTTCTAATGGAAAAGGACTTGCAATGTGGAGAACGGCGTCACAGTCTTTCACTGCACTGTGGATTAGAAATCAGTATACGTACATTATTAGATGATTGATCTTATTTTAACTGAGAAAGCAGACACATGTACAGTTTTGAGGGATTTTGAGTTTATAGAACATATAGATATCAGAACTGTTGGTGAGTATTACAAGTACCTCAGGATCCATATTTATATTAACTTACATGAAACACTCAAAGAAAACTGGAATAATTTCTTCTTCAGCTCAGATCTTTCAAGGTCGACAAAGATATCAAAAAGCTGTAACTGTATAAAATCAGTACAATCTGTTGTCCAACCACACTCCGAACATCTACTCTCACACTAGCTTTCTCAACGACACAGTACGCAGGCCTAGCATAGAGCCACAGCACTCACACAAAGTCAGTTGACTCGGTCTAAAATAATGCCACGCATCTAATATCTGGTTCCATAAACCCATGCCAACAGACAACATTCCCATCCTCTCTGGTATTGCTCCAAACATTTGTTCTGATTTCATGTCAGCTAAACTTGCTCAAAAAAGCTTTAATCCAGATAGCCTATCAAGTGCCCTCCATCTTTTATCTGAAAATCAGCAGCAGGTTGAACCTAAAGCACTTTGCCTCAAAAGCACTCCACATCATCACCACTCAACCTTTTTCCCCATCATGGACCTTGAATTGATGAAGGAAGACTGGTCAACATCCTCAACATGGCTCCATGACTTTGTTCAAACTCCAACCTTCAGACCTACATGCTGAGATCTTCCTCATAGGGCCTGGGTTTACCTCAACTGTCTCAGAACTGGCTGGGGCCGAAATGCCTCATTCCTTGATAGAATTGGAGCCACCTCAAATCTGTGTCAGTGTGGCAGACCACAAACTATCAACCACATCACTGGTGACTGCCCTGACTTCAGACCACCAAAAGGCAAGCAGAGTCTCATACCCCTCTATCAAGACACCACCAAGTGGCTTCAAGATACAATGTTCACATTGGTCCAGAGATCATATGAAAGAAGAAGATTACTAATAAGTAAGACTTATAAAGCGCATACAAATTACCAAAGATACAATGCGCTGCTAAAGAATGCTACAAAATTGTCAGTTTATGGGCGATAAGAGAACAGGGTATGCATTTTTAATTTACACTTGAAAGTCTGGAGTGAGTTGATGTTGCAAATGTGATTTGGCATGATTGGTAGAGAGGTCCAGCATCGGGGACCAGCAAATGAGAAGGATTGGTCCCCTGCCCTTTTGTAAGTGCGAGGGATTGTTAGGTTATAGCTGGAGCGGAGGCCACTCTGGCCAGGTTTGTTGAGGTTTAGAGACTGTGATATACTGTATACTGTGGATGTGCATGTTCACTGATGTTTTGAAGGTGATGCGTTGCCTAGCATGCAGGTAGCCAGTGTAACTGCTGGAGAAGTGTAGAGGTGTTTGTGTATTTGGGTTGTGAGAAAATGATACGTGCAGCATTATTTTGGAGCCTTTGTAGTTGGTTAACATCAGCTTGCTTAATACCATTGAGGAGAGAGTTACAATAATCCAGTCTCGAGACAACCACAAGTGCTCTGGCACCGGCGTAGCTTGTGTTTGTGTCAATATATTTACGTATTTTGGAGATGTTTCTGATGTGAATAGTTGATGGACTTGCATGTACTTGTGACATGTGTACTCATTGCCTTGGAGCTGTCGAAAAAGAGGCCTAAATCCTGCACAGTTTGAGATGGCTTAATTGTTTTGTCATTCACAGTCAGAGTTAAGTGGCTCAAACCTTTCTGGTGATGGGGAGATGCAGCAGTGAAAAACTCAGTTTTGTCCTTGTTCAGTAAAAGTTTGTTAGTGATCAATCAGTTTTGCAGTTTGACAACCTAGAGAGAGCACATTCTGCGTCGTTAGGAATGGATCCATTGGGTCGAAGTCCATGTAAATTTTGATTTCATCAGCATAGTGATATTTGATGTTGTGCTGGCGAATAATATCACCCACAGGGCTCAAGTACATGGTGAAGGTAAGAGGACCAATAACGGAGCCCCGTGGGCAACCAAATGAATGTGGCTCACATCAGAGTCAGCCCAGAAATGGTAACATGACTCGTCCTGTCATGGAAGTACAATGTAGGAGGTAAACCACTTGAGGGCAGTATTTTTGATGCAAAACTGATTTTTGACGCAGAATTGTACTATGATCAAGAGTGTCAAACGAAGCAGACAAACATAACTAAAAACATGGCTTTTTTACTGTCTACCTTCAGTATATCATTTTGAACACACACCATTATGCTGTTTCAGTGCTGTGGTCAGCTTTGTAGGCTGATTGTAGGGGATCTGCGAGAGAGTACTTATTGATGTGTTGTTTTAGTTGTGTGCTGACAACCCTTCCAATGAGCTTGGATTAGGTAACGAAGATTAGGCACTGGGCGGGAATTACGGAGTTCATCTTTGTCAATTGAAGGTTTCTTTAGGATCGGTGTGATCACAGCGTTGCGGAGTGCTTTGGAAAAAACTCCAGATGAGGGTGAGGCATTAACAATTTCATTTAATGTTGGGAGGAAAATGGCATTATGGAAATGTTGTCCTCATCGTCAACTTCAAAGGCGAAAGGTCCAAGATCTTTCATAGATTGGTAAATATCTGTGGGTATCCTAGAAGGGGGATACTTCTGTGATTTTTGAAGTGCAACCAGCTCAGATCTAGTATACTGCAGGGGATCATTTGATGACGATATAGTGCATTCACCCACAACACACCCATTCAAGTTGAAAATTTCGTTGTTACAACCATTGTTATGTTAATTTGACGAACCTTGCAGAGGGGTCCCGGTTCAGGTGTTGATCAAACGTACATGTAGGAGACTTACAATAAGAGATGTTATACCCTATTATGTCAGCAAAATCCAGCTTTCAGGTGTTCACTTCAGTCAACAAACCGAAGAAGAGTGATGGTCTATGTAGAATACAGTGTTGTAGTCGAGACCCGATAGTCCGAGACCAAGACCGAGACCGAGACCTGAAGGTCCGAGACCGAGACCGAGACTGAGACCGAGACCAGACGGTCGAGACCAAGACCGAGACCATAAAGGTCCGAGACCGAGACCGAGACCGAGACCGAGACCTTAATGAATAATTTAATTAATAAAAGAGTCAAGTAAATTTGTGAAATTGTATGAGTGATTGTGCACACAATTGTATTCTCATGAATTGAAAACAAGTAAACAACATGTGAAAAGAATGGTAAAAACCAAGCTACTAACAAAAAACAAAGGATGTATTCCTGACTCCTCGTCATATCAAAAAGAAAAGTGCTGAAATAAAAGCAGTCTCATCTTGTCTACATGTACCAGGTCTAGACATCAATCATGTGAACTTCTATGATTTTTTTTGTTTAGTATTACTCATCTGTATAAAAGACCTACCCAGCACAAACGGGGAAAAAAAATCTGTAATATATTTGATGGAAAGATTGTATCCTAAAAAGGGACGATATATGAAAAAAGAAAATCCCAGAATCGGGAAACATCATCATGACAAAACACAGGACTCAACCAAAATTTAACACTTCTACCAAACCATTGGTCAGGTGAAAGAAACACATTAATTGTACATCTAAAAAAATTGGTTTGTTTATTTGTGGCACATTTTAAAGAACATTCTCATTGCATTTTTAAAACATAAGCATGCCCAACATTTCCACTGACAGTCTTGCCTGATGGGGGTGCATGATAATGTCACCCCCTGCTAAAGACTCTGCAGAGTATGCTGGAACTGACAGAATTTTGTACGCAAGGGTTGGTAGTTTCTTAGCTATTTGTTGCCGGAACTATAGTGCACTTAACCTAGGGGCAGATTCATTTTGACTCCTGTAGATGTTTCACAAGCTGTTATCTTTTATCCTTTTTTTAGCAACCCCTCCACCGTGGTGCCAATGGTGACTGTAATGGTAATACCATAAGAGTGGGGACAGTAGAACAAAGGAATACAAAAGGGACAATGCTGTCCTCACATTGGAATCCTTTGTATTTTTGTGTCCTCACATTTTTTCGTGCGCTTAGTCTATGGAGAGTGTTAAGTTAGAGGGACAAAGGAAAGTCCTCACATAGATAGCAATAATTGATACATGTATGTATGGCACAAAGTGCAGGATTATTTTATGTTCATGCTACACAGTGTGTGTTCTGTACATGTTACTGGTTGGATGCAAAATCGTATTGCGCAGGCAGGGGAGGAAGATTGGGATGTTCTCTAATGAATTGCATAATGGTAAAAAAGGCTGGTCTCGAAGCGAGACCAGCCAAATATTCGAGACCGGAAGGGTCCGAGACCGAGACCAAGACCGAGACCACAGGGTACCGAGACCGAGACCGAGACCCGAGACCGGCAAAACCGGTCTCGAGACCGGTCTCGAGACCGAGACCGGTCTCGAGACCTACAACACTGGTAGAATATTTATAACCTCTTACAGAAGGATCATTTCAATTGGCGGAATTTAAAAGGCAGAAACTATTGACTTTTCTTGACTTTTCTGGAGCAATCTTTAAAAGCGGCAGCAGCTCAGACAGCGCCCTCATCAAAACAATGGGTTTTCTACTGTCTATTGGTTTTATGAAAGGTCTTGAAAAATACATTATTAAGATTCAATTGATAGTGTCATTAACGTAGGTAACAATGCCTCCTGGTGACATCAACGATCAATTATGGGTCTTGGAACATGAATCTTGAATCTTGATGCATGAATTATAAATCATGACGTACAAAACACAATTCGTCAATCAAAAAAAAACCTATTTTCTTATTATGTTTTCTTCTTCTTGTTTTTCCAGGAAAAAGGTTATGTTTTTGCGAAGCACATACATTGAGTCTTCAAATGACACTTGTAACATTTAGTTAATGTACAACATAAAATGTAGATAGAACCATTGTTATGACATCATGGTAATGTCATCTAGCGTCGCATCACATGAATTCAAAGTTTATTATTTCAAAACTTTGTATCTCCTAAACTGCATCCCTCAAGATAAATTAACAAAATGTCATATCTTAGGTCTTTAAAAACTGAACAAAAGTTACATGCCATTGAGCGCAATGTGCTCCAAACAAGAAGCTGAATTAAACAAAATAAGCCATGCCAAGGACTTTCCCATATGATACCCATACAGGCCTTTGTATATAGTCTACCCACATGGGCTTACCCAGGACTTTCCTATATCATCACTAATTTCATGAAGAGGAAATTCTTTAAAAATCCTACACTTTGGCAAGTCAGTGTTTTTACACATTTTGGATGTTATTAGTGAAATCAACATTTTCCCCAAGTTTCAAGTGCTGAATCGTTATATTTTCTATTATACTAACTAGCACAAGGACCATTTCACAAAATTTACAGTTTTGCCTTTTCACGAACAGCCACATTTTGATTTGCCATTTTTTACATTAAAGTACATGGCGCTGGCACGGTGCTAAAAAAGAATACTCTGTGTTTTGAGTTTTCAATAAGAGACAATTTGTATGACCTTGATAAATTTAAGTTTTCCCAAACAGACACATTTCATTTACACATTGGTTTGTACTCGACGCGCTACACACAGACCTCGTTCACACAGTTTTTACAAAGAGAAACTTGTGTTAAACAGTTAATTACTCATTAATTAAACTTACTGTGATTAAAATAACAACAAATTTGCATGGTTGAGGATCTTTACTTTCATTTTGGGGAAATGGCAACGTTCGAATGACAAACAGTGTCCGAAACAATTATTTCAAAAATAGTTTAAATTCAAATGCAGTTTTCTCCATACATCATGTATGTACATGAAAGTTTGGCTGCAGGGGCTAAATTGCCTCTTTGTGAAAACTGTGACAATATGATACCCATACAGGTCTCTGAATAGTCTACTCACATAGGGTTGCCAAGGACTTTCCCATATGATACCCATAGAGGACCACTTTTCTGAAGGGAATTCAACTGGTCACTTGCCACTGGTTGGACCACAAAAGGGTTATGCTAAAAAAAACCTGCATACATACTGTACCTTATCCAACTTTGTTCGTTTGTCAAGTCAGCCTCAACAAGCTCTAATGGATATGTGGAGTCAATACAAAGAGTCTTCAAATGCTTCACTTTACTTTCATTGTGAAGACTTCTCACTGATCCTTTTACTTTGTATCCAGATTTAAGTAGCTGAAGTACAACATGTGATGCTATGAAACCTGATGCACCAGTGACCAACACTTCTGCAAAAATGGCATACCAGACAACAGATGTATTATAGTACATTGTAAAGCAAAACATTTTTAGTTATCTAATCACAGTACATCATATGTATTGCGTAAAATACAACAAACCCTTTTGAACTCCATATTGTGCAGCAACCTTAAAGGATGAGAGGCATATGGGATTGAAAGATTTTAATCACAGAAAAGTTACAAGAAACTAGCAAAGCTGAATACATACATGTACACACCAAAATTTGTAAGGCTAAGAGTAATTTCACATAAATACTGGTTTCAATTTTTTCAAATACTTTGTGGAATGAAAGGACTTGGGTGCAACTAAATAAAAGACTACTAAAATCGATGAGTAACCCGTTGTCTAACAGACCATTGTGTGTTTTTGCCATTTTTAGTCAAATAAGGGTTTTAAAATACTGGTTTTTATCAGATACCTAAAAGTTCACCTAGCCAAATTGCAACAATTTGTCACAAAATCAATTGTATAATCACAAACTTTAATTCCTGGCCTTGTTTGGGAGAGGAAAATATTGTTATTGGTTTCACCCATGAGCTATTTTCAGAACATGCATTAACACATAATTTAAGACATTACAAAATTGAAAGTTTTACCCTATACATGTATTTGCCCCTCAAAATATCAAGTTGCCAGGGGTCTCAGAATACTTTTCTAATGCTTATAGGACCAACATTGGTCTTTCAATATCTGGTGAGAAAAATGGGGTAATTTGTATCCTGTTGTGACAGTGTCGCCTCAAATATAGTAATTTTTCCCCAAACAGGAATAAAGTGCATTTTAAGTTCTCCCTCGATTTAAATTAATAATCACAAATAAATGTTTGCTTTTATGAGTATTGCACTCTAACCGGGCCAGTTGAGTAAAGATTACAAAGTTAAGATGTTGTTGTGTGTCAATAATCTATTTGAAGAGGTTAAAGATTTGATGTTTAGTATGAGGGAGGGGAAGGTTTATCAAAACTTCCACTGTACTGTGCTTGTTTCATAACCAGTTTGTCAGAGTATTTTACTCTTCGTGGATAGATGAATCGTTTTTGTAGCATAGCAGTACAATATGGGGCACCCTTTGTCAATTAATTGTTAAGCGTACTTTTGACATGTTTTTACCATGGTTTGTAACAATTAGATGTAAACCATAGAAATTGTTGGGCGCTATCACAAGGAAAAACTAAAAATACAAAAACAGATTAAATACCAAAAAACGGATCTTTCGACATGAGGTGTGTTTTGAGAGATGTTTTGAACGAGTGAATAGATGTGGAAGTTTTGATATGAAGAGGAAGTTGATTCCAGAGATGAGGTGCTGCAACAGAAAAAGATCTGTCCCCCCAGGTTCGATGAGATTTGACTTCTTGAAGAAGATATTTGGTTGCAGATCGAAGGTTGCGAGATGGTTTGTAGATTTTGAGCATGTCCAGGATGTAAGCAGGTGCTTGCCCATTAAGTGATTTGAAAACAATGAGCATCAGCTTGTAGATGATTCTAGATGATATTGGGAGCCAGTGAAGATCCAAAAGGACAGGTTTTATATGGGAGTGTTTTGTCGTTAAAGTTACGACACGTGCAGCAGTGTTTTGTATGCGTTGAAGGCGGGATAGCTGAACATCTGGAAGCCCAAATAAAAGAGAATTCCCCATATCAAGACGAGATGTAACAAAGGAGTGGACAATCTGTTCTGTGGAAGCGCGACCAAGATATTTTTGGATCCTTCCTATGTTGCGGATGTGAAATGAAACAGAACGAACCGTGTTAGAAATGTGATCCTTGAACGTCATCGACGAGTCAAAAATGACACCAAGGTTGCGAACATGGCTGACTGGTTTGATGTGAGAATCCCCAACAGTAATAAAAGGAATAGAGATTTTGGAAAGTTGCTGTGGAGAACCAATCAACATGAACTCGGTTTTATTGTCATTAATTTTCAGGAAGTTGACGTTCATCCATTGACGAATTTCACTAACACAAGCCTCAATGCGAGTGATACAAGACTGAGCATGCTGTTGCGAGGGATTAAAAGAGGCAAATATTACTCCTAATCCTACAATACCTAGAATACATAGTATCCCTAAATTAGAATTCATCTGGGAAAAAATTGAAAAGAAGCAAATTTCAACTGATAATGGTAGGTATGGGCGTCAACATTGACCCCCCAAAAAGTAAGGACCGATAGGGGGTGGGGAAATTTTTTCACTGACCCAAATTTTGCTCAAAGTATGTCGTGTTTAATATCAAATGAAAGGAAATTGAATTAAAAGGAAATTAAATTCTGAAAGTGATGTTTATTTTGTCATTTTATCATCCTGTGAAAAGTTATACTTGATTGAAGACGTGGTGCTGGTTAACAAGAAATCAGCAAGCACTTTATTTTTGTTCAATGTATATTGTTTTGTAGAGTCTTTGTAGAGATGGGAATTATTGGGACTATAACTGAATTCTATGCACATGATACAAACATACATGCCTTTTAAAAAGACATGAGAGATCCACACAGGACAGGAAACTTGGGGATTAATTACCCTGTAATCTGATCCCACTGTCTTTCATTACAGAAGTTTTTTGTTTGTTTAATTTGTTTACAAAATAATAATAATAATAATAGTAAAAACAATACTGGGTTTTTATATAGCACTTTATCACACCCTACGGGCGTATCAAAGCGCTCAATATTTGTTTCCTGCAAGGGAGCTACATTTTGAAGTACGAGACCTATTCCTTTATATAGCACCATGTAATGGTTTACAAGGGGCTGTGGCGCAATATGCTGCCGATCAAACCAGGAACACCAGGGCAAACTGATTCTCTTCACGATAAGTGCACTGGGTTCTTTTACATGCATAAACAACACATGGGCCTACAGCTTCACGTCCCACCCGAGGGATGGTAAAGTGTCTTGATTAAGGACACACGAAACCCCCTACACACACCTGTTCTTCTGTTGTTACCCTTAACTCATGACTTGCTTGCACACGGCAACATATATTTGTTTTAGACGAGATATCGCCTAATATCAGATGGCCGGACGGCCACTTCAAGGTGGGAGATTCAATCACTTAACTGATTTGGGCTGTCGACCCAAATCAACTGTCACCAAGGGCAAGTTGCCACCTACGCAGCCTGGCTGGTAGAGCAGAATGTACTACTTTCCCAATATTTTACGAAAACAATAATGCCTTCCTCCAGGGCAGACGTGCCATGACCGGGATTCGAACCCACACTCTACTGCTGATAACACCAGAGCTTGGGTCCGGTGAACTACACAATGTCGACCGCTTGGCCATGACAAGCCACATGTATATTTTACTTTTCCCTCTAAAAACATAAACAGCTGGCATGTCATGTGTTTCTGCATGTAGAGTGTGGTGTGGGCATCATTTCTCTAATGCCTTAATGGAGCAGTAACTCATACTAGTCATAGATAGATACAGAAGAACTTAGCAATAAAGAGGAAATCAATCAAGCCTTTTTGTTTTGGCTAAACTTGTAGGGCCTATAATGAGCTTACTGTCATTTTAGCCTTCTAAACAGTCTTCTAAACATCTTCCGATTTAAAATTCAATTTCCTTTCATTTGATATCAAACATGACATACAGTGTGTACTTTGACTTGAGCAAAATTTGGGTCAAAGAACCCGTTTCAGACCCCCCTAAAATTAAAAAACAATTTCCCCACCCCCTGGCTGTCAGTCCTTACTTCATGACTTTGCTAAATAAATGACTAATTTGGGGATACTAAGAAGTAGATGAGGATCTTCCGCTATCTATTGACGCGACGAGCATGACGAGCAGAAAAACCTCATATACTTGACAGGAGTATAGCCAAATTACCTGCTGATGGTGAAACTGGCATGGCGGGCGTCTCCATGTGATTGTCAAAAAAAAAGATCCAGACTCCAGTGGCCTGAGTGGGCAGTGGTCGGTACACTATACTCTACTTATTTAAACTAGACAAGAGTAGTACTGTACCTAACCTGTTTTTTAGTCGTATTTCTTAATTTTCTATTTAAAAAAATTCTCCTTCTTTTTTTCTTAGACTCATACCGGTTCCAATGAAGTTCGGTCAAAGGTCGATTATTATTACTCGAGCCGTCTACCACCCACGCAAGCGCTCGTCGATCGGCGCGGCGGCGGCGGTGTTGAAATTAATAACAACCGAAGGCCTTGATTTCTGCAACCTCGTTTTCATTTTTCCTCTTTTCTCATTTTATCGTTCCCAACGTTCCATGTAGTATCCATTGATGTCAAGGACACGTTGCCCCATATGCGTCAACGCGCGCGTATTTCAAAGAGTTTGAAAATTGAAACGCGGGGGTCGTCACACCATTCTGTACGCAACGCAAACAAAATAAAATGAAGTTTTGTGCTGGAGCAAAACTGTTTGCATCAAAATTTACTCATTTTTGGCGAGCTGCGAAGCAGAGTGAGCCTATGTAATGACAATTTCCGTCCCGTCTGTCCGTCCGTCCGTCCGTCCGTCGGTCCGTCGGTCCGTCCGTCCGTCTGTCCGGCCGTCCGCGTTCAGTGGAAATGTTAAAGTTTTTGTTTTAAGTATCAGTCTTTGAGTTGAGTTGTTTTATGGTATGTACAAGCCCAAGTGAGATTGTTATATATAATTCCCAGTAATTTTTTTGTAATTTTCAACTTTATTTTCCAATAATGTTGAAGTTTTGGGAATAAAAAAAATGTTAAAGTTTTGGGAATAAAAAAAATGTTAAAGTTTTTTTTTTAGGCTCAATTATTGACCTCTGGATTTTAAAGAACCAAACTCAAACTAAAATTTTAAAGTTTTGAACTAAGTTAAGTTGTAACTTTGACTTACAATTGACAACAGACAGGCTGAGCATAAAATCGGTTCCGGTTAAATGAGCTAAAACAATTAAAAACTTAAATGGTCATAACTCCTTATTGCAATGATGTACTGACTTGAAACTTGAATCAAATATTGCTTCTTACACGTAGATTCATATGAAAAGATAAAACTCAAGAGTTTATCACTGGTTCCAGTTGAATGAGCTCAAACAATAAAAAACTTAAATGGCCATAACTCCTTATTGCAATGATGTACTTACTTGAAACTTGAATCAAATATTGCTTCTTACATGTAGATTCATATGAAAAGATAAAACTCAAGAGTTTATTACTGGTTCCAGTTGAATGAGCTAAAACAATGAAAACCTTAAATGGTCATAACTCCTTATTGCAATTAGTCATTGGTCTTCTATCTGGCGATCGGCAGCTCGCCATGGCAGCTTCGCTGTTCTAGTTCCAGTTTGTAAACAAAATGCGAAAGAAATTTAATTCAAATCTAAATTGGTTTAAATTATACAACAATGGTGAACTGTAGTTAAAGGTTGTCAGAATGCCAGACGAACAGATGTTCAGAAAATTTGAATGTCCATTCACCAAGTAAGTGTTTTAGTCTGTATTCATTATGTGCTAACTTTGACTGTTTAACATTAATTATAGTCTTTTGTCTTCTTGGCAGGTCTGTTTGATCACTGCATGCAAGACCCTAATCGCACACCATTGGAATAGATTCCTCTGCATGTGTATTTTATTCAGCAAACTCCTTCGTTTTAAGGGAGTGATCATCAGACGTTACGGAAACTTTACCATGGATAGGCCTTAATTTTTAATAACCTGAAATTTTGGATTTTCTGAAACTATGGGCGGAATGAGTGAAGGAGCGTCAACACTTTTTGTATACGTTTAGGCATAGCCGCGAGACGGTGCTCCCGTTTACATGGACTTTTTTTTTTCAGAAGATATTGACCCGATGATGGATTGTAATGTTAAGTGATGAAATTTAGGAAATTCCGATAATAACTGGAGTCGTCAAAAAGTTATTGGATTGACTTTTGCTGATTTTGGGGAGGAAATCGTCAAAATTTGGAAACAAAATTATTAACATAGCCTAGGCCAAAGCCTACAGGACTGTCAATTTCTACGCGTTCGTGTCGTTTTTATTGTGGAAACAAAATCAAGTTTTCACCTTGAAGGTTAAGACACCACACTTCATGAACATTCCCTATACAGCCGTTTACAAACGTTGTGCGTTGAGGTTTAACCGTATAATAAGTCGTTTCTATAACTTAATTTTCGGAAAATCACTGGCCTCGCTCTATAACACAACATTGTGCACACTCCGCGGCCCGCCTTGCATGCACGCCTTCGGCATGTTTTGCGTACGCTCTCGTGGAACGCACACCAAACAATTTCGTGTATTAGTAGTGTTACGATCTGAAAATCCCCAAACTATCCGGAAATGTTGGCTATCCAAAAGTTTGACTTTTCCCAGACGTGACAAAGAATCAAACAAGATCACACTGATTTAAAGAACATAAACAATTGTGTTTTAATCCAATGTTACGCTTAACTCGTCAAAGATGATGATAACAATATAATGCTGACTAATATCAGTTTACAATGCTGAGATTAAATAATCAAGAAAAGATATTATATTGATAAGAAGATCTTACGGGCGAGAGCTTGGTAGGCACTACCACGAAGAATGGTGGACTCCAAAACTGGTGAACACAGTTCAGTCCTTGTCGGTGCAAAAATGAGCAGCAACTGGGGCGAAGATCACCTCCAACTTGAATGACCGGGCTCGAGACGAAACAGCGAAGGCGTGATGACCGTCGCAAATACGGGAATCGATGACCCCAAAACTGGAACCACTGCAGATTCAGTTCACAAACTGTCTCTTCCGGAACAAAATTCAGCTCTGCACTTCACAATCTCTCTGGGTTGCATACGGCCGGATTTCTCTCCGTCTATGCTTTCCTTATAGACCTGCAAATCTCTCACAGCCCGTATTTATAGTGTCTCAGATCTTCCACAAATTTCTACAAACTTCTTTACATTACATCATTTTCCTAAAATACACTCTTCTAGCAATTTCTTATACATTATATCATTTCCTAAAAATAGACGTATATAAACATCTGAGCAGCTTTAGAAGATTCTGGAATACAGGGAGGTCACTGCCTGGTCAGAATATATTGTTGTTTGTATTTTGTTCCCTGCTTAGTGATTGGAGGTGTGAACATAACATCTCCCCCCATAAGAACAGACAATTTACGGAGGAAATGTTCGTTTAACAAAAACAAATTAACCTAAGCTTATCAAAGAATCTTACGACAACAGACCACTTGCAATTTAGCTAAGGTGAGTCAAATTAAACTCAACAACAGCTAGATCCCTAGTTTAGCCCAAATTATCACACTCGTAATATTTCTTGGGCATGTTCACGTCCATGACAAACTCTCTGGCTCTTTCTTCGATCTGGGGTACTGATTACATAATTGACTTCGATGAGTTTCTTTTTGACATAGTAGGGCCCACTGAATTTTGCTTTTACGGGTTCGCCAGGCAGAGGCAACAGCACTAGCACTTTTTCACCAGGTTTGAAGACGCGGACTTCAGATTTCATATCAGCTCTGGCCTTCATTGCCTGCTGAGATGCCTTTAGATGATCTTGTGCAACAGCGCAAGCTTTGGACAGCCTCTCCCTGAAATTCGACACATAGTCGAGCAGATTGGTCTTGTCGTCCTCTGCTAGAAACCTCTCCTTGATGAGTTTCAAAGGCCCCCTCACCTCATGACCATACACCAACTCAAACGGGGTAAAACCTGTTGACTCGTTCGGTGAGTCCCTGGTCGCAAACAAGAGAAATGGGATTCCCTTGTCCCAATCTTCTGGAAAATCTTCACAGTAGGCTCATATCATATTCTTGAGGGTTTGGTGATACCTCTCTAATGCTCCTTGAGACTGCGGGTGATGCAGACGACTTCACCTGCTTGATTCCCAGCTCGCGCAGGACTTGCTGAAATACGCCTGACATGAAGTTAGACCCTTGATCGGACTGCACTTTTTTCGGCAAGCCATATCTTGTGAAAAACTGCATAAGAGCCTCAACAACAACCTTGGCTGTAATTTTCCTCAATGGAATGGCCTCTGGAAACCTAGTTGACAAATCCATGATGGTCAACAAAAACTGATGTCCAGACTTCGTTCGCGGCAGAGGACCAACACAATCCACGAGGACTCTCGAAAATGGCTCATCAAATGCAGGAATCGGTATCATCGGTGCAGGCTTAATTGACGGTTGTGGCTTCCCCACCACCTGACATGTATGGCACGTCTTGATGAATTTCACCACATCTTGGTGAAGCTTCGGCCAATAAAAATGCGCCGTGACTCTAGCTTGAGTCTTCCTGATGCCAAGATGACCTGCAACCGGAATTTCGTGAGCAATCCTTAAGATCTCATCACGGTAACATGGAGGGACAATAATTTGATGGACAACACTCCATTCTTCATCAGCTGGTCTATGGGGAGGTCTCCATTTCCTCATCAACACGCCGGACTTGACGTAGTAGCACTCCGGAACCCCCTTGGCTTCTTCCTCAGAACACGCTGTCTGGGCGAGCCTCCTCAAGTCTGGGTCCGCTTTCTGCTTCTCAATAAGCGAGGATCGGCTAAATTTAGCATCTTGAGACACTCCCTCATCTTCTTCCAAATTGTTGAAGAAAGTTTCAGCCAACCAAACACAGAGTCCTCCTCTATCGGCACTGACTCTGCAGCCTCCTTTTCCATCCGTCTCATCTGAGATCTCGTCACTGCACACTTAGGGAAAGTTTCTGGAAACTTCTCCTCCAGAGACTGAATTTCTGGATCCTCCACCGGATTACCAGAGAAAATAGGGGATGCCGACACTTTACCTCCCGCCACGTCGTTCCCTAGCAAAAACTCAACACCTTTTATAGGCAGACTAGGAACAACTCAAACAACCACAGGGCCGGTAAACAAATCACATGTCAGATTAACCCTATGCAACGGGACAGGCATAAAATTACCCCCAATACATTGAATCAACATTGCATGCATTCAACGAACTTTCTGGAGACAACGGCAGCACACGCTCCAGCATCAGTGATTGTGACGCGCCTGTATCCCTTAGGATAACAACTGGACTGTCGGCCTCGTCCAACCAAAACGCGACAACACCACGATAAACGAAATCCTTGTAGATTTCATGAACTTGGTTGATATTATCAACCACCTTCGAAGTAAAAGTGCGGTTGCCATCGGCCTCACCGGACTTCCCACGAAGTAGAGTGTCCTTGCGGACAAAAGCAACTGGCTTGTCAGAACGCTCACGCTCATCAGCGATGAACTTGAAACATCTTGCCTTCTTGTGACCCTTCTTGTGACAGTAGTCACACTGGAGGGAGACCCTTTTCTTTTGATTTGGAGTTACATTGCTAAGCTGTGCCTCAGAATCCGACTTGCCCTTTTCAATGGTTTTGTGGAAACCCTTAGACTGGAAATTAGTTTTGCCAGTATTGAATTTGTGAGTTAATTCATAATCATCAGCAGCCACTGCCGCTTTCTTCACTTTCGTGATGTGATGTTCTTCCAAGTGTATTTTAATATTTGGAGGGACACTATTTTTGAACTCCTCCAAGAGCACAACCTCTTTTAACTCATCAAAATTCCTCTCGATTTTCAGAGAACGATACCATCGATCGAAAACAATCTCCTTTTGTCTAGCATATTCGACAAAGGTCTGGCCATTTGATCTAGTCATTTTTCGAAATTTCTGCCTGTAGGCCTCAGGAACCAATTCAACAGTCAAAATAGCTGCCTTAACAGTAGCATATTCACTGCACTATTCCTCTGAAAGTGTGGCGTAGACTTTTTGAGCCTTACCCACAAATGTGCTTTGTAAAAGCAAAGGCCAATACTTCTCTGGCCAATCAAGCTTTTTGGCAGTTTTCTCAAAAGACAGGAAATACGTCTCGACATCTTGTTCACTGAATTTTGGCACTAACCTTACATTTTTTGCTAGATCAAAGCCAGTAGGAGTTTTTTCTTTGGTTGTATCTTTTTTAGCACTCAATTCCAGTTCTTTCATTTAAAGCTCGTGCTCGAGTTCAAGCTTTCGTAGTTCGTGTTCTCGTTCTCTCTCTCGTTCCTTTTCTTTTTTTTGCCTTTCTCTTTCTTTTTCTTTGTCTTCAAACTCGAGCCTGAGCCTTTCTTTTTCTAGCTCAATTTTGGCCAGCTCAATTTCCCTATCGGTAGTCTGCAACGACTCTGGCATTTCAAGATTCAACTTTTCGGCAAGAATGCTCACTATTTTGGGTTTCTTGGTACCCCGAGAAATTTCTAGATGAAGGAATTTACCAGCTTCATGCAACTCTTCTTTTGTCAGCTGTCGCAGTTTATCATACGTCAACTTTTCTGCCTCTACGAAAGCTTGAGCATCGAACTTAGCCATGATAATTCCACAATGTTATAATTTGCAACAGTACAACAAAGTATGTGACCTTGCTTGAAAATATTAAGAAGAATTTAGCTTGTTTATTGTTCGAGTTCCCGGAAAGGCCAATTATGTTACGATCTGAAAATCCCCAAACTATCCGGAAATGTTGGCTATCCAAAAGTTTGACTTTTCCCAGACGTGACAAAGAATCAAACAAGATCACACTGATTTAAAGAACATAAACAATTGTGTTTTAATCCAATGTTACGCTTAACTCGTCAAAGATGATGATAACAATATAATGCTGACTAAAATCAGTTTACAATGCTGAGATTAAATAATCAAGAAAAGATCTTATATTGATAAGAAGATTTTACGGGCGAGAGCTTGGTAGGCACTACCACCAAAACTGGTGAACACAGTTCAGTCCTTGTCGGTGCAAAAATGAGCAGCAACTGGGGCGAAGATCACCTCCAACTTGAATGACCGGGCTCGAGACGAAACAGCGAAGGCGTGATGACCGTCGCAAATACGGGAATCGATGGCCCCAAAACTGGAACCACTGCAGATTCAGTTCACAAACTGTCTCTTCCGGAACAAAATTCAGCTCTGCACTTCACTTGTAGCCTCCAAAATCTCTCTGGGTTGCATACGGCCAGGTTTTCTCTCCGTCTATGCTTTCCTTAGACCTGCAAATCTCTCACAGCCCGTATTTATAGTGTCTCAGATCTTCCACAAATTTCTTATTTCTACAAACTTCTTTACATTACATCATTTTCCTAAAACACACTCTTCTAGCAATTTCTTATACATTATATCATTTCCTAAAAATAGACGTATAAACATCTGAGCAGCTTTAGAAGATTCTGGAATACAGGGAGGTCACTGCCTGGTCAGAATATTGTGACGAAAATACAACTTGTAATTAATTTGTGTTTAGTTCATGACCTTTATTTATAAGACTTTGAGAAAGATGAGAAATTGATATCCGAATCAACATGTATTTTAATGAAAGGAATTAATGCCAACAGTTGTTTATTCCTTAGTAGCGGCTATGTTAGAATATACTGTAGAATAACTTAAGTGAAAGGACTTATACAAGTTTAATTAACCTGTGCCGAAAGTAGTGGCTAAAGGATTATTATGATTAGGAATTACATTTGTTCTAGTGGTTAATGACCAATCAGAATTAAGCAATTCGCATTTTGTTGTGAGACGCTAGCTCCTTGAGATATTCACGCACGCCAAAAAGCTATAAAAGACGAGCAATTTGAGAACTCAAATTTTTAATAGTTGGTGATTTGTTCTTGTAGCCGAGGAGCAGCTAGAATGAGAGGAGCGCGTGCCGCAACGTCCCTCGGCGTATTCGACAGCTGATGCACCTTGGCACTCCGGTCTCGGTGTTTAGTCTACATTATCTGTGCACGTACTAAACAGTTTGAATTCCTGAATAAAGACGTTGCTATACTTGTTTGAAGAACTCAACATGATCTCTCGAGTTAGAATTCTTACCTAAGTTCTCTCTTAGGGACGTCATCAATTTTAGTACTTGATCCGGTAATTGTGCGCCCGTTACAGTATGTATTTTCATGATGTTAAAACTTGTGTTGAGCGACTTAATGCCTATAAAGCAATCCACTGGTTTCTTTGAATAGAAATTAGGCTTCTGTGCTCCTGTATTTATATTTGTTACTTGATTTCTTTTTTTAATTCTGTATTTCTTTGTTTCTCTTTATCTTTACTTGTTAAAAGTGTCTTTGTTTCTACACCTTTTCTATATCCGTGTTTTGCCGTTTGTTTCTTTGTATCATGGCTAGGCCCCCTCCTATACTTTTAATTACTTTCTCGGTATATTTCGGTTTTTGCATTTGTGTGTTTTCTGCGTTGTTTTTTGTCTTGTTATTATTATTTCTTTGTTTGTTGATTTCCAGGGCAACGTGTCCCCACCAATGCTGGCCATGACTACATACTGCTTGTGTCTTTATTTTATGTTGTTATGAAGTAAATGAGTAAGCAATTTATCAAGTTTATGAAAGAAATAATAGAGGAGAAACATAAAAATGGGACATAGGAGGCCATGTCAATATATAACAAAAATACCTGAATGACAAAGTTTCATTAACAGAAATGTGCAGTATCCTTATAAATGTGGATTTTTTCGCACTTTCGAGCATAATTTTAATTCAATCATCTCAGTCATTGTTGAATTAATTGTATTCACTGCACTTCGTATTTCCCCGCCAGTTGACTAAGTGTCGTTCCCGAGTCCTACAAAAAACATAACACACTGCTACTATAGTACTACACACTATTGGCAAAACCCCCCATTTATGTTTTGAATATGCAAAATTTATCCCGAAATCAACACCCACAAATCATCTGTCCCTCACGCACGCTCCGCTAGCTACAGACAAAATAACCCCGCCGCAAAAAAAACCCAACATGCATGACGGGTATATGAAACACGCAAGGGCCGACCAATGCGGGTGTCCAGCTACCGTCGCACGCTTTCGCGGGGAGACGTCGGAACACCAACGCAGACCCCAACCATCCCACACAATGGGTATCCGGCTGCCGTTCCACGCAATCGCTGGCAGACGTGGGCACACCAACGCAGACCCCAACCCACGGGTACCCCGACATCGACCCAAGGACGCATCAACTCAGCAGGGTGCGGGCGCCAGTCGACGTAAAAAGTGGCGCGCTTCTAATCGAAGATGGCGCGCTTCTAATCCAAGATGGCGCGCTTCTAATCCGAAGATGGCGCGCTTCTAATCCAAGATGGCGATTTAACGATCATTATAGTATAGAAGTATAGATGTTTCCACTACATACAAGCTACTAAATCTGGTACCGGACCACGAGACTATGGCGAAGATGTGAATTTCGATCTGCAGCCAAACTATTCTAATTTGCATACGTATCCAAAATGTTTTGATATGCAAATGTTCCAATACCAGGGTGAGAGAGCAGTCAACCTCGTACCCAACCTTGTACTGCTCGACACACCCTGGGGAAGAGGTTGAAGATGGCGCGCTTCTAATCCAAGATGGCGCGCTTCTAAACCATAGTATAGGGCAAGTTCGGGTGGGCGACTAGAGTGACTAGACTGTGTGACGTAGCTCTTGAATTGACCACATCGACCTAAACTTGGTTCCAAGTCTGCGATCGTGGCTTTTACTCTACCCGATAGCCAATACATTATTGCCTGAAATAGCGCCCTCTTGTAAATAGCGACCTCCGTCATTAGCCTACGATCACAGACTTGGGACCATTGTTCAACGGTTTGTACACACCCTATGGCGAATTAGTCCAAAAGTGGACAGAACAATCTGATTGGTCGGAATTGCAAAAACCTTCGATAACATGAATATTCAAACAAAACCATCTACGGGATAGGTTGTGAGCTCTTCCATTTAAACTGTGGGGTGCAACTGTTATCGCGGAGTAGGAATCATGTATTTTGTTATGTGTTTTTACTACGTTAAGATCTCATTAAACTTATCTATGTATTTTAAAAACTGTCTACGTACCACCAAGGACTATACAAATTTCATATCGAATGAACATAAAGCAACAATTGGCCAGCTTTCTGGCGTACGCTTGATTGTTTACATTTATCTTTGAATACATGAATATACATAAACGCAAGGGGGTCAAGTCTGAGATTATTGCGAGTTGGGGCGCGTGATAGCTAATCTGTGGGGCGTTTTTCGTGGCTGATGCAGAGGAATAACTGCGATCTCAGACTTGAAATCAAGTCTAACATCGACCATGCTCCAGTGCATGGTCGATCTAATCAATCTCTTTGTGCTCTATGGTTTCTGGTAAGTTTAGTCACTCTAGTCGCCCACCCGAACAAGCATGGACGATCTACTCAATTCGAGAGCTACGTCACACAGTCTAGTCACTCTCGTCGCCCACCCGAACTTGCCCATAGAAGTCACCGTAGGTCAACCGAAATGAATTCAAGAAGAAAAGCGCGCCCTCTGTATTAGGGTTATCACTTTACGTTACGAGTACGAGATAGTGACGTCTTGGACCAAGACTACACACATGTACATGTACGGTAAAAAATAGGCTGGCTAAATTTGTATTACATTTAATTATGCACTTTGACCTTGCAATAGAGAAACTGGATATAGACCTTTCCATTGTTGATAAACAAATAGCGCTGGTTGGCATGGACCGCCGAATGTTAGTAAATCATTTAATCGTGTTAACAGATGTTTCAACCAAATTAAACATTTTCGGCAAACTTCTAATTAAATAAAAGACCTCCCATGATCGGTTGCTTTGTTTCCAATAAATTCAACACTATTTTTTAATATTTGTGTAACATTGTTACAAACTATAGCTATATGTTTTTGTTTTGCATTTATGGCTTTCTATAGTTTTCCAGCCTGGGTTGGCAAAATCTTGGGCTGTGACGTTGCAAAAGAAAGTTCTATACTAGGCCTATGCACAGGGCGCTTGGTATTTGAAAAGCCAGTCAAAACCGCAAAGCGCAGCACACACACTGAGAATGGAGGAAGAACCCCTCCATGCACTGAGACAACGACGCTGGCGCCCGGTGTTTGTAACGCTCATTATAATATGCAGCAACTTATAACATACTGTTAAAAGTAGCATGTTGGAGTGATGGCCATTATTATACAGGGTTCTGCCCACGGTGGGCGGTGCCGGTGTGGCAGGAGATTCTGTCCCCCCGGAGATTCGGTCCCCCATACGGCAAACTGTGTACAAACTTCTTCTGATAGCGCCCTCTTATGAATCATCCTCTGTCAGCCCATGTTAATTTCCCATTTATGGGGGACAAAATCTCCGGCGGACAGAAATCCCTGGGACACCGGAAAACCCGCCCGGCACTCATCATGATTCGCCGCCCGCGATATTTGTGTCCCGCTCAGTTGCGGCAGAACCAACAGAGGGCGCTGTTACAGAGGGATTTCAGCAACGCTAGTTAGTTGTTGTACAGTCAGTATAGCTAGCTATCGCAATGCGGTCGATGACAGGCATTATGCAGCTTTTATTATTCATAACCTATGACATGCATTATTCATATCTCTTTCATGATGAAATCCCTCGGTAACAGTGCCCTCTGTTGGTTCTGCCGCAACTGAGGTGGAAAAAAATATTGCTCCCCGCCCACCACTGACGAAATTTTCTCTTTTTCCGCCCACCACAAATTTTCAAATTTTGTGAATTAACTTAATTGCCAAATTAAATTCTTGCCAAATTATTAACTACTTAACTTAATATGTAGGTTTTTAAAAGAAAATCTACCGGTAAATTCAAGATATCCAGCTGGTTTTCTGTCGATAAAGTCCCTAGTCTTGGTATTTACTACTAGCTGCGATCGTTCATTTCAGTATACGAACGTTTAAAACACGCATGCACGTTGTTAGTCTGGCTCTCTCCTCCATGTCCCATACTACAATACGTAGGCGAGTAGGGAAACACACAACTCAATTTTCCAGGGGTAAGAAGACGTGCAGTGGAGTCTAATTGCGACCTCCTTCCTGTGATATGTTATACAAAAATTAACCTCGTATTCATAAACACATCGCTTTCGCCGCACAATTTTCCTCAATGTGCGTCGTCGACCATCGTTCGACCGATCGTTCAATCGAAAATGTATTGCAAAAGAAGCGATTTTAAACAAGCGATCCTTTATTCACGAATCCATGGAAATGGTTGTTGATGAAAACAGTATTATTAAGGGCAGAAATTAGGGGATAAGATCGTTCAAAGCTTGACCGACCTGCACATGTAAGGCATATCTGAATACAATAACTACACCAATGTCACAAAGCACAGTTCCTGTCTGTACACTTTTTATTTCCTTCAATTTAATATTTTGCATCAAACTACTGGTAGGCTAGGTATTGTAACAGCTGTTACCTCATCTTATATTTGTGAGTGACCTTTGACCCTGCTTTTTGCTGCCTCTACCCCACCCCCGCCCGCCCGCCCGCCCGCCCGCCCGCCCGCCCGTCCGCCCGTCCGCCCGTCCGCCCGTCCGCCCGTCCGCCCGTCCGCCCGTCCGCCCATCCCATGATTTAGGCGTTTCGGATACTGCACTACTAATACTATGGTTCAAATCATATCTCTCGGCTAGACAAAGTCGGGTATCTATTCATAACCTATACTCTGAGCCAGTTGATTTGGAGTATGAGCTACCCCAGGGGTCCAGGTCCCTTGATGTTTGGAATTTATACCCTCCCACTTGGCAATATCATACGTCATCATAACATAGACTTTCATTTATATGCTGATGATACACAGCTGTATTGTTCCTTTGATCCTAGAATACCTGGTGCTTGGCAAGTTGCCATTGAGAAACTGCAGCTGTGTATTACTGATGTTCAAAACTGGATGACTTCTAACAAGCTTAAGCTCAATGAAAATAAAACCGAGTTCATTGTGCTTGGTACTCCCCAAAACCTTAAGAAACTGCCGAAGATATCTTTGCATATGGGTGATACATCAATTGACCCTACTAATTCTGTCCGCAATTTACGAATAAAATTTGATTCTCATATGACAATGAGCAAGCAAGTTTCTAGCCTCTGCCAATCAATAAATTTTCAATTACGTAACTTAAAGGAGAATCAAACGGTACCTGGATAAGGATACTCTCCATTATGTTGTCAGAGCTTTAGTCCTCTCTCGTATTGACTATGGCAATCTCCTTTTATTTGGTGCCACGTCATATGAATTGGACAGAGTTCAAAGATTACAAAATAGTGCAGCTCGTTTAATATGTTCAACACCCTTGAGAGAACATATTACCCCATCACTTAGGGAACTTCATTGGCTACCAATTATTAGAGAACAAATCCATTTTAAGATTGCTCTTCTCGTTTTTAAATGCTTTAACAAAACTACACCTCATTATATTACTGTTCCGTCCCAACTTGACTACCGTCCCAACTATAGTTGGGACTGGTCCCAACTTGAGTGTTAAAGTTGGGGCGTCCCAACTATAGTTGGGATCGCAGTAAACACAAAGCACCCCATGAATAAACTGAAACATGTAAGTTTCATAGTATGTAGTTTTTAAGACCACTTTCCCTTGAGAATATTTTAGATTAGATGAAATTTTGGTTTTCCGAGACAGGGGAAACTAAATGCGTAAGCCCACTTTGAGACTGAAAGCATGAGGCCGCTGTCAGAGCCCTCTAAAAAAACACTACATGTTTTTACACCGCGTTAGTTTAGCCATATATGGAGGTAGAATTCTACCTCGACCGGCTCTAGCTCAATCATCAGTTTTGACATGAGATTGTACAGAGCCAAGACCCGGGTTTGAAATAAAGAATCTTGTTAAATTAACGCCGATCGCATCAGCTGCAGTAGTGTCACACACAGAAATCCACGCATGATCGATCACGGTGTCCATCCTGTTGAACTCTATGGGCGATCCCAACTATAGTTGCTGGGACGTCTCAACTTTAACACTCAAGTTGGGACCAGTCCCAACTATAGTTGGGACAATTGTCAAGTTGGGACGGAACATTACCACTTTACTGTCACATCACACTCCTCCACGATTTCTTCGGTCCACACTTGACATCACTCGCTTGAATGTTCCCCGAGCAAACAAAGTTCTCGGTCAAAAAGGCTTTCAGTTTGGCTGGGCCAATGATTTGGAACAATCTCCCTTTTGCCATTAGGGAATCTAATACTCTATCTGCTTTTCGTAAAGTCCTTAAGACTCACCTTTTTCCATGTTAATTTCTTTCTAGTGCGCTATGATCTTGTGGAATAGCGCCTTATAAATTTTAATTGTTATGTTATGTTATGTTATCCCATTCGCCCATTCGCCCATTTTTTTCCGCCACTGGACCAAAGAAAAAAAAAATCCTGGGCAGAACCCTGATTATATACGAACATGATCCAAACACAGTCTTGAGTTCACCCTCTTTCTTTGTGAATTAGGCCTACATATAAAATATGCAGTAAATTATCCCGCTACAGAAAATTACAAAAGTCCTCATTACATTCGTGTAGTTGCAAAGAAAGGTAAAAGTAAACAAAGTAGAATTTTTATTGCCAATAGTTTATTTTCAGGGCATGTCGAATGGTAGAATGATAAGTAATTCAGATGCAAAGATAATCTTTTCTAAAATTACATGGTTGACATCGACAATGTACAAGATTCAAACGTCCATTAAACAATGACCGACCGATAAACCTAACCGACTGCAAGCATATTTTTTAGCTTGAATAATTTCAGAATCACTTGCTTAGTGCGTTGATAGAACGATGAAGAAGTTATGGTGGCCCTGAAGGGACATCGCATATCGCAAACGTGTGCGCATACGTATGCGATGTCGCGAAATAAATCGTGAATATGTGCGCACACGTATGCAATGTCGTGAAACAATTCGCGAATATGTGCGCACACGTATGCAATGTCGTGAAACAATTCGCGAATATGTGCGCACACGTGTGCAATGTCGTGAAACAATTCGCGAATATGTGCGCACACGTGTGCAATGTCGTGAAACAATTCGCGAATATGTGCGCACACGTTTGCGAATTCATTTGCAATGTCGTGAATTTTATTGCATACCTTGTCGCATACCATTCAATAAAATTCCTAATGAACTGGGGAGTTGTAGCAGCTAGTCTGGGATCGAGACGTATAAATAGATATAAATAGGGTCTGACTAATTTACCTTTGAGCGCACTCTGTTCCTCACGCTTTTCTAATAAGTGAATGACTATTATACTAACCATTGTACCGGTGCTCATTTTAGTGAGAATAGTCCGACGATTGTTTGCATGGACCTTTTGTTTTGTGATATGATGCTGTACCATCACCATGTGGCTGGCCGGCTAGGCATGGCCACACTAAAATGTACCTGCCTGGTACCCAAGCTCCTGCCTTGAAGTATCTTTGGTATACAAGATGGGACCGGGCCACTTGCGTACTCCCTAGGTTACTAACAAATTGCCCGCAAAATGACATCACCCCAAAGGTATGCGACAAGGTATGCAATAAAATTCACGACATTGCAAATGAATTCGCAAACGTGTGCGCACATATTAGCGAATTGTTTCACGACATTGCACACGTGTGCGCACATATTCGCGAATTGTTTCACGACATTGCATACGTGTGCGCACATATTCGCGAATTGTTTCACGACATTGCATACGTGTGCGCACATATTCGCGAATTGTTTCACGACATTGCATACGTGTGCGCACATATTCGCGATAGATTTCGCGACATCGCATACGTATGCGCACACGTTTGCGATATGGGATGTCCCTTCAGGGCCACCATAAGAAGTCATGGTCAATCAAAACGAGTGCGCGTGCATACTGCATACAATCATGCTCATCGTGTCGACGACCTCGTGACCTTTCATATCTTGCTCTTCTTGCAAGCTTGTCATTTTAGTCACTAATATGAATAAAACATGACTTGATGCTTCACGAAAATAACTTGGCCACGCCTTCTTAAACAAGATATTCAAGACGTTATTACAGCCAACCGAAATGAATTCAAGAAGAAAAGCGCGCCCTCTGTAGGGTTATCACGTTACGTTACGAGTATGAGATAGTGACGTCTTGGACCAAGACTAGTCGATGCCTTGATTGTAACTTTTTAAAACCACAAGTCGTTAAGTTTCTGCTGCCACAGTGATGTAGCGAAACGTTCTTGCAACTATCTCACAAGACTGCTGCTCCGTGCAACCGAATCTATCAGCCTGGCTAGTGGCCCGCCCACCACGCCCAAAATAGTCTTGATTGGCGACGTTCATTTTGTTAACGTACTTGTAGACTTGCCCAGTCCGAGTGGTCGTTGTTGTCGGTGGCTTTTAGTGCGACCCATTTAAATGAGATCCAAGCATAGGTCGCATATTATGTGGTGGGTGTTTTATTATAGTGCTAGCCTTGTACACACTGCATATACACACATTCTGATAATACCATGCCATGTTTGTACATATATATGCAGGGCGTGTATGATAGCTCCACGATTTCTTGTAACCTACATGTATAATGCATTAGCAACTGACCAATCAGAACGCTTTACTATGGCCCCCACAATTAGCGTGTGATCGATTATGGAAAAGAAAAAAAATTGGCCGGGGGCGCGACAGTAAAGGCATTTTCGAAACGGACCCTTCAAAACAACGGCGCGACTTCGGCTTCAACGTATTCAGCTTCTCTGCAGTTTTTGACAATGTGCGTTGTTTTTGGATGGAAGGTGGACGAGCCAAATGGTGTGGATCGTTGTCTTATTCAGAGATTCGAAAAGGCCTCTTCACACAAAAACACTGTTTGATGTTTTAGTTGGGTGCGGTGACGGTGATTCGAGTTCAACTGCAGTACGCTTAAACGTTTCTCCTCAACGCAAGTTTAACTGTTGTGGTAAGTTTGTTTGTGGCGATCACGTATTTTATTAGAAAATAAAAACCCGTTTAATATGTGATATAACAAATATAAAAATATGTTACTCTGTTGTTTTGCTTGTTACTGCCTGGGTGGCTGTACATGTGTAAGTGAGTAAGTCCAGATCGCAAATTGAACTCATGAACTCGACAGTTGCACTTGTCAGCTTGTAGTCATTCAATCCAACGCATTGTTGTTTATCAATATCATAAATAATCATATTCAGTCATCATTGGACATGGGTTAGCCTACAAACCTTGATAAACTGCATGCCTGCGTCAAAATACTGCTGCACTGATGCCAGTTTTTGTGACAGACACAGTTTGAGCATGGTTTTAGTAAGCCCCAAGTGAAGTGGCCACCTGGCCACAGCTTGGCCACACCGAAGTGGGGCTACTGTGGATAGTATTGGACACAGTGTGACTGTCAATATCATGACTGTCACCTCAGATTGGTTGTCTTGGGATCCAAACACATTTAATTTCATGAGACAGAACGTAAACTGAACATTCACTAAGTATTTAAATACTAATATTGTGACTAGTATTCAGATTCTAGCAGTAGCATGCAATGAAGTATTCGTGTAGCCACAAAACAGTAACACAGTCCAACACGGACTGTGTTACTGTTTTGTGGCTCTCTTTTAACATGTTTAACAATAACAACATCGGTCTTATCATATTTCATAGGCGACTATGAATATGATGATAAGATTAAGACCAATGTTAAAAGAGAGCAAAACAACCCAGCATTCCAACAAGGTGGGCTAGTTAGAAATAATGTAGTACTAGTAGTCGTGTAGTTGCGATGATCGGAACCCTCCATCCTGCGACTGTTGGAGGATGGAGGGTTACGATCATCGCAACTAGTAGTCGTGGTACATGTAGTGTCTCTGTACATCAATCATGTACAAATGGTCGGTTGGACTAGAAATAAAATAGAACTTAGAAGCTGGTTTTGACAGACCTAGTCAGGATAATTTGTGAAAATTTACTTTGGTAGGGAAAGTATACTCCTAGAACTATAGTTCGTTCCGCTAACGCTCGTGGAGACGATAGCGGACGAACTGCGTAGCTCTAGTCCAAGAGAAAGTAAGGCTGTTCCGTCCCAACTTGACAATTGTCCCAACTACAGTGGGGACTGGTCCAAACTTGAGTGTTAAAGTTGGGACGTCCTAACTATAGTTGGGATCGCCCATAGACTTCAACAGGACACCGTGATCGATCGTGGGTCCTGATGCGATCGGCATTAATTAACAAGATTCTTTATTTCAAACCCGGGTCTCGGCTCTGTACAAACTCATGTCAAAACTGGTTTGGAATGATAGTATAATCGCTCACAATGGACAGCTAACTCAGTGTAAATAGTGTTTTTAGAGGGTTCTGACAGCGGCCTCATGCTCAGTGCCGCCGGGTGACGCTTTCTCAGTCCCTCAGTCCCACCATGGAGGAAGGAAGGGTCTCAGTAGTGTTACGATCTGAAAATCCCCAAACTATCCGGAAATGTTGGCTATCCAAAAGTTTGACTTTTCCCAGACGTGACAAAGAATCAAACAAGATCACACTGATTTATAGAACATAAACAATTGTGATTTAATATAATGTTACGCTTAACTCGTCAAAGATGATGATAACAATCAAATGCTGACTAATATCGGTTTACAATGCTGAGATTAAATAATCAAGAAAAGATCTTATATTAATAAGAAGATCTTACGGGCGAGAGCTTGGTAGGCACTACCACCAAAACTGGTGAACACAGTTCAGTCCTTGTCGGTGCAAAAATGAGCAGCAACTGGGGCGAAGATCACCTCCAACTTGAATGACCGGGCCCGAGACGAAACAGCGAAGGCGTGATGACCGTCGCAAATACGGGAATCGATGACCCCAAAACTGGAACCACTGCAGATTCAGTTCACAAACTGTCTCTTCCGGAACAAAATTCAGCTCTGCACTTCACTTGTAGCCTCCAAAACCTCTCTGGGTTGCATACGGCCGGGTGTCTCTCTGTCTATGCTTTCCTAGACCTGCATGCCTCTCACAGCCCGTATTTATAGTGTCTCAGATCTTCCACAAATTTCTTATTTCTACAAACTTCTTTTCATTACATCATTTTCCTAAAACACACTCTTCTAGCAATTTCTTATACATTACATAATTTCCTAAAAATAGACGTATAAACATCTGAGCAGCTTTAGAAGATTCTGGAATACAGGGAGGTCACTGCCCGGTCAGAATATATTGTTGTTTGTATTTTGTTCCCCGCTTAGTGATTGGAGGTGTGAACATACATTAACAGTAGGCCTACGCATTTTATTTTTCCCTTTTCTCGGAAAAAAAAATTCGAATTAATCTCAAATATTCTCAAGGGAAAGTGGTCTTAAAAACTTCATACTATGATACTTACTACTATTATGTTTTTAGTTTATCCGTGGGGTGCTTTGTGTGCACTGCGATCCAAACTATACATAACACTCAAGTTGGGACCAGTCCCAACTATAGTTGGGACAATCATCAAGTTGGGGGGGAACATGGCTACAATTCTGTACCCGGCCACCACTTTATCTCCCTTAATTTAGGTCAAATTATATCCTTACCTGTCCAGAAGGGTTGCCAGAATGTATACAGAGAGGCACAAGCACTTTGAACTAGGCCTATGGATACATACATGTATTACAAAGTTGTCCAAGTCCGAGTCCGAGTCCTCCCCACCTTCCACCTTCGATAGACACCACCCGCACTCACACAGCACAACTCAAGATTTAAACTGAATTGAACCTTGAAACTCAGCGGACAATTGAACCTCAGTATAAAGACAACACAATTTTCATGACATCATAATGGCGTCGTCAGGTGTCGAGTTACAAGGCTTTTAAAGTTGAAAAATTACCATTTGCTATTCACTGTATATCATGGAATTTGAAAGCTATGAAGTTGATGGTTGGGCATCTGATAGTTCAAGACTTGGGCAACATTTGACAAGTATAATATGTCAAAATTGTATGACCTTTACATGTACTTCCGGTCGTACCGGAAGTTTGCCTTGTTTTTTTTTTTCTTTAAAAAATAATTTGGGGGCATAACTCAAGATTGAAATTGAATTGAATGAAATTGAATTGAACAATGGAACTCAACAGACAATTGATCAAGACGACACAAACATGTTGGATTTTTACAATCTATACATCATCGGAAATGTCGCTACACAGAATTTTACCCATTTGACCTTGACTTCCGGTTCAAATCAAAAGTAAAAAACTATATTTGGCAATCATACTTAATTCTCGCTTTTACAACTTGTTAAATTTGCGCAATAGAGCTGGGGCACAATCTTTGAAAAGCCCAGTGAGGGCGCAGCCTAAACTATAATGAGGCTATCGGCGTGAATTTATTTGCAAGGATTAATCAGTCTCATGCATTTTGCAAATCCGCGAGAAAATGCGCGACTTGATGGGCGTCCGTGCAAAATTGCTTGGGAAACCTGTAAGGTCGCTGCATGGTCAACATGGATTGGTAAGTGTACTTTTAAGTTTAGTTTTTAAAAAAGTAGGGTTTTTTTTCATTTTGGACAGCATTTTTGTCACGAAATTACCCCTCAGAATGTTCTTAAATATGTAGACTTCTCTATGCATGCCTTAATATTTTTAGTGCTCCTGACTGTTTCACGTCACATGCATTCCAACTGTGTTGACGCTTTCTTCATTACATTACCAATTTGACTTCTGCCGGGTCAGGAAATAATTTTCCTTTAAGGTTTGAAAATATTGAAATTTTCAAGTTTTCAGCGTATACAACGATAATACATGTACGTGTGATGTCATAAGCGTACGACGTTTACACAGTTTTTGTTTTCATGAAACGCCAAAGTGTGTTTGTTGCCATTGAGGCATGTATCACCAATTACGTGATAAAATAAATTTTGCTCTTCACTTTTATGTTATATTGGCAAAAACATTATTAAATTAATGTCCGTCCGTCCGTCTGTCCGGCCGTCCGCATACAATAAATGTAAAAGTTTTAGCATCAAGTTTCAACATTTATTTTTTGAGTTGTTTTATAGATTTTAAAAGCCCTAAGTGAATTAATTATACAATGACAGCCATGTATTCCTGTGTTTCTCAACAATTTTTTTACAGAAATGTTTTCAGAATTTAAAAAGAAATGTTGAAGTTTGTTGAACAAACAAAATGTTGAACATTGTGCCCTCGGGACTAAACTTTAGACTAAACGTTGGATGTTTAAGAACTAAATTTGAACAACAACACAACAGACATGCAGAAATTGTTTAAACAAAAACCAAACTCTATGTCACTGATTCCAGTTGAATGAGCCAAAACAGTGAAAATTTAAATGGTCATTACTCCTTATTGCAATGATGTACTGACTTTAAATTTGAATCAAATATTGCTTCTTACGTATATTCATATAAAAAGATAAAACTCAAAGAGTTTATCACTGGTTCCAGTTGAATGAGCTAAAACAATGAAAACCTTAAAATAATGGTAATAACTCCTTATTGCAATGATGTACTGACTTGAAACTTGAATCAAATATTGCTTCTTACATGTAGATTCATAGGAAAAGATAAAACTCAAAGAGTTTATCACTGGTTCCAGTTGAATGAGCTAAAACAATGAAAACCTTAAATGGTAATACAGTACATGTAACTCCTTATTGCAATGATGTACATGTACATGGTGTACTGACTTGAAACTTGAATCAAATATTGCTTCTTACATGTAGATTTATAGGAAAAGATAAAACTCAAAGAGTTTATCACTGGTTCCAGTTGAATGGTCTTCTACATTGTATCTGGCAATCGGCAGCTCGCCATGGCAGCTTCGCTGTTCTAGTTATTATTTGTGTTATTATTATTATTTGGCCCAAGATTTGGGGCCAATAATCGTTACCTTAATTCATGTAATTAGGCTGATTAAAACAAAAAACAGTAAACAATTCTATATTGACAGAGAGATAGATTCATGTTCTCCTTTGATAAGAGTACGTGGCAGATAAAATTTGGACAAGACTACTGTACATGTATACCGCATTGTATGCAATGGAATCCAAACTGGGCTAATGCATGAAATGCATATTTTTTTCAGTCTTTGTACAGTACATAACATGTCAGTATACCTAAATATTTGTTAAGAGCTAAATATTTGTCATGGTTTATGAACAAAGTTGTCAATAATAGGATTAATGTTATGAATTATTTTGTTTATACCCACCACTCCCACCACAGGCCCACCAGTCAAAGTAATCTGCCATGGTTCAGGGTAAAAATAATTTGAGACTCACGATGAATGCATTATTTGAAATCAGTGTCACACCACATTGTTATTTATTTACTTATTTACAACAATTCCAATAGTATACGGGATATGAAAACATGTCATCCTATAAACTTTTCATTATGGTGCAAGTAGAAGTTTTTGAACATGTCACATACATGTATCGTGTGGTATTCAACTCAGGACTTACATTATTTATTCATAATTTATTTTACACAACCATATTTGTTATTTCCAGCTTGCCATTTTTGACTAGAAATGTGTAGGGATTCATGATGAAAGTAACATTAAAAATGAATGTCACACCCCCATGTAAAAACATTTAAAAGACTAGACATTAAGTGTTCATAAAATGAACACACGGGGGTTTTGGCCGTTGGTGGAACAAAAAGAGAAAATATCATCAATTCATGGACAAAATCACGTGTCATAAAAAAAAATTGCTAACTTTGGACATAAGCCCTTTGAACATCTTATTTGGATTGAAGGGAAAGGTCAAAGTTGATTTTTTTTTGTTAAAGATGCACTTGTGTCAAGACTTACAAGATGGCACAAACATTGTGACTTTATGACATTTGATTCAGGAGCTACATGTACATGTACCTGTTATAGAGCTACCTGTACACAATGTATGTAACGGAAGTAAAGGTCAAAGTGGGTCCACTTCTAAATAAAATGTTTCATGCGTTGTATTAAGCTATAAAACGGCACAAGAACTATAACTCTATGACATGCGGTTCAGGAGATATGATTTGTTTTAATTTGAACTTCCTGTTTGGACTGGAAGGAAAGGTCAACATGTGTTGTATCATAGAGGGTGCTGTAACATGTGGGACGTCATAATAATTAGTAATTGAGAGTTGTAAGCTTGGGTCTTGCAGAGATTCCAAAATTAACATAGAAAATAAAGTTAAAAAATAAATGCAAAAATAGCACAAAGCGCCGTGCAATGTTTGAAGGGTTTTTTTTTAACACAGAGACCATGACCTTTCTGTTTGAATAAAAAGGAAAAGTTCATGTGCGGTCACGTTACAAACTATAATGTTACATGTGTTTTAAGTTCCAAAAAAGCTTAAAGATTATAAAGTAACATGTGATTTATTCTTAATGTTGACATAATAGTTAACTGTGATATGCATTAACTTTTGTACGGGTGGGGGAAATAACTTATTTAATGTGCCGTAAGTTACAAGATGGTACAACAAATTATAACTCTTTTACGTATGGTTCAGACGATATAAAGTTTTTAATAATAAATTGTAAATAATAAACTACCAAGGCAAGGCTAAATCTATTAATAAGCTATACCGCACAGACTTTGAAATAGTGGTGGGAGAAATAAATGAAATTGCATGAGAATAAACCCAAACTAATATCCCAAAACGCTTCCGTATTTAATAGTTCGAGGACTCTCCGCAAGCAAGAGGGTGCTATACAGGTTTACCGTTAGCTGTAGAAGTGAAGCAGCGAACCAAAATGAACGGTACAAAGGTCGAACGATGCCACGCGTGTGGACTGTGGGTCTGGCCGTATGCAGCGTGTTACCATGCCTAGCGTGGGAAGCAATGGCTGTGTGGTGTGGAGACCGTATGCGATGTACAGCGTGAATTACGTGCGATGTACACACACAAGACGATCGTGCTTTGTTGATGATACGTGTTTTTAAATCGTTAATATCGTCAACAAAGGATTAAAAAACCCTCGGTCAAACTGCTGCTTGATCTAAGTTAGAGCACAGGCTTTCATTTGATGTATTGTTTGTGTCTTTTAAGACTGTAGTTCCTGAGAACGAACGCTCACAAATTTGTACGTGTAAATGTTATGAGAATTTTCGGAAAGAAGAATAAGAATAATAATAATAATAACTAGAAACGAGTTTGTAATGAACAAACACTGGGGTTTCGGCTTTGTTGTCAATGTTGAATTAATGTAACAATTAATTTGACACCTGATGACATCACGATGATGAAAACACGTTTTTCGTACAAACTTTGTTATAAGCAACAAGACGGTACAAAAATTATAACTCTTTTACTTTATGGTTCAGACGATATAAAGTTTAAAATAATTGTAAATAATAAACTACCATACCAATGATAAAGTAATTAATAAGCTATACTGCACAGACCTTGAAATAAATTGTGGTGGGAGAATGCAATGAAATTGTGCGAGAACAAACCGCTACTAATATCCCAAAACACTTCCGTATAAGGTTCGAGGACTCTCCACAAACAAGAGGGCGCTATACAGGTGCACTGTTAACTGTAGAAGCGAAGCAGCGAACCAAAATGAACGGTACAAAGGTGGAACGATGCCATGCGCGTGGACTATGGGCTGTGTGGGTCTGGCCGTGTGCAGCGTGTTACGATGCCTAGCGTGAGAAGCAATGGCTGTGTGGAGTGATGGCCGTATGCGATGTACAGCGTAAATTACGTGCAATGTACACACACACGACGATCATGCTTTGTTGACGATACGTGTTTTTAAATCGTTAATATCGTCATCAAAGGATTAAAAAATCCTTGATCGAACTACTGCTTGATCTAAGTTAGAGCACAGGCTTTCATTTGATGTACAGTATTGTTTGTGTCTTTTAAGACTGTAGTTCCTGAGATCGAACGATAACAAATTTCATGTGTAAATGCTATGAGACTTTTTCGGAAAGAAGAATAATAATAGTGAAAAAAAATTAAAAATCTCGACGAAAACAAAGGTGGTTTCGGCTGATGGCCGAAACCCCCAATAATAATAATAATAAGCAGCGCTTTTGGGAACAGCGAGGATTCTGAGAAAGACTCTTGAGATCTACATGTAAGGCTACGGGACGTAGCCCGACTCGAGGAGTTACCGGCACAAAAGAAAATGTGATCTTTCTTTTGCATGCTGTGATAGAATGAAATAATAATAATAAAAAATAATAAAAATCTTGACGAAATCAAAGGTGGTTTCGGCTACCAGGCCTATACGAATATACGCTCGCGCCTATAACGCATCGCCTTAGGACTCTCATAACGACGCAGAAGTCAGGATCTACGCGCAACGATTTCTAGTTTCGCCTTTGTTGACGTAATAATCAAAATCATAATGAGCTCTATCCCAAACCCCATTGAAGCTCAACCCCTTTTGCCCACGACACGGACCAGGCAACGCATGTTTGGCAACCCAGAGATACAAGCTACCGAAGGGGCCCTGCTGACAGCTAGACACAATATGCCACTCCAACTAACTAGATCAACAAACTGCATCGGTCGTCACGCGGGTCAACGTGGACCGCGATCTCCAGTGAGGAACCAGATTGGGATCGAAAAGTATGCTGCTGGAACAAGCTCTACCTACCAAGTACTAGAGGAACACCACGCCGAGGACGCTCCTCAAAGTGGCCCCCTATGTGCAACAACTGGAAACCTGAAAAAAGGAACAAGACACAAAATGGTCTCAGGAAGAGTATAAAGATGTTATGGAAGCATTCTACACTGCTTCTCTAAACCCAACTGAGACATCAACAACCAAAGCCGCCTACAATATCTGGCGAAAAAACCATCCAACAGACAGACTGAATCTGGATGCCAACAAACTCTCCAACGTTAGACGTGACATTGTATCCAAACAACGTCTAACAGAAATGGAACTTGAAAACATCCGAGGAAAGATAAGGGTGAGCATCATCAACCTCAGCAACGATATGGTTAATATTGACAATCCAGATGGGATATCTACTGCTGCTGTGGAAGAAGAACAAACAGGAAATGCCACTGCTGACCCCCCAGTGACGCATCACCAAACAGAGTCTACCCAAGAAAGAGACAACGTGAAAGTAAACGAAATGATAAACAACATCCAGCAGAAATTTGAAACACTGATGGAAATGTCTTTCGAACAACGACCACAAATCCCCCAAAAAAGAAAACCCACCAATCTACAGAAGCCCTCAGACTCGCCAATGAAGCCATCCAAAATATCACAGCTGAGATGACGAGACCTTTGAACCTAACAGAAATAAACCAGCTCATACACGCAGCTGCCTCAACCATTGCAGACACAGTGGGTGAGAAACCTAGACAACAACGGAAGCGGAAGAGAAGGAAGCCTGTTTGGAAGGAGAAAATAGAGAAGGAGGTTAAGAAACTACGTGGACAACTATCACTCCTGAGCGAAGTTGAAAAGAACAGGAAAAGGAAACATCTGGAACGAAAATTTAACATCAAACGTAAGGAAGATATATCAACTGCCAAAGAAATACTGAAACAACAGGTTCAAGCAAAGGCACAGAGACTCAGAAGATTCGACAAAAGGAGCAAGTTCTTTTGGCAAAACAAGATCTTTAAAGAAGATGCAAAGAAATTATATCGTGAGCTTAGCAATAAGAAGATAGATGTCATCGAGCCACCCACTATAGAAGAAGTTGTGGGGTTTTGGAGTAAGATCCTCGAAAACAACAAAATACACAACGTGCGAGCTACTTGGATCCAGCAACAACAGGACCAATACACAGATATAAGGAGCCAAGAATGGTCAGATATAAACACCATTGAGACCACTGCAGCTATCAACAAAACCAATAACTGGAAGGCACCGGGATTAGACGGAATTGCTAATTTCTGGATCAAGAATTTGCCAAGCATCCACGAAGATCTTGCATGGGCCTACAATGACATAGTCAAACACCCAGAGAAATGCCCCGAATGGCTGACACGAGGAACTACATACCTGCTCCCAAAATCAGAAGAGACTCGGAACCCCAAGAACTATAGACCAATCACCTGCCTACCCACAATGTACAAAATCCTCACCTCTATCATAACTGAGAGGACAGTTAGCGCCTCAGATCCATAGTCCGGATCCGGCTCTATAGGATGTATATTAGTAGATTGCATAAAGGAAACATCATATAATAATAATAATAAAAAATAATAAAAATCTCGACGAAATCAAAGGTGGTTTCGGCTACCAGGCCGAAACCCCCCAAAATCATTCCAAATCATGTATACAGGTTAAAAAGATGTGGCTCTAAAACGGATGTATTTATCTTTAAACTCTGTGCCTTGCAATTTTGTTTTCTTTACAAAACACAAATAGATAAAGACAGTTTTTACCATTGGATTGAGTAAAACAAGTCTAGATTAATTTAAAGCGCATTATTGTACTTGTATTCCATGGTGTGTTTATTTTTGGAATATTACTTTTTATAACCAAATAAGTAATTTGGTCTCATTGCAGCTGCCTACTGAGTATTTTTATACAACTTATTATACATTATAGTGTGTACACTACATTGAGTTTACTTAACTAATTGCCATTTTATTACTGATAAATTTGCTTTTTATATCTCTGTGTGTAACAGATTTTTTGTTCATCATGTTCATGGAGCTGCCTGTTGTGTTGTAGAAAGTTGTTTTTGTTAAGTTTATTTGACACATGTTTGTGGATGGAATAAAACACAAGAGGCAATAAAATGTCATTCACAACAACTTATGTCTGGAACAAATTTTAACTCTTTTTTTCCTTTAATATGTTGCGTGTCAATAGCAGAAAATAACTATTGTCATTTTAGATTCCGAGCTGAAAATGGTTGCATTCTCACTCTCCAACACACACACACAAAACCCCAATTAATTCTCATGTCAGAAATGCTTGCTACGAAAAATAGTCTGGTAACAGCAGTGGATCTTCCTTTATTGTTGTGTTACATGTCTTTAAGTTGGTTACAGTACGGTCTTTAAGTTGGTTACAGTAGGGGGGTTCAGTGGACTTGGTTCATGTAAACCAAGTAGTTTGTGTTTTTATCATGCCTCACTTGTTGTCTTCGACAAATAGAGCACACAATTAAAATTTGCATGTGCCAAATTGAACTTAAAAACTGCGTGTGGTAACCTAACGCAATTACATTACACCAAACAGGACACTGACAGAGCACCAGCGAACTGATAAATAAACAAGAGTGCGATCTCACTTGGACACGAGGGACGTCGGGAATGCGATGTGTGTGATCGTGTGAATGTTTGTCATGATATCGCATGCAACCTTTGGGACAGACAACTTGCGCCCAAAACGATGGTCGTAAGTTTTCGGTTCTCGTGTGAAAGGGGCATAATACTCCCCAAAATCCACGTACATGTACTTTGAGGAATTGTTTTGGCTTTATAGGATGGAACTGCATGGCCAAATGATTTGCTCATCAATGGAAAGACTTGATCTTATCAAATCCAAACATTTTTGTGTGGGGCTACCAGGAGTGAAGTACATGTATTTTGGAACACTTTACATCTAGGCCTACACCATGTAAATTATAGGAGCATGGTGTCTAGGAGCCAAAGACACTACATGTACATGTCACATACATTGTACATGTCACGTAGGTACATTAGGGGGCTGGTTTTATTAGTTGAAGTATACCCAGTCACAGTATCATTTAATGAATATTAAGATTTAAAAAATTTGCATTGAAACAGTAAATACACAACTTAGGCCTAATGTTTATAGACCTAAACATTCCTTTTATTGAGCACAATTTGTAGTTTTCCCTAAAGTTCAGTTGGCTGAATGACTTTAATTTTTTATAAAGGATATGACTCAAGATGAGTACATGTACACTATGTACGTGTACATGTACATGTACAGTGTAAGTTCTTATAGAATCTGTGTCTGGCTCTGGAGATCATGGTCAGTAACAGAGAATTTAAATTTCTTTACTGTCATGACTGTAGGCCTAATGTTGCCTTTTCTTGGGAATGTTTGAATAATACAACAAAAGTCCTCTGCCTCCTGTGGGGATAGTAATCAGTTATGTACGCACCTATCATTGACAATCAGTTCTACTGTACACACACATGTACATGTACTGTACGTATGTAACTCAGTCTTGTCAGGTGTCCATGTACAAACTTTCCACAGGGATGGTGCACCTGCCACCTGAGACATTCTGAATTCTATAATCTGCATTCTTTAGTCCAAATTTTGTTACAGATGAAAGTTTGAAACAATAACATGGTACAATGTAAGTGTGCTTTGCATACTCAGATGTGTTTCCAGAATCAGAGAATTGATCATTAAAATATGCATAGAACGATGACAGTTGAAAATAAAAATGCATGAACTTTGCTTGATACAGATTACAGACCACCCTCTACTGTATTACTCATAGAAAACTCTACCTTGGGTGTTACACTATATCGTGTAAAAGCACATATATGCAGGTGTATTATACCCAATAAAATAACAAATCACTTTACAGACACTCTTTTGAAGAATACAACAGACAAGCATTGAAATCTTACCTCCAGTCGCTAATAATAATTGTCATAGCAGTTCTTATAGGGTCATTCCGTGTCAAATCAACCAATATTCTGAAAATCTTTACACGTCACCTCTCAGATTTGGCTGAAATTCATTTCTAATGTTCATCTATGTGTATAATGAACATATGCAAAAAGAAATTTCCAACTCCAAGTCGTTTCTAAATTAAGGCCCCTTAAAGTGGGCGTGGCAACCCCCTTTCGGTGAACGCGATTTGCGACAATGAATATTTTGCGTTTTGTAATGTGTTTAAACGCGCCTTTAAAAAAAGATATAAAGCTATAAAAAAAGATTAAAAACTATAAATTGGTACCTAGGGTGACTGTCACCCAAATAACTCAAATCTGGCCTCAAAACAAGGGTATCTCATCCCCTTTTCTCTCTACAGGCTGCTGAAAACACTAATTTAATCTGCCGAAAAAAATTAATTTTCATATTCAGACCCCCCTTATACTCATAATTGATAATTTGAAAAGCTTGATATTGCTATGTATTATATCTAGGCACATGTGGTTATCCCCAAACAAGGATAGAGCCCTTATTCATTTAATAAAATGTTGGCAAGGCTCCAAAGTTGGTTCTTGACCAAAAATATCAAAAAAACACCAACATTCTTGGTGAACTATGACCTTGGCAACAGTTACCCACCAACATTAAACTTGTACCATTTGTAGATACAAGTCCAATCTATATCTGGACCAAATTTCGTTTTGGAGACTCATCTCCTTCATGGTTAGGCAACATTTTGAAATTGGGGTAGTTTGCCAATTTTCAGTTGCCACAGCAATGCATAAGGAAAAGAAATGTGCAAGAAAAAAAACAAAGCAATAGAATGTAGTCTTGGTTCCAAAACACTCCAGTTGTATTATTGGGAAAAAGTCACACACAAAAACGTGTTACCGCGAGAGAGCGCTATCATTCCTGTAACTGCTATCACGCACGAACCGTTTACAGGAATGATAGCGCCCTCTAACAGCATGCGGTTCATGGGGCGGTAGCGGTTTAGGTAGCGGTTAGGTTTCGTGACTACACAACTGGAGCGTCTTGGAGCCTCACATCACTAATGAAGCCACACAGGAATATAAGCCAAGAGCTCAGGATTGGCATAAATATCAATTCGTAAGTCAGCGGCTACATAATATTTCGAAAAATTAAGGTATGTGTATATTTTTACAAAATATTGTTCACGCAATAAATAGTTTAAGGTCATCTTTTGTTTCTTGATGATTGCAGGTATATAAATGAATGCTCCAAAGGGAAGTGAAGGTGGTCAGGCACCAGCACCTGCCAACTGGCCTTCTGGAGCTCCACCACCAGCGCCAGGAAGTTTAGAAGCAGGGCTGCAAGTACAAGCATCACAGGTGCCACTAGATTGCCCTCCAGGATTGGAATATATGACACAGATTGATCAGTTACTGGTTCATCAGCAAGTTGAACTCCTTGAAGGTTGGTGAATAATTATTGTATGTGTCAATGTTGATAATGTCAAGGTGCAATCAACTTTCGTGAAGAAGAGCTCCGAAGTTATAAAATCCTAGTTGATTAGAGGTTTTTGCCTGTCTTGAACTGCCCCTTTTGTGTTTCTGCCATTCTTCAAAAGATGGACTGGCTTACAACCTCAAATGCCTTTCTTTTCTTTTTTTACTTTTTGGGTCTCATGAGATGTTTTAAATAACGGTACATGTATGTATTAAAGTACATCAAAACGCTCATGTAAGGATAGTTCAGTGATTTATCATCTTGCTGTGGTCATTTTTATAATTAATAGTCTACACAGATTCATTCTTTTCTGTTTTGAGGCACAACTGACAATGTCAAATAATAAGAATGCTGTGTTGACAAAGACAAATGCCCCGCTGAGATTAATCTCATTCTGGAGTTACGCTTGGACAACATTTCTTTGGTTTTAGCCATAATGACCTTGACATTTGTAGGTGGTCCAAAAACAATAGGCTTTTGGGGGTCCCACATGTCCCACGACCAATCCATATATCAAGTTTGGTGTTGATAGTCCAAGTCCTTCTTTGAGTTATTTATTGCTCGGACAACATTTCTTTGGTTTATTGATAATGACCTTGACATTGACGTACATGTACATGTAGGGGGTCAACAAATAATAGGCTTCTGGGAGATCACAAGACCAATCCACACATAAATCTGTGTATCTTTAGGTGACATTATTCCAGAAAATAAATCTCAGATTCACGCCTCCGTTGTGAAAAAATGTTCTAATTGACGTGTTACATGTAGGTATGTGCGAAACATAGCAATTCCGTCAACCAGTACTAATTATAATTATTTTTATTTATTCGGCACATCAAAAACAACAATACAAAATACAAAAAGAACAATACAATAATACAATATAAACCAGACAATAAGTCAATGGCTTATGCCTGGAATTAAAAAGTTAATTAAATAACTGTGACTCAAACCTTTAACTTTGGTGCCAATGGCATCATACAAATACATATAATATCTCTAAAAACGACACACAAATGTGACAGACAATACCTGTATTACAGAATGTACCCTAAGATAAGAAAATTACACCAAATACAAATTGATTGCTGAGGTTTTCACAAAGTCAGAAAGTTAACATTAATTTACATTAAGATTTCAAAAATAATTTCAACCTACATGTACACTGTAGTATAAAATTTACAATTCTTAACCCAGCAGTTTTCGTATTTGGGATACATGTACACTGTATACAGAGGAATTACTTGTGTGAACAAAGCCTCAGCTTCTTCCATCAAGTATAAATGGGAAAGTATTTTGTTAAAAAATTTTCCCACAAAGTCAGGGGACCCTAATATCCTGGACTCCTTCACATCCAACCTGGGCTAAATATTGATGAGGGAAAGGGCAATTATGTATATGTAGGTGTATTTTGGGATACAACTTATGGCTGTTTACGCTAGTAGCTAAAGCACAACCAAATGCACTCATGAAGTTATTTGTTTGTTTGTGGGTTTTTCTTTCAGCCTTTGTGGGTTTTGAGACTAACAACAAGTATGTTATCAAAAACACACTTGGTCAACAGGTTTACTATGCTGTTGAAGGTAAGTTGTAAAATCTGTAATTTTTCTGAATTTCTGGATACTGTTCGTATGTTCACAATGGATGAATGCATTAAGGTACATGTAGTGATATTACACATGTACATGTCTGCATGTAGTGCAGTTGCTCCTTATCAGTTGAAATGTGGTTAAAGGTGGCATTTAAGCTGTGTTTAAATTCGCAGCTGAGGCTATTGTCAATGGTGTTGTTAGCAGCCTATCTGCCTTATGGTTCAGCACATGTTGATGTGGGGATCTAGCCAAATCTGCCAGTTTGGACATAGCCTAACAATCAATGTCAGAGCATGCAATAAGAGCAGTGATTGTTGTTGTCCACTTATTAAGGTTGTTTCTTTTTGCTGATCAATCCACTTAACTTGCTTGTATTTGTGGGCATAAAGCGATGGGGGGCCTTTTTGTCAATTTCAGTTTACTGTCAGACAAGTGACCAGATTTGCCTATTTTTTAAATGATCTCCATCGTGTAATAGTACTGAATTTTTCATAAAAATAAACTTCCACAAAAGACTGATCGAACCGTAGCTTTCTTCTCTGTGTATCTGGATGTTAGTCTCAACTGCACATGTCAGGGCTGTAGTTTTGTTTAGGTCTGTGATCGTGTTCTTTGTGGCAATGTATTTTTCTTACTTTTTCACTAGCCCGTCTGAATTTAAAACTGGACAAATTAGCCTGATTGTAAATCTGCTAGTCCTGCGCCAGCGGGCCAGAGGCAATTTCGTCCAATGCATTCACTGCATGAAACTCCTCATATAAGCCAAGGAAAGCCCAAAACCCCAAGTGTTATACATGTATAAGTAATTGTAAAGGAATTTAGTTAACTACATGTACTTTTGTATATGCACAGAGCACAGTAATCCCTTATTGTTGTACATAGGTCATATAAAATACATGGAGACACAAGGAGATACTCTCACTCTCCTCCAGCCTCCGACAGAGACACATACAGTGTAGGAACCTTCCTATTAGCTATTATTACTACTCTTTTAGGTTTATTTAGTATTTGATACGTAGTCGTCCAAAGGCTGGATTGGGAACTGAATCGGCAGTATACCACTCCTACACAGCAACCATCCGGCTAGAGGACGACATAATAGTTTAGATAGCTGTAAACTTAGTAGTTAGTGTAAATATAATTAAGTTCACAAAAATTGATTATGGTGGAGCAGACCAGCGAGTCAACGGAATGAGGCCATCAATGACTGACAACTAAGAAGTAGGGTAAGAATAATTTGCTGTAACCATTATCCCTATCTGGTGATCCCGACGTGATCACCAGTTATACTGGCACAACCAAATACCATTGTGTTATTCACTACGATACCAACTGCATCGCTTGCTAAATTTCAGAGCAGCAAGAAACTCTGAGTTCCAATTATCTCTGACAACGATCTCCACATATACCAGCACAAACTTGATACAACCATTGACGATATTAATAGCCAAATCATAAGTCATAATCAGGTCATACAACGATCAGGAGTAGTTCTAAGAACCTTGTGCTGGCATAGTTCAATTAGAAAGAGTGCAAAAAGAACTCGACGTGGAAAAACCACACACATTGTTCGAAATCACTTTGCACACTTGTACGATGGTCTACATGGCGACTCTAAACTAAAAAAACAGTGGTACTTGTCAATGTATAAATTATTTGCCATGGATCGTCAAGCCCTTATTCACACTCGTACTTAGATTTAACACTTGTTGATAGGCCTTTTAAGCTTATAGTAGATAATTATGGCTAAGCCACTTGAAACTTCGGCACCAATAGCAGCCGTAAGCCTTAAGCTACCACCTTTCTGGCCGAAAGATCCAACAATATGGTTCGCCCAGGTAGAGGCACAGTTCTTAACCCGAAATATTACTAGCCAAGCTACTAAATTTGCTTACGTAGTATCATCACTCCAACCAGAAATTGCCCAGGAAGTGAGAGATTTACTAATAAATCCCCCTACGGTCGATCAATTTGATAAAATAAAGTCAGAACTCATCAAACGCACTTTCGAATCCGAACAAAAACGACTACACCAATTGCTAATTTCCGAAGAACTCGGCGATAGAAAACCTTCCCAACTTCTTCGTCGAATGAAGCAACTTCTAGGAGACAATAAACTAGAAAATAGTATTTTGAGACAATTGTTCCTGCAACGTTTACCTCAAAACGTACATTTAATTCTAGCATCCTCAGGTGATGGTGTCGATCTAGAACAATTAGCTGTCATAGCAGACAAAATTATAGAAGTGGCATCCCCACCCGCAGTAGCTGCTTGTACAGTAGCCGCTTGCTCAGAGACACCACCTCAAACTATAGATGCACGAATTGGCGAATTGCAAGTCCAAGTTAACCAATTAACGACATTAGTGCAAGGCCTAGTTACAGGTAGACAGCAGAGTAGGCATAGTCGTAACAGAGATCGCTCAAAAGGAAATAACAAGTACCGAAGTCCATCCAGGCAGCCTAAAGACATGCCACGGGCAGGTTCAGACTGTTGGTACCATTGGCGATTCGGAGAACAAGCAACCAAATGTGTCAAACCATGTACATATGACTCAAATTCAAATAGACCACCCCATGAGGGAAACTAAAACGCCAGCATCTAGGGACGACAAGTTTGTCTGGCCAATCCCAAAGTCGTCTATTTTATGTGACCGACAAATTCACTGGTACTAAATTTTTAGTCGACACCGGTGCTGAAGTGAGCGTTTTACCACCTAGCATTAGGGATAAACAGAACAGTAGCCCATATACATTGCAGGCAGTTAATAAAACTCCTATTTCAACTTATGGAGAAAGGTCAATAACTTTAAACTTAGGGTTAAGACGATCATATAAATGGATTTTTATCATCGCATCTGTACCTATACCAATACTCGGTGCAGATTTCCTGAGGCATTTCTCCTTAGCAGTAGATGTTAAAAATCACAAACTAATCGACACATTGACTGAATTAAAAGTTTCAGGCTGCAACTCGTCAGTACTTTCACCTAGCCCTATGTTTGCCATACCTCACCACAGCAATGGCATCACTATTTTACTTACAGAGTATTCAGACATTACTCGGCCAAATTTTCAAGAACTGCCTGTAAAACACAATGTTACGCATCATATTACTACTACCGGCCCACCAGTGAATGCACGTCCCCGACGACTAGCCTCAGACAAGTTAAATATAGCCAAAGCAGAATTTAATCACATGCTAGACTTAGGAATAATTCGTCCCTCAAAAAGTCCATGGTCTTCACCCTTACACATGGTGCCCAAGAAAACCGGTGATTGGAGACCTTGCGGCGACTATCGAGCTTTAAATAACGCCACAGTACCCGATAGGTACCCAATTCCACACATTCATGATTTTGCATCAACCTTACATGGCAAAAAGATTTTCAGTAAAGTTGATCTTGTCAAAGCTTACCACCAGATACCTGTTGAGTCCGAAGACATACCAAAAACGGCCATAACTACACCCTTCAGACTTTTTGAGTATTTAAGAATGCCTTTTGGGTTGAGAAATGCTGCTCAAACATTCCAAAGATTTATTGATCAGGTATTACAAGGCCTTGACTTTACCTTATATTGACGATTTGTTGATTGCCAGTGAAAATGAGCAACAACATGAAGATCACCTCAGGTCACTTTTCAACCGTTTACGGGAATATGGCGTTGTAATCAACCCTAGTAAATGTGAATTTAAAGTGACTAGCCTTGATTTTTTAGGCCATCATATTGACTGTCAGGGTATCAAGCCTTTGGAAAATAAGGTAAAGTTAATCCAAGATTTTCCAGTACCCAATTCACTCCGCAAATTAAGAGAATTTTTGGGATTGATAAATTTTTATCAACGTTTCATCCCACATTGTGCTGATATCTTGCAACCCTTGACAGACCTTTTGTCTTGCAAGTCAAAAAACAAAGCAATTTCACTTGTGGATAATGAATTGACTGCTTTCCAAAGAGCCGAAGCTACCCTGTTAGTGCACCCAGCCGTAGACCTACCTCTCTGTCTAATGGTAGATGCATCAAACCTTGCAGTTGGCGGTGTACTTCAACAATATGCAAACAGCGTGATGAGACCAATTTCATTTTTCTAAAAACGTTTACAACCAGCAGAGACTAGATACAGTACTTTTGGTCGTGAGTTGCTGGCTGTATATTTAGCCATACGTCATTTTAAGTATGCATTGGAAGGTCGTGACTTCTATATTTTGACCGACCATAAGCCGCTTATGCTTTTAATGCAAAGCCAGATAGATACTCGCCAAGAGAAGTACGTCATTTAGACTACATTTCTCAGTTTAGTACTGACATCCGTTACATAAAAGGTAAAGAAAACCTTGTAGCAGATGCTCTATCAAGATATGACGTCAATTTAGTCACTCATTCTAACCTTACCGGTAGTGTTGTAGATTTTGACCAAATCGCCCTTCAACAAAAGACAGACCCAGAGCTATTTAAGCTCCGTGAATCGTCTAGTCTTCATTTTGCAGAAGTGCCTATTCTCACTTCACAGAACACCATAATCTGTGATACATGTACATCCACTGGACATCCACGCCCATACATCACTCCTGAATTCAGACGTAACATTTTTGATTCGTTACATAATCTATCTCATCCTGGTATTAGAGCAACACAGCGTCTAATAACTCAAAGATTCGTATGGCCATCTATTTTCAAAGATATCAGAACTTGGACCAAACATTGTATTCAGTGTCAACGTGCCAAAGTACATCGTCACACAGTGACCCCGATAGGTACCTTTGCAACACCTGACGCTCGTTTCAGTCACGTACATATCGACATCGTTGGTCCTTTACCTTCATCCAACGGTTTTTGCTATTTACTCACATGCATAGACCGATTCACAAGGTGGCCGGAAGCAGTACCCATTTCTAACATTACAGCTGAAACAACAGCAAAAGCATTCACTGAAAAATGGATAGCCACGTTTGGTGTACCCGCAATAATTACCACAGATAGAGGTAGACAGTTCGAATCAAACCTGTTCCAACAACTATCACAATTAATAGGCAGCAAACACATTTGTACTACTGCATACCATCCATCAGCAAATGGATTGGTAGAACGTTTCCACCGACTTAAAGCAGCTTTCAAAACACAAAGTGAACCCAACCGATGGACCGAATCACTACCACTTATTTTACTAAGTATCCGTTCATCACTTAAAGTTGATCTTGGTTGTAGCGTTGCTGAGTTAGTTTTTGGATCCACTCTTCGATTACCTGGTGAACTTTTAGTTCCTGTCAAAAATATCGATAGCCTAGATCCAACCAAGTATGTCGATCGTTTGCGTCGACAAATGTCAGAACTGAAACCAACTTCTACAAGACTTAACCAACGCAAAAGTCATATTCATTCTGATTTACTAACATGTACCCATGTGTTTGTACGCGTAGATTTGGTAAAGAAACCATTGCAACCACCTTATTCTGGCCCGTACCGTGTCATTGACAGAAAGAGTAAATTCTTCATAATCGAAAAGAAGGGCAAGCGAGATTCAGTTAGCATCGATAGGTTAAAGGTTGCTCATATTGACTCAGAGTCAATACCTACAACACCTAAAGCGAAACAAGAAACTAGTCCAGCAGCCAGCGCACATGAAGAAAAACCAGAAAGAATTACTCGTTCTGGACGTCAGGTACGGTGGCCAAGTAGATATGTACATACAGTAGTAATAGGTAGATGAAATTTTGTAAATAAATTTAGTGTACTATTATCGATCACTTTTCTTTGTGAAGTTGTGATCTTGGAGGGGGCTAGATGTAGTGAAATTCCATTAACAGCTGAGGAACACATGTGTTTTACTATTAGTGCTTGCATCAAGAGTCCGGTGTCTTTCCCCTTTGAGTTAATTGTTGTTGGAAAGTCAACTGTGAGTAGTCACAAAAGACTTGGCGCCTTAGCCAAGGAAAGCCCAAAACCCCAAGTGTTATATAAGTAATTGTAAAGGAATTTAGTTAACTACTTTTGTATATGCACAGAGCACAGTAATCCCTTATTGTTGTACATAGGTCATATAAAATACATGGAGACACAAGGAGATACTCTCACTCTCCTCCAGCCTCCGACAGAGACACATAGGAACCTTCCTATTAGCTATTATTACTACTCTTTTAGGTTTATTTAGTATTTGATACGTAGTCGTCCAAAGGCTGGATTGGGAACTGAATTGGCAGTATACCACTCCTACACAGCAACCATCCGGCTAGAGGACGACATAATAGTTTAGATAGCTGTAAACTTAGTAGTTAGTGTAAATATAATTAAGTTCACAAAAATTGATTATGGTGGAGCAGACCAGCGAGTCAACGGAATGAGGCCATCAATGACTGACAACTAAGAAGTACATGTAGGGTAAGAATAATTTGCATTAACCATTATCCCTTTAGGCTATTCAAGCATCGACAACTTTTGCCTCAATCGTGCGTCATCGATCGATCGTTAACACGAAGATTTCATTGCAAAAGAAGTTCTATAAAACCGATTCTCAAATCACAAATCCATGAAAATGTTTGTTGATTAAAAAAGGATTATTGAGGGCAGAAATTAGGGGATAAGATTGCAAATTTCCGTGTGTGTGTCCGTTTGACAACAATTTTTCTTAGGCCTTGAAAAGAATCACGGTCGTACTTTATCACCAAATGCATGGTATGGAGAGAGATTCAATTTTTCAATGTAGTTGGAGCATCACTGGTCACCCTAAGCATGCTGGCAGGAAAACAGCTGCTTTCTGCAAGGTACATGTACCAGTCATCCATGAGGCCCCGGTAGCGTAGCTAAATGCAGGAGCAGTCATGGCCGCGCAGCGCAGGGATTTGTTTACATGGTTTTTTTCATTCGATGTTTGAGGTTTTGAGAGTTCAGCTTAAAGTTGAATAAAGCACGGAGAAATTTACTCCTCCGTGGGTGAAGCATGGAGGGGTGAAGTACAACATGTATAATACATGTAAGTTTATTAGAATGATAATACATGCGTGAAATTGTTCTACATTTACATGTGTGTGTACGAGTTCGTTGCAGGACCTTTACAGGTCCCCGCAAAGCAGGTCCACGACACGTTTCCCGGCTTGCGAGGCCCCCGTTCCGTCCCCGCACAATCCCCGCGGGGCTTCGGGGAGCCCCGTACCCGCCACGCAGTTCACCCGCGGGTTCTCGCCTGCAACTCGCAGGGTTTTGGAATTACCTGAGCCGGTATTGTAGACGTTAACTGTCAGGTTCTTACATAATATTTACCATGTAGGTACATAATAATTATCATGCATCTGTATGTACACAATAATTATCCTGTATGTGTACGTACACGATAATTATGATGTACGTACACGATCCTCTTCAGACTTGTCATGTCTTACACAACATTGTGCAGTATCTCAATGTGAAAAAATACTCCCAAACAACCCCCAGATATATGCTTATACATGTATAATTATACAGAGATGATATATTAATAATTTACAATGGCAACGGAAACACAGCTTTGTTTGGATTTTATTAGGATGCTAAATAGTTCACACCATACATGTTTTGGATTAATCTTTCGCATGGAGATGCTGCACAATATTGTGTCAAACATGGTAACTCTGAAAGAGATCAAGTACGTTCATGATAATTATCGCTGACATACACTTACATGGTAATTATCGTGTACATGTACGTACAAGATAATTATCGTGTATGTACATATGATCATTATTGTGTACCTACTATATGGTACAAGTACGAACCCGATAGTTATTGTCTACGTTCACGTTCAGTCCGGATTTAATGTGTACATGATAGATACAGTATAATGTATGAAAAAAATGTACACAATGTATATTTGGTATCATGTACGTACATGATAGTTATTGTGTACGTACATGATAAGAGCGCGATTTTTTTTATTCATGTGGCGGCAATACGCTTTTGTAGTGTACAAACCATGCCTGCAGAGTCCAGGCTCTGTGGCTCTTTTGTAAACAAGTGCTATCACTAAATAGCATAACATACATGTACATGTAGCAAATACCTTAATCTAGGCATATTCACTATTTTTTTTTTACGTGAAGGAGTTAAAAAAACCTTTTTTTTTCTCACACAAGTAGACTGGATACAAAGAGTTATTAATATGTCAGTAATGTAAATATGTCAGTAATGTCCCACGTTGTCAAATAACCACTTGAAAAAGGCATTTTTTGGCATTTTTACAGGTGAACCCATATTCAGACCCCTGCCAAGTACCCATCAAAAGCGTGATTGGTCCAGGTCACACCTATGCACCTAGTTTATAACCGATAACCAAATGTAATATAAAAGCAATCGGACATTTCACTTGGGCTCTAGGGGGTTTAAAAAATGACGAAAAGTCATCACGCAGGCTAAAATGTCCGTTTTTAAAGACCTACACCGTGATACAAATGACCTGTGCTACTTTTGACAGTATAATTTAGTTGATGGGATACCAGATACCCTTCAAATTAACTTGTAGACATCCATCTTATCTCCATTTGTAGATACAGACCTCTAAAAATGCCGAAAACACAAAAGTCAATTTGAAGGGGCGGGGCTTAATTTTTTAGGGGGTCATATCTAAAAAATTATGAGGAGTAGGATTCTAAAATTTTGCGTGTGTTCATGGCACCCATAGGGGATCGTTTTAAAAAAAATACTAGCAAAATCTGAGACGGAGCCTGCCAAACTTTTCAGGATTTTAGGTGAGTTGGCACGGAATGACCCACATACATGTACATTGTATATTACGTGTAAACAATACATGTTGCGCATAATGCAGGAGCCTCTAGCAAAACATGAAACAATGAAATGAAAAATATAAAGCAAATTTTCTCAAAAACGTAGATTCAAACAAATGAGTCTTTAAGAGTCCCTTGAAAATCAGAAGAGAGTCAGCTTGGCAAATACAGGGTATGAACAGGTACATGTATATGTACATGTACATGGACAGTACATGTAAGTCAGTCCATAATGTAGGCTCTTTGATCATAGAATTTTGTGGAAAAAGTAGTTCGCGTGTGTAAGGATTTGCCAGCTGAACGAAGAGGAGGAACAGGATATTTATGCAGAAGATCAGATATATAGTCTGGTGAAAGGCCATGAAGAGCTTTGAAAGTGAGGAGATTTAAATTATACACGATACGCATTTTGATTGGGAGCCTGTGGAGTTCTTGTAAGATTGGTGTTACAAAATTCTGTATTTGGTAACGAGGTGTGCGTGAGACGAGTTGATCAGCGGTGTTTTGAACTCTTTGAATCCTGGAAGGTTCTCTATCTAAAAGCCAAGTGAAAAGAGAAGTGCTTGAGTCAAGTCTATAAGTGACAATGGCACATGAACAAGTAGAAGAGTGGAATCATCAATTCATCATCAAGATAGCATTAGATTCGACCTGTTTTTCTGATTTGCAGAAGAGCTGCTCTGCAGACAAATCCATGAGAACATCAAGGTTTCTGACAACACGAGATGGCTGAATAATGGACTGCCATGTACAACAATGCAAAGAAGGACTAGGATCACTTTCATGGAGCTGCATTGTTATTGATGGAGGTCAAATCTTTAAAAACAGGAAGAGGCGTGTCGTGGCCGAGGGGTTTAGAGCGCCGAACTCAAGTTCTGATGGCTGAGTCATCAGAGGGAATCAGAGTGGTGGTTCATTTTCCAGACATGACACTATGTCTTTGTCTTTGAGCAAGACACTTATAAATCTGTAATTGCTTCTCTTCACCCATGGGTAAATGGGTACCTGTGAGGACAGATTGGTTCTTGTGATTGATTTAACTTGGTGTGTTATGTACATATTTGGCAGGACAGTCTGTACATGTACTCTCTAGGGAGCTGAGATGATTTGAGGAATAAAACAAATGGCCTAGAGACCAGGTACTTAGTAACGGATTTGAGTGCTATTTATTTCATCTTATCACAGTATGCAAAAAAAAGTTCACATTTTCCTTTGTGCCGGTAACTCCTCGAGCATGTTGTCGAGTCGGGCTACATCCCATAGCCTTAGATCTCAAGGGTCTTTCTCAGGATCCACGCTGTTCCCATAGCCATCTGTAACAGATCTACCCTCAACACTTGTCCTTACATGTACATGTATGTCATATTGATGTTTCCCACGTGCTTTTGGAATGGTGCCAAATGCTTTGACCACCACAGGGTCTACTTTCACTTTCACCTGCCAAATCTTATGAAATTCCCTGGCCAGGACAGATCTTGGTACTTTTGGATCTTTCCTACATGTACATGTACCTCCTTCGAAGCTACCCTTACAGTGTATAATGAGATGAAACATCTTCTTTGTCTTAAAGACTAGAACATCTGGACACCATAGATGTTCTATAACAGGATCAGCAGACCAGAGGATCTTGACCTGGTCGGTCTCTACAACTTTCTCTGGAACATGGTCTTACCGTTTCGCAGACACTTGGACACCATACTTCTTACACAGATCCCAGTGAATCACCTCAACCAACTTGATAAATTTATGTATGTAAGTAGGCTTCGAGCTCGCAAGTTTTCGCCCTCGCAAGCTTTCACGCTTTGTGCTCACAGTTCAGGGTTTTTTTTTCAACAGCCTATCACATCCCTGTACGTGTATGTATGAAAGAGCATTGAACGTTAACAAAACACAATAAGGTGCTTATGATGACATTTTAACAATGTGATTCTTTTTAGTATTCAACACGATTTATAAGTTGGATTTTCATTAAAAACATTGATCAGTATTGACCGCATTTGTTGATTTAAAAATATCGGAAAAAGATCAAGAATTACAAATTAGATGTTTTTCCAATTGTACAATGTACATGTATTTAAGATGTATTGCCTTTTTATTTAATTTTCTGGTTGTGGATGTTAATTGTATTAGTGTGTGTACCAGGTCTCCATACATGCCATAAAAGTATCACCACGCACTTTTGTCCTAAACCTCAGTTGAGTAGTTCACAGTCGCTCATCTGCACGAGCGGTGTGTTATTACACTGAGCCATAACTTATGTTATGGGGACGTCACACATTGTTTTAGCCCAACAAACTAATAAAGCATCAATAGGCCTTTCCATTGTTAGACTTGGTTCCAAGTCTGCGATCATGGCTTTTAGTCTACCCGATAGCCAATACATTATTGCCTGAAATAGCGCCCTCTTGTAGATAAATCTCCATCATTAGCCTACGATCACAGACTTGGGACCATTGTTCAAGGGTTTGTACACACCCTAAAAGTGGACGGAACAATCTGATTGGTCGGAATCGCAAAAACCTTTGATAACATGAATATTCAAACAAAACCATCTACGGGATAGGTTGTGAGCTCTATTCCATTTAAACTGTAGGGTGCAACTGTTATCGTGGAGTAGGAATCATGTATTTTGTTATGTGTTTTTTACTACATTAAGATCTCATTAAACTTATGTATTTTAAAAACTGTCTACGTACCAAGGACTATACAAATTCAATATCAAGTGAACATAAAGCAACAATTTTAAGCGAGTTCAGCCTGTTAGTAATACATGTAGACGCTGCCAGTAAGGTTTTTGCCGTCTCCTGATTGGCCAGCTCCCTGGCGTATGCTTGATTATTTACATTTATCTTTGAATATGAATATACATAAACGCAAGGGGTCAAGTCTGAGATTGCGAGTTGGGGCGCGTGATAGCTAATCTGTTGGGGCGTTTTTCGTGGCTGATGCAGAGGAATAACCGCAATCTCAGACTTGAAATCAAGTCTATTCCATTGTTGATGAGCAAACTGTTGGTAAGCAAACTGCGCTCAACAGATAATAAACAAGCCTGGGGCCGATTTCACAAAGAGCTAAGATTGATCGTAACTGCAAATCAATCGTAGTTGCTTAGTAAAGTGTGATGTAACAATGTAAATCACTATGGTAATACTGACAATTTGTCTTACGATGGATTTTATTGCTTTGTGAAATCGACCCCTGGACTCAACAGAAGTCACGAGCGGACAATTTTAGCCAAAAATGTATCTTTCTTAGAAATAAATCTGACACAATTGCACGTCCATATTAACCAGCAACATCTCCTGCGTACCTCATGTGAGTTTAAAGTCTGCTGAAGAGGTCCTTGATAGATTTTGGAGCAGTTTTTTTGTCACTCGCTGGTTTTTTGTTGAAGTAAATTGGGCAAGTAGGGCATTTCTACCAAAAAAATCAGAAAATCCCAAAAAATGTTTTACAAAATCTTTCTGACCTACTGATCCTATTTTAAAATGGCATGTAACAGGAGATTGACGTTTTTTTATTTATTTTTTTCCCCTCATTAAACCCTGCTAGATGATTATAACCACTCGAACAGCTTGCGGATTGATTATTCCTAACACTGTTCCTTTACAGGAAACCCTGAGGCTCGTTTAAAGACATCAAGACTGAATAAGATAGATACCTTTGTATCAATTATTTTAGTTGTTTAGTTGGTTTATTTCCCATACATCAATCAAAATACAATGTTTACATAGGGTATAGAGTTTTAAAGAAGTAGAAGTATGGAGGTGTCTGATAGAAAGCCGAGGCTTATACGAGACCAGGCACCTGGGTAATGCAATGCAATAATTGGTACAATTAAACAATAATCGATACACTTAAACAATAATTATAACAGAAACATGTACACTGTACCTAGCTTCTTGTTGGATTACTGAAGGGAATCGTACAATGTGACATGATGAGTGTGATAAATTTAATTAATGTGGGGTTTTACTGAACATAAATAATTTATAATATGCTTAATACAATAAACAATAAAGTAGTACATAATCATTATGTGTCTTAAATTGTTACCAATATTAATTGGATTCAACTGTTGAATACTGACACCTTAACTGTTCAATATGTTGAAAGTGTCACAGATTCTCTTAATACCAATGCACCTACCTCTCAAAAAGTGCGAGATCAGCCTGACAGGAACTGCACTTCAGTGGTATGAGTCTTACTTTACCGGCAGAACCACTAAAGTGTGCATTGACGGCATTGTGTCTGAGCCTCAAAGGATGGGCTACGGACTTCCACAAAGCTCCATTGTTGGTCCTGGGGTCGATTTCACAAAACCCTTCCTAACTTAGGACTAGTCCTAGGCAATGCTAGGAGATAGGACTAGTCCTAAGTTAAGACCAGTTACTGGTCCTAACTTCAGATAAGACTAGTCTTATCTCTTTGTGAAATCGACCCCAGGTTCCTTTAAGATCTACAAATGTACGTGTACATTATCCTTGGTCGCATCATCCGAAAACTTCAAATTTGCTACCACATGTACGCAGACGACATCCAACTCTATCTCTGTTTTGACCCTTCTGATCATGTTTTCTATCCAATCTGCATTATCAAGACTTGGAACATGCATCACTGAAATTAAACAGTGGATGACAAACAACATGCTCAAATTAAACGACAGTAAGACTGAATTTTTATAGCCATCTCTTCTCACAACAAACAATGACAAACGCAGCATGCCCCCTGTCCACCTGCAGAATTGTTAGTACTGAAATCACCATCCTTTTGAAACTGTGCGCAATCTAATGTAGGTTTTCTTTGACTGCCAAAGGTTTATGTCCCAACACATAGCACGCATGTGCAGTAGTGTAACCTTCCATCGTCGTTTTCTTGACAAAGACTCATGCCACTACATTGTAAGATCTCTGGTATTATCAGGACTAGACTACGGGAACGCACTGCTTCTGGGATCAAATGCATCTGATATACAAAAACTCCAACATCTTCAAAACTAGGCATCCAAACTCATTCACTGCACCAACAAATATGATCGTGTAACACCAGGTTCCTAAAGCAACTCCACTGGCTGCCAGTCAGTGTCAAGGAACAAATGCAATATACAATTTTGTGTTTCACGGACAAATGCCTAAATGATCTGGGCCCAGCATACATGTACTTAAAACCCTGCTTGGTTTTGTATACCCCAGGAAGAGCTGGCTTGCGGTCATCAAAAGACACTACCCGGCTCATTGAACACAAAATTCATCACAGATCTATTGCATCAGCTGCTGAAAAGACATTCTCTTTTGTCGCCCCTAAACTTTGGAATAGTCTCCTTCAATCCTATTCACTTCACATGTTCAAGAAGCATCTGAAGTCACACCTACATTCCCACAACACAATGTAATTGCTGTTTTGGGCATTTACACGGGAAAGGTTGCAAAAAAGTCTCACGGAGGGTCAAAAATGAAACTTGTAGTATCGATAAAACATCTTTATTTTTTGAAATGTACATTATAAAGGTACTAGAAAATGTGAATTTCAGAGCTTAAACATTTTTTCTTTTTGTTTTTTTAGACACTTTACACTTTGCAGACCACAATATTGGTCAAAGAAGGTGAATGTCATAAACTGCCAATTCCACATCTCAAACATGCTTGGTGTTGCTTTAAAATGATTGACAATCATTACAGTAGTCATGTCTTGAATAATAATGCACTGTAGGCTACCAAAAAAACCATGTAAATTCATATTTTGACTGAAAATTCAGTTTTTTAACTCTTTTTTCCTTGAACCACAAACTTTCATTTCTGTTTTACAGAAAACCATTGAGGCTCCTGATTATCTTCACTGTTGTTCATGGGTTGTATACATGGTAGAACAATTGGCAAAGAAATTGTGTTTAAAGTGTGCTGCGTTATCAAATTACCATGGTCTTTATCATTGCTATAAAAAGGTTCCGTTTTGTTCAGGAAAGGACAACAGTTTTAACAAATACTACATTTGGTCAAGTTAGATGCTATGAAGCAACATGACAAGGAATATAACAATAAAACTAATTAAGAGGGGCAGTAGAGTAGCATAAAATGTTACTAGAACATAGTTGAAAAGAGAATGCAATAAAGCTGATAAAATGTGTGTGATAGCCTGCATGATGCATTATGTAGGTAAATATCCAAGGCACTTTAAAGTAAATTATTTGTTAGAAGAAACAAAAAGGTTTTTAGAGTTGAGAGGTAATACTGTACATTTGTAAAGCAGGTCAGTTTGTACTTTGTTTATGCTGCAACTAACTTTTGTGTTTTTTGTTCAGGAAAGGACACAATTTTAACAAGGGTTAGCATAGAACCTTGCATTGTACATGACAGTAAACTGAAGTTGTCTAATTGCTTCAAATGTAATAAATCACTGCTGGTGAAAACATTAAATTGAGACATTGATACATGTATGCTCCACAAAGAAATGCCCAGATAATTCAACATACCCAGTGAACACTGTTCAGTCAGCAAGGTTTTGTTACGTTAAAAAAATGGGATCTAAGGAATAGGCACATCAATAGCCACAAAGCTCTGGTAAATTTAAATCTAACAAATATTCAATCAGTATGACTTTGAAGTAATGTAACTTTAAATTCAAATATTCTGAAACACCACATCAAAACCAACTGAATTTATAGCTCTTAACTCTGAAAACTCTCATCTAAAAAAAAAATCTTTTAAGTAAATTCTAACATCTCTTTCCCCATCCCACCCCCCCCCCTTCCCCATCCCACCCCCCTTCCCCTACAAAAACACCCTTTTCTTCTGTGTGGGCGCATGCATATGTGCATCAAAGAAAAGTTTTCTGAACATTTTGAGTGCGTTTCGGTCCTACAATTTCTTTGCATATAAAAAAACCCTGTCTATATGGGAATGCATATCGAATACAATCAAAATGTTTGGGTTTTTTCGTCACACTTAGCTACATCTCATGTTTTGCTTCCACATGGATACAATGTAGTATGATTTCACTCTTCCCTAGCTACAAACAAAATGCTTTTCTTTTCAAAAATTTTGGCAAAACTAACTAATTCTCTGCACACACAGAAAGATCTGTTAAAACAGTGTATATCAGGTTGTTGTTAAACTTGTTAAAAAAATGTGTCCTTTCCTGAACACTTTAATACACAAAAACTAGACTAAAACAGTAAATTTTAATTAAATTGACTCAAACTAATGCATGAATTTTGAGGAAGGGATGATAAGAAACTATAAATTGTCTAATTCCTGACAAATATTGGATTTAAGTGTGACTTATACAGATAAATGTATATGCACATGTGTACTCCTTTTGTGTGTAAACACGAGTCAGTAAATGACCTGTGAGGACAAAACACTAACACTTTCTTGCCATTTTATTGGTTTTAATTCTAAAATATATATAGTACATACAATATAAATATATACTACATCCAATTTCAGCAACAATGGTTTTGCCAAGTACTCTGTTAAACTATGTGTTCAGGAAAGGACAACACCGTTTAACGACAATGTCATGACAGCAAGCAAGGTTCGAATCTGAATCTTTTTATATTGTGTTAAATCTAGTAAGTCTAACCCCAGGTACATGTCTATATCCAAAAAGTGTCATCTCTGACTTCCTGTAAAAAAAGGGGAGCCATGTTCAGGAAAGGACATTTTTAACCTACTTTTGAGTTGCATATGGGAAAGCTGCTTTATCAAATTTACGTGAGATTTCCCAATTCTAATCTTTTTACACTTGATTACTGGAGTGTGTAGCGTCATTTTGACAGGCATTAAGTTGTGTTTCCTTTCTTTTAATTCTGGAATAAAATACCATGTTCAGGAAAGGACATTTTGCAAAAACATTTAACGGCTACATCAACATCTCATTCAAAACAGCATAACAAAAAAACAAATTGGCAAATCCTAATAAAATTTGGTGTACAGATTTTTGGGACATACTTTAATGTCCCTGCAAGTTTTGGTGGTTGCACTGGCATTTATTTTTATTTCTCACTAATTGCAGTTTCCAGAAAATGTGAATGAGACTCCAAATCTTGAGGTTTGGCACCCATGTGAGCTTATAATTTGAGAACCGTTATGTGTAGAACTGTGAATTTTTTTCTGGAGATTGCTACAACATACAGGTCCTTGTGAGACAAAAACCAGCAAATTCCACCAAAGTCTTCCTATCAAATAAAGCATTGATTTCCCATTTTTCATTTTGCAACCTTTCCCGTGAAACTGCCCTTTTGTTCTCATACTTTGCGATCTCGTATCATCGTTATACCATGTATTTTGCTGTACGTTTCATTGCTGTGTATCATCACAAACCGCTGTGATCTTGATGAAATGGCAGTATATAAAACATTTTTGTATACTTTTATGTAATGTGTATTAATTTGTTTTTCTTCTCAACAAAGCTATTTTCTCGACGGGACAAGTTCTTGCTGAACCTGTCTGTCAGAAGTGCTATTTTATCATTAAACAGCTTTACCTTAAACGTTGTTCTGTATGATTGATTTATTAAAAGCATCACACATACTGTATGTAAGTACCTTTCATGAAGTTCCAGAAATTTGCAACCTGAAACATTTAATACAAGATACTCATTGTTGTAAAGTGGGTCAGGTAAAAGCCTTAAATCATCAGTCTTATGGTCTTTTAGACCAAATTGTTAAAATGTGAACTTTCAGCTGGATTTCACTTACACCCGGTTCAGACAGGGGCTTCAGAGTCACGCCGAACCAAATAAGGAGCAACTCTAGGTCAACCCAAATAAATTTTGATTCCAGAAAGGCAAACTTAACATAAAATTGACATTCGGTTTGGCCCATGACAAGAATGACGTCTGAAATCAAGACACTCCAGAGTCGTTCTGAACAACTGCAACAGCCGATCTTTCAACTTCCAGCGCGTCCAGTCGCTCCTAACTGTTTCAGACGTCAAACTTTTCATGTACATTGTACTTCTAAGAATTCAGTAATTTGGTTCAGCGCGACTCTAGGCTGAACTTTTACTATATGAATTTGCTATTGTTATTAAAGTTAACTGAATGAATTTGTTTTCCAGATACAAACTGCTGCACTCGCAATTGCTGTGGAAATATCAGATGTTTTGATATGAAGATCTTGGATAATGCTACGCGTGAAGTGGTGCATTTAAATCGAGGCTTAAGATGTACAAGCTGCTGGTGTCCATGGTAAACAAACAAAGAAACATTTATTTATTCCAAGAAGAATAGCATGTATTTTGTGTGTGTAAATTCAGGCTGTAAAAATGCACATGTCATTAGTAAACAAGATTCTGAAAAAGAGTTCTCTTCCAATAGCCGCGGTTGGTTATTCAAGTAAAGTACAATACATGCCGTATGGACTGGGCCATAATAAACTAAAAATGCAGTCTTGTAAAAAAAAAGCTGTCATAGATCACAAAACACTTAATGATACGCAGTCAAATCAGTATACATATGTACATAACAAGTCAAATCAGTCTCTGTGCAGTACTAATACTTTATACAGAGTTCGAGACAGGAAGCAAACAACTATCTTCAGATCTTAGCTCTGTCACAGAAATCTTGTGTGGAACATGCTACTTTTGTAATTTTGGGAATAGTAGCTAACATTGCTGAGGCAAACATTGTAATTGATGTTTAAGTGCTCTGCAGTATGCTTTGGCGGTTCTTTAAAAATTGAAAGTGGTACAACACTTCCACTTCTTTGTACATTTACATGTACATGTAGCTCTGATTAGCAATGGTTGTCAGTTCTTATTTTTCTGATACTGGTTCAAATAAGTATCTAATATGTTTCAGCTCTGACAACAAGCAAAGCTAAAGCAGGCTAGTTAATCAAAGTTAATGCTTGATTTACATGTACATGTACTAGGGAAGGTTGGTGAACATGTTTGCTAAAAAAAATCAACCTTTATAATGATCAAAATCTGGTCACAACACAAAATGATCTCCGGAACCGAAGAGTCCAAACTCCAAACTGCCTTGATTGTGCTCTGTGGCCATCAAAATAAGGCATGGTAACTTGAATTCATTTCCCTGCTGACACCCTGATAGGCAATTCCACACTAATGGGCCAAAAGAGAACTTTATTTTGTTGCAGTCTTTCCTATACACTGTACATTACAAAGCTGGTCGTCATTGTTCGTAGCAAAAAATAATAAATTAATCTGTGATCTTGAGAAATTTCAAGGTCATTTGAAAAAGTGTTCTGTTTGTAATAAAGACATGCATATGGCCTGAAAAGAGAGAAAAAAAAACATCAACAAGATTACAAAATATTGTGCCAGTAACATTCTTAACCCTTCAAGATCATTAGCAGTAAAACTGAGATATTGGCGTGGATACTAAGAAAATAACAACGGGAAATAAGTCACGTATGAACATTGGACAGATGCTTTTGTTGCAAAATTCTGTCCCCGATTGTATATCAATTTGTTTTTTTAACTTATAATTTGTTAAGTATCCAGGGTAACTATCCCAAAGGTATGTAGAATTGGTATCTGGACAACATTGGGCCAATCAATTTATTTTAGTATAACTTCTACCAAATGATAACAAAAATAATCTTGAAGATTTATCTCCCCAGTTTCTTAAATACTTTTCCAGCCACAATCCTTGTGATACCTTTGAATACATGGCAATTTCCTTTTGCTCTGATACATGTGTTGTTGGAGGCTTCATCTACATGTATGTCGTTCAAATAGACAGATGTTTGTGTGCTTTTGTGTTGAATTTTACTGGTGTCTGTTTTGACTCGGAGTCGGTTATTTTTATGGAAATGGAACCTCATCCCCAGCACCTTGCGCAGCTTATATTCTGGTTATCCTTAATAAGCTTTCAGTAAATTAAGCTCTTAGCTTAACAAATTTGTTCAACTCTGACCATACACCAAGTTTCAACTCAGTCGGATGTTTGGTTTGCCAGATACATGGCTTTAAAATGTGCCCCTTTAACATGCAACACCACGTTATGACGTCATCAATCTACGTCTCAACACATACAGTACCGGCCACAAGTAATTCCAAAGCCCCACGGGTAACTCGCAGGGCTTAACTAGTGCGTGCCGGGAATCCCTGCAAAATACCTGCGAGTGTGCGGGGATCCCCGCAAAAATCACCGTGGGCCACGCAAAATACTTGCGAGGCCCCGCAGACATGCCCCGCAAGACTGCAAATGCTTCGGGGTCTCGAAATTAACGGTCGCCCGGTCGCCAAATACGAGTGAAAACAGTGGCGGGCGAGTCAAAACCCTTCCTTTACTAGCCCGCCAGGCGAGTCAAATAATTGTTCCTTTTCATAATAAATGAGGGGTACAGTGGTAAAATCCCAAAGAGAGATTATTTATAAGTTCGTAAAATGGTTTGGCAAGTCTTGACATTGCTAGAGCGTTCATAAGTACACATGTATCACACGCACGCACGCACGCACACATAACCACATGGTAGTGAGCATCCACAGGCCCCACAACGTTTGCTCGCCCGCCGGTAGTCCACACACGCACACAGCACATGGTGTATTGTACAGTACAATAGCAGGTCCAAAGTCCATCCTAACCAACATTTCGCACGCTGTGATTGGCCCGTTTAAAAATATAATATTCATAAGAAAGCTTTGCTAGCCTCCAACTCTGTACACGTTCACGAGTCGAGTAAACAAATGCTGCACAATGTGGCGCACGCCCGCGGATTCTGTACTATACACAGCGTTGGGTTAAGGCTATTCAAGCATCGACAACTTTTGCCTCAATCGTGCGTCGTTGATCGATCGTTAACACGAAGATTTCATTGCAAAAGAAGTTCTATAAAACTGATTCTCAAATCACAAATCCATGAAAATGTTTGTTGATTAAAAAAGGATTATTGAGGGCAGAAATTAGGGGATAAGATTGCAAATTTCCGTGTGTGTGTCCGTTTGACAACAATTTTTCTTAGGCCTTGAAAAGAATCACGGTCGTACTTTATCACCAAATGCATGGTATGGAGAGAGATTCAATTTTTCAATGTAGTTGGAGCATCACTGGTCACCCTAAGCATGCTGGCAGGAAAACAGCTGCTTTCTGCAAGGTACCAGTCATCCATGAGGCCCCGGTAGCGCAGCTAAATGGATCGAGCAGTCATTCGATGTTTGAGGTTTTGAGAATTCGGCTTAAAGCACGGAGGAATTTATTCCTCCATGGGTGAAGCATGGAGGGGTGAAGTACATGTAAGTTGATAAGTAGAATGATATTACATGCGTGAAATTGTTCTACATTTACATGTGTGTGTACAAGTTCGTTGCAGGACCTTCACACTTTACAGGTCCCCGCAACACAGGTCCACGACACATTCCCCGGCTTGCGGGGCCCCCGTTCCGTCCCCGCACAATCCCCGCGGGGCTTCGGGGAGCCCCGTACCCGCCATGCAGTTTACCCGCGGGTACTCGCCTGCAACTCGCAGGGTTTTGGAATTACTTGTGGCCGGTACTGTATGTTGTTTACAATATGAAGGCCATTATACATGTACCAATTTGGAAATAATTATTTAAAAACTCCCAAAGACTTATAGTAAAAGTGTATTTTGAACTTTTTTTAACATGTTGCTAGAGGGTGCTCTTGATTTTTAACTGTAAAAAAATTTCAAAGTAATTTTTTGTTAAATTGCCCCTTAAGTTTTGAATTATTGCCAGAGCCCTCTGTTGGTCACTTTTACTTACATTAAAGGTTGAGTTGACACTGTTAGTGTTAGTATTATGCAAGACCACAGCATTCCAGTTTCATTGTTGTTGATGTAGTTGGCCATGTTACATTGAGCCTTTGTGATTAACCCAGTTGGCCCAGCTGGCCAACGTAACCACTGAAAAGTATTATGTAAGTCCTTAAATTCTAAGTTAGCATGTGATCCAGTGGAAATTTCTGTTCAGATTTTTGGCACTGTTATAAAAACTACAGGCAGCATGGTCTGGTGTGGATTCTCTGATTGGGAGAGGTGGTGGATGGACCATTTTGATAGTAAAATGGCTGAAGTTAGCCAAAGGCCAGGTGGCCCGTTTTCAGAGTCAATATTATTTCGTTAGACAATGTTATTTCCAATTACACCATCCACCTTATCTGTACTGTGCTGTGTAAGTACTGTTTTTTTTTTTTTTTTTTACTTACCTTGTGCCGATATTTCACCATGCTTATCCACCATCCCCTATATGTTTCTAACAATTGTCTAAAGTGCATGCAGTACATGTACCCACAGCTAAGGCTTCGGTCGTAGCTGCCAGGGTACTACAGTATAACTTTACAAAAATACCTGCCTGCTTTCAGTTTTTGCTGGCTAGCTCTGCTATATGCTCGGAACACCTCTTGTTTTTGTTCTTTTTTAGGTGTTCGGGCAACAGCCAGAACAACTATTGTTATTGTTCAGTTTTTTGTTACTTTTACTTGTTCTTGTCATTGAGCTTGGTCCGAAAGCAAATACATAGTTGTTAAACTTGCATACAAATCATGTGACAATGCCTTAAAGGTGCAGTTCTACAACATCTACATTGACAGGAAAAAATGCGTGCTCAAGCTGAAACTTTGCCTGTTTTTCAAGCCGGGATATGTTACATCAACAATTTCAGATACTGTTCTAATGACGTCATCAAATGTCACGTGACGTCACTTTAAAGGTGTAGTTGTAAAGAGAACATGCACATTTTCTTGTAAAATGCTATGCTTATGTGTTCTCGAACGCCTAGTGTTTGTCAGGTGACAAACTCTCAACCTCTAGATTTTCTTTTTTTCTTCTTAATACACTGTACTTCTTCTTCTTCTCAGGTGTTTGGGCAATACGCCCGAACAACTCTTTGTTTTTGTTTGGGTTTTTAAAAGTTTTTTTAAAATAGTTTTGCTTATCTTCTCCCTGAGCTTTGTCCACAAGCTAATGCATACTTGCGAACCTTCGATCAACTTGAAACTTCATGTGAAGAAGGTCAGTAAGTTATGACGTCATGATGACATCACCGGGTGTCAAATTACAAGCCATTTAATGTTAAAAAAGTGACTGTATGCCAATGCCTGTATGTCTCTGAATATTAAAGCTACAGTATGGTATTCATATTTAGGCATATGATAGATCAAGACAAGGGCAACATTTGAAAAGTCAACGCCAAATTTGTATGACCTTTACTTACGGTCATACCGAAAGGTCAAAGTTTGCCTTTTTGAGTCTCTTACAAAAAAACATTTCCCGGCAAAAATCTAAACTTCTGTATCAAGTTTACACCATGTTAGGACCTTGATAAAAACTCAATCAAGTAGTTGTGACATCATGATGACGTCATCAGGTGTTGAAATACATTAAATCAAAGTTTAATATTTAAAAAAATCATAACTCCAAAACTGAGCAATGGATTTGAGTCAAGTAGGCCTGTTATGACTCTAAAAACGCTACAGAAAGTGTGACCTCATTTGACCCTGATTTCCAGTTCAAACCGGAAGTTTTAAATTTCAAAAGTTAATATCTCAAGAACTACTAATTATTTTATCACAATTTTTACATCAGATTGTAGGTCTGTAATCCTGCTAAAACTTTTGCACAGAGATGATACAATATGACTTTAACTGGTCCTAAACGGGCGTTACAACCAACGTTAGTCATGTTAGTATTAATCCACATTTAATCGTGTATAGAGAAGAGCACTGTAGCTGATTGTTCCACTCCATGAATCATAAGGTTCAAAGTCCACGTAGCCTGTGTGTATAGTCCCACGTAACGGAAACGTAAGTAGTACATTCCACAAGCACAATGGCGCTATATCAAAATAATAACTGTAAGTGTAATGCTTTTATCCTGCTCTGGGATATTATTATTTGCTTGCTCTGTGACAGATGCCGCCTTGGAAATCTACATCAAATAATATTTAATTCTCTGAAAATTTGTATCAGATCAAGGATAACAGACCCTCGGTTGCTTTTTGGGGGACTATACAAAGGTAGTATACAACTGTAGGTCTTCGATTTTTACTGTATGCGTGAAATTACGTGACCTCTACTTACGGTAGAAACCAGAAGTGCATTGTAATTTAAAAGTGCCAACCTTTTTTGAGTTGTTTTTAACGATGTTGTCTGACGAGGGTCTGGTTTAAAAAATAAGATTGACGACGTCATAAAAAATAAAGAGCGCCATCTGGCGGCAGGTTGAATAAAGTTCAAAATATACTTTTACTAGATGTCTTCGGCAGAACTTGTTATATTTGTTTCAAAATTGGTTTACATAACGGCCTTCATGCCGACAACATAATGTCATGCGTGTATGTGTTGATTCGTAGATTGATGACGTCATCACGTGCTACGTGCTATCACTTTAAATGTGCATTTTTTAAAGCCATGTATCTGCCAAACCAAATGACCAACCGAGTTGAAACTTGGTGTTTTGTTAGACAGCGACACTGACTGCTGAAACATGTAGTGGCGTCATGATTACGTCATCTCAATATATATTTTTTTATTTCCACTTATTACATATCTTGATAACAAAGCAATATGCATTCAAAATCCAGAAACATTTTATGACAAAGTTCATTGTCTTTACTTAGTTAAATCATGTTTTCATTGTGACAATGGTATTTCCCAGAAGATACTTTCCAGAAATTCTGAATAATAATCTCGCTTGTGAGCACGGACAAGTTTAGGAAATTCCTGCAGTGAGTGGTTAAGTATAGTACTACATTGTAGATGGGTACGTTGTTTTGATTTGAAAAAAATGTGACTGAAATTCATATACGTTTTCATATCAGTTTAGGGGATCAGAGGAAAATATGACAACACAAAATTGTCATTGTCGCCAATGTTTAATTTGATTTTATTAACGGTTATACATTTAATGTAAACAAATTGTTTATAATGGTGAGTTGACACTACTGTCAACGTCAACAAGTCAATGGTAGCCACAATGGGGTGGTAAAATCTTCTCAAAAGGAGCAAAGAAGGGCAGGTTTGTTTTCTGTCATTTATACTAAATTTTTGTTTAAATATTTGTAAGAATTTGTCATTCATTTTTCAAGGGTCTGGTATAAAGTGCAACTCTACATTGTTTCTTGTGGTTGACATTTTAAAGGGTATAGGCTTACAAAGTTACAGTTACAGCAGGCACAATCTTGATAAGTTTGCCAAGTTGTTTACCAAAGGTGGATGAAAGCAAACATACATTGTTTGTTTTGAGAGGTTGTTTAAATTAAGTGACAACAACAACTTTGGACTCCTGAAGTTTGCTTATATTCCAAACAGTGACACAATGGACAGGAAAATGCCCATTCAGATTGTTGAGTGCAGCCAAAAAATTGAATGGAGCACAATTTGAGATATGACCATAATCTGGGTAATAAAGGGTCAGTTATTCTCTCTCTGTGCAGAGGGGGGGGGGGGCGGATACAAATCTGCATGTAGATCTGCTCATTTAAAAAGTAGTATGAGCAATGTACAGACCTACACTTGTACCTGAACTCTTTCAGTGCCCACTTTTTTTTTGCATTTTGAACCTACTTTGTAACACGCCCAGCTTTTTTAGGTTTTTCACAATCCTGTAAAAAAAATAATAAAATAAGTCTTTCTCACACACAAAATGTATCTTGCTGATTTGTGTTGCCTTGGTACATCTCGAAGTCAACAGTTCTTGAAAACATGCAGAAATAGTGTAATAGATGAGGTCCCAAGCAAATATAAATGACCCTTGAACATGAATAGAAAAATTCTTTAAAATACTTATGCAAAATAATTGACAAAGTCTGATGATTTAAAAAAATATATATCATTTTCAAAACAAAATTTTTGAAAAGTATTTATTTAAGGCAATAACAGTGACAGAACCCGGCCTTGACTGTGTGGTAAAGACATTGGTTGGTGCCTGGCCACTTTTCGGCCAAAAATTTATATAATTGAGAAAGTGATAACATACATGTTTTTCTTTTAATTTTGCAGCTGCCTGCAGAAGATGGAAGTGTCTTCTCCACCAGGCACAATTATTGGGTATGTTTGTCAGTCCTGGAGCGTCTGCTTCCCCAAATTTACCATAGAAGATGCAAGTGGAACAACTATTCTGCGTATTGAAGGACCCATGTGCACTTGGAACATGTGTGGAGATGTTGAATTTGATGTAGGTTTAACAATAGAGAATGGATTACTGAAATACATGTAGTTATAATTTGCCAGTCTTATAACAATAGAGACGAGACCAGTTGGCTATAAGTCAACCACACAAGCCCACTGCGTACATGTAGGTTGTGCAACAACCGTATTTTATACTGGTTTGTTGTGCGCCGCAGCTCATTTGCTGAACTCCTATCACTGCAATATTTTCCAAATTAGTGGAGTAAATATTGCACAACAAGTAAAACTTTTTTGTATGCACAGTCGAGCAAAGTACACACTATTAATTTGGGTTTTACCCTACTCCGATGTGTGTTAGCACTGTATACTCAGTACTTTCCCAAGTTCTGTGAAAAAAATCACAGGCATATTACTCGGCTGGGATTCGAACCCACGACCTTTGCAATTCTAGAGCAATGTCTTACCAACAAGACCACCGAGATTGCCCGGTAGCTAGAGGCAGTTCGAATCCTATATTTTAGCAGCGGGTTCCGCAACGATTTAATAGATGTTAATTTTGCATCGGGGATAAAGAATATTAATTTTTGGTTTTACCCTACACCGATGTGTGTTAGCACTGTATACTCGGTGCTATTAAATCGTTGCAGAACCCGCTGCTAAAATATAGGATTCAAACTGCCTCTAGCTACCGGGCAATCTCGGTCGTCTGGTTGGTAAGACACTGCTCTAGAATTGCAAAGGTCGTGGTTCGAATCCCTCTGAGTAATATGCCTGTGATTTTTGTTTTTCACAGAACTCGGGAAAGTACTGAGTATACAGTGCTAACACACATCGGTGTAGGGTAAAACCAAAATTAATATTCTTTATCCCCGATGCAAAATTAACTATTAAAGTACATACTACTTCATACAGACGTATTCAACCTCAAAGATTTTGTCGATGGCTTTCCATTAATGATTTGCAGATGTCTATGAGATTGTTCAAACAGCATAAAGGTTGGTTTAAAGTACATGTAGGTTTGACTCCTTTAAAACTGATTGGGTTTGACTCTGTGTGTGAGTCTGCTGTCTGATCTGCTGCACATGCACAGTAAAAAAACAACTTCCCTCAAAAGGATTTGTCGCTGTTGTTGCGCACACTGAAGCCAGATAAACATGTAGCTTGGGTCATCACTTGGATGAACATTATAGACGGCAACGTACATTTCTTAGAAAACCTGAGCTTGTTTAGTAAAAACTACGCAAAGTGTTGATTTTATTTCTTTTTCTTTAAAAAAAAAATGTTGACATGATAACATTTTTCATTACACATGTTTATTCCGGGTTTTTCCTCCAATTGAACTCTGTTAATTTTAGAACATCTACCATCCTTATTTCAGCTCCTCTACCATTAACATTTTTACCCCTTTATTCTGAATGGTCCACTCACAAGCCTAAACGCTATATTTTCAGCCGTGTCAGTTGGTTCTGCTGGCAAATCAACTTGTCAATCAATGAAGTGAGGAGAGCATTACAGTATTGAGCCGCTTATTGTCTCAGATTTTATAGGAAAGTCTTGAAAAAGGTGTCATTCTCCCGACATTCATATCCCATCACATCTTTTTGGATGGTAAATTTTTAACAATTTAAGAAAGTAGCTCTTAATGAATTTTCCTATTGGCTGACATGGCTGATGAATCTCTGTCCTACACATCAGCCAATAGGATAATTCAAAACAGGCTTCCTGTGTCTTGCACATTCACAGTAAATAAAAACATCCACAACATAATTGATACTGAAAATAAACATTGACAAATCATGGTAATGAAGACGCAGAAATGTTGTCTGAAATATTAAGAAGAATTTCATACAAAAAGGCTGTGTATGAAGATCAAGCAGGGGAAAATATGATGCATTTTGCAGTATTTGCAGTGCTGATAACTCAGGAAGAATATGAGTGGATGGGGTAAATTTAGTTAAAACTTTGTCTCCTTTATGCCAGAAACACTCGGGCAAACCCCTTATCTTAACGATAAGTGTACTGGATTCTTTTAAATGCAATACACAACACACAAGATCATCGGCTTAATGTCAACGAAGCAGTTATGTTTAAGTGTCTTGCTCAGGTAGTGAAGCATGATGACTGGGACCCGAACCCACACTCTAGACCACATGGCTAAAGGATTAAGGACTCTGTGTCTATAAGACGTCTGAGTATATAAAAGACCACTTTGTAGAGAGAAACCAAGGATTTTTTTATTAGTTATGTGTCTTCTCATGAAAAGGTGACTTTCTCCATTGTAGGCCTCAAAGAATGCGTTTTGATCTTTCAGCTCAAGTCTGGTTCCATCCCTTGTCATGTAGACATGGTTTTGGGTGCAGGATGCATATAAGAGCTTTTAAACTGCATCTTCTTCATCACTACCACCCACAAAAGGATTCAACAAGGTGGTTACCAATCACCCCTTTCATTACTCCTATCTGAACTGATGGTTATTTCCAAATAGTTACATGTACATCAAGGCACTGTTTTTCCACAACTTTCTTTCTCATCCATTAACACTGACAATACACGCCTCAAAGAAGGGTTGAGAAGCTAGTGTGGGCAATTCCCCTCTATGTCAACCGTGTAGAACCCTTGGTAGATTTGTGTTGTTATTTCTTCTTGATTTTCATCTTAAATTGTTGTTTGCCGTTACCATTTGGAGATTTGGTTTTAGTTTGGGTGAAATATATTTAGATCAGACTGTCATTCATTGACCTCATATTTGCTATTGAATCATATTTATTTAATTTTGTCGTACCCTTGAACCGATTACACACTACTGGATCCTATCTTCCAGGATAGACCAGAGACACTTGCATACATATCTTTGGCACTCACTTGTTAAACAGTATACAGCCTACATGAAAATAACCCAGCAGACCCACATAGGCATAGACGAATTTCACAAGGTAGATGCAAATGAAGTTAAACTATGATAACAAGTACGCTGTGATTACTTATACCACCATATCATTTACACAATTTGTTTTGGTTTTCAAGGTCATTGAGAAATTAAAAAGTACCCACAATTTTGCCAGCTTTACTGTGTATCAAGTATTACCCAGATGTTAACTAATTGCAAAGAAGTATATGCCTTATTTATATGTTTTATAACATGAGAGTTTTAATGAGATCATTTTAGGATTGATGAGCTTTTTGTTCAGATTGGTACCCCTAAAAAGACACAAAAGCAAACCATTCTTTGGAAATAATAAAATAAAAAAATAAAATCAAGTTTATTTTGGTCTCTTATGTACTAGTTTAAACTCTTTTGATCCACTTTTCTTTTCTTTTTTCAAAAGGTGCTTTCAGCAGATGGTAACACAAAGGTTGGAAAAATCTCAAAGCAGTGGAGTGGATTTGCAAAGGAGGCATTCACTGATGCAGACAATTTTGGCATATCTTTTCCTATGGATCTGGATGTAAAAATGAAAGCTGTAATGCTCGGAGCATGCTTTCTTATTGTGAGTATTGTTGCCTTACAACATGTATAATACTATACATTTTCTAAGATGCTCTGAAGGAGAAGGGATGTGGATACATGTAGGTCAACCGAATTAACCAAGGCAAGGTTTATCCATACACATTATGTGAGTTGCCTGGAACAAAAGAATGCTCAAAGGTCAATATGCCCCTGGTAATTACTTTTCACCCAAAAAATTTACTGAATGTTATTACCAGGTAGTGTATTTTTATATTGGGCACCAATTGTTTTTATTCTGAAAGTGTAGGAAAACCTACATGTACCAACCATTTTTTTTAAATACCAAGTCCTGGAATTGATTAAGGAGCGGAGAGCTGAAGAAGGAAACTGAGGGCTTGATTACTGCGGCACAACACCAGTCTCCATGGACAAATGTAATGAAGACAAGGATAGAGAAAGCAAACGTCTCTCCTATGTGTAGAATGTGTAGTAAGGTAGAGCAGACCGTATTTCATATTGTCAGTGAATGTAGTATGATGGCCCAGACGGAGTACAAAAGAAGACATGACAAGTTGGCCAAAGTGATTCACTGGGATCTATGTAAAAAAGAATGGTGTCCAAGTGACTGGGAAATAGTACGACCATTTTCCAGAGAAAGTTGTGGAGACCGATCAGGTCAAGATTCTCTGGGACCAGACCAATCATGTTATAGAACATATGCATCCGGATGTTGTAGTTATAGATAAAGGGAAGAAGATGCGTCATCTCATTGACATAGCTGTGCCGGGTGATATAAGGGTAGCTTCGAAAGAGGTAGAAAAAATCCAAAAGTACCAAGACCTTGCCAGGGAACTTCGTAAGATTTGGCAGGTGAAATTGAAAGTAGTCCCTGTGGTGGTTGGAGCACTTGGCAATATTCCGAAAGCATTGGGGAAACATCTAAATGAAATAGGGACAAATGTGAGGGTAGATCTGTTACAGATGGCTATGCCTTTGGGAACATCGAGGATCCTGAGAAAGACTCTTAAGATCTAAGGCTACGGGACATAGCCCGACTCAAGGATTTACCAGCACAAAGAAAAAAGTGATCTTTCTTATGCATGCTGTGATAAAATAAAATAAAAGTAGTAATAATAATAACAATAATAACAACTAGATGTAAGTGATTGTAACTTACAATCACACAGCTGTTCCGTTCTGCTGACCTAAAAAGTTCTGTTTTGTAGCCCAAGATATGAACTGATTCTGTATTTTGTGTATGGGACGTAATGTTGTTCGAAATGATCAATGCTTGTTTTGCAGAGTGATAATCACAGTGTAAACTAGTTTAATTAAGTTCGGATCTTGTTTTAGACCGTAAGTTAAGGTCAAAGTGAGGTCATCACTGTACATGAAATGTCGCAAGTGTTGTAAGCTACAATACAACACAAACGTTACGCCTTTTTGACTATTGGTTCAGGAGATATGACTTTATAAAGATTTGAGCTTCCTGTTTGGACCGCAGGTAGAGATTCAAAGTGAGGTCATCACTAAAAATAATTTTTTGCAAATGTTGTAAGCTACAATACAACACAAACATTACGACTTAATGACATATGGTTCACGAGGTATGATTTGTTAAAGTTTTGAGCTTCCTGTTTGGACCGGAAGTAAAGGTCAAAGTGAGGTCATCACTAAAAATAATTGTTTGCAATTGTTGTACGCTACAAAGCAACACAAACATTACGACTCTACGACATTTGGTTCAGGAGATATGATTTTTTAAAGGAATAAGCTTTGAATTAGCGTAATTCGACACCTGATTACGTCACAGCAAAAAAAATGTGTTTTTCGTACTAATAAATTTTATAAGGAACACGATGGTAAAAAAAAAAATTCCGGTCGATGCATTCTAAAAAAAAAACTATGATCTATGACTGAAAAGAAATTGAAAATCGGTTGTGTAGTTCTTGAGATATGGTCCTACTTCCGGTTGACCCCAAAGTAAAGGTCAACATGGGGTCACGATTACCCAAGGCTAATATCCAATGCCCAAAGAGTCTAGAACTGAAATAAGTTTGAAAATCGGTTGTGTAGTTCTTGAGATCTGGTCCCACTTCCGGTTGACCCCGACGTAAAGGTCAACATGGGGTCACGATTTCCCAAGGCAAATCTCCAATGCAAATCTCCAATGCCTATGGAGTCTATAATTGAAAAAAGTTTGAAAACCGGTTGTGTAGTTCTTTAGATATGGTCCCACTTCCGGTTGACCCCAAAGTAAAGGTCAACACGGGGTCACGATTTCCCAAGGCTAATATCCAATGCCCAAAGAGTCTAGAACTGAAAAAAGTTTGAAAATCGGTTGTGTAGTTCTTGAGATATGGTCCCACTTCTGGTTGACCCCGAAGTAAAGGTCAAAATGGGGTCACGATTTCCCAAGGCAAATCTCCAATGCCCAGGGAGTCTATAATTGAAAAATGTTTGCAAATCGGTTGTGTAGTTCTTGAGATATGGTCCCACTTCCGGTTGACCCTGAAGTTAAGGTCAACACGGGGTCACGTTTTCCCAAGGCTAATCTCCAATGCCCATGGAGTCTATAACTGAAAACAGTTTGAAAATCGGTTGTGTAGTTCTTGAGATATGGTCCCACTTCCGGTTGACCCCGACGTAAAGGTCAACATGGGGTCACGATTTCCCAAGGCAAATCTCCAATGCCTATGGAGTCTATAATTGAAAAAAGTTTGAAAACCCGTTGTGTAGTTCTTTAGATATGGTCCCACTTCCGGTTGACCCCAAAGTAAAGGTCAACACGGGGTCACGGTTACTCGAGGCTAATCTCCAATGCCCAAGGAGTCTATAACTGAAAAAAGTTTGAAAATCGGCAGTGTACTTCTTGAGATATGGTGCTGCAAAGATTAACTAGTTAAATATTCAAATGAGTCAATTAAGAATTTTTATAAACATTTACATTAAATTAGAGTTAAGCTTATGTTCTAAATCGTCGAGCGCCCCGGGCAACAAAATCACGCGTACATGTACACATATCCATGCACAAGCCACCGTTTCAATACGCTATAGATCGATCTTTTTGTATTAAAAGTGTGCAGCGACTGGTACCCAGAAGTCGGCTATTTCGTTACGGCATTTCGCGTGCATTTTTCTCTGTGTCGCAGGGCATCCTGACTACATTTTGATGAACGGAACCTTTAATAATATGGCTAGCCATTGGTGTCCGATTTGTCACTGAATCGTTAATTATCGTGGAAATTTTTCTACTTAGACTAGTTTTAATGACCAGGAACATCTCTTAATAAAAGCAATTAACTTTTCAAAACAGTTTATGTAATTTAGGAAACTAATTCGTAAATTTAATTGAAAATATCGTGTTTTTGACTGTCAAAACATTTGCACTTTTAGCACCATTTGTTTTTGTACACAGAACGAAAACGCGCCAATAAATGACGTCATGATGACGTGACGGAGAATGTTGGGACATAATTTACATCTACAACACAAGACAAGTCCATAACTGAAAAAAGTTTAAGGATCGGATGTATACTTCTTGAGTTATGATGGACACAAGATTGACTAATTAAATATTCATACCGCTGTCACGTGAATAATTAATTAAGAATTTTTAATTATTTACATCTAAAATTTAGTTCAAGACATAAGCTTTCATATGGTAAAACATTTGACTACAGTTTTGTTTTTCTAAAAGGGACATATGGCTTTTGAAAGAGTCACAGGTTAAGTCAATACGGTTTTAGGGAAAGAAAGAATAATAATAATAAGAAAAAAAATAAAAATCTGGACGATTACAATAGCTGTTCCGACTGAAAGTTCGGAACAGCTAATAATATAATAATTTGGTAGGCTAATCATCCTTTCTTGCAGCTGGGAAGCTGAATTGCGAAGGACCGCTACAGCGTGTTCGGGCTGCAGGCATTTAAAGGCGCTTCTGGCAGCCTTCCACATGAACCCATATATGGCCACGAAGCACAGCCAGACGATCTTAATAATAATAATAATAATAACAACAATAGTGGCTTCTTATCTAAGCGCTCATATCCATCACTCAATGACACTCAAGGCGCTTCAATATTCAGTATTTAAGGACGAAACAATAATGGTTAAATGTCTTGCTTAAGGATACAAGTGTCACAACCGGGACTCGAACCCATACTCTGCTGATCAGAAACACCAAAGCTCGAGTCCGGTGCTCCTACATGTCCTATCCCCTCTGCCACGAAATGCCACATATGTAACATATTTGTTTAAAAACTGATAACCATACCCATTTTGGCCAAAATCCTGAAAAATTTGCTGGCTGTAGCATAGGTCCTATTTGGCTAAAACTTTAAATTTAGGCTTTTTCTGTCCAAATAACCCCATACATCACATATGAGCCCTTTTTGTGGGGGAGGGGAGTGATTTGACATGGAATGACCCTCAGGGGGAGTTATTTATAATGAGTATTGCAATGTTCCTGCAAGTTGCCATTAATTGATATGAAAGTGACATCACATACATACCCTTGTGTGCCTCAACTACCCTTTTTCACAAAATGTGCTGGGGGAGGCTTTGGTTGGCCTCAGAGTGACATAATTCTACAAATGATAGACACGGGCACCTAAAAACTTTTGAGTCATGTCGAATAAACTGCATTTTCAAGCTTTTCCATGTTTCACATCAATTTATAAACCACAAGGAATTTTTTTTTAACAGTTGAAGCAAACCACAAATGCAGTATCAATGCATATTCAATTTGTTTAACACTTCAAGTAGTAGGTGCTATAGGATTTGTAAATTCTGTCTTACAAAAAAAGGCCATGTGAAGAGAAAGCATTTGGGTAGGGGTTTCTCTTGGGATAGAAAAATACTGATTGTTTTGGGGTGGAACGATGGGTCACGGTGGTGAGTCGGCTGATCAAATGTCAAGGTCACAGTGCTCATGTGTAAATGTGGTTTGGTGATATCTTTGGTTAGCTAAGAGGGAGTTTCAACAGTAACGCTATTATTTTCGGTAACTGCTTCTTGAGTGAAAAATTTGTAACATGAATGCTATTTAAACTTTCTTCGAATGTGTTTGTTTGACATTTATTTATTATTTATTTTGTTTTTTTATGTGTTAACACTACTAAAAAAAAATTAATCGATCAAAAAATTAGGCCCCAACTTCAAGGTTTTGAAAACTGGAAATACTTCTCTGTTTGTGGCACACATCTTATAGTTCCTGACACGAAACCAACACAAGGCAACGATACTTGCGTTTACAAGATGTCAGTGTTTGGAGTTAGCTTCCTGTAAGCTGAGACACCATTTTAAAAATCTGTTTAGAAATCATTTTCACAAAGTTTCTTGGGTGCCTAGGGCAACATGCCGGCATCTTGTGCAGTAGTTGTGGGTGTTCATCTGATCCGCGGAGGCACTTATTTTCTGATTTCTGATGCAGGGATTGGGATATATTTCGTTGACAACTCCGATCTAATTTTAAGCTGACCCAATGATTCAGGATTTGTAAACAAAGAATATATTAACTTATGTAGTTTCCATCAATTTAAGTACATTATCAGTATTTATGGACTCTTTCAGTTTCTGAAGTTTGAACACATGCTCAATAATAATGGCAATAACTACCACATCTAGTTTTAATTTGATCTTTGGTGGGGTACCAAAGTTGTCATCCTCACAATCAAACTAAGAGTACACTTAAATTGCCCACTTTAAACTGCAAGTCAAACATTTGAATGGAAAAGACCCACTGTATATAAATTTAAACTGATTATTTCTTCTTTTTTTCAGGATTTCATGTTCTTTGAAAGATCAGGCAACAAGAAAGATCAAAAGAAGGCTGGTATGATACGTTAGAGTAGTCAAAAGTGAGGTATGTCTTAACGAGAGGTTTCCAGATAGTAATAATTGTATGTACCCTTTAATACAAAAATTAAAAACATTATTTGTAAGACATCGGTAAGTTAAGTTGTCAATATATTGAACAACTCAGGATATGTTTTGTCTGATTTTTTTTCACAGCATGTTTTTTTATTAAATTTTTTGTTAAAGGGTTTTTCTGGTCATTGGCAAATAAATAAGCGACCAATTTAAACGTGGTGTCATTCTATTTTGTGCAAAATTTAAGGCTCCTCAAGCACATCAACACATTAATTCAATTTCACTTAATGTGGAAGCAAAATGGTCTCTTGAATCAGGCATTTAAAAAAGATAACCATTCAAATTTAGCAATCCAGCATTCAAATTCACAGTAGCTTTCCGCAGCGTGTATTTGGTCATTCAAATTTGTTTTCAGACATTCATTTGTGGGAATGAGCAACAAAATTAATGCTATAAAAGAACAAGGCATGTCCTTTAGATTTTAAAAGGTACAAAAAAAGATTTACTTATTGTATAACAATCATTTTCCCGGTGTTCTTCGACAACAATTGCTACAGATGTGCAAGTTACTAGAAAAACCTAAATTTAAAAAAAAATTATATTTATACATATTTTTACGACAATTTTGGCAGTTTTGAAAACATTTTCACTTTAAACAAATAATTATGAAAAATTTAAATACCCTTCCCCCTTCCACCTCATTTTTAACAGTGTAGACTTTTTATTTCTTACCATAGAAGGTTATTACAATTTGTTCACATTTGCCAATTTCAAGAGTAATTCTATTTCTTTTGTAAATTCTAATTTCTTTAGGTACTTGTGAAAAGATTATGGAAATGTATCAGTGTTTTATGTTTTGTTAAGTATGGATACATAATGAGATCGGTAGTGGTTTTAAACATTCACGGAAAAGTGTTTTAAACACTTATTTTTTGTATTAAAAAAACAAACAGAACAATGTAACAACTATCCTAAGAAACACATGTTTCTATCTGAAATTGGCATATTACAATGTGTTAATATTGCCTTCCAGCTGTTGTTTTGTTTTTTGTTTGTTTTTTGTTTTGTTTGTTTTGTGTGTGTGTGTGTTGTTAGTTTTTTTTTACCATTTGAATTTACTTGGAGATGGTTGTGTGGTTTGAAAACTGCTTACTAATATAAAATAAAATTACATGTTTATGTAGGTAATCTTATCTTTATCTTGAAAATCTGCCGGATTCATGTTATGTTAAAAATGGGGGGAGGGGGTTGATGTAACTGAAAATTGATTATATTCTAACTTATCAGGGGGTTGAAGATAAATAATTAAAAAATATAAAATACACATTGTTTACTCTAAATTTCAATTGGATTTTAGTGTTAAATTGAATCTCGAGCTCTTAAAATTGTTGATGCATTTTGTAAGATACTTGTCTAAATCCTCAAGAATTACTCTACTGTGTCGTAACTTAACACCTATGTATTTTGATTTTTATCACAACGTTTGCTCTGGAGACGATTCAGTACCGTATCCTACAGTCAGATGATCACAGACAGTGACAGTTACTGGATATATCTAATATTGTTTTGTTTTTCTGTTTTTGTTTTAAATCTATGTAAAAATGAAAAATAAATGCTTTCACTGTCGCATGTGTTTCATATGTTGCCTTAAACCGGTAAATAAATGACCAGCTTAGTAAAACTCGCATGTCTATCAATCACTTTCAAACATTACATTATCTGGTAAAAAATTTTCCCCATTCACGTGCAAGCCTCAAACTTGTGTTCGTGTAGGGTGCTTAACAAATGATATGCCAATTTATTATGCTCTGGTGAGTTTGTTTTTGGTCCTTTTTGGCAACATCCTATAGGTATTTTTGCATTGCAAATATACGGAAAATTCTGTGTTTTTTCCCTAGAGGTATACTTTTCAAGGAACCAGTTTTACTTTCAAAACTCACTTCTAATGGTAAACTATTCTTGTTTGAATATTCTTTTTAAAGTTAAATACAATTTTAAAATAACTAGTTTAAATTTATGCAGCTTAGCGAGTATAATAAATGTTATGAACCATTAACTCAAGCTTATCGGGGTCAGAAATACTCTTCATATCATACATTAAAAATCATGCATTAAGTGTTTTATTGATAAGTGTTAATTTGTTCTGTATTCATCCATTCATTAAATACCTGAAACGTCTTTAAGGAAACTTCATTGAAAAAACATGTCTTAATTTTTTTCATAAAAACCAACGTCCATTTTTCCCTATTCAATCTCTTGCTGAGAATGACGCAGAAACTTCAAATCAAAACAAACCTAGGAGCACCAATTATTCATAGTACAGAATTCTTGTCACAGCAGTTTGACCAGTTTTTTGTCTCCGATCAAGCTGAGATTAAACCAGCTGCTTCACGACACCCATGTTTCTTAGAGCATTTTTAGCAGCTTGAATATTTGTTGTCTCCGATTGAGCTGAAATTGAACCAGCTGCTTCACGACACCCATATTTCCAAGTAAACAATTCATGTCACAGGGCTGTTTGAGTAGTTTGAATATTTTTTGTCTCCGATCGAGCTGAGATTAAACCAGCTGTTTCACGACACCCATGTTTCTTAGTACAGAATTCATTACAGAGCATTTTTAGTAGCTTGAATATTTTTTTTCTATTTTTTGTCTCCGATCGAGCTGAAATTGAACCAGCTGCTTCACGACACCCATGTTTCCTATTACAGAATTCATGTCAGGGCTATTTGAGTACTTTGAACATTTTTTGTCTCAGATCGAGCTCAGATTGAACCACGACACCCATGTTTCTTAGTACAGAATTCATGTCAGAGCATTTTTAGCAGCTTGAATATTTTTTGTCTCCGATCGAGCTGAGATTAAACCAGCTGTTTCACGACACCCATGTTTCCTAGTACAGAATTCATTACAGAGCATTTTTAGCAGCTTGAATATTTTTTGTCTCCGATCGAGCTGAAATTGAACCAGCTGCTTCACGACACCCATGTTTCCTATTACAGAATTCATGTCAGGGCTGTTTGAGCAGTTTGAACATTTTTGGTCTCAGATCGAGCTGAGATTGAACCAGCTGCTCCACGACACCCATGTTTCTTAGACATGTTTCTAAGTACAGAATTTATTACCGAGCTTTTTGACCAGTTTGAACACATGTTGTCTCCAATCGAGCTGAGATTGAACAAGCTATTTCATGACACCCATGTTTCCTAGTACAGAATTCATTACAGAGCTTTTTGACCAGTTTGAACATTTGTTGTCTCCAATCGAGCTGAGATTGAACCAGGAGCTTCTCAACACCCATGTTTCCTAGTACATAATTCCTGTCAGGGCTATTTGAACAGTTTGAACATTTTTTTGTCTCAGATCGAGCTCATATTGAACCAGCTGCTTCACGACAGCCATATTTCCTAGTAAATAATTCATGTCAGGGCTATTTGAGCAGTTTGAACTTTTTTGTCTCAGATCGAGCTCAGATTGAACCAGCTGCTGCTTCAAGACACCGATGTTTCCTAGTACAGAATTCATGTCAGGGCTATTTGAACAGTTTGAACATTTTTTGTCTCAGATCGAGCTCATATTGAACCAGCTATTTCATGACACCCTCGTTTCTTAGTACAGAATTCATGTCAGGGCTAGTTGAGCAGTTTGAACATTTTCGGTCTCAGATCGAGCTCAGATTGAACCAGCTATTTAACGACACCCATGTTTCGTAGTACAGAATTCATTTCAGAGCATTTTTAGCAGTTTGAACATTTGTTGTCTCCGATCGAGCTGATATTGAACCAGCTGCTTCACGACACCGATATTTCCTAGTACGGAATTCATTACCAAGCATTTTGACCAGTTTGAACATTTGTTGTCTCCAATCGAGCTGAGATTGAACCAGGAGCTTCTCAACACCCATATTTCCAAGTATATAATTCATGTCAGGGCTGTTTGAGCAGTTTGAACATTTTTTGTCTCAGATCGAGCTGAGATTGAACCACGACACCCATGTTTCCTACTACAGAATTCATGTCAGGGCTATTTGAGCCGTTTGAACATTTTTTTTCTCAGATCGAGCTCAGATTGAACCACGTTACCCATGTTTCTTAGTACAGAATTCATGTCAGAGCATTTTTAGCAGCTTGAATATTTTTTGTCTCCGATCGAGCTGAAATTGAACCAGCTATTTCATGACACCCATGTTTCCTAGTACAGAATTCATGTCAGGGCTGTTTGAGCAGTTTGAACATTTTTGGTCTCCGATCGAGCTGAGATTGAACCAGCTGCTTCTCAACACCCATATTTCCAAGTATATAATTCATGTCAGGGCTGTTGGAGCAGTTTGAACATTTTTGGTCTCAGATCGAGCTGATATTTGAACCAGCTGCTTCACGACACCCATGTTTCCTACTACAGAATTCATGTCAGGGCTATTTGAGCTGTTTGAACATTTTTTGTCTCAGATTGAACCACGACACCCATGTTTCTTAGTACAGAATTCATGTCAGAGCATTTTTAGCAGCTTGAATATTTTTTGTCTCCGATTGAGCTGAAATTGAACCAGCTATTTCATGACACCCATGTTTCCTAGTACAGAATTCATGTCAGGGCTATTTGAGCAGTTTGAACATTTTCGGTCTCAGATCGAGATAAGATTGAACCAGCTGCTTCACGACACCCGTGTTTCTTAATACAGAATTCATGTCAGAGCATTTTTAGCAGCTTGAATATTTTTTGTCTCCGATCGAGCTGAAATTGAACCAGCTGCTTCACGACACCCATGTTTCCTAGTACAGAATTCATGTCATGGGTGTTTGAGCAGTTTGAACATTTGTTGTCTCCGATCGAGCTGAGATTGAACCAGCTTTTTAAAGACACCCATGTTTCGTTGTACAGAATTCATGTCAGGGCATTTTGAGGAGTTTGAACATTTGTTGTCTCCAATCGAGCTGAAATTGAACCAGCTGCTTCACAACACCCATGTTTCCTAGTACAGAATTCATGTCAGGGCTATTTGAGCAGTTTTACCATTTGTTGTCTCAGATCGAGCTCAGATTGAACCAGAACCTACTCCACACCATTTTTCTTAGTACAGAATTCATTGTCCGGGCATTTTGAAGCAGTTTTAATATTTGTTGTCTCCGATCAAGCTGAGATTGAACCAGCATTTTTAAGACACCCATATTTCCAAGTATATAATTCATGTCAGGGCTGTTTGAGCAGTTTGAACATTTTTGGTCTCAGATCGAACTGAGATTGAACCAGCTGCTTCACGACACCCAATGTTTCTTGTACAGAAATCATGTCATGGGTGTATGAGCAGTTTGAACATTTGTTGTCTCCGATCGAGCTGAGATTGAACCAGCTGCTTCACGACACCCATATTTCCTAGTACGGAATTCATTACCGAGCTTTTTGACCAGTTTGAACATTTGTTGTCTCCAATCGAGCTGAGATTGAACCAGGAGCTTATAACACCCATATTTCCAAGTATATAAATTCATGTCAGGGCTGTTTGAGCAGTTTGAACATTTTTGGTCTCAGATCGAGCTGAGATTGAACCAGTTGCTTCACGACACCCATGTTTCCTACTTCAGAATTCATGTCAGGGCTATTTGAGCCGTTTGAACATTTGTTGTCTCAGATCGAGCTCAGATTGAACCACGACACCCATGTTTCTTAGTACAGAATTCATGTCAGAGCATTTTTAGCAGCTTGAATATTTTTTGTCTCCGATCGAGCTGAAATTGAACCAGCAATTTTATTACACCCATGTTTCCTAGTACAGAATTCATGTCAGGGCTATTTGAGCAGCTTGAATATTTTTTTTCTCCGATCGAGCTGAAATTGAACTAGCTGCTTCACGACACCCGTGTTTCTTAATACAGAATTCATGTCAGAGCATTTTTAGCAGCTTGAATATTTTTTGTCTCCGATCGAGCTGAAATTGACCCAGCTGCTTCACGACACCCATGTTTCCTATTACAGAATTCATGTCAGGGCTATTTGAGTACTTTGAACATTTTTTGTCTCAGATCGAGCTCAGATTGAACCACGACACCCATGTTTCTTAGTACAGAATTCATGTCAGAGCATTTTTAGCAGCTTGAATATTTTTTGTCTCCGATCGAGCTGAGATTAAACCAGCTGTTTCACGACACCCATGTTTCCTAGTACAGAATTCATTACAGAGCATTTTTAGCAGCTTGAATATTTTTTTTCTCCGATCGAGCTGAAATTGAAACAGCTGCTTCACGACACCCATGTTTCCTATTACAGAATTCATGTCAGGGCTGTTTGAGCAGTTTGAACATTTTTGGTCTCAGATCGAGCTGAGATTGAACCAGCTGCTCCACGACAGCCATGTTTCTAAGTACAGAATTTATGTCAGGGCTGTTTGAGCAGTTTGAACATTTTTGGTCTCAGATCGAGCTGAGATTGAACCAGCTGCTCAACGACAGCCATGTTTCTAAGTACAGAATTTATTACCGAGCTGTTTGACCAGTTTGAACACATGTTGTCTCCAATCGAGCTGAGATTGAACAAGCTATTTCATGACACCCATGTTTCCTAGTACAGAAATCATTACAGAGCTTTTTGACCAGTTTGAACATTTTTTTGTCTCAGATCGAGCTCATATTGAACCAGCTATTTCATGACACCCTCGTTTCTTAGTACAGAATTCATGTCAGGGCTAGTTGAGCAGTTTGAACATTTTCGGTCTCAGATCGAGCTCAGATTGAACCAGCTATTTAACGACACCCATGTTTCGTAGTACAGAATTCATGTCAGAGCATTTTTAGCAGTTTGAACAATTGTTGTCTCCGATCAAGCTGAGATTGAACCAGCTGCTTCACGACACCCATATTTCCTAGTACGGAATTCATGACCGAGCTTTTTGACCAGTTTGAACAATTTTGGTCTCAGATCGAACTGAGATTGAACCAGCTGCTTCACGACACCCAATGTTTCTTGTACAGAAATCATGTCATGGGTGTATGAGCATTTTGAACATTTGTTGTCTCCGATCGAGCTGAGATTGAACCAGCTGCTTCACGACACCCATGTTTCCTATTACAGAATTCATGTCAGGGCTGTTTGAGCAGTTTGAACATTTTTGGTCTCAGATCGAGCTGAGATTGAACCAGCTGCTCAACGACACTCATGTTTCCTACTACAGAATTCATGTCAGGGCTATTTGAGTACTTTGAACATTTTTTGTCTCAGATCGAGCTCAGATTGAACCAAGACACCCATGTTTCTTAGTACAGAATTCATAACAGAGTATTTTTAGCAGCTTGAATATTTTTTGTGTCCGATCGAGCTGAGATTAAACCAGCTGTTTCACGACATCCATGTTTCTTAGTACAAAATTCATTACAGAGCATTTTTAGTAGCTTTAATATTTTTTGTCTATTTTTTGTCTCCGATCGAGCTGAAATTGAACCAGCTGCTTCACGACACCCATGTTTCCTATTACAGAATTCATGTCAGGGTTATTTGAGTACTTTGAACATTTGTTGTCTCCAATCGAGCTGAGATTGAGCCAGGAGCTTCTCAACACCCATGTTTCCTAGTACATAATTCATGTCGGGGCTATTTGAACAGTTTGAACATTTTTTTGTCTCAGATCGAGCTCATATTGAACCAGCTATTTCATGACACCCTCGTTTCTTAGTACAGAATTCATGTCAGGGCTAGTTGAGCAGTTTGAACATTTTCGGTCTCAGATCGAGCTCAGATTGAACCAGCTATTTAACGACACCCATGTTTCGTAGTACAGAATTCATGTCAGAGCATTTTTAGCAGTTTGAACAATTGTTGTCTCCGATCAAGCTGAGATTGAACCAGCTGCTTCACGACACCCATATTTCCTAGTACGGAATTCATGACCGAGCTTTTTGACCAGTTTGAACATTTGTTGTCTCCAATCGAGCTGATATTGAACCAGGAACTTATAACACCCATATTTCCAAGTATATAATTCATGTCAGGGCTGTTTGAGCAGTTTGAACATTTTTGGTCTCAGATCGAGCTCAGATTGAACCACGACACCCATGTTTCTTAGTACAGAATTCATGTCAGAGCATTTTTAGCAGCTTGAATATTTTTTGTCTCCGATCGAGCTGAAATTAAACCAGCTGCTTCACGACACCCATGAATCCTATTACAGAATTCATGTCAGGGCTGTTTGAGCAGTTTGAACATTTTTGGTCTCAGATCGAGCTGAGATTGAACCAGGAGCTTCTCAACACCCATGCTTCCTAGTACATAATTCATGTCAGGGCTATTTGAACAGTTTGAACATTTTTTTGTCTCAGATCGAGCTCATATTGAACCAGCTATTTCATGACACCCTCGTTTCTTAGTACAGAATTCATGTCAGGGCTAGTTGAGCAGTTTGAACATTTTCGGTCTCAGATCGAGCTCAGATTGAACCAGCTATTTAACGACACCCATGTTTCGTAGTACAGAATTCAGGTCAGAGCATTTTTAGCAGTTTGAACAATTGTTGTCTCTGATCAAGCTGAGATTGAACCAGCTGCTTCACGACACCCATATTTCCTAGTACGGAATTCATTACCGAGCTTTTTGACCAGTTTGAACATTTGTTGTCTCCAATCGAGCTGATATTGAACCAGGAGCTTATAACACCGATATTTCCAAGTATATAATTCATGTCAGGCTGTTTGAGCAGTTTCAACATTTTTGGTCTCAGATCGAGCTGAGATTGAACCAGCTGCTCAACGACACTCATGTTTCCTATTACAGAATTCATGTCAGGGCTATTTGAGTACTTTTTTTACATTTTTTGTCTCAGATCGAGCTCAGATTGAACCAAGACATGTTTCTTAGTACAGAATTCATAACAGAGTATTTTTAGCAGCTTGAATATTTTTTGTGTCCGATCGAGCTGAGATTAAACCAGCTGTTTCACGACATCCATGTTTCTTAGTACAAAATTCATTACAGAGCATTTTTAGTAGCTTTAATATTTTTTGTCTATTTTTTGTCTCCGATCGAGCTGAAATTGAACCAGCTGCTTCACGACACCCATGTTTCCTATTACAGAATTCATGTCAGGGTTATTTGAGTACTTTGAACATTTTTTGTCTCAGATCGAGCTCAGATTGAACCAGCTGCTCCACGACAGCCATGTTTCCTAGTACAGAATTCATTACAGAGCTTTTTGACCAGTTTGAACATTTGTTGTCTCCAATCGAGCTGAGATTGAGCCAGGAGCTTCGCAACACCCATGTTTCCTAGTACATAATTCATGTCAGGGCTATTTGAACAGTTTGAACATTTTTTGTCTCAGATTTAGCTCATATTGAACCAGCTATTTCATGACACCCTCGTTCTTAGTACAGAATTCATGTCAGGGCTAGTTGAGCAGTTTGAATATTTTCGGTCTCAGATCGAGCTCAGATTGAACCAGCTATTTTAACGACACCCATGTTTCGTAGTACAGAATTCATGTCAGAGCATTTTTAGCAGTTTGAACAATTGTTGTCTCTGATCAAGCTGAGATTGAACCAGCTGCTTCACGACACCCATATTTCCTAGTACGGAATTCATTACCGAGCTTTTTGACCAGTTTGAACATTTGTTGTCTCCAATCGAGCTGATATTGAACCAGGAGCTTATAACACCGATATTTCCAAGTATATAATTCATGTCAGGCTGTTTGAGCAGTTTCAACATTTTTGGTCTCAGATCGAGCTGAGATTGAACCAGCTGCTCGACGACACTCATGTTTCCTACTACAGAATTCATGTCAGGGCTATTTGAGTACTTTTAACATTTTTTGTCTCAGATCGAGCTCAGATTGAACCAGCTGCTCCACGACAGCCATATTTCTTAGTACAAAATTCATTAAAAAGCATTTTTAGTAGCTTTAATATTTTTTGTCTATTTTTTGTCTCCGATCGAGCTGAAATTGAACCAGCTGCTTCACGACACCCATGTTTCCTATTACAGAATTCATGTCAGGGTTATTTGAGTACTTTGAACATTTTTTGTCTCAGATCGAGCTCAGATTGAACCAGCTGCTCCACGACAGCCATGTTTCCTAGTACAGAATTCATTACAGAGTTTTTTGACCAGTTTGAACATTTGTTGTCTCCAATCGAGCTGAGATTGAGCCAGGAGCTTCTCAACACCCATGTTTCCTAGTACATAATTCATGTCAGGGCTATTTGAACAGTTTGAACATTTTTTGTCTCAGATCGAGCTCATATTGAACCAGCTATTTCATGACACCCTCGTTTCTTAGTACAGAATATATGTCTGGGCTATTTGAGCAGTTTGAACATTTTCGGTCTCAGATCGAGCTCAGATTGAACCAGCTGCTTAACGACACCCGTGTTTCTTAGTACAGAATTCATTACAGAGCATTTTTAGCAGTTTGAACATTTTTTGTCTCAGATCGAGCTGAGATTGAACCAGCTGCTTCACGACACCCATGATTCCTACTTCAGAATTCATGTCATGGGTGTATGAGCAGTTTGAACATTTGTTGTCTCAGATCGAGCTCAGATTGAACCACGACACCCATGTTTCTTAGTACAGAATTCATGTCAGAGTATTTTTAGCAGCTTGAATATTTTTTGTCTCCGATCGAGCTGAAATTAAACCAGCTATTTTATGACACCCATGTTTCCTAGTACAGAATTCATGTCAGGGCTGTTTGAGCAGTTTGAACATTTTTGGTCTCAGATCGAGCTGAGATTGAACCAGCTGCTCCACGACACCCATGATTCCTACTTCAGAATTCATGTCATGGGTTATTTGAGTACTTTGAACATTTTTTGTCTCAGATCGAGCTCAGATTGTACCAGCTGCTGCACGACAGCCATGTTTCTAAGTACAGAATTCATGTCAGGGCTGTTTGAGCAGTTTGAACATTTTTGGTCTCAGATCGAGCTGAGATTGAACCAGCTGCTCAACGACACTCATGTTTCCTATTACAGAATTCATGTCAGGGTTATTTGAGTACTTTGAACATTTTTTGTCTCAGATCGAGCTCATATTGAACCAGCTATTTCATGACACCCTCGTTTCTTAGTACAGAATTCATGTCAGGGCTAGTTGAGCAGTTTGAATATTTTCGGTCTCAGATCGAGCTCAGATTGAACCAGCTATTTAACGACACCCATGTTTCGTAGTACAGAATTCATGTCAGAGCATTTTTAGCAGTTTGAACAATTGTTGTCTCTGATCAAGCTGAGATTGAACCAGCTGCTTCACGACACCCATATTTCCTAGTACGGAATTCATTACCGAGCTTTTTGACCAGTTTGAACATTTGTTGTCTCCAATCGAGCTGATATTGAACCAGGAGCTTATAACACCGATATTTCCAAGTATATAATTCATGTCAGGCTGTTTGAGTACTTTTAACATTTTTTGTCTCAGATCGAGCTCAGATTGAACCAGCTGCTCCACGACAGCCATATTTCTTAGTACAAAATTCATTACAGAGCATTTTTAGTAGCTTTAATATTTTTTGTCAATTTTTTGTCTCCGATCGAGCTGAAATTGAACCAGCTGTTTCACGACACCCATGTTTCCTAGTACAGAATTCATTACAGAGCATTTTTAGCAGCTTGAATATTTTTTTTCTCCTATCGAGCTGAAATTGAAACAGCTGCTTCACGACACCCATGTTTCCTATTACAGAATTCATGTCAGGGCTGTTTGAGCAGTTTGAACATTTTTGGTCTCAGATCGAGCTGAGATTGAACCAGCTGCTCCACGACAGCCATGTTTCTAAGTACAGAATTTATGTCAGGGCTGTTTGAGCAGTTTGAACATTTTGGGTCTCAGATCGAGCTGAGATTGAACCAGCTGCTCAACGACAGCCATGTTTCTAAGTACAGAATTTATTACCGAGCTGTTTGACCAGTTTGAACACATGTTGTCTCCAATCGAGCTGAGATTGAACAAGCTATTTCATGACACCCATGTTTCCTAGTACAGAAATCATTACAGAGCTTTTTGACCAGTTTGAACATTTTTTTGTCTCAGATCGAGCTCATATTGAACCAGCTATTTCATGACACCCTCGTTTCTTAGTACAGAATTCATGTCAGGGCTAGTTGAGCAGTTTGAACATTTTCGGTCTCAGATCGAGCTCAGATTGAACCAGCTATTTAACGACACCCATGTTTCGTAGTACAGAATTCATGTCAGAGCATTTTTAGCAGTTTGAACAATTGTTGTCTCCGATCAAGCTGAGATTGAACCAGCTGCTTCACGACACCCATATTTCCTAGTACGGAATTCATGACCGAGCTTTTTGACCAGTTTGAACATTTTTGGTCTCAGATCGAGCTGAGATTGAACCAGCTGCTCAACGACAGCCATGTTTCTAAGTACAGAATTTATTACCGAGCTGTTTGACCAGTTTGAACACATGTTGTCTCCAATCGAGCTGAGATTGAACAAGCTATTTCATGACACCCATGTTTCCTAGTACAGAAATCATTACAGAGCTTTTTGACCAGTTTGAACATTTTTTTGTCTCAGATCGAGCTCATATTGAACCAGCTATTTCATGACACCCTCGTTTCTTAGTACAGAATTCATGTCAGGGCTAGTTGAGCAGTTTGAACATTTTCGGTCTCAGATCGAGCTCAGATTGAACCAGCTATTTAACGACACCCATGTTTCGTAGTACAGAATTCATGTCAGAGCATTTTTAGCAGTTTGAACAATTGTTGTCTCCGATCAAGCTGAGATTGAACCAGCTGCTTCACGACACCCATATTTCCTAGTACGGAATTCATGACCGAGCTTTTTGACCAGTTTGAACAATTTTGGTCTCAGATCGAACTGAGATTGAACCAGCTGCTTCACGACACCCAATGTTTCTTGTACAGAAATCATGTCATGGGTGTATGAGCATTTTGAACATTTGTTGTCTCCGATCGAGCTGAGATTGAACCAGCTGCTTCACGACACCCATGTTTCCTATTACAGAATTCATGTCAGGGCTGTTTGAGCAGTTTGAACATTTTTGGTCTCAGATCGAGCTGAGATTGAACCAGCTGCTCAACGACACTCATGTTTCCTACTACAGAATTCATGTCAGGGCTATTTGAGTACTTTGAACATTTTTTGTCTCAGATCGAGCTCAGATTGAACCAAGACACCCATGTTTCTTAGTACAGAATTCATAACAGAGTATTTTTAGCAGCTTGAATATTTTTTGTGTCCGATCGAGCTGAGATTAAACCAGCTGTTTCACGACATCCATGTTTCTTAGTACAAAATTCATTACAGAGCATTTTTAGTAGCTTTAATATTTTTTGTCTATTTTTTGTCTCCGATCGAGCTGAAATTGAACCAGCTGCTTCACGACACCCATGTTTCCTATTACAGAATTCATGTCAGGGTTATTTGAGTACTTTGAACATTTGTTGTCTCCAATCGAGCTGAGATTGAGCCAGGAGCTTCTCAACACCCATGTTTCCTAGTACATAATTCATGTCGGGGCTATTTGAACAGTTTGAACATTTTTTTGTCTCAGATCGAGCTCATATTGAACCAGCTATTTCATGACACCCTCGTTTCTTAGTACAGAATTCATGTCAGGGCTAGTTGAGCAGTTTGAACATTTTCGGTCTCAGATCGAGCTCAGATTGAACCAGCTATTTAACGACACCCATGTTTCGTAGTACAGAATTCATGTCAGAGCATTTTTAGCAGTTTGAACAATTGTTGTCTCCGATCAAGCTGAGATTGAACCAGCTGCTTCACGACACCCATATTTCCTAGTACGGAATTCATGACCGAGCTTTTTGACCAGTTTGAACATTTGTTGTCTCCAATCGAGCTGATATTGAACCAGGAACTTATAACACCCATATTTCCAAGTATATAATTCATGTCAGGGCTGTTTGAGCAGTTTGAACATTTTTGGTCTCAGATCGAGCTCAGATTGAACCACGACACCCATGTTTCTTAGTACAGAATTCATGTCAGAGCATTTTTAGCAGCTTGAATATTTTTTGTCTCCGATCGAGCTGAAATTAAACCAGCTGCTTCACGACACCCATGAATCCTATTACAGAATTCATGTCAGGGCTGTTTGAGCAGTTTGAACATTTTTGGTCTCAGATCGAGCTGAGATTGAACCAGGAGCTTCTCAACACCCATGCTTCCTAGTACATAATTCATGTCAGGGCTATTTGAACAGTTTGAACATTTTTTTGTCTCAGATCGAGCTCATATTGAACCAGCTATTTCATGACACCCTCGTTTCTTAGTACAGAATTCATGTCAGGGCTAGTTGAGCAGTTTGAACATTTTCGGTCTCAGATCGAGCTCAGATTGAACCAGCTATTTAACGACACCCATGTTTCGTAGTACAGAATTCAGGTCAGAGCATTTTTAGCAGTTTGAACAATTGTTGTCTCTGATCAAGCTGAGATTGAACCAGCTGCTTCACGACACCCATATTTCCTAGTACGGAATTCATTACCGAGCTTTTTGACCAGTTTGAACATTTGTTGTCTCCAATCGAGCTGATATTGAACCAGGAGCTTATAACACCGATATTTCCAAGTATATAATTCATGTCAGGCTGTTTGAGCAGTTTCAACATTTTTGGTCTCAGATCGAGCTGAGATTGAACCAGCTGCTCAACGACACTCATGTTTCCTATTACAGAATTCATGTCAGGGCTATTTGAGTACTTTTTTTACATTTTTTGTCTCAGATCGAGCTCAGATTGAACCAAGACATGTTTCTTAGTACAGAATTCATAACAGAGTATTTTTAGCAGCTTGAATATTTTTTGTGTCCGATCGAGCTGAGATTAAACCAGCTGTTTCACGACATCCATGTTTCTTAGTACAAAATTCATTACAGAGCATTTTTAGTAGCTTTAATATTTTTTGTCTATTTTTTGTCTCCGATCGAGCTGAAATTGAACCAGCTGCTTCACGACACCCATGTTTCCTATTACAGAATTCATGTCAGGGTTATTTGAGTACTTTGAACATTTTTTGTCTCAGATCGAGCTCAGATTGAACCAGCTGCTCCACGACAGCCATGTTTCCTAGTACAGAATTCATTACAGAGCTTTTTGACCAGTTTGAACATTTGTTGTCTCCAATCGAGCTGAGATTGAGCCAGGAGCTTCGCAACACCCATGTTTCCTAGTACATAATTCATGTCAGGGCTATTTGAACAGTTTGAACATTTTTTGTCTCAGATTTAGCTCATATTGAACCAGCTATTTCATGACACCCTCGTTCTTAGTACAGAATTCATGTCAGGGCTAGTTGAGCAGTTTGAATATTTTCGGTCTCAGATCGAGCTCAGATTGAACCAGCTATTTTAACGACACCCATGTTTCGTAGTACAGAATTCATGTCAGAGCATTTTTAGCAGTTTGAACAATTGTTGTCTCTGATCAAGCTGAGATTGAACCAGCTGCTTCACGACACCCATATTTCCTAGTACGGAATTCATTACCGAGCTTTTTGACCAGTTTGAACATTTGTTGTCTCCAATCGAGCTGATATTGAACCAGGAGCTTATAACACCGATATTTCCAAGTATATAATTCATGTCAGGCTGTTTGAGCAGTTTCAACATTTTTGGTCTCAGATCGAGCTGAGATTGAACCAGCTGCTCGACGACACTCATGTTTCCTACTACAGAATTCATGTCAGGGCTATTTGAGTACTTTTAACATTTTTTGTCTCAGATTGAGCTCAGATTGAACCAGCTGCTCCACGACAGCCATATTTCTTAGTACAAAATTCATTACAGAGCATTTTTAGTAGCTTTAATATTTTTTGTCTATTTTTTGTCTCCGATCGAGCTGAAATTGAACCAGCTGCTTCACGACACCCATGTTTCCTATTACAGAATTCATGTCAGGGTTATTTGAGTACTTTGAACATTTTTTGTCTCAGATCGAGCTCAGATTGAACCAGCTGCTCCACGACAGCCATGTTTCCTAGTACAGAATTCATTACAGAGTTTTTTGACCAGTTTGAACATTTGTTGTCTCCAATCGAGCTGAGATTGAGCCAGGAGCTTCTCAACACCCATGTTTCCTAGTACATAATTCATGTCAGGGCTATTTGAACAGTTTGAACATTTTTTGTCTCAGATCGAGCTCATATTGAACCAGCTATTTCATGACACCCTCGTTTCTTAGTACAGAATATATGTCTGGGCTATTTGAGCAGTTTGAACATTTTCGGTCTCAGATCGAGCTCAGATTGAACCAGCTGCTTAACGACACCCGTGTTTCTTAGTACAGAATTCATTACAGAGCATTTTTAGCAGTTTGAACATTTTTTGTCTCAGATCGAGCTGAGATTGAACCAGCTGCTTCACGACACCCATGATTCCTACTTCAGAATTCATGTCATGGGTGTATGAGCAGTTTGAACATTTGTTGTCTCAGATCGAGCTCAGATTGAACCACGACACCCATGTTTCTTAGTACAGAATTCATGTCAGAGTATTTTTAGCAGCTTGAATATTTTTTGTCTCCGATCGAGCTGAAATTAAACCAGCTATTTTATGACACCCATGTTTCCTAGTACAGAATTCATGTCAGGGCTGTTTGAGCAGTTTGAACATTTTTGGTCTCAGATCGAGCTGAGATTGAACCAGCTGCTCCACGACACCCATGATTCCTACTTCAGAATTCATGTCATGGGTTATTTGAGTACTTTGAACATTTTTTGTCTCAGATCGAGCTCAGATTGAACCAGCTGCTGCACGACAGCCATGTTTCTAAGTACAGAAACATGTCAGGGCTGTTTGAGCAGTTTGAACATTTTTGGTCTCAGATCGAGCTGAGATTGAACCAGCTGCTCAACGACACTCATGTTTCCTATTACAGAATTCATGTCAGGGTTATTTGAGTACTTTGAACATTTTTTGTCTCAGATCGAGCTCATATTGAACCAGCTATTTCATGACACCCTCGTTTCTTAGTACAGAATTCATGTCAGGGCTAGTTGAGCAGTTTGAATATTTTCGGTCTCAGATCGAGCTCAGATTGAACCAGCTATTTAACGACACCCATGTTTCGTAGTACAGAATTCATGTCAGAGCATTTTTAGCAGTTTGAACAATTGTTGTCTCTGATCAAGCTGAGATTGAACCAGCTGCTTCACGACACCCATATTTCCTAGTACGGAATTCATTACCGAGCTTTTTGACCAGTTTGAACATTTGTTGTCTCCAATCGAGCTGATATTGAACCAGGAGCTTATAACACCGATATTTCCAAGTATATAATTCATGTCAGGCTGTTTGAGTACTTTTAACATTTTTTGTCTCAGATCGAGCTCAGATTGAACCAGCTGCTCCACGACAGCCATATTTCTTAGTACAAAATTCATTACAGAGCATTTTTAGTAGCTTTAATATTTTTTGTCAATTTTTTGTCTCCGATCGAGCTGAAATTGAACCAGCTGCTTCACGACACCCATGTTTCCTATTACAGAATTCATGTCAGGGTTATTTGAGTACTTTGAACATTTTTTGTCTCAGATCGAGCTCAGATTGAACCAGCTGCTCCACGACAGCCATGTTTCCTAGTACAGAATTCATTACAGAGTTTTTTGACCAGTTTGAACATTTGTTGTCTCCAATCGAGCTGAGATTGAGCCAGGAGCTTCTCAACACCCATGTTTCCTAGTACATAATTCATGTCAGGGCTATTTGAACAGTTTGAACATTTTTTGTCTCAGATCGAGCTCATATTGAACTAGCTATTTCATGACACCCTCGTTTCTTAGTACAGAATATATGTCTGGGCTATTTGAGCAGTTTGAACATTTTCGGTCTCAGATCGAGCTCAGATTGAACCAGCTGCTTAACGACACCCGTGTTTCTTAGTACAGAATTCATTACAGAGCATTTTTAGCAGTTTGAACATTTTTTGTCTCAGATCGAGCTGAGATTGAACCAGCTGCTTCACGACACCCATGTTTCTAGTACAGAATTCATGTCATTGGTGTATGAGCAGTTTGAACGATTTTTGTCTCATATCGAGCTAAGATTAAACTAGCTATTTCATGACACCCTCGTTTCCTAGTACAGAATTCATGTCAGGGCTAGTTGAGCAGTTTGAACATTTTTGGTCTCAGATCGAGCTGAGATTGAACCAGCTGCTTCAACACACATGTTTCTAGTACAGAACTCATGTCATGGGTGTATGAGCAGTTTGAACATTTGTTGTCTCCGATCGAGCTGAGATTGAACCAGCTGCTTCACGACACCCATATTTCCTAGTACGGAATTCATTACCGAGCTATTTGATCAGTTTGAACATTTGTTGTCTCCAATCGAGCTGAGATTGAACCAGGTGCTTATAACACCCATATTTCCAAGTATATAATTCATGTCAGGGCTGTTTGAGCAGTTTGAACATTTTTGGTCTCAGATCGAGCTGAGATTGAACCAGCTGCTTCACGAAACCCATGATTCCTACTTCAGAATTCATGTCATGGGTGTATGAGCAGTTTGAACATTTGTTGTCTCAGATCGAGCTCAGATTGAACCACGACACCCATGTTTCTTAGTACAGAATTCATGTCAGAGTATTTTTAGCAGCTTGAATATTTTTTGTCTCCGATCGAGCTGAAATTAAACCAGCTATTTTATGACACCCATGTTTCCTAGTACAGAATTCATGTCAGGGCTGTTTGAGCAGTTTGAACATTTTTGGTCTCAGATCGAGCTGAGATTGAACCAGCTGCTCCACGACACCCATGATTCCTACTTCAGAATTCATGTCATGGGTTATTTGAGTACTTTGAACATTTTTTGTCTCAGATCGAGCTCAGATTGAACCAGCTGCTGCACGACAGCCATGTTTCTAAGTACAGAATTCATGTCAGGGCTGTTGAGCAGTTTGAACATTTTTGGTCTCAGATCGAGCTGAGATTGAACCAGCTGCTCAACGACACTCATGTTTCCTATTACAGAATTCATGTCAGGGTTATTTGAGTACTTTGAACATTTTTTGTCTCAGATCGAGCTCAGATTGAACCAGCTGCTCCACGACAGCCATGTTTCCTAGTACAGAATTCATTACAGAGCTTTTTGACCAGTTTGAACATTTGTTGTCTCCAATCGAGCTGAGATTGAGCCAGGAGCTTCTCAACACCCATGTTTCCTAGTACATAATTCATGTCAGGGCTATTTGAACAGTTTGAACATTTTTTGTCTCAGATCGAGCTCATATTGAACCAGCTGTTTCATGAAACCCTCGTTTCTTAGTACAGAATATATGTCAGGGCTATTTGAGCAGTTTGAACATTTTCGGTCTCAGATCGAGCTCAGATTGAACCAGCTGCTTAACGACACCCGTGTTTCGTAGTACAGAATTCATTACAGAGCATTTTTAGCAGTTTGAACATTTTTTGTCTCAGATCGAGCTGAGATTGAACCAGCTGCTTCACGACACCCATGTTTCTAGTACAGAATTCATGTCATTGGTGTATGAGCAGTTTGAACGATTTTTGTCTCATATCGAGCTAAGATTGAACTAGCTATTTCATGACACCCTCGTTTCCTAGTACAGAATTCATGTCAGGGCTAGTTGAGCAGTTTGAACATTTTTGGTCTCAGATCGAGCTGAGATTGAACCAGCTGCTTCAACACACATGTTTCTAGTACAGAAATCATGTCATGGGTGTATGAGCAGTTTGAACATTTGTTGTCTCCGATCGAGCTGAGATTGAACCAGCTGCTTCACGACACCCATTTTTCCTAGTACGGAATTCATTACCGAGCTATTTGATCAGTTTGAACATTTGTTGTCTCCAATCGAACTGAGATTGAACCAGGTGCTTATAACACCCATATTTCCAAGTATAGAATTCATGTCAGGGCTGTTTGAGCAGTTTGAACATTTGTTGTCTCAGATCGAGCTCAGATTGAACCACGACACCCATGTTTCTTAGTACAGAATTCATGTCAGAGTATTTTTAGCAGCTTGAATATTTTTTGTCTCCGATCGAGCTGAAATTAAACCAGCTATTTTATGACACCCATGTTTCCTAGTACAGAATTCATGTCAGGGCTGTTTGAGCAGTTTGAACATTTTTGGTCTCAGATCGAGCTGAGACTGAACCAGCTGCTCCACGACACCCATGATTCCTACTTCAGAATTCATGTCATGGGTGTATGAGCAGTTTGAACATTTGTTGTCTCAGATCGAGCTCAGATTGAACCACGACACCCATGTTTCTTAGTACAGAATTCATGTCAGGGCATTTTTAGCAGCTTGAATATTTTTTGTCTCCGATCGAGCTGAAATTGAACCAGCTATTTTATGACACCCATGTTTCCTAGTACAGAATTCATGTCAGGGCTATTTGAGCAGTTTGAACATTTTGGGTCTCAGATCGAGCTGAGATTGAACCAGCTGCTGCACGACAGCCATGTTTCTAAGTACAGAATTCATGTCAGGGCTGTTTGAGCAGTTTGAACATTTTTGGTCTCAGATCGAGCTGAGATTGAACCAGCTGCTCAACGACACTCATGTTTCCTATTACAGAATTCATGTCAGGGTTATTTGAGTACTTTGAACATTTTTTGTCTCAGATCGAGCTCAGATTGAACCAGCTGCTGCACGACAGCCATGTTTCTAAGTACAGAATTCATGTCAGGGCTGTTTGAGCAGTTTGAACATTTTTGGTCTCAGATCGAGCTGAGATTGAACCAGCTGCTCAACGACACTCATGTTTCCTACTACAGAATTCATGTCAGGGCTATTTGAGTACTTTTAACATTTTTTGTCTCAGATCGAGCTCAGATTGAACCAGCTGCTGCACGACAGCCATGTTTCTAAGTACAGAATTCATGTCAGAGCATTTTTAGCAGTTTGAACAATTGTTGTCTCTGATCAAGCTGAGATTGAACCAGCTGCTTCACGACACCCATATTTCCTAGTACGGAATTCATTACCGAGCTTTTTGACCAGTTTGAACATTTGTTGTCTCCAATCGAGCTAATATTGAACCAGGAGCTTATAACACCGATATTTCCAAGTATATAATTCATGTCAGGCGGTTTGAGCAGTTTCAACATTTTTGGTCTCAGATCGAGCTGAGATTGAACCAGCTGCTCAACGACACTCATGTTTCCTATTACAGAATTCATGTCAGGGCTATTTGAGTACTTTTAACATTTTTTGTCTCAGATCGAGCTCAGATTGAACCAAGACATGTTTCTTAGTACAGAATTCATAACAGAGTATTTTTAGCAGCTTGAATATTTTTTGTGTCCGATCGAGCTGAGATTAAACCAGCTGTTTCACGACATCCATGTTTCTTAGTACAAAATTCATTACAGAGCATTTTTAGTAGCTTTAATATTTTTTGTCTATTTTTTGTCTCCGATCGAGCTGAAATTGAACCAGCTGCTTCACGACACCCATATTTCCTATTACAGAATTCATGTCAGGGTTATTTGAGTACTTTGAACATTTGTTGTCTCAGATCGAGCTCAGATTGAACCAGCTGCTCCACGACAGCCCTGTTTCCTAGTACAGAATTCATTACAGAGCTTTTTGACCAGTTTGAACATTTGTTGTCTCCAATCGAGCTGAGATTGAGCCAGGAGCTTCGCAACACCCATGTTTCCTAGTACATAATTCATGTCAGGGCTATTTGAACAGTTTGAACATTTGTTGTCTCCGATCGAGCTGAGATTGAACCAGCTGCTTCTCAACTCCCATATTTCCAAGTATATAATTCATGTCAGGGCTGTTTGAGCAGTTTGAACATTTTTGGTCTCAGATCGAGCTGAGATTGAACAAGCTGCTTCACGACACCCATGTTTCCTACTTCAGAATTCATAGCAGGGCTATTTGAGCCGTTTGAACTTTTTTGTCTCAGATCGAGCTCAGATTGAACCACGACACCCATGTTTCCTAGTACAGAATTCATGTCAGGGCTATTTGAGCAGTTTGAACATTTTCGATCTCAGATCGAGCTCAGATTGAACCAGCTGCTTCACGACACCCGTGTTTCTTAATACAGAATTCATGTCAGAGCATTTTTAGCAGCTTGAATATTTTTTGTCTCCGATCGAGCTGAAATTGAACCAGCTGCTCCACGACACTCATGTTTCCTACTACAGAATTCATGTCAGGGCTATTTGAGTACTTTTAACATTTTTTGTCTCAGATCGAGCTCAGATTGAACCAAGACACCCATGTTTCTAAGTACAGAATTCATGTCAGAGCATTTTTAGCAGCTTGAATATTTTTTGTGTCCGATCGAGCTGAGATTAAACAAGCTGTTTCACGACACCCATGTTTCCTAGTACATAATTCATGTCAGGGCTATTTGAGTACTTTGAACATTTTTTGTCTCAGATCGAGCTCAGATTGAACCACGAAACCCATGTTTCTTAGTACAGAATTCATGTCAGAGCATTTTTAGCAGCTTGAATATTTTTTGTCTCCGATCGAGCTGAGATTGAACCAGCTTTTTAAAGACACCCATGTTTCGTTGTACAGAATTCATGTCAGGGTATTTTGAGCAGTTTGAACATTTGTTGTCTCCGATCGAGCTGAGATTGAACCAGCTGCTTCTCAACTCCCATATTTCCAAGTATATAATTCATGTCAGGGCTGTTTGAGCAGTTTGAACATTTTTGGTCTCAGATCGAGCTGAGATTGAACAAGCTGCTTCACGACACCCATGTTTCCTACTTCAGAATTCATAGCAGGGCTATTTGAGCCGTTTGAACTTTTTTGTCTCAGATCGAGCTCAGATTGAACCACGACACCCATGTTTCCTAGTACAGAATTCATGTCAGGGCTATTTGAGCAGTTTGAACATTTTCGGTCTCAGATCGAGCTAAGATTGAACCAGCTCCTTCACGACACCCGTGTTTCTTAATACAGAATTCATGTCAGAGCATTTTTAGCAGCTTGATATTTTTTGTCTCCGATCGAGCTGAAATTGAACCAGCTGCTTCACGACACCCATGTTTCCTAGTACAGAATTCATTACAGAGCATTTTTAGCAGTTTGAACATTTTTTGTCTCAGATCGAGCTGAGATTGAACCAGCTGCTCCACGACACTCATGTTTCCTACTACAGAATTCATGTCAGGGCTATTTGAGTACTTTTAACATTTTTTGTCTCAGATCGAGCTCAGATTGAACCAAGACACCCATGTTTCTAAGTACAGAATTCATGTCAGAGCATTTTTAGCACTTTGAATATTTTTTGTGTCCGATCGAGCTGAGATTAAACAAGCTGTTTCACGACACCCATGTTTCCTAGTACATAATTCATGTCAGGGCTATTTGAGTACTTTGAACATTTTTTGTCTCAGATCGAGCTCAGATTGAACCACGAAACCCATGTTTCTTAGTACAGAATTCATGTCAGAGCATTTTTAGCAGCTTGAATATTTTTTGTCTCCGATCGAGCTGAGATTGAACCAGCTTTTTAAAGACACCCATGTTTCGTTGTACAGAATTCATGTCAGGGTATTTTGAGCAGTTTGAACATTTGTTGTCTCCGATCGAGCTGAGATTGAACCAGCTGCTTCTCAACTCCCATATTTCCAAGTATATAATTCATGTCAGGGCTGTTTGAGCAGTTTGAACATTTTTGGTCTCAGATCGAGCTGAGATTGAACAAGCTGCTTCACGACACCCATGTTTCCTACTTCAGAATTCATAGCAGGGCTATTTGAGCCGTTTGAACTTTTTTGTCTCAGATCGAGCTCAGATTGAACCACGACACCCATGTTTCCTAGTACAGAATTCATGTCAGGGCTATTTGAGCAGTTTGAACATTTTCGGTCTCAGATCGAGCTAAGATTGAACCAGCTGCTTCACGACACCCGTGTTTCTTAATACAGAATTCATGTCAGAGCATTTTTAGCAGCTTGATATTTTTTGTCTCCGATCGAGCTGAAATTGAACCAGCTGCTTCACGACACCCATGTTTCCTAGTACAGAATTCATGTCATGGGTGTTTGAGCAGTTTGAACATTTGTTGTCTCCGATCGAGCTGAGATTGAACCAGCTTTTTGAAGACACCCATGTTTCGTTGTACAGAATTCATGTCAGGGCATTTTGAGGAGTTTGAACATTTGTTGTCTCCGATCTAGCTGAAATTGAACCATCTGTTTCACAACACCCATGTTTCCTAGTACAGAATTCATTTCAGGGCTATTTGAGCAGTTTGACCATTTGTTGTCTCAGATCGAGCTCAGATTGAACCAGAACCTACTCCACACCATTTTTCTTAGTACAGAATTCATTGTCCGGGCATGTTGAAGCAGTTTTAATATTTGTTGTCTCCGATCAAGCTGAGATTGAACCAGCATTTTTAAGACACCCATATTTCCAAATATATAATTGATGTTTGGACTGTTTGAGCAGTTTGAACATTTTTGGTCTCAGATCGAGCTGAGATTGAACCAGCTGCTTCACGACACCCAATGTTTCTAGTACAGAAATCATGTCATGGGTGTATGAGCAGTTTGAACATTTGTTGTCTCCGATCGAGCTGAGATTGAACCAGCTGCTTCACGACACCCAATGTTTCTAGTACAGAAATCATGTCATGGGTGTATGACCAGTTTGAACATTTGTTTTCTCCAATCGAGCTGAGATTGAACCAGGAGATTATAACACCCATATTTCCAAGTATATAATTCATGTCAGGGCTGTTTGAGCAGTTTCAACATTTTTGGTCTCAGATCGAGCTGAGATTGAACCAGCTGCTTCAAAACACCCATGTTTCCTACTTTAGAATTCATGTCAGGGCTATTTGAGCCGTTTGAACATTTTGGTCTCAGATCGAGCTCAGATTGAACCACGACACCCATGTTTCTTAGTACAGAATTCATGTCAGAGCAGCTTGAATATTTTTTGTCTCAGATCGAGCTGAAATTGAACCAGCTATTTTATGACACCCATGTTTCCTAGTACAGAATTCATGTCAGTGCTATTTGAGCAGTTTGAACATTTTCGGTCTCAGATCGAGCTCAGATTGAACCAGCTGCTTAACGACACCCGTGTTTCTTAGTACAGAATTCATTACAGAGCATTTTTAGCAGCTTGAATATTTTTTGTCTCCGATCGAGCTGAGACTGAACCAGCTTTTTAAAGACACCCATGTTTCGTTGTACAGAATTCATTTTCAGGGCATTTTGAGCAGTTTGAACATTTTTTGTCTCAGATCGAGCTCAGATTGAACCAGCTGCTTCACGACACCCTTGTTTCTAGAATAGAATTCATGTCAGGGATATTTGAGCAGTTTGAACATTTTTGTCTCGGATCGAGCTCAGATTGAACCAGCTGCTTCACGACACCCATGTTTCTAGTACAGAATTCATGTCATGGGTGTATGAGCAGTTTGACCATTTTTTGTCTCATATCGAGCTAAGATTGAACCAGCTATTCCATGACACCCTCGTTTCCTAGTACAGAATTCATGTCAGGGCTAGTTGAGCAGTTTGAACATTTGTTGTCTCCAATCGAGCTGAGATTGAACCAGGAGCTTCTCAACACCCATATTTCCTAGTACGGAATTCATTACCGAGCTTTTTGACCAGTTTGAACATTTGTTGTCTCCAATCGAACTGAGATTGAACCAGGAGCTTCTCAACACCCATATTTCCAAGTATATAATTCATGTCAGGTCTGTTTGAGCAGTTTGAACATTTTTGGTCTCAGATCGAGCTGAGATTGAACCAGCTGCTTCAAGACACCCATGTTTCCTACTACAGAATTCATGTCAGGGCTATTTGAGCCGTTTGAACATTTTTTGTCTCAGATCGAGCTCAGATTGAACCACGACACCCATGTTTCTTAGTACAGAATTCATGTCAGAGCATTTTTAGCAGCTTGAATATTTTTTGTTCTCCGATCGAGCTGAAATTGAACCAGCTATTTCATGACACCCATGTTTCCTATTACAGAATTCATGTCAGGGCTATTTGAGTACTTTGAACATTTTTTGTCTCAGATCGAGCTCAGATTGAACCACGACACCCATGTTTCTTAGTACAGAATTCATGTCAGAGCATTTTTAGCAGCTTGAATATTTTTTGTCTCCGATCGAGCTGAGATTAAACCAGCTGTTTCACGACACCCATGTTTCCTAGTAATGAATTCATTACAGAGCATTTTTAGCAGCTTGAATATTTTTTGTCTCCGATCGAGCTGAGATTGAACCAGCTTTTTAAAGACACCCATGTTTCGTTGTACAGAATTCATTATCAGGGCATTTTGAGCAGTTTGAACATTTTTTGTCTCAGATCGAGCTCAGATTGAACCAGCTGCTTCACGACACCCATGTTTCTAGAATAGAATTCATGTCATGGGTGTATGAGCAGTTTGACCATTTTTTGTCTCATATCGAGCTAAGATTGAACCAGCTATTCCATGACACCCTCGTTTCCTAGTACAGAATTCATGTCAGGGCTAGTTGAGCAGTTTGAACATTTTCGGTCTCAGATCGAGATCAGATTGAACCAGCTGCTTCACGACACCCATATTTCCTAGTACGGAATTCATTACCGAGCATTTTGACCAGTTTGAACATTTGTTGTCTCCAATCGAGCTGAGATTGAACCAGGAGCTTCTCAACACCCATATTTCCTAGTACGGAATTCATTACCGAGCTTTTTGACCAGTTTGAACATTTGTTGTCTCCAATCGAACTGAGATTGAACCAGGAGCTTCTCAACACCCATATTTCCAAGTATATAATTCATGTCAGGTCTGTTTGAGCAGTTTGAACATTTTTGGTCTCAGATCGAGCTGAGATTGAAACAGCTGCTTCAAGACACCCATGTTTCCTACTACAGAATTCATGTCAGGGCTATTTGAGCCGTTTGAACATTTTTTGTCTCAGATCGAGCTCAGATTGAACCAAGACACCCATGTTTCTAAGTACAGAATTCATGTCAGAGCATTTTTAGCAGCTTGAATATTTTTTGTGTCCGATCGAGCTGAGATTAAACAAGCTGTTTCACGACACCCATGTTTCCTAGTACATAATTCATGTCAGGGCTATTTGAGTACTTTGAACATTTTTTGTCTCAGATCGAGCTCAGATTGAACCACGAAACCCATGTTTCTTAGTACAGAATTCATGTCAGAGCATTTTTAGCAGCTTGAATATTTTTTGTCTCCGATCGAGCTGAGATTGAACCAGCTTTTTAAAGACACCCATGTTTCGTTGTACAGAATTCATGTCAGGGTATTTTGAGCAGTTTGAACATTTGTTGTCTCCGATCGAGCTGAGATTGAACCAGCTGCTTCTCAACTCCCATATTTCCAAGTATATAATTCATGTCAGGGCTGTTTGAGCAGTTTGAACATTTTTGGTCTCAGATCGAGCTGAGATTGAACAAGCTGCTTCACGACACCCATGTTTCCTACTTCAGAATTCATAGCAGGGCTATTTGAGCCGTTTGAACTTTTTTGTCTCAGATCGAGCTCAGATTGAACCACGACACCCATGTTTCCTAGTACAGAATTCATGTCAGGGCTATTTGAGCAGTTTGAACATTTTCGGTCTCAGATCGAGCTAAGATTGAACCAGCTCCTTCACGACACCCGTGTTTCTTAATACAGAATTCATGTCAGAGCATTTTTAGCAGCTTGATATTTTTTGTCTCCGATCGAGCTGAAATTGAACCAGCTGCTTCACGACACCCATGTTTCCTAGTACAGAATTCATTACAGAGCATTTTTAGCAGTTTGAACATTTTTTGTCTCAGATCGAGCTGAGATTGAACCAGCTGCTCCACGACACTCATGTTTCCTACTACAGAATTCATGTCAGGGCTATTTGAGTACTTTTAACATTTTTTGTCTCAGATCGAGCTCAGATTGAACCAAGACACCCATGTTTCTAAGTACAGAATTCATGTCAGAGCATTTTTAGCAGCTTGAATATTTTTTGTGTCCGATCGAGCTGAGATTAAACAAGCTGTTTCACGACACCCATGTTTCCTAGTACATAATTCATGTCAGGGCTATTTGAGTACTTTGAACATTTTTTGTCTCAGATCGAGCTCAGATTGAACCACGAAACCCATGTTTCTTAGTACAGAATTCATGTCAGAGCATTTTTAGCAGCTTGAATATTTTTTGTCTCCGATCGAGCTGAGATTGAACCAGCTTTTTAAAGACACCCATGTTTCGTTGTACAGAATTCATGTCAGGGTATTTTGAGCAGTTTGAACATTTGTTGTCTCCGATCGAGCTGAGATTGAACCAGCTGCTTCTCAACTCCCATATTTCCAAGTATATAATTCATGTCAGGGCTGTTTGAGCAGTTTGAACATTTTTGGTCTCAGATCGAGCTGAGATTGAACAAGCTGCTTCACGACACCCATGTTTCCTACTTCAGAATTCATAGCAGGGCTATTTGAGCCGTTTGAACTTTTTTGTCTCAGATCGAGCTCAGATTGAACCACGACACCCATGTTTCCTAGTACAGAATTCATGTCAGGGCTATTTGAGCAGTTTGAACATTTTCGGTCTCAGATCGAGCTAAGATTGAACCAGCTGCTTCACGACACCCGTGTTTCTTAATACAGAATTCATGTCAGAGCATTTTTAGCAGCTTGATATTTTTTGTCTCCGATCGAGCTGAAATTGAACCAGCTGCTTCACGACACCCATGTTTCCTAGTACAGAATTCATGTCATGGGTGTTTGAGCAGTTTGAACATTTGTTGTCTCCGATCGAGCTGAGATTGAACCAGCTTTTTGAAGACACCCATGTTTCGTTGTACAGAATTCATGTCAGGGCATTTTGAGGAGTTTGAACATTTGTTGTCTCCGATCTAGCTGAAATTGAACCATCTGTTTCACAACACCCATGTTTCCTAGTACAGAATTCATTTCAGGGCTATTTGAGCAGTTTGACCATTTGTTGTCTCAGATCGAGCTCAGATTGAACCAGAACCTACTCCACACCATTTTTCTTAGTACAGAATTCATTGTCCGGGCATGTTGAAGCAGTTTTAATATTTGTTGTCTCCGATCAAGCTGAGATTGAACCAGCATTTTTAAGACACCCATATTTCCAAATATATAATTGATGTTTGGACTGTTTGAGCAGTTTGAACATTTTTGGTCTCAGATCGAGCTGAGATTGAACCAGCTGCTTCACGACACCCAATGTTTCTAGTACAGAAATCATGTCATGGGTGTATGAGCAGTTTGAACATTTGTTGTCTCCGATCGAGCTGAGATTGAACCAGCTGCTTCACGACACCCAATGTTTCTAGTACAGAAATCATGTCATGGGTGTATGACCAGTTTGAACATTTGTTTTCTCCAATCGAGCTGAGATTGAACCAGGAGATTATAACACCCATATTTCCAAGTATATAATTCATGTCAGGGCTGTTTGAGCAGTTTCAACATTTTTGGTCTCAGATCGAGCTGAGATTGAACCAGCTGCTTCAAAACACCCATGTTTCCTACTTTAGAATTCATGTCAGGGCTATTTGAGCCGTTTGAACATTTTGGTCTCAGATCGAGCTCAGATTGAACCACGACACCCATGTTTCTTAGTACAGAATTCATGTCAGAGCAGCTTGAATATTTTTTGTCTCAGATCGAGCTGAAATTGAACCAGCTATTTTATGACACCCATGTTTCCTAGTACAGAATTCATGTCAGTGCTATTTGAGCAGTTTGAACATTTTCGGTCTCAGATCGAGCTCAGATTGAACCAGCTGCTTAACGACACCCGTGTTTCTTAGTACAGAATTCATTACAGAGCATTTTTAGCAGCTTGAATATTTTTTGTCTCCGATCGAGCTGAGACTGAACCAGCTTTTTAAAGACACCCATGTTTCGTTGTACAGAATTCATTTTCAGGGCATTTTGAGCAGTTTGAACATTTTTTGTCTCAGATCGAGCTCAGATTGAACCAGCTGCTTCACGACACCCTTGTTTCTAGAATAGAATTCATGTCAGGGATATTTGAGCAGTTTGAACATTTTTGTCTCGGATCGAGCTCAGATTGAACCAGCTGCTTCACGACACCCATGTTTCTAGTACAGAATTCATGTCATGGGTGTATGAGCAGTTTGACCATTTTTTGTCTCATATCGAGCTAAGATTGAACCAGCTATTCCATGACACCCTCGTTTCCTAGTACAGAATTCATGTCAGGGCTAGTTGAGCAGTTTGAACATTTGTTGTCTCCAATCGAGCTGAGATTGAACCAGGAGCTTCTCAACACCCATATTTCCTAGTACGGAATTCATTACCGAGCTTTTTGACCAGTTTGAACATTTGTTGTCTCCAATCGAACTGAGATTGAACCAGGAGCTTCTCAACACCCATATTTCCAAGTATATAATTCATGTCAGGTCTGTTTGAGCAGTTTGAACATTTTTGGTCTCAGATCGAGCTGAGATTGAACCAGCTGCTTCAAGACACCCATGTTTCCTACTACAGAATTCATGTCAGGGCTATTTGAGCCGTTTGAACATTTTTTGTCTCAGATCGAGCTCAGATTGAACCACGACACCCATGTTTCTTAGTACAGAATTCATGTCAGAGCATTTTTAGCAGCTTGAATATTTTTTGTTCTCCGATCGAGCTGAAATTGAACCAGCTATTTCATGACACCCATGTTTCCTATTACAGAATTCATGTCAGGGCTATTTGAGTACTTTGAACATTTTTTGTCTCAGATCGAGCTCAGATTGAACCACGACACCCATGTTTCTTAGTACAGAATTCATGTCAGAGCATTTTTAGCAGCTTGAATATTTTTTGTCTCCGATCGAGCTGAGATTAAACCAGCTGTTTCACGACACCCATGTTTCCTAGTAATGAATTCATTACAGAGCATTTTTAGCAGCTTGAATATTTTTTGTCTCCGATCGAGCTGAGATTGAACCAGCTTTTTAAAGACACCCATGTTTCGTTGTACAGAATTCATTATCAGGGCATTTTGAGCAGTTTGAACATTTTTTGTCTCAGATCGAGCTCAGATTGAACCAGCTGCTTCACGACACCCATGTTTCTAGAATAGAATTCATGTCATGGGTGTATGAGCAGTTTGACCATTTTTTGTCTCATATCGAGCTAAGATTGAACCAGCTATTCCATGACACCCTCGTTTCCTAGTACAGAATTCATGTCAGGGCTAGTTGAGCAGTTTGAACATTTTCGGTCTCAGATCGAGATCAGATTGAACCAGCTGCTTCACGACACCCATATTTCCTAGTACGGAATTCATTACCGAGCATTTTGACCAGTTTGAACATTTGTTGTCTCCAATCGAGCTGAGATTGAACCAGGAGCTTCTCAACACCCATATTTCCTAGTACGGAATTCATTACCGAGCTTTTTGACCAGTTTGAACATTTGTTGTCTCCAATCGAACTGAGATTGAACCAGGAGCTTCTCAACACCCATATTTCCAAGTATATAATTCATGTCAGGTCTGTTTGAGCAGTTTGAACATTTTTGGTCTCAGATCGAGCTGAGATTGAAACAGCTGCTTCAAGACACCCATGTTTCCTACTACAGAATTCATGTCAGGGCTATTTGAGCCGTTTGAACATTTTTTGTCTCAGATCGAGCTCAGATTGAACCAAGACACCCATGTTTCTAAGTACAGAATTCATGTCAGAGCATTTTTAGCAGCTTGAATATTTTTTGTGTCCGATCGAGCTGAGATTAAACAAGCTGTTTCACGACACCCATGTTTCCTAGTACATAATTCATGTCAGGGCTATTTGAGTACTTTGAACATTTTTTGTCTCAGATCGAGCTCAGATTGAACCACGAAACCCATGTTTCTTAGTACAGAATTCATGTCAGAGCATTTTTAGCAGCTTGAATATTTTTTGTCTCCGATCGAGCTGAGATTGAACCAGCTTTTTAAAGACACCCATGTTTCGTTGTACAGAATTCATGTCAGGGTATTTTGAGCAGTTTGAACATTTGTTGTCTCCGATCGAGCTGAGATTGAACCAGCTGCTTCTCAACTCCCATATTTCCAAGTATATAATTCATGTCAGGGCTGTTTGAGCAGTTTGAACATTTTTGGTCTCAGATCGAGCTGAGATTGAACAAGCTGCTTCACGACACCCATGTTTCCTACTTCAGAATTCATAGCAGGGCTATTTGAGCCGTTTGAACTTTTTTGTCTCAGATCGAGCTCAGATTGAACCACGACACCCATGTTTCCTAGTACAGAATTCATGTCAGGGCTATTTGAGCAGTTTGAACATTTTCGGTCTCAGATCGAGCTAAGATTGAACCAGCTCCTTCACGACACCCGTGTTTCTTAATACAGAATTCATGTCAGAGCATTTTTAGCAGCTTGATATTTTTTGTCTCCGATCGAGCTGAAATTGAACCAGCTGCTTCACGACACCCATGTTTCCTAGTACAGAATTCATTACAGAGCATTTTTAGCAGTTTGAACATTTTTTGTCTCAGATCGAGCTGAGATTGAACCAGCTGCTCCACGACACTCATGTTTCCTACTACAGAATTCATGTCAGGGCTATTTGAGTACTTTTAACATTTTTTGTCTCAGATCGAGCTCAGATTGAACCAAGACACCCATGTTTCTAAGTACAGAATTCATGTCAGAGCATTTTTAGCAGCTTGAATATTTTTTGTGTCCGATCGAGCTGAGATTAAACAAGCTGTTTCACGACACCCATGTTTCCTAGTACATAATTCATGTCAGGGCTATTTGAGTACTTTGAACATTTTTTGTCTCAGATCGAGCTCAGATTGAACCACGAAACCCATGTTTCTTAGTACAGAATTCATGTCAGAGCATTTTTAGCAGCTTGAATATTTTTTGTCTCCGATCGAGCTGAGATTGAACCAGCTTTTTAAAGACACCCATGTTTCGTTGTACAGAATTCATGTCAGGGTATTTTGAGCAGTTTGAACATTTGTTGTCTCCGATCGAGCTGAGATTGAACCAGCTGCTTCTCAACTCCCATATTTCCAAGTATATAATTCATGTCAGGGCTGTTTGAGCAGTTTGAACATTTTTGGTCTCAGATCGAGCTGAGATTGAACAAGCTGCTTCACGACACCCATGTTTCCTACTTCAGAATTCATAGCAGGGCTATTTGAGCCGTTTGAACTTTTTTGTCTCAGATCGAGCTCAGATTGAACCACGACACCCATGTTTCCTAGTACAGAATTCATGTCAGGGCTATTTGAGCAGTTTGAACATTTTCGGTCTCAGATCGAGCTAAGATTGAACCAGCTGCTTCACGACACCCGTGTTTCTTAATACAGAATTCATGTCAGAGCATTTTTAGCAGCTTGATATTTTTTGTCTCCGATCGAGCTGAAATTGAACCAGCTGCTTCACGACACCCATGTTTCCTAGTACAGAATTCATGTCATGGGTGTTTGAGCAGTTTGAACATTTGTTGTCTCCGATCGAGCTGAGATTGAACCAGCTTTTTGAAGACACCCATGTTTCGTTGTACAGAATTCATGTCAGGGCATTTTGAGGAGTTTGAACATTTGTTGTCTCCGATCTAGCTGAAATTGAACCATCTGTTTCACAACACCCATGTTTCCTAGTACAGAATTCATTTCAGGGCTATTTGAGCAGTTTGACCATTTGTTGTCTCAGATCGAGCTCAGATTGAACCAGAACCTACTCCACACCATTTTTCTTAGTACAGAATTCATTGTCCGGGCATGTTGAAGCAGTTTTAATATTTGTTGTCTCCGATCAAGCTGAGATTGAACCAGCATTTTTAAGACACCCATATTTCCAAATATATAATTGATGTTTGGACTGTTTGAGCAGTTTGAACATTTTTGGTCTCAGATCGAGCTGAGATTGAACCAGCTGCTTCACGACACCCAATGTTTCTAGTACAGAAATCATGTCATGGGTGTATGAGCAGTTTGAACATTTGTTGTCTCCGATCGAGCTGAGATTGAACCAGCTGCTTCACGACACCCAATGTTTCTAGTACAGAAATCATGTCATGGGTGTATGACCAGTTTGAACATTTGTTTTCTCCAATCGAGCTGAGATTGAACCAGGAGATTATAACACCCATATTTCCAAGTATATAATTCATGTCAGGGCTGTTTGAGCAGTTTCAACATTTTTGGTCTCAGATCGAGCTGAGATTGAACCAGCTGCTTCAAAACACCCATGTTTCCTACTTTAGAATTCATGTCAGGGCTATTTGAGCCGTTTGAACATTTTGGTCTCAGATCGAGCTCAGATTGAACCACGACACCCATGTTTCTTAGTACAGAATTCATGTCAGAGCAGCTTGAATATTTTTTGTCTCAGATCGAGCTGAAATTGAACCAGCTATTTTATGACACCCATGTTTCCTAGTACAGAATTCATGTCAGTGCTATTTGAGCAGTTTGAACATTTTCGGTCTCAGATCGAGCTCAGATTGAACCAGCTGCTTAACGACACCCGTGTTTCTTAGTACAGAATTCATTACAGAGCATTTTTAGCAGCTTGAATATTTTTTGTCTCCGATCGAGCTGAGACTGAACCAGCTTTTTAAAGACACCCATGTTTCGTTGTACAGAATTCATTTTCAGGGCATTTTGAGCAGTTTGAACATTTTTTGTCTCAGATCGAGCTCAGATTGAACCAGCTGCTTCACGACACCCTTGTTTCTAGAATAGAATTCATGTCAGGGATATTTGAGCAGTTTGAACATTTTTGTCTCGGATCGAGCTCAGATTGAACCAGCTGCTTCACGACACCCATGTTTCTAGTACAGAATTCATGTCATGGGTGTATGAGCAGTTTGACCATTTTTTGTCTCATATCGAGCTAAGATTGAACCAGCTATTCCATGACACCCTCGTTTCCTAGTACAGAATTCATGTCAGGGCTAGTTGAGCAGTTTGAACATTTGTTGTCTCCAATCGAGCTGAGATTGAACCAGGAGCTTCTCAACACCCATATTTCCTAGTACGGAATTCATTACCGAGCTTTTTGACCAGTTTGAACATTTGTTGTCTCCAATCGAACTGAGATTGAACCAGGAGCTTCTCAACACCCATATTTCCAAGTATATAATTCATGTCAGGTCTGTTTGAGCAGTTTGAACATTTTTGGTCTCAGATCGAGCTGAGATTGAACCAGCTGCTTCAAGACACCCATGTTTCCTACTACAGAATTCATGTCAGGGCTATTTGAGCCGTTTGAACATTTTTTGTCTCAGATCGAGCTCAGATTGAACCACGACACCCATGTTTCTTAGTACAGAATTCATGTCAGAGCATTTTTAGCAGCTTGAATATTTTTTGTTCTCCGATCGAGCTGAAATTGAACCAGCTATTTCATGACACCCATGTTTCCTATTACAGAATTCATGTCAGGGCTATTTGAGCCGTTTGAACATTTTTTGTCTCAGATCGAGCTCAGATTGAACCACGACACCCATGTTTCTTAGTACAGAATTCATGTCAGAGCATTTTTAGCAGCTTGAATATTTTTTGTCTCCGATCGAGCTGAGATTAAACCAGCTGTTTCACGACACCCATGTTTCCTAGTAATGAATTCATTACAGAGCATTTTTAGCAGCTTGAATATTTTTTGTCTCCGATCGAGCTGAGATTGAACCAGCTTTTTAAAGACACCCATGTTTCGTTGTACAGAATTCATTATCAGGGCATTTTGAGCAGTTTGAACATTTTTTGTCTCAGATCGAGCTCAGATTGAACCAGCTGCTTCACGACACCCATGTTTCTAGAATAGAATTCATGTCATGGGTGTATGAGCAGTTTGACCATTTTTTGTCTCATATCGAGCTAAGATTGAACCAGCTATTCCATGACACCCTCGTTTCCTAGTACAGAATTCATGTCAGGGCTAGTTGAGCAGTTTGAACATTTTCGGTCTCAGATCGAGATCAGATTGAACCAGCTGCTTCACGACACCCATATTTCCTAGTACGGAATTCATTACCGAGCATTTTGACCAGTTTGAACATTTGTTGTCTCCAATCGAGCTGAGATTGAACCAGGAGCTTCTCAACACCCATATTTCCTAGTACGGAATTCATTACCGAGCTTTTTGACCAGTTTGAACATTTGTTGTCTCCAATCGAACTGAGATTGAACCAGGAGCTTCTCAACACCCATATTTCCAAGTATATAATTCATGTCAGGTCTGTTTGAGCAGTTTGAACATTTTTGGTCTCAGATCGAGCTGAGATTGAAACAGCTGCTTCAAGACACCCATGTTTCCTACTACAGAATTCATGTCAGGGCTATTTGAGCCGTTTGAACATTTTTTGTCTCAGATCGAGCTCAGATTGAACCACGACACCCATGTTTCTTAGTACAGAATTCATGTCAGAGCATTTTTAGCAGCTTGAATATTTTTTGTTCTCCGATCGAGCTGAAATTGAACCAGCTATTTCATGACACCCATGTTTCCTATTACAGAATTCATGTCAGGGCTATTTGAGTACTTTGAACATTTTTTGTCTCAGATCGAGCTCAGATTGAACCACGACACCCATGTTTCTTAGTACAGAATTCATGTCAGAGCATTTTTAGCAGCTTGAATATTTTTGTCTCCGATCGAGCTGAGATTAAACCAGCTGTTTCACGACACCCATGTTTCGTAGTACAGAATTCATTACAGAGCATTTTTAGCAGCTTGAATATTTTTTGTCTCCGATCGAGCTGAGATTGAACCAGCTGCTTTCACGATACCCATATTTCCTAGTACGGATTTCATTACCGAGCTTTTTGACCAGTTTGAACATTTGTTGTCTCCAATCGAGCTGAGATTGAACCAGGAGCTTCTCAACACCCATATTTCCAAGTACAGAATTCATGTCAGAGCATTTTTAGCAGCTTGAACATTTTCGGTCTCAGATCGAGCTCAGATTGAACCAGCTGCTTCACGACACCCATGTTTCCTAGTACAGAATTCATGTCATGGGTGTTTGAGCAGTTTGAACATTTGTTGTCTCCGATCGAGCTGAGATTGAACCAGCTTTTTTAAGACACCCATATTTCTTAGTACAGAATTGATGTCATGGCTATTTGTGCAGTTTGAACATTTATTGTCTTCGATCGAGCTGAGAGTGAACCCAGCTATTTCACGACACCCATGTTTCGTTGTACAGAATTCATGTCAGAGCATTTTTGCAGTTTGAACATTTGTTGTCTCCGCTGAAATTGAACCATCTGCTTCACAACACCCATGTTTCTTAGTTCCGAATTCCTCTCCGAGGCACTTCTAACAGTTTGAACTTTTTTGTCTTTGATGGAGCTGAGATTGAACCAGCTTCTTCACAACACCCATGTTTCCTAGTACAGATTTCATGTCAGGGCCATTTGAGCAGTTTGAACAATTTTGTCTCCAAATCAGCTGAGATTTAACAAGAACCTTCTCCACACCCATTTTTCCTAGTGCACAATTCATTTCAGGGCTATTTGAGTTAGTTTGAACATTTTTCGTCTCCGATTAAGGTGAGATTTAACCAGAACCTTCTCCACACCAATTTTGTTAGGACAGAATTCATGTCCGGGCATTTTGTAGCAGTTTTTAATATTTGTTGTCGCCGATTGAGCTTAGATTGAACCAGCTATTGATTACACCCATGTTTCCTAGTATATTTGAATTCATGCCTGGGCTATTTGAGCAGTTTGAACAATTTTTTTTCTCCGAATGAGCTGAGATTTAGCACACCCATTTTTCCTAGTACAGAATTCTTGTCAGTGCTATTTGATCAGTTTGAACAATTTTTGTCTCCGAATGAGCTAAGATTTAACAAGAACCTTCTCCACACCCATTTTTCCTAATACACAATTCATGTCAGGGCTATTTCTGGAGTTTTAAACCGGCTGGTTTACGACACCCATGTTTTTTAGTAAAGAATTCATGTCTGAGCTTTTTGTACGATTTTTGTCACAGTTAGAGCTGAAATTGAACCATGTGCTTCACGAAAACCCATGTTTCTTAGGACAGAATTACTGTCAGAGCATTTTGAACAATTTGATTTTTTCTTGTCTGTGATCGAGCTGAGAATCAACCAGGAGCTTCTCAACACCCAGTACAGAATTCATAATCAGGGCTATTTGAGCAGTTTGAATATTTTTGTCTCAGCTCGAGATCAGATTGAACCAGCTGCTTCATAACACCCATGTTTCTTAGTACCGATTTCCTGTCAGAGCACTTTTAACAGTTTGATTTTTGTTGTCTTTGATTGAGCTGATATTGAACCAGCTGCTCCACAACACCCATGTTTCCAAGTACAGAATCCATTAACGAGCATTTTGACCAGTTTGAACATTTGTTGTCTCCAATCGAGCTGAGATTGAACCAGGAGCTTCTCAACACCCATGTTTCCTAGTACAGAATTCATGTCAGGGCTGTTTGAGCAGTTTGAACATTTTTGGTCACAGATCAAGCTGAGATTGAACCAGGAGCCTCTTCAACACCCATATTTTCAAGTACAGAATTCATGTCAGAGCATTTTTAGCAGATTGAATATTTGTTGTCTCCGATCGAGCTGAAATTGAATCATCTGCTTCACGACACCCATGTTTCTTGTTACAGAATTTCAGACCCAGCATTTTTAACAGTTTGAACATTTTTTGTCTCTGATCAAGCTCAGATTGAACCAGCTGCTTCTCAACACCCATGTTTCCTAGTACAGAATTCATGTCAGAGCATTTTTATCAGTTTGAACCTTTTTGTCTTTGATCGAGCTGAGATTGAACCAGCTGCTTCTCAAACCCATGTTTTTGAGTACAGATTTTTTTGTCAGAGCTTTTTGAACAGTGAAGAATTTACCTCTGCCCATTCTGAGGCATCTAGAATTTTTGAATGATCTCAACCCCGTTGTAGTTTGACCAATGGCCGTGCCATTTTAGTAGGTCTCAATTTGAGAACCTTGAATTTTGGCTGATGTTGATTAAAAGCCACTGGTTCACATTTAAGAGAAAATATCAAGCCAAAAATAACTCCGATTCTAACAACATCTATTTGATCACCTTTTAATAAAGAAAATTATAAACTAATCATTTAACTTCGATTAAAGCAAAGTTAACATGTTCACTCTCAATCTAATAACATCAACAAAAGTAAGTTAAATTTGCGACTTTGGCCACAAAACAATCTCTGAGGGATCGTTTTTTTTTAGTGTGCATCAAACTTTTAGGAAAAATTTTATCTATTGGGATATTGAAAGTAAAAGTAATTTTTTTTTAAAATACTGCCATGTTACACCTCAGTTAATCATCTTACAAAATAATAACCCATGTAAAAAATGTAAATTGCAAGGAAGCAGAAGTATTTATAAAGGCGGTGGATTCGGGCAAATTTTTGCAAAATCGTGACACGCTGGGTTAAAGCACCAAAATTTGTAATTATTCTTATAGAATTATTCTGGTGGGTGCCCGGTTTGGGTAACTTAGGTCAAGGTCAGGCTGAGGTCAAAGTTCATATGGTATTTATAATACTGCCAACACCTTTTTACAAATAGGGTCGATTCTGTATATCATTAAAACTAAAATAACAAATGACCTTACAGCTTCTATTTCAGTCACTCAGGCAGCATAAACTTGATCCTTTAGTTTACCGACCTGGAAGATGGCAGACCGGGTTTCTATGGGACCCCTAATACACGTGTGCAAAGTTTGGTGCTTTAATCCGGTGTGTGACACTTTGTTCATTAAGCCACTGGACTAACCTCTCGCAATTGAGTAGTGCCACCAATGCATAAAATGAAAGTACATGCCAAGCAAAACGCATTATACGATATGCGTACTGCGTAATGCGTTATTTGTAGGTCTTCATAGCCTGAACATCTGACGAAACACTTTGAGGTTCGTGAATAACAATCTTGAGCATCTGGCGGGATTCTACCAGATGTACATTTGACCGCGCATCCCATTCACACGTATACACACATTACACTTGATTACATACAAACATTATGCACACAAAGCAATAGATGATCTTTAGATTGTACAGTTAACTGCTGGCCAGTGGCGTTACTATGGGGGAGGGGTGGGACACGTACCCAAGAGTGTTCCCCCCCCAAAAAGTTTGGAACCAGCCATTACGTAAAATCAAGATCCAGTTTTTAAAAAGTGCAAATTGAATCTATGATTGATTTGCCAGCAGTGCCCCCTTGACAACGGTACCCTCCCCCTAAAAATTACTTTTAAAATTCTATTGATCCATTAATAAAAATTAAAACTAATATCCCCCTTAAAATTACTGCTGCTGTCACTTTGGAGCAGACCAATCATAAACAACAATTGAAAGTTTGTCCACTGATTATCATTGGGCCGAAAAGACTGCAGATAACGACAGAAAGATAGGCGACAAGTTGAGGGTCTTCAATTACCTTGAGCTTGTGACAGCGTATGGTCTAAAACAGCCGCCTGCATAATCCATAAACATCGTTGTGTTTTTATTTAATATAACTAACCCCAAAACATGTTTGTAGCGATTATTAAATATTACATTTGAAGTCCAGTTAAAAACGTCTTTAAATACTTTTTTTTGCTTGAATATATTTTGTTTGCCCGGTCGTTTTCGGAAAAAAGTGTTTATGTTAAATGGTGTTTTTCTCAAAACAACCACTGAATGAAATTCAATGTGCAAAGCAAATTAACTGAAGAGGTCAAATCACTCAAACACGAATGCAGGAAAAGGAGAGAGGCTGCTGTTTTGCTGAAAAAGATGAGAAAAACCTAACTATTATCACGCAACAATCTAACTGAATATATAGGGAGTACTGCTTTGTTACAACGAAAATCATGAATTTACTCTTTACTCTTATCATGTATGTCTGAACTTTTTACAAATTAAATTAAATTAAGACTCGGTTTCAGATTGGAAAATACCATCTAATTAGAAGATTAATGTAACATTCCGTATTCAACAAATATTGAAGTCAGTAATGTGAAAGGGAAATTATCGTGAACTGTAAAGGCACTTTACAAATAACACAAACAAGCACAAATGTAATTTGGGTATACGCATTGTTGGACAGATTTACTTTGTAATAAACTCCACCAAAATAATCTTACCAAAAACAATAGTACCACTTCAGTCAAAACAAAACTCTGGGAACAAAAGTTCAATGCAATAATGCCTTAACTTGTTCTGGTGTTCTGGCTAGGATGCTTCTTGGGTCACTGAAGCAATTATCTGGATTCAAAATAGCTTCATACATTAGTCGATATGCACCACAAACAAGATCAGTACCATGTCGTATTATTTCCTCCCTGCAAAGATTTAACGAAATACAAAAGAAGCAGAATTAGCAGAGCAAAATTAATGTGGTCATTGTCTTAACAGTTTGTTTTTAACCCAGGCAAAATGGCAAAAGCCGGGCAATCACTCCAAACAGCAGTATCGATCAGCCCTCCCCAAGTTAACATCCACAGCAGACTACCGAGTTTGTCGATATCTTCCCACAGGGATACCATCTCCTGTGCTTTGCAAAGGGAGCAGACACACCATCCTTTCACCAAGATAAACAATGACATTGCCTTTACATAGCCACTGCCGAAGCCATCATTCAAACATGGCTTTAACAAGAACAATTTAAAATTACCTCACATGAGAACTGTTGAGTAAGTTGCACTGTGGTAAAACCAAAGTATCCGGTGACGACAAATATGAATCAAAACGTATCTATATGTAACAGAAATAAAAATTTCATTTAATGTTAATGAAAAAATAACTTGTATATAAAAACATATTAAAATTTGTCTCCACATTTGATTGATAAATATTAATGAACATGTATAGAAAGGTCTTTAGATATTCCCCCTTCCGCAAAAAGTGTATACTTTTGGAGTGCAGTAATCAGGATCATTCTATCACCAAACCTTCAAGCACCTTCATGTCTCACAGAATTACTTAAAATTTGCTCAAATTGAACACTGAGTGGACCACTTCTCTTACATAGACGAAAAACAAAACCAGAATGTACTCATCCCTCTGCTGCTGTGTCTTTTAAAAACTTGCATGTATAACTGTTGTTCAAACATGATGTTTCCATCTGTGTCATTGATCTTGTTCTCCACTATGTTGGTTAGACATTCCAAAGAGTTGATGCAAAAAGGCAATAAGAGAATAAAATAGGAGTAGAACTACATCTAGCTACTAGGCAATCTCAGTGGTCTAGTGGTAAGACATCTGTTCTAGAATGGCAAGGATGTACTGAAAGGGAAAGTACTGAGTATACAGTGCTTTACACACATAGATGTATAGGTAAAACCAAATAATAAAAATAAGAATAGTGTTAGTCAACAAACGGTCAAAGGTCTTGATTGCAAAATTTGCCTTGCTATGTTCAAAGTAGAATGTTTTTATGATAGGAGCTAAAGGAAGGTACAACACACATGTTAAAAGTGATATCATGCAATAGGCAATTTAAGGACCGATTCCCCACTCTTCTATTTCCATTTTAATTTGTTATTAAATATAAGTATATGAGCTAATTCATAGAAGTTTTGTTTTAGTCTTACACTTCTTATCAAAATTAGTACTTCTTTGGTGGAAATCTAATATTTAATTTCTAATGATTAAACAAATATTAATCACAGTAAACATCAATGGTATTGTGAATAAAATACCATGAACAGGAATACTCTCAGCCCCTTAATAAATTTTCACTCCAAAATAATCCACTTTTCCATTTTACAAGTTCAAATGTCATTTCTATCTGGAATTACGATTCGGAAATCAATTGAGTACAACTCACACTGTTACCTTGACCTCTGAATTTTTCACCCCAAAACAGTCACACTTTTCCTTTCCCAAAAGGGCAACCCCTCCTAGACAATTCTTACTTTCCTTTTTCCAAAGACAACCCCCACCCATGTTACAGGTCCAAACGTCACTTTTTACTAAATTTACGGTCCAGAAACCAAAGCCGGCCATTGTGATGGAAGGACGCTGACAGCAATGACAATACCCCTTCAGCCTTTTGGGCTAAGTAGTAAAAAAACAACCAGAAGACTGATAAAAATAAACATAAATGCTTGGTTGGAGGGTAGCTTTTGGATGGAGGGTAGGGTATTTAGCTTTTGTTTTAGGAAGAAGAAAATCATATATAAATATCCTGTAAATTCATACATTTGAAACGGAGGAAGGTCAACTGTTATTTCTTACATGGGAGACAGCCTGGTTGCATTGTGCATTACTTGAAAACTTGATGAAAGAATAAATTCCAAAAAACTATGAGGCACTTATATAATATATTTTATATACTGTACTTGTCATTTGATGGTTGGAACAGTATCATGAGTCATATTTATTTTGCCATGTATACTGTTCCGACACTCCAAGTGTTACAAATAAATTACTCAAAACTTTGTAATTTTTATTGTTGAAATTACTTAGGAAATATTGTGAGGAATATCAAATGACAAGGATCTATGTGTGAGGTACATGTATATAAAACAAAATTATAGGATGTGTTTTATTCATACAATGTAGCAGACTACAATCCCAACAGTCCATATTTCCTCTTGCGAAGATATTCTGCTATATTGTACTCATATTTGTCAAGTTAATCTGATTCAAATTTACAATAACAAAAATAAAAAACAGAACAAAATTTTAAAAGTATTTGTTCTCTTGAACTTCTGGTTTGACCACAGTTAAACAATGGAATGTTAACGTAAATGGACTGACAACCTCAAAACAGGGGTAGATGGTCAAGTTATACTTCAAATGTTATTAAAATCAACGTAAGTAAAAGTGTATTGAACTGGTAATGTACTGAAATTATCAATAAAACATTCTTGTCTGAAAGAATGTTGATTTGGGGATTGTCTAGTGTCAAACTTTGTACTCTTGTTTTCAATAGTCCATCACCACAAAAAAGTTAAACTTCGTTTATACATTAAACAAAGCTCTAAGATTAAAACTAACTATTTATTCATAAAGCCCAAAATGTTTTACAAAAAGAGCCCCTGTGAGGGAAGAGAAAAGATTCTTACCATGGCAGACTTGATAGCCATTGTATCCATCCCATGTACTAAAGACAGAGGACCCTGAAATTAACAGTGAAAGGTTTTGAACAATACATAGTTCAGCACCATGTTTTCTAATTGATTTGTAGCTTGGAATTGGATAATAGAAGATAAGCAGGTCAGTATGGTAACATATTTGAACTTTAAAATAAGATTGTATTACATAAGCCAGTACTTCATGGACCTCTTGGGACAGCCTTGTAAAGAAAGTAATCAAAAGGAGAGTCTTCTAAAAAAAATAAAAAATAAAAATCAGAACAAAAATAAAGATAAACCCTGTAACAGCAATAAAATTCTGGGTTTCAGAGACAATACATGCTGAGTATTTTTAATTTGATTATGAAGCAATCGAACGAGGTGTGATTTGTTGATAACGTCCTAAGCTCTCTGTGAATATTGTTTTGTGTTTAAATCATCTTTTTTTTAATCAGAGAAACATTGCACTTTTTAGGGCTAGATGAATCAAGCATTGCAAACTTGTATGTATATAGCCAGCCTTGTGTTGACCTTTTGCCCTTCACATTTAGTGACGAGGTTGTGCTATTAATTGGAGAATCAATTCAAGTGCAGGAGATCATTTAATTTTTAGACATTGTTGTGTGGATTTTCCAGTCGTATTTTAGTGAATGTTTGTCCTTTTTAATTAGAAGAACAAATAAATAACTAGACATAATTGCATTTGTGCACAAATGCCGAGCTGTTTCGTCATAACTTTTTCAAATTACTCAACTGAATTTGAAAGTTTTTTGTATTCAAAGCAGTTATGACGTATCAAGCCTGTTTAAAAAAGAATTTGGATTATACCATGTTTTGTAAGCAAAATATGACTAAAACGTGCAAAAAGTGAAAAAAAATCATGTGATGACGTCATCATGACGTCATTTCAAATTTTACAAGAACTTGCCAATATCTAACAACCTATTAAGTTTCAACATGATCGAACTTATACTTCGGGAGTTATACAACTTCAAAAAAGGCACCTTTAATGCCGCGTCACGTGACCCCCGATGACGTCATTGATCTGAAACTTCACACATATGATGGCTGCCTGACGGTCAACATGTGTGTAAATTTTGAAGCGATTACACAAAACTTCTCCACACACATCTTCAAAAAGTCCATTTTGAACAGTTTTCAACCTGCCGCTAGAGGGCGCTCGTGTGTATCGTGACGTCATCGGTATTTTTTTTAAAATGCACACTCTTGGCAGACACTTACATCGTTGAAAGCATTTTCATAACATTTAGCACTTTTGAATTACGAGGCACTTCCGGTTTCGACCGGAAGTAGAGGTCATGTGAGGTCACGCACACTGAATAAAATTAAGACCTAATTTATCCCTATACAATCCCGCAAACAGAAACCTACGGTCTCTTGTGGCTGATTTGTTACAGATTTTCAAATATTTAAAATAGAAACCTTTAAGATGACGTCACGTGACAGGTAATGACGTCATCATTACGTCATTGTAATATGCAGTGTATTGCACTAATGTCTTTCATCACTGAAAGTTTCATTGCAATTGCTCTTTAGGAACTATGCAAAAAGCCGCTTAGAATGAATTGTGCGTTATGTCAATGACTTCCTGTCTGAAAAATACAAATTAAACTTATACTTCGGGAGATATACAACTTCAAAAAAGGCACCTTTAATGCCGCATCACGTGACCCCTGATGACGTAATTGATCTGAAACTTCACACATATGATGGCTGCCTGACGGTCAACATGTGTGTAAATTTTGAAGTGATTACACAAAGCTTCCCCACACACATCTTCAAAAAGTCCATTTTGTTCAGTTTTCAACCTGCCGCTAGAGGGCGCTCTTGTGTGTTGTGACGTCATCGGTATTTTTTTTTAATTGCCCACCCGTGCCAGACAATAACATCGTTGAAAGCAACTTCATAAGTATTTCCACTTTTGAATTACAAGGCACTTCCTGTTTCGATCGGAAGTAGAGGTCATGTAAGGTCACGCACACTGAATAAAATGAAGACCTAATTTATCCCCACCCAATCCCGCAAACAGAAACCTACGGTCTTTTGTGGTTGATTTGATTTAGATTTTCAAACATTTAAAATAGAAACCTTTAAGATGACGTCACATGACTGGTGATGACGTCATCATGACATCATTGTTTTAGGATCATTATTGCACCAATGCCTTTCATCACTGAAAGTTTCATTGCAATTGCTCTTTGGGAACTATGCAAAAGGCCCCTTAGAACGAACGTGTGTTATCTCAATGGCTTTTTTTTACTGAAACAGACAAATAAAAAAAGGAAAAAAAAAAAAAAAACTTTAACAAAAACAAGAGCTGTTTCGCTGCGCTTTGCTGCGAAACAGCTAAATAAATCAAACCATTAATTAAACAAATTAATAAAAATAGAAAGAAAGACAACTGGACATATTGCATTTGTGCACAAATGCCGAGCTGTTTCGCCATAACTTTTTCCAAAAATCATAAAAAATCATGTGATGACGTCATCATGACGTCATTTCAGAATTTACAAGAACTTGCCAATATCCAACAACCTACCAAGTTTCAACATGATCGCACTAACACTTAGGGAGATATATACAACATTAAAAAAGGCACCTTTAATGCCGCGTCACGTGACCCCCGATGACGTCATCGATCTGAAATTTCACACATATGATGGCTGCCTGACGATCAACATGTGTGTAAATTTTGAAGTGATTACACAAAACTTCACCACACACATCTTCAAAAAGTCCATTTTGATCAGTTTTCAACCTGCCGCTAGAGGGCGCTCTTGTGTATTGTGACGTCATCGGTAATTTTTTTTAATTACCCACCCTTGCCAGACAATAACATCGTTAAAAGCAACTTCATAACTATTTACACTTTTGAATAACGAGGCACTTCCTGTTTCGACCGGAAGTAGAGGTCATGTGAGGTCAGGCACACTGAACAAAATGAAGACCTAACTTATCCCTATACAATCCCACAAACAGAAACCTACGGTCTCTTGTGGCTGATTTGTTACAGATTTTCAAATATTTAAAATAGAAACCTTTAAAATGACGTCACGTGACAGGTGATGACGTCATCATGACATCATTGTTTTAGGATCATTATTGCACCAATGCCTTTCATCACTGAAAGTTTCATTGCAATTGCTCATTAGGAACTATGCAAAAGGCCGCTTAGAACGAACGTGTGTTATCTCAATGGCTCTTTTTACTGAAACAGACAAATAAAAAAAGGAAAAAAAAATAATAAAAACTTTAACGAAAACAAGAGCTGTTTCGCTGCGCTATGCTGCGAAACAGCTAATTAGTTATTCTGCCTTATTAATGTACAGACATACCATATAATACACAAACATTTAATTTAAATTCAGGATGAAAAGTTGTCACAGTCACCCTGGGACGACTGTGCAGTGAGAAACAATAGCTAAGGATGAATGATAGTCCCTTTCAAGACAAAAGTATTGTAGTCACAATTTCTTTACATTTATTTACAACTGCTGGGGATACTGCCCCATTTCTGGCTTCTGTACAATCAATTTATATCAAGTTCTAATGAAATTAATAATTAAACTCAACGCAATTAATAACGGCTTAGTTAATTTCAATCCTTTCAAATGCAATACCTATCCTAAATTCGACAATGATGTATGCACATATAAGCTACGCGCGATTATTGTACTTGTGACATCACACGCAGAATCTACTCAAACCCAAAGATGAGTCTCCCTAGATTATACTCAGTATAAAATGAAAACACTTTTACCACAATTCTGTTCTGACCTCTTAAAACACCTAGCTTCTTGTGTTTTACATAAACATTTATCCACAATCTACTCAACAAGTTACAAGAAAGTTAATCAAAATTTAAGTTAAAAACAAATTTATTCGGTGGTCTGGCATCTTGCCTCCAATCGAACTCCAACCAAATGAAATATCCAAAATATTTTATGAATAAAGTTGGCCCACCGTGAAAATGTCCAAAAGTTTAACTTGTCCTTCCAGCTCAACTTCAAGTTGTGACAACTACAGCGTCCTTTTTGTCACCTTTCACTATGGCTGACATGTAGGTCCCTCCATTAAAATTCTGCAGCCTTCCTTATTCGTCTCCGAACGCTGAGAGGCACTGGCATCACACACTATGAGGATTAGCACCTACTTCTAAGAGGGGGATAGACACCCGCATCATGGCCATCTATAAAATAGTTATTAAAAGGAACACAATAATGCCTGATGCTCTCCTATATTTAGTTAAATACATACTTCTCAAATCGTTCTTGTATCTGTTTTCCTATTCCAAAAATGGTGAACAACAAATTCATACTACAAGGCCTTAGGAATCCAATGCTTCAACAATACAGTATGAAATGTAAACAATTCAGTTTTAGGAATTCTGCTTAATTAAAGTCAAAATCCTTAAAATACAGCAAGCAAACTCAACTTACGATTTTCCTCCTGCTTTCCAACCTCAAACTGCCGATCTCTGCCGCTTCAGCTCCTTGCCAATCAATTGCTCAAAAAACAGCCCGAAAAATCTGCTTATCGGGTTTTAGCAATAAAATTGCAGTAACAGCAACCACACAGGTTTTAATTTATTAGCGCGACACTGGTGAGATATGGGCACTCCACTCAGTCAAATTCCCTCTCTCTCAAAATTGCATGTTTCTCTCTCAAAAACCTATGTGAGACTACTGGCACTCCTTAAAATCTTAGCATTCCACAAACTTCATGCATATTAGCTCAAATCATTCATTGCACACTAGACATTTTCATAGACACCCTGTGTGAGCACACAGAAAGAAACTGAAGGAGGTGGCTCCTGCACCCCTAGTCATAAACAAAGTTACACAATTAGCATAAGAAGAAGAAATCACAACTTTTGAGAGGAAAAAGTAAATATTCATTAGAACATCTGCCAGTGAAAAATAAACACCAGAGTCATTAGAATGAACTTAATTCTGACAAAACTACAAGCAGGGAAAGAAATGAAACAGTTATGACTGAGAAGGTAGGGACAATTCAGACAGTTCAGACTGCCCAACAATGTGATCACCAGGGCTCCAATTCCCAAAGCTTGACTTTTCCTATTTTAGATGAGTTGTCATTATTGCCGGGGTGACTTGTATTGGTAACATCACACTTTGCTTAACAATTAAGATTGATATGCATTTTAAGATCAATCTTAGCCATAGACTCTGGCAAAAACCAACTGAAACAATGAGACTCGGAAGCCGACCAATCTAACCTAGAAAATGGTAACATTCCAAACTATACACAAATACGAAACTAAAATAAAAGATTTTGTTTCATGAATACTAAAACAAATAACCCTTAACAGTTAGTTAACTCTACATAAACTGATGGAAACACACAAAATAAATATTACACAAATAAATAAGTAAACAAATAAAATACTAATAATAATACATGTAATACATAAAGTAACTAGACATTCAGTTTTTGTTTACTACAAGAACAAGGTGTTCGTGAATGATGTCATCAAATTATGATTGAATGATGTTTCACTTTATCAACCCAATTTGTGGTTCAGGAGTAAAAATTTGTTCCAATATAAAACTTCAACTTCCGGTTTGAACCAAAAGTTAAGGTCAAATGAGGTCATACTGTTTAGCGCTAGGTAAGTCCTAGGAGCCCTTTGTAATGCCGTGTAGCTGATAAAAAATCCAATGTGTGGTACTCAATACAATACACATTAACTTTAAGTACACGTGCAATGTACATGTGACTGTACAGGTTCGGCGTACATTGTATGGACGTGTAGGCCTACACTATCATGCGATCTACAGACACGTGCACTTTGACGTCCAGTTTTGACGAGATGCAAAGGTTAAAATGTTATTATTTCTGTGCAAAAGTTTGAGCAGGATCACTCATCTATAACCTGATGCAAAATTTATGCTGAAATATTACGTAGTATTTAAGATATGAATTTTTGAAATGTTAAGCTTCTGGCTTGATTCGGAAGTCAAGGTCAAATGGGGTCACGTTGTGTGTAACATTTGTTGCACTTTTAACAACCTATCCGATGATGTGTAGATTGTAAAAATCCAACATGTGGTTCATGAGTAATGATTTTTTAAAATAATAAACTTTGATTTACTGTAATTTGATACCTGGTGATGTCCTAATGACATTATCAGGTTTGTGTGGTCTTGATAATAAGGTCCAATTGTCTGATGAGTTTCAATGTTCAATTCAATTTCAATCTTGAGTATTGACCAGAAATTGAATTTGTTTACGAAAAAACCCAACGGTAGACCTTGACCTTCCGGTATGACCGGAAGTAAAGGCCATACGATTTTGATGTTAACTTTTCAAATGCTGCCCCAGTCTTCATCTATCAGATGCCAACTATGAGCATCATAGCTTTCAATTCAATGAAATACAGCGAATAGCAAATGGTCAGTTTTCAACTTTAAAACCCTTGTAATTCGACACCTGATGACGTCATCATGACGTCATGAAAACTGTGCCGTCCTCATACTGAGATTCAATTGACTGATAAGTTTCAAGGTTCAATTCAGTTTCAATCTTGACTTATGCTCTAGAGAAGAGTTCCAGATTGAGAAAAAGAAGAAGAAGAACTAGACTTTCAGTTTTTGTTTACTACAAAAACAAGGTGTTCGTGATCGATGTCATCAAATTATGATTTAATGATATTTTATTTTATCAACCCGATTTGTTGTTCAGGAGTAAGATTCTATTACGTCATCATTCCACACTTAAGTGACCACATGAGATTGCACCACGTACCAGTAGCTTCAGTGTACTACAATCCTTTGACAGAGTAACACGTTGTGCTCTTGCTCTGTCAAGTGTAGCTATTGACTTGCGTTGAGCTTCATACAAGGAACTTGTATTTGTTATCTTTGCTCTTCAACGTGGTAAGCTGTTTAAGCTGTGTTTATAATATAAATTATAAAGTTGGGTTGTAACGGAGTTACGTTTCTGAATTTTGCACGTGGTGTGAAATTACTGTTTGTAATGGCGGACTGTCCACCAGGTACGTCCTTGGACAATATTACACCCATCATACGAGGTATGGAAATGGACAGTAAGCGCCACAGAGAACCCAAAACCGGCAGTAGTGGTGAAGTTACACCATCAAAACGACAAAAAACATCAGTTATAAATCCCAGTAGCGGTGTTACCGCTCCAGAAGGGAAGCAAAGCCAACGAGAATCGTCTCAAATGGAAACCATTTTTAACATGTTAGTTCAAATGAAAGAAAATCAGGATAAACTCGGTGCTCGTGTAGGGCAAATAGAAGAGAGTTTCGAGTATTGTGAAGAACCCGTGGAGGTTCAAGAACTAGAGTTGAACAATCAGACACAACCTCAAATTCACATGCATGTGGATAATGATCATAAATCATCAACTAGTGCAGAGAAATCTGATAAACCTGTTGAAATCGAGAGTGAGTCTGCTAAAACTGAGACAGTGAACATTTTCAAAAATATGACTGAGAAATTCACCAATAAGGAACGCTGTGACAAAGCTGTTAACAAAGATTTGGCTGACATGGTGAATAGTTTGTTCAGAGATGCAATCTCTGATGACAAATACAATGAGCTCGTCAAAAAATACAATAAACCTGAAAATTGTGTTGGGCTCTCCAGTGTACGTGTAAACCAGCTGGTTTGGGATATTATTCGACCGGAATCTCGGTCTTTGGATGTTAAATTCCAAGCAATCCAGGCATCCCTCGTGAAAGGGTCCACAGCCATTACGCAACTAGTTGAACAACTAGCCCAAACGACAATAGATAAAGTTGGGAACACACAAATTGGCATTGTTCGGAAACGCAAACCGACTTCTAAACCTCAGAAGGCGTGACTGCATGAAGTCTGACTTAAAGCAAGATTACTTGCATTTATGTTCCACTACTGTGCCTTTTACTGACTATCTGTTCGGGGACGATGTCTCAAAAACAGTTAAAGATATTCAAGAAGTAAACAGAGCAGGTCAGAAGATCAGTACATCTTGGTCAAGAGGTGGTGGTAGCCGTGGTAGCCGTGGTAGAAATCGAGCTCGAGGCATGAGATTCAGGGGACGAGGTCGCGGCTATTTTCGCAAGCCTTATCAAGGGCTTAATACTTCGGGAGATGGTGCAAAAAACTTCCAGAAGTACCCCAGAACGCAGACGAAAGGTCAGCAAAGCCAGAAGTAGCACAAGACTGTAGAGTCTACAGCGATGCTGTAAGTACTTCAGTTAAAATTGAGGCATTTGAAGCAGGTAGACTGAAACATTTTGTAAGCAATTGGCGAGAAGTAACGTCAGATGTCAATATAATTGACATAGCTGCACATGCCCATATTGAGTTTATTGATAAACCACCGTCACAAAGTAAACTACCTTGGCAAAATATTGGTAGTGTTTCAGAACAAAATGTTATCAACTTGGAAATAACAAAATTGCTGGATAAAAAGGTGATTGTTAAGTCACATCACTGTCCAGGGGAGTTTATATCTTCGATATTTACTCGACCAAAAAAGGAGGGCACATCCAGAATGATACTTAACCTCAAATATTTGAATGAGCATGTGAAATACCGCCATTTTAAGATGGATACCTTTGAAACGGCTGTAAGACTTATTACACCAAATTGTTTCATGGCGTCAGTGGATCTTAAAGATGCTTATTACACAGTTCCTATAGCAGAGGAGCATCAAAAGTATCTCAAGTTTATGTGGGATAATACTTTGTTTCAGTATACATGCTTACCAAACGGGCTAGCCTCGGCCCCTAGAATGTTTACCAAATTATTGAAGCCTATGTTTGCCACGTTACGTGAACAAGGACATATCATTTTAGGCTATATTGATGATTGCCTTTTACTAGGTAACACTAAAGATGAGTGTGTCATGAATGTTAATGAGACATTAACATTAACTAACCGACTTGGATTTATACACCATCCAGTAAAGTCAGTCTTGCAACCTTGCCAAAAGCTTACCTTTCTAGGGTTTTCTATAGATTCTGTGGTGTTGACAGTTACTCTAACCTCAAACAAAGTTGATAAACTTATTGAGGAATGCAAGGCGCTACGTCGTTCAGATATGATGCATATAAGATCAGTGGCTAAACTCATTGGACTATTGATATCCAGCCTTCCTGCTGTAGAACACAGACCTTTGTTTTATAGGTCTCTTGAAATGGAAAAAGTGGATGCATTGAAAGCACACTGTGGCAATTATGACACACTCATGAAAATTACACCAGAAATGAAAGAAGATTTGAGTTGGTGGATTGAAAATCTTCCTCAGCAAAAACGAAACATAACAAAAGGAAATGCAGAGATGTCTATATCTTCTGATGCCTCAAACAAAGGTTGGGGAGGTATTTGTGGAAAGTTGAAGTGCGGGGGAAGGTGGACCCCTATGGAAGCTAGTCTACATATTAATGCACTAGAACTTAAAGCAGCTTTCTTTGCATTAAAAGCATTGACTGCCCAGAAAAGGGTCAAACATGTCAAGTTGCTTATTGATAATAGCACAGCAGTGACATATACAAATCACATGGGTGGTGTCAAATCCAGAACATGTAACGATATTGCCAAAAATATTTGGCTTTGGGCAAGAACAAAAAGAATTTGGTTAACAGCAAGTTATTTGCCAGGAACACTGAACTTTGAAGCTGATCATGAATCAAGGGTATTAAATGATCGTACTGAATGGCAATTAGATAAAGTTGTTTTTTCAATGATCACTGATATGTTGGGACTCCCAGACATTGATCTTTTTGCCACAAGACTGAATAACCAATTAATAATAATAATATATATTGTATTTGTATAGCGCCTACTGCAGGCCAGCCTCTAAGCGCTTAACATTCAGTATTTCCTGCAAGGTATTTGGGGCTACGTTTGAAGTATGAGACCTACTCCTTTACATAGCACCTTGTAATGGTTTACAAGGTGCTGTGGCGCAATATGCAGCCGATCAAACCAGGAACACCGGGGCGGACCCCTTCTCTTTTCGATAAGTGCACTGGGTTCTTTTTCGTGCGTTACACAACACACGGGACCAACGGCTTTACGTCCCATCCGAAGGACGAATTAACCAAATTTGTCTCCTGGAGGCCTGATCCTGATGCCTTATATATAGATGCCTTTACATTAGATTGGCACTCATGGTATTTTTATGCTTTCCTCCATTTAGTGTTCTTGGGAGAACACTTCAGAAGGTGGCATTGGATCAAGCAACAGGCATCATTATAATAGCCCCAGTTTGGACAACACAGCCATGGTTTGCTCAAATATTGCAAATGTTGGTGAGCCACCCAATTTTACTGCCAATGACAGCAACGTTGCTTCATCTCCCAGGGACGGCCCAACTACATCCACTGAGGACAAAACTCAGATTGATGGCTTGCCTGGTTTCAGGCAATCGCTTGAAAAGCAGAACATTTCTGGAGCAACAGCCGACATTATCATGTCATCATGGAGGGAAAGCACCCACAAACAGTACCGTTCATATGCTGAAAGATGGTTGCAGTTTTGTTCTAAGATCAAAGCGGATCCAATGCATCCAAATATAAGCCAGGTGCTTGATTTCCTCACTAAACTGTATCACACAGAAATTGGATACAGTGCACTGAACACAGCTCGATCTGCAGTATCAGCATTATGCTCAACAAATGACGGTGTAGCTCTAGGTACTCATCCGCTTGTACGGCGTTTTATGAAGGGTGTCTTTAATTTAAGACCAACAAAACCTCGCTACAGTGTGACATGGGACGTCAACAAGGTTCTTGACTATATTAGGTCATCTTTACCGTTAGAAGTGCTACCTTTGAAAGAATTAACTTTGAAATTGGTTATGTTAATTGCTTTAACTACAGCGGCTAGAAGCCAAACTTTGAGTTTATTGAGATTGTCAAATATGACAGTAACTGATGATGGATTTAGATTTGATTTTGATCAACTGCTTAAGCAAAGCAGACCGGGGTTTGTTATGTTGTTACTCCAACTATTAACTTAAAGGCTTACACGCCAGACATTCAACTGTGTGTATGTGTTACTTTGACTGAATATTTAGCTCGCACTATACCTTTGCGAGGGGATGTTGAACAGTTATTAATTAGCTATGTTAAACCATACAAATCAGTATCTACATCAACTATCAGTAGATGGATTAAAGATGTAATGAGGCACTCAGGAATTGATACTGATCAATTTAAACCACACAGTGTGCGAGCAGCAACTACTTCTAAAGCTAAGCAGAGCTTAGTTCCAATTGATCTTATTTTGAAGACAGCAGGATGGTCATCCCAATGTACGTTTGCCAAGTTCTACGACAGGACCATACAGAAGGATGTTTCCTTTGCTGAAGAGGTGTTAAAGTATTGAAATAATTTACAAGAGAATTTCAGCTCATAATATTGACTGATGTTCATGTACAATGTACTTCCATGCATTTTCAAGTATTAAATGACATTGAATACTGAACTCTGAACTCTCTCACACATCTTTGCTTTAAAGTCTCATGTGGTCACTGAAGTGTGGAATGATGACGTAATAGAATCTCAAAATTAAACGAAACTAGAAGTTGAAGTTTGATAGAGATTCTATGTAGTCATCATGAACACGAAGGGATCACACCCTCCCTGTATACCCTCCCTGTGTGGAGTTTGTTTGATTTTATGTAATATGTGTTCGCTCGGCTTTAAAAACTGAAGCTACTGGTACGTGGTACAATCTCATGTGATCCCTTCGTGTTCATGATGACATACATAGAATCTCTATCAAACTTCAACTTCTAGTTTCGTTTAATTTTGAGATTTTGTTCCAATATAAATCTTCAACTTCCGGTTTGAACCAAAAGTTAGGTCAAATGAGATCATACTGTGTAGCGCTAGGTAAGTCCTAGGAGCCCTTTGTAATGCCATGTAGTTAATAAAACTCCAATGTGAGGTTCAGGAGTTATGATTATTTAAAATATTGAATTTTATCATCCGGTTTGAACCGGAAGTCAAGGTCAAATTGGGTCGCATTCTGTGTGTCATTTCTTAAGTTGATAAATACTTTCCCAATGCTGTAAAGATTGTTTAAAAAAACAATGTGTGCTTTAGGAGTTAAGATTTTTTGAAACATTAATTAACAAAATTTCAGTTTAAACCGGAAGTCAGGGTTAAATGAGGTCACACTGTGTGTCATTTGTTAAGTTTTAAGAGTTCTTTCTGATATTTTTAATTATTAATTTCATATTCCGGTTTGAACCAGAAGTCAAGGTCAATCGGGCTAACATTCTGTGTATCATTTCTTAAATTGTTGCACACCTCCCCAATGGTGCATAGATTGTAAAAATCCAATGTGTGGTTAAGAAGTTATGATTATTTGAAACAACTTCCAATTTGAACCGGAAGTTAAGGTCAAACAGGTCACACTTTGTGTAGCGCGTGTTTAATTTATCAAGACCTTTCAGATGACGTTTGGATTGTGAAAATCAAATATGTGGTTCAGGAGTTATGAATTTTGCAAATATTACACAGAATTGAACTATTTGGGTGTGCAACATACAATGAACTAAGCGAGCAATGCTACATATATTCGCACATGTAGCTCTAGAGTATTCAATGGAGTACATGTACATGTACATGTCAATTAAAACTCCACGTGTATTGTACACGTGCGTGGCTGTGTACAGTGTTGGTACATGTATATGTTTGTGTTGGCCTACACTCTTGTGCGTTGTCATACAATGAAAGTCAACAGACACGTACACTTTGATGCCCGGTTTGGACAAGATGCAAAGATTAAAATGCCATTATCTGTGTGCAAAAGTTTGGGCAGATAACTCATCTATAACCTCATGCAAAAATTATGTTCAAATATTACGAAGTTTTTGAGATATGAATTTTTGAAATGTTCAACTTCCCGTTTGAACCCAAAGACAAGGTCAACTGGGGTCATGCTTTGTGTAATGTTTGTTAAACTTTTTACCAGCTATCCGATGATGTGTAGATTGTAAAAATCCAAGGTGTGGTTCAAGAGTTATGCATTTTTACAAACATTAAACTTTGATTTCATGTAATTCAATACCCGATGACGTCATCATGAAATCATCAAGTTTGTGTCGTCTTGATACTAAGGTTCAATTGTCTGATGAGTTTTGATGTTCAATTCAATTTCGATCTTGAGTTATGACCAAAAATTGAATCAAATGTTGCCCCAGTCTTGAACTATTGATGCCCAACTATGAACATCATAGCTTTTAAATTCATTGACATACAGCAGGTGGCATATGGTCATTTTTCAACTTTAAAAACGTAATTCGACACCTGTGACGTCCTCATGACGTCATCAAAACTGTGCTGTCCTCATATTGAGGTTCAATTGTCTGATGAGTTTCAAGGTTCGATTCAATTTCATTCTTGAGTTATGCTGTAGAGAAGAGTTCTCCGGAAGAAGAAGAAGATGGAGAAAAAAGGAAAAAAAAATAGACTTTCAGTTTTTGTTTACTACAAAAACAAAATGTTCGTGTATCAATTCTAAAGTTGATAAATACTTTGCCAATGATGTAAAGATTGTAAAAAAACAAAGTGTGCTTTAGAAGTTATGATTTGTTGAAACGTTAATTTTTAACTTCCGATTTGAACCGGAAGTCAAGGTCAAATGGCATAACATTTTGTGTATAGTTTCTTCACTTGTTACCTACCTTCCAAATAATGCGTAGATTGTAAAATTCCAAAGTGTGGTTCTGAAGTTATGATTTTTTAAAACACGAAACTTCAACTTCCGGTTTGAACCGGAAGTTAAGGTCAAACGGGTCACATTTTGTGTTTAATTTATCAAGACCGTTCAGACAACGTATGGATTGTGGAAATCCAACGTGTGGTTAAAGAAATATTACACGGACTATTAATTGGGTTTGCAATGTACATGTACAATGAAATAGCGAGCGACGCTACATGTATTCGCACATGTAGTACATGTACATGTCAACTTAACTACACGTGCATTGTACACGTGTGTGGCTGTGTACAGAGTCGGCGTATGTTTGTGTTGGCCTACACTATCGTGCGCTGTCATACAATGAAAGTCAACAGACATGTGCGCTTTTACCAGATGAAAAGATTAAAATGCTATAATCTCTGTGCAAAAGTTTCAGCAGGATAACTCATCTATAACCTGATGCAAAATTCATGTTAAAATATTACGTAGTTTTTGAGATATGAATTTTTCAAATTTTCAACTTCCGGTTTGGACTGGAAGTCAAGGTCAAATGGGGTCACGTTGTGTGCAGCGTTTGTCGACCTATCCGATGATGTGTAGATTGTAAAAATCCAACGTGCGGTTCATGAGTTATGATTTTTTACAAATATTAAACTTTGATTTAATGCAATTCAATACCCAATGAGGTCATCATGACATCACCAAGTTTGTTTCGTCTTGATACTGAGGTTCAATTGTCTGATGAGTTTCAACCTCCATTTCAATTTCAATCTTGAGTTATGCTGTAGAAAAGCCCAAAACATGACTTTTTGAAGGAACAAAATCGAAGGTAAACTTCGACCTAAGGTAACAACCCAGAAGTAAAGGTCATACGCTTTTGGTGTTAACTTTTCAAATGTTGCCCAAGTCTTGGTCTTAGGTCAAATGAGGTCATACTGTGAAGCGCTAGGTTAGTCCTAGGAGCCCTTTGTAATGCTGTGTAGTTTATAAAAATCCAATGTGTGGTTCGGGAATGACGATTGTTTTAAGTATTGAATTTGATCATTCGGTTTGAACCGGAAGTCAAAGTCAAATTGGGTCGCATTCTGTGTGTCAATTCTTGATAAATACTTTGCCAATGATGTAAAGATTGTAAAAAAACAAAGTGTGCTTTAGAAGTTTTTTTGAAACATTAATTTTTAACTTCCGGTTTGAACCGGAAGTCAGTGTTAAATTAGGTCACACTGTGTATCGTTAAGTCTTAGGAGCTCTTTCTGATGACGGACGTTTACTTGATCAAAATACAATGAGTGGTTGAGGAGTTAGTATTTTTTTAAGTATTAAATTCATCTTCCGGTATGAACCGGAAGTCAAGGTCAAATGGCATAACATTTTGTGTATCGTTTCATACCTTCCAAATGATGCATAGATTGTAAAAATCCAATTTGTGGTTCAGAAGTTATGATTTTTTGAAACATGAAATTTCAACTTCCGGCTTGAACCGGAAGTTAAGGTCAAACGGGTCATATTTTGTGTAGCGCGTGTTTAATTTATCAAGAACGTTCAGATGACGTTTGGATTGTGAAAATCCAACGTGTGGTTAAGGAGTTATGAATTTTTCAATTATTACACGGACTATCATTAATTGAATTATTTTGTCACAGAGCTCTTTAAATAATGACCATTCATGTGATATAGCGCCCTCATGTGACATGTACATGTACATGTACTGGCAAGGCTTCGTGGACTTTGAACCTTATAAACAATGGAGCGGAACAGCCAGCTACAGTGAATTGGCAAAATACGCAGTTTAAATGCAGGTCATTAAAATGTGGGCTTTAACGCTCGGTTTGGACCAGAAGTAAAGGTCAAAATGATATCGTCTCTGTGCAAAATTTTTAGAACACCCAACGTTCTACAAATTTATTCAAAAATTTTGTTGAAATGATAAGTAGTTTTTGTGATATGAATTTTGTGAAATTTGAAACTTCCGATTTAAACCCGAAGTCAAGGTCAAATGGGGTCACAATTTGTGTAGCGTTTGTTGACCTTCGAACGACCTGTCCGATGATGTGTAGATTGTACAAATCCAACATGTGGTTCTTGAGATATGATTTCTTTACAAATATTCAACTTTGATTCATCGTAATTCAAAACCTGATGACGTCATCATGACATCATCAAGTTAATGTCGTCTTGATATTAAGGTTCGAATATCTGATGAGTTTCAATTTTGAGTTATACCGTAGATAAGCCCTGTACAGACTTTTTTACAAAAAAAAAACGAAGGCGAACTTCGACCCAGGGTCATTTTCGGAAGTAAAGGTCATACGATTTTGACGTTAACTTTTCAAATGTTGCCCCAGTCTTAATCTATCATATGCCCAATTATGAACATCATAGCTTTCAAATTCAATGAGATACAGCGAATAGCAAATGGTCATTTTTCAACTTAAAAAACCCTGTAATTCGACACCTGATGACGTCATCATTACGTCATGACAACTGTGCTGTCTTCATATTGAGGGCCAACTGTCTGATGAGTTTCAAGGTTCAATTCAGTTTCAATCTTGAGTTATGTTGCAGAGAAGAGTTCAGTGGAAGAAGGAGAAGAAAAAACTAGACATTGAGTTTTTGTTTGCTACAAAAACAAGGTGTTCGTGATCGATGTCATCAAATTATGATTGAACAATATTTCATTTTATCAACCTGATTTGTGCCCTTTGTAATGTCGTGTAGTTAATAAAAATCCAATGTGTGGTTCAGGAGTTATGATTATTTCATATATTGAATTTGATCATCCGGTTTGAACCGGAAGTCAAAGTCAAATTGGGTCGCATTCTGTGTGTCATTTCTTAAGTTGATAAATACTTTCCCAATGATGTAAAGATTGTTTAAAAAAAATGTGTGCTTTGGAAGTTATGTTTTTTTGAAACATTAATGTTTAGCTTCAGGTTTGAACTGGAAGTCAGTGTTAAATGAGGACACACTGTATATCGTTTGTTAAGTCTTAGGAGCTTTTTTGATGACGTTTACTTAATAAAAATACAATGAGTGGTTGAGGAGTTATTAATTTGTTAGTTATTAAATTCATCTTCCGGTTTGAACCGGAAGTCAAGGTCGAAGGGCATAACAATTTGTGTATCGTTTCTTCACTTGTTATCTACCTTCCAAATGATGCATAGATTGTAAAAATCCAATGTGTGGTTCAGATGTTATGATTTTTTGAAACATTAAATTTCAACTTCCGGTTTGAACCGGAAGTTAAGGTCAAACGGGTCAGAATTTATGTACCGTGTGTTTAATTTAACAATACCGTTCAGATGACGTTTGGATTGTGAAAATCCAACGTGTGGTTAAGGAGTTATGAATTTTTCAAATATTACACGGACTACCATTATTTGGATGTGCATATTGAAATGAAATAGCGATCGACGCCAAATGTATTCCTATAGGTGGCTTTACAGTTTCAATCAAAGATCGTATAGCGCCGTAGGTGCTAACGATCTTTGGTTTTAATACAGACATGTTAACTTAAACCACGCGCGCAATGTACATGTGGAGGTATGGACGTGTAGCGAGACCTTGACTACACGTGCATCGTACACGTGCGTGGCTGGTACAGGTTTGACATACATTGTATTTACGTCAGTGTTGTAGTCGAGTCCATGACCTTCGAGGCCAAGGCCGAGTCCGAGTCATGGGTCTGCGAGGCCGAGGCCAAGACCGAGTCACAGCACTCGAGGCCGAGGCCAAGGCCAAGGCCACAGTGTCCGAGGCCAAGGCCGAGGCCAAGGCCAGTTAAATTATTATAATATTATGCACACACATACGGGTAGAAAAAAAGCAAACGTTTACGCAAAGGTGATACTTTGAAACAGTTTTATAATTTCACCATGAAGGTACAATGAGATTGACAAACTGCGAGCGTTTACATGTAGGGACACGTTGCCTTAGATTGGGCAATTTGGGCAGTTTTGTGATGTAAAAAGTGTTTTTTGTGATATGAAATATGGTCGGAAAGATATTTTAGAAGTAGAATTTAATGATTTAAACAAAATATGCCTCAAAATTTTGTGTTTTTTCCTTTTACTTCGTGGACTAACACGGCCCAGTCTTTGATCTGAACAAAGTACATTGAAGAGTAACTATACACATAAATAGTAAACTTGCGGGTACAACCATGTGTAAAATCTCTTTTGAGGGAGTGTTGGCTCTGAAAAGAGCCGGTTTGGTCTCGACGTTTCGAACAGTATACTCTGCTCGTCTTCAGGAGAATGCTGGACTACTGGTGGTGGTTGAGCTTATGTATGGCTGGGGGATGCACATTCGGGCGGGAAGGATCCAAGCTGTTCTTGTCTAGTGAAGCGTGTCAGTTGGTTGCTGGCTGGATGTGTGTGCGTTGGAGTGTGTCAGTGTTGTGGTGAGCTGCTGCTGGAAGTGTGGGCTTGAGAAGTGGTGACCAGATGTCGTTGGTGAAGAATCCGATGTCTTGTGGAACTGTGTTGTGAGCCTTGATCTCTATTGCCTCCCTTACTCTGCGTTGGTGCCAGAACTTGACTGGAGCGATGAGCTTGGCTTGTGTCCATTTGATGAGATGATCTTGTTCATGTGAGTGTTTGATGATAGCTGATTTGTCTAGGTGCCCTAGTCTGCCGTGTGCTTGGTGTTCTTTGATTCTGGTTGATATGTTGCGGCCGGTCTCTCCGATGTAGACTTTGCCGCATTCGCAGGGAATGCGGTAAACGCCGGGCTTGGCTTGGGTGTCTTGCTTGGGTGTCTGGGTGAAGACGAGCAGAGTATACTGTTCGAAACGTCGAGACCAAACCGGCTCTTTTCAGAGCCAACACTCCCTCAAAAGAGATTTTACACATGGTTGTACCCGCAAGTTTACTATTTATATTTATAGTTACTCTTATTCCAAATCATAGATTGTATTATGTATTTTACCAGTACTGTATCTTCACTCCTCAAAGTACGTGTTCATTACACTTTAAAAACATAAGGGTTCCAAAGCATTCGTATCTAAATACATTGGGCTGGTTTCTATGCCGCATCATTACTTTCGGTAATGCCGGTAATGAGCAGGAGCCAGTCTATTTCAAATCTGCAATCTTTGAGGTCCGGTTGCGCATGTTAGTTGTGTCTTTTGCGCTCGTAAAGTATGCGCAATTTCGTTCCGCGAAACCTCAGGAGTCCGCTTCAGTAATTGTATTTTTTCACGAGATAATTTTTTTTGAAAAGTAAATGGTGGGAAATTTGAGTAGAAACTGGCGGCCTCGGCTTATTCTTCAAGGCCAGAAGGTGCCGAGGCCAAGGCCAAGACCGAGTCATGACAAGGGGAGGCCGAGGCCAAGACCAAGGCCGTCCAAAGTCGGCCTCGAGACCGGCCTCGAGACCTCCAACACTGATTTACGTGTAGGCCTACACTACCGTGCGTTGTCGTACAAGATCGTTCAACAGACACAAGCGCTTTGACGTCAAGTTTGAACCAAATGCAAAGGTTAAAATGTTATTATCTCTGTGCAAAAGTTTCGGCAGAATAACTCATCTGTAACCTGCTGCAAAAATAATGTTAAATTATTACGTAGTTTATGAGATATGAATTTTTCAAATTTTCAACTTCCGGTTTGAACCGGAAGTCGAGGTTAAATGGGGTCATGTTTTGTGCAGCGTTTGTTGAACTTTTCACAACCTATCCGATGATGTGTAGATTGTAAAAATCCAACCTTCGGTTCATGAGTTATGATTTTTTACAATTATTAAACTTTGATTTATTGTAATTCAATACCCGATGACGTCATCATGACATCATCAAGTTTGTGTCGTCTTGATATTGAGGCACATATGTCTGATGAGTTTAAACCTTCAGTTCAATTTGAATCTTGAGTTATGCTGTAGAAAAGCAAAAAACATGACTTTTTGAAGGAAAACAATCGAAGGCAAACTTTGACCTAAGGTGACGACCCGGAAGTAAAGGTCATACGATTTTGGCGTTAACTTTTCAAAAGTTGCCCAAGTATTGATCTATCAGATACCAAACTTTGAACATCATACCTTTGAAATTCCCTAGATACAGCGAGTAGAAAATGGTCAATTTTCAACTTTGAAAACCTTGTAATTCGACACCCGATGACGTCATGATCATGACGTCATAAAATTTGTACCGTCTTCATATTGAGGTCCAATTGACCGATGAGTTTCAAGGTTCAATTCAGTTTCAATCTTGAGTTATGCTGTAGATAAGAGTTGAACGGAAGGAAGAAGATGGAGAAGAAAAAAAACAAACCAAAACAACAGAACAATAATAAAAGGTGTTCGTGCACATTTTGCACGAACACCTAACTAGACATTCAGTTTTTGTTTACTACAAAAACAAGGTGTTCGTGATCGATATCATCAAATTATGATTTAATTATATTTTATTTTATCACCTCGATTTGTGGTTCAGGAGTAAGATTTTGTTCCAACATAAATCTTGAACTTCCGGTTTGAATCAAAACTTAGGTCAAATGAGGTCATACTGTGTAGTGCAAGGTAAGTCCTAGGAAACCTTTGTAATGCCGTGTAGTTAATTAAATTCCATTATGGGCTTCAGGAGTTATGATTATTTCAAATATTGAATTTGATCATTTGGTTTGAACCGGAAGTCAAGGTCAAATTGGGTCGCATTCTGTGTGTTAGTTCTCAAGTTGATAAATACTTTCCAAATGATGTAAAGATTGTAAAAAAACAAAACAATGGGTGCTTTAGAAGTTATGATTTATTTAAACATTAATCTTTAACTTCCAGTTTGAACCAGAAGTCAGGGTTAATTGAGGTCTCATTATGTATCATTTGTTAAGTCTTAGGAGCGCTTTTTGATGACGTTTACTTGATAAGAGTACAATGAGTGGTTGAGGAGTTATGATTTTTTAAATTATTAATTTCATCTTCCGGTTTGAACTGGAAGTCAAGGTCAAATGGCATAACATTTTGTGTATCGATATTGTTTCTTTAATTGTTACACACCTTCCCATTGATGCATAGATTATAAAAATCCAATGTGTGGTTCAGAAGTTATGATTGCACAAACACCAAAAATAAAAACCAGAACAAAAACAAGAGGTGTTGCACGTATTGCACAAACACCTAATTAATAAACATTACTAAAAAAAACCACAAATATTAATTTAAGTAACAAATCAAAACACTGAGGGTCAGGATAGATATAACAAGGCAGCAGTGGAGCATGTTTATTTGATGAAGCATAAAATGTGAAGATTGTTTATTCTCTTTGTCATCTAGGATCTTGAAAAATTAGTCTCCCAATGGGAGGCATACTACAGTCTTAGACCCTTGTATTCATAAGATTCTTTTGCACTGCAGAACCATGTTGAATAAACCAGTTATGGACTCTGGACGACTATCTGTCATGCTCTATTATGCTAGCAGCTGGGCAGCTCCTAAACTAGTCTTAGATAAACTAAACACCTGTCACCGTAAACACCTTTGTAGCGTTTTAAATATGCACTGGCCCCAAGGCATCATATCCAATCAATCTCTCTATTTTACCACTGTATGACCACACCCCTATCCACAAGTGGTAGACAATGCCCTATTGACTCAACTCAGTGACATCCTATAAAGCCCAGTAAACAACCCAGTTTGGGCCGAAAGAGTACTAGAGGCAAAGGAAAGAGGAAAGACATCAAGATTGGAGGAACAAACCGCTTCATGGGCGGTTTTTGAGATGTACAGAAGAAGTGGCGAATGGCAAGTCCTGGAATTGGTTACGGAGCGGAGAACTGAAGAAGGAAACCAAGGGCTTGATTACTGCGGTGCAAGACCAGTCTCTAGCGACAAATGTAATGAAGGCAAGGATAGAGAAAGCAAATGCCTCTCCTTTGTGCAGCATGTGTAATAAGGCGGAGGAGACTGTATTTCATATTGTCAGTGAATGTAGTATGATGGCCCAGATGGAGTACAAGGGAAGACATGACAAGTTGGCCAAGGTGATTCACTGGGATGTGTAAAAAGAATGGTGTCCAAGTGACTGCAAAATGGTTCGACCATGTTCTGGATGAAGTTGTAGAGACCGACCAGTTCAAGATCCTCTCTCTGACTGATCATGTTACAGAACATAGGCGTCTGGATGTTGTAGTCTTAGATAAGACCAAGAAGATGTGCCATCTCATTGACATAGCTGTGCTGGGTGATATAAGGGTCGCTATAAAGGAGACAGAAAATATCAAAAAGTACCAAGACCTGGCCAGGGAACACCGTAAGATTTGGCAGGTGAAGGTGAAAGTAGTCCCTGTGGTGGTTGGAGCACTTGGCACCATTCTGAAAGCACTGGGGAAACATCTAGAGGAAATAGGGACAAATGTGAGGGTAGATCTTTTACAGAAGGCGGCGCTTTTGGGAACAGCGAGGATTCTGAGAAAGACCCTTGAGATCTAAGGCTACAGGACGTAGACCGGCACAAAGGAAAATGTGAACTTTCTTTTGCATGCTGTGATACAATGAATTAACTAGACATATAGGTGTTTGTCCCTGGGAAGTGAAAAAACGGAACAGCTTTGTGTAGGACAAACACAAAGCAGTTCTGTTTTTTATTTCGATTGTCCATACCAAGTTGTGAACATGACCTGAATTCAAGGCACCATGACTTGAACAACCATCCTTGCTCAATAAAACAACACAGACCGTTATTCTGACTCTGTCTCTGCCCTAACCATAACCATAAAGGTGATTTTAAACCTCACCCTGACCCAATCCTACTCACTAACTCTAATCTTAACCCTTCTCAAACATTGTTCATGATCTTGAACTTCACCCTGTAGTGTAAGCCTTATACCTTATATCCACTATTTAACCTAAATTTAATTTCCATACCGACGCCTAAAAGCTGTCCCTCAGGCAGCTTGGACAAGACATTTTATAATAAATTCTTAAAACTCTTTAAAAAAATCTTCAGTAGTTTGTCACCAAAAAACAATGATAATAAAAAAGATGGAAGACCCTTGACCTCTGATAGGCCCCTATTTTTACTTAAAGTGTGCCTAAAGTCCTAAGCGTGATCTTCAAATCTGATACTGACTATAAAACTTATTTCAAACCTGAGCCTAAGCCTGACCCTAACTGTTACCTTCATTCTAACTGAACAATGTGCATTAGGCCCTAATTTGTACCCCATCCCTCCTGGTTCAGGAGATATGACTTTTTTATTTGAACTTCCTGTTTGGACCAAAAGGTCAACTATTTGAATAAAATGTCAAATGCGCAGTACTGCTACCAGACAGCACAAAAATTATGACTTTATGGCATGTAGTTCAGAAAATATGATCTTTGTAATTTTAACTTCCTGTTTGGACCAGAAGGAAAGATCAAAATGAGGTCAACTTTTAAAATAAAATGCCACAAGTGTTGTAAGCTACAGGACAGCACAAACATTACAACTTAATGACACGTAGTTCAGGAGATATTTAAAAAAAAAGTATTAAGTATTAAGCATTGAGTTACCATAACTTGACACCTGATGACGTCACAATGAAAAAAACGTGTTTTTCATAATAATTTGCTTTATAAGAAACAAGATGGTATACAACATATCCCCATCTAATGCCTTTCAACAAAAGCCCTAAACGTGTGTAGGAATTGAAATATTTTCCTGCACAAATCCAATAGGCTGATTTTATTCCTTAAAATCCATCAAGAACCACAAGTTAGAAAAAGAAGAAAGTTTTTAATATTTACTGAAATGTGGGAAGCATTATATATTAGTAAAAAGAAAGTTTTTTAAATTTAACCTTAGTTAAATTTCTTTTTTAACCTTAGTGCTTTCCAAGCTCTGCAGAACCCCCCCCCCCCTGAAAAAATTCCAAAACAAAACCCGGACCCCCAGTAAATTCCCATTTTCTCAGATGTACATCAGTGCAGCACTAAATTATAACATCATATAGTTCTTTATTCCTGATGCAAGAGAACACCATTGACAGTAAGTGATCAGGCTGTGAAGTACATACCTCATGTGGCTTATGCTGCTGTGTGATGCTGTACACTTGGATAAGAGACACCATGGAAAGAACATATGATGCTTGCTCATTGACTAGTGTGTCCTGATGGGCAGCAATCTATCATAAGGAATAAGGTGATTTCAGGTGTTAGGCAACAGCATGGGTTATCAGTCTGAAATGATACCATGACTTGGGTCAGAAGAATATCATTGAAAGACAGTGCAGTCAATTGTTTCTACTCATCAATGTGTATTTCATACAGGATTAATGTTAAAATCCTTTTGTTGACCTTCAAAGCTCTTCGTGGCCTTTCTCCAAAGTGCTTGCAGGATCTTGTTACCATCCAGAAAGAATCTGCTTATCAACTTAGGTCAAGAAATAACGGTTCCTTCTTAGATTATCTCAATGGTAAAATGTTGGCTACATTTGGTGATAGGGCTTTTTTCTGTGGCAGCCCCTAAACTGTGGAATAGAAACTCACCTCTTTTAAATGTAAGATAAAAACCCATCTTTTTTAATGCTGCATTTCAGTGTTCTTCTTTAATGGAATTGTTCTTTTGTTTCTTTTTGTTGTTGTCTCTTGTTGGTTTTCTTCTATGGTTGCCTTTGCCAGTTACTACATTGGTAGGATTAGAGGCGTGTGGCTCCTGAAAATATCAGAACAGTACCAATGCCAGCCAGCAGGGTTAGGCTTATGAAATAAGTAACTGCTAGTTCTCTGTTGGCAAGACAGACTGTGGTTCTACCACACTATTATGAGCCTGCCTGGCAGTCAAGTCAATGGCTTCAAACCCTGTCTTTTTCTGAAAATTTGGTGCTTAACAATTTCTGGGCAGCTTATACACTGAATTCAGATATTTTGCAGTGCTATGGTTAACAGTTTGGGTGGCTGATGGTCTGAAAACTATGGATTTATTAAGTTCAAAGTATCACATGTCCTCAATGAGAAAACAAATTGAAAGCATTCTGAAGTTTTTAAGGAAAAGGGTGCTCTAAAAACTGTTCAACTTTAAAAGCATATTTTCTTTGATCCGTTCTGCAAGCTACTTAATGGTGTCACTGACGTAGTGTGTTTTATTATGTCTGGCAGCTTAGTCCCATAATGGACAGCCCTCTTTATAATGAGTAAAATTTACTACATGTAGGTAGCTGTTGATGCCTCTACAATGTTGTAGAGTATAAATCTTTCAGCAAGTAAAATATATACCTCTGATTGAGCTATGACTAACTTACCTGAGCAGCTAACATTTCCAAACGTTGGTCAGTGAATTCATACAGAGCTAAAGTTGAATGCATGGCATACAGACAATTGATCAAGTACGTGGCCATGTCACATGGATTGAGTCGACTAGCTGACAAAGAACACATTTGAAGCAAAGGGTCCAACATGCAACCAAGGATCTGTCAATATGAAAACAGTTTTTGTTTTAAATTAGTTTACAAACATTATGCAGTTTAACATTCAATACATATTTTACGATGGTCTGTGGATCAAAATCTAAATTTTTATGCAACATAAACTATGTTTTTTTTCCACTTTCAAAATGTTTAGTGAAAATTGTTCCTAGTTTTTGAAAAAAAGAACTTTAACACCCACTTATTTGAAACAATTATAACTTATTCAACATAAAAATAAATCTTCTATCATTCTAAATCTCTAAAGCAAAGTGTACAATTTCAAATGTAGACCTTAAATATGAATAAATTCAAGGAAATTTTAAGAAGCTAAGTCAGCAGCTAATGTTGTTGATTTAACCTGATAGCTTGCTGTCTAGAATGTTCAGTTAACTAATCATTTAAAATGGAAACAATCAACAAGAACATATTTGTCAATCAATTAAGTTATCGTTTTCAACGATATAATTTATCGTGAAATCCACCGAAACAAACAACTACATTAGGAATTTGTACAAAAAAACATTTTGTCTAGCACATTTTCTAATTAATACTGACTGTGTTTATCATGGGGTCTGCATAAGGTGGGGTGGGTCAATGAGATTGTTCTTGATTGTTTTTTTATGCATTTTGTCACTGTCCTCACAATGAGGACATAAAACATGTCAAAGTGTCAAATTTACACTTTGTGAGATTTCCTCATATTACTTAAAAAGCGTTTCAATGAGAATTTGAAATGGGCATGACCATCAACGGAAAATGGAGTTACGTGTGGGTTAGATATTATTAAGTGTCCAATCAGTTAATTACCTTTTCCGACGTACATGTAGTAGTTGGAACAGCTATTGTTTTTGTCTAGATTTTAATTTGTTTTTCTTCTTTTTCTTTCCTTCTGTCAAAATCCCATAGGATTTGTCCATGTATTTTGTTTGCTCCTAAAGTCATACTCATGTGAAAGAGTAAGATCCTGTATCATATAAAAGCTTAGGTCTTAAAGTTACCAAAAAACACTACTAGTTTAGTATTATTAATTAGTTGGTGTAGTTATAATGACATGAACATTTAATTAGCCCAAACTTGAAACCCCCATATCTCAAAAAGTACATGCTTGTGGGATACTGTTTAACTGTTTTTTGGCATAAAATGCTGGATGACGTCACCATGACATGATTTATCTGTGTACAAAACCTATGGTTCTAATTCTAAACATGACCAAGTCCTAATACTTTATCTGGCCAATGCCACTGCGTTTTTTGTACAATAATCATAGACTCCTTACAGTCAGAGACTTCGACGTGTCTTCATCAGATTCAGAATGTTGAATGCAAGCTCAGCGCAGCAAATCACTGCGTGGCGACCCAGCCATGCAAACTTGCCATGCAAACTTGCCATGCAAACTGCTCACGCGGATTGCCAGCGTTTATATTACGAGTGAAGATTCGGCGTTATTGGGAGTGTAGGCCTAACACTCTTGTATGTCATTGCAAGTCATTATTCACCCAATAACCACAGATCAGCTTATCCAAAACAATGCTATTACTTTTTTTTTCCACATGGGCCATTTAATAATGAATTTTTAAATTTTTTTTTGAGACAAGATTTGTAAGTCACGCAGACTTAAAAGTTACTATTACCTTTTTAATACAATAGCATACAGACCAAAATTAATTTTATGCCAATTATGGCTCAAAGACACTCGATATATTCCTAGACACAAGTCTTTGGCACGAACACAAATAACTACAATTTTATATAGTGTGTAAAACACTCTCACATCGTCGATGTCCAGCGTGGCGCGATTGAAAGTGCTCCTGACTTGCGCTGCAGAGGACCGGGTTCGAGACTTGTGACATTTTTCAACCTTTTTTTCTCATACTCAAAATTAAGAATACTGTTAAATACTGTTTTACTAATAAATAATGCTTCCTGCATTTCAATAAACATTATAGCTCACTGGATTTGTGCATGACCTATTGACATGGTTGATGAAATTCCTACAAACGTTTAGGGTTTTCATAAAAGGCATTAGATGGGGAAAAGTTATATACCATAATGTACCTTATAAATTTGTTTAGTATGACAAACACATGTTTTTCATCGTGACGTCATCGGATGTCAAGTTACGGTAATTCAAAGCTTATTACTTTAAAAAATGAAATCTCCAGAACCACATGCCAAAAAGTCATGTTTGTGTTGTCTTGTAGCTTACAACACTTATGAAATTTTATTCAAAAGGATGAACTCCACTTTGATCTTTATGTCCAGTCCAAACAGGAAGCTCTAAAGTGGTAAAAAAAAATGCATATCCCGAACCACTTGTCAGAAAGTCATATTGTTTCTGCTGTCCTCTAGGTTACAACACTGGTGACATTTTATTCAAAAAGATGACCTCATTTTTACCTTTCCTTTCAGTCCAAACAGGAAGTTCAAATTATAAAAGTAATATTTCCTGAAAAAAAGCTGTCTGGTAGCTTACTACACATTTGACATTTTATTCAAGAAGTTGACCCACTTTGGCCTTTCTTTTTGGTCCAAACAGAAAGTTCCAATAACAAAATCTTACCTCTTGAGCCAGGAGGGATGAGGGTACGAATTAGAGTCCTATATATAGCACATTGTTCAGTTAGAATGAAGTTAACAGTTAGGGTCAGACTCAGGCTCAGGTTTGAAATAAGTTTTTTAGTCAGTATCTGATTGAAGATCAGGCTTGGGTTTTTAGGCACACTTTAAGTAAAAATAAGGGCCTATCGCAGGTCAAGGGTTTTCTATCTCATAGTCAGGTCCACTTCTAAGCTCTGGAGCATTTAATCAAAGTTAAACAACACAGAACAACTTTGTGTTTGTTCACAAACACCTAATGTCTAGTTTATATCATACTTGCAAAAATCACTGATTCACCACTGATAACATCATATATATCGCACATGTCATCATTGTAACCAATCACTAGGGAATGATTGGCCAGGGCCGATGAGGTGAAGCATATAGTAAAACAAGAATGGTGTGTTGACAAGACCAATCCACACACCAAGTTTGGAGTTGGTATGCCCAGACCTTCTTGAGTTATCACTCAGACAACATTTATTTTGTTTTAGCCATTACAACTTTGTTGTAGGGTGTCCACAAATGATAGGCTTCTGGGAGATCCCAGGACTAAACCACGTACCAAGTTTGGAGTTGATATGCCAAGTCCTTCTTGAGTTATCGCTCGGACAATGAATGTAAGCATGGACGGACACACACGTTTGTGAATCCAGTAATGTGCTTTTGTTCCCTCGAACACTTTCGTTCCCTCAAGATACGCTTTTGTTCCCTCAAAATACGCTTTTGTTCCCTCAAAATACGCTTTTGTTCCCTTAAGATATGCTTTCGTTCCCTCAAGATACGATTATGTTCTCCTGGAATACGATTTCGTTCATGTGAAAGATTAACTTGTCCAATCAAAACAATTTATTACATTCCATGTAATATTTTGAAGTAACAAAATAACGCTTCAATAGAATGAAGTAACAATTCAGGGAACAAAATATTAATACGAGGGAAAAAAATATTATGTAGAGGGAACAAATATATTTTACCTTTTTTTCTTTAGGGGCTCTCTTTACCAAAGTAAAACCTGGTCATCACAACAACCATCGAGAGGATGGAGGGTTACGCATTCCAACTACTTTTGGCAATGCAAAAGTAGTAGGCCTAGTGTGGTACATGTACTTGTTATAGAACATTTATCAGTCACCTTTGGATTTATTATGTTTTTAAATACTTTTTCGTGTTGTTCTACGATGTTTTGAGGTGTTTTTTGTTTGTTTTGGAGGATGATCTTTGGATGTCGAAGGAACGTAGATTGGACTGACGCGTGTATTACTATTAAGGGCCTGTGTCAGTTGTTCATACACACCTTTGAGCTGGATGGATATGTAGACTGGATCCTCATGCCTCGCCATAGTACAACATTTACATAAACAGAGCACCAGTCTACTTGCAACATTGCGCAGCAATATCCCGTAAATTTGACACTTGCAACAGCTGGTAAAGCGTTTTCACTGACCTTTGAACGCTTTTGCTTTTTCGATCATTTCTCGTTAATTATGTGACATTTTTGTATTAAACAAATATAAAAACCATTAAGAAATAATTGTCTATGATTCTACATCACTAAATCACGTAAACAGTGAACCGGTGTGTCCCTTTAAAGGTCGAAGCTTCATACTGAAACTTTAACATTCACACAGAATGCGGATGGATGGACAGACGGACGGAAATTGTCATTACATAGGCTCACTCTGCTTCGCAGCTCGCCGAAAACCACATTGGATTAACGTACAGCATCAAAAATGTAGAGCTCACCTATTCAATTTAGGTTTAATGCCAGCACAAGGAGCTCTGCGCATCGAGAGATCATGCAAACATCTTGAACAAAAGTTGCATAACACTGTATCAAACTTCTGTTTCATATTAACATCGAAGATAGCTTATTTCCATGTTCAGGAGCTGAAATTATGTTAATTCAATTTTTCTAACATTCATAAAACAGGTCACAGTAACGCAATGGTGACGCCATGCTGTTTATATCCGAGTTATGGCATAGGCTTAATTTGATGTATTGTTGCATTTTTTAAAAATTGTACTTCCTGTGATCAATCGCACACAAGTTTCATGTGCTGAAGTAATGAGATTTGAGCTGTAAAGAAATATAATAATAGTGCTACTACTACTAATAATAAAAACAACAAAAATGCCCTGCATTTTTGCTGTAGGGCCATAACCCGTAACAAATAATATAAATTAACTGTTTTCAACACAGAAACAAAATACAAACAACAGATATTAAAAAATTACCTTGGCAAAATCATGATGTCTAGCATCTAATGGAACCACAGATGAATCATGGGATGTTAGAATTTCTCTCAAAAGATTCAAATTTTGGACCAGGGTTGGAGTAGGTCCCAGGTCAGCAGGTGGTAATTCAACCTGTGTAAAAAAAAAGGAAAACAAAAAACCCCAAATATTATACCAGCAACAACAGACAATTTTCACCTGAAAGAATGCTTAAATTCAAACACAATAGTGCCCTCTATGGCTCCCCACAGTGTCCTGTAAAATATACACCTTGATAGCTTCTTCTTTTCTTCTGCTTGCTAAACACATTCACAAGACCGAGTATAGTGGGAAAGGAGAGAGGGAGCTCTACAGGTAAGTATCCTTCATAGACCCCAACCACACTTCTGTGGTGGGGGAGTCTAAGTCACTCTACTTACCTGTAGGTTGTATCATAAGAAGGCTGTAGGTATGTGAGATGCTACTGCATATACAAAGAGGCCTGGTCTAATTTACAAGCAGCATGAGTTGTGCCTTTCAAAGGAGAAATAACACTCACTGCGAAGGAGTCCCTCACCAACGTTTTGCTCCCATTGACCCTGCAATATTGAGTCCTTGAATCGTGCACTAGCATCAACAATAAACTTTAACTCTATATGGCACACTGAATTTCATTTACATTTCTTAACAATTTCTAGTAATAAACCACAAGGGAAACTGACTGGGTAATTTTTTTTTATTAATTTGGGTTTGAACAAAGAAAAATTGACTAGCTATACAGCAGTTAACGGTTGAATGGCTTCTGACTGGCACCCCAAAAGAAAGATATTGACTAATAGGGAGATCGCCAACATAGGGCTGGATAGCTCAGTTGGTAAAGCGCCGGTACGTTAATCCGGAGGTCGTTGGTTCAAGTCCCGCTCCAGTAAATTTTTCTTTGTTCAAACCCAAATTAATAAAAAAAATGATCTTTTTATTATCCACACGGGCAAGGCTGCCAGTCAAGTCTCTTGTCGGTTCTGTGAGTTGGTGAAATCAGGCGCAAGGTATTCATTGACGACTGCATTGCTAATCCCTCTAAGTTCGAGCAGCCAATCAAAAAAGGCAAATTGAAGAACTTTGAATCCGAATGTGCCGTCAGTCGACGATTATCTGACTGTAAGGTTGCGGGGCTCCGATGTACCCAGGATCTCATGGGGCGCCTTCTCATTCTTGCAAACAAGCAAAAGTTGGATCTCCCACACATTTTGGCCTATCCCTTAACACCAGTACCACTAGATCTCTGTCACACTGACGGCACTACAAGTGCAAGACAAACAAAAACAAATTGATGCACATTTTGGAATCAAAAGTTGAAGATGTTATGGTTCTGTCCACTGTTGATGCTTGTGTTATTGACAGCAACTTCATCCTACACGCCATGCCACCCAATTTGCCTGGTACATACGGGGACTTGTAAAAATGCTTCTCATCCAGATTACCTTGTTGTGCTGCAGAAGAATTGACATTTACTTGACACCTACAAGACACCATCAATCACAGATCTTAAATGGGGAACCAGGGTACACAGTGTACAATATCACAGGTCCAGAGCAAGCTAGGCCCAAAAAATTGTCAGATGCCTAAAAATTTGCTTCCTTTTAACACCATTTGCCGTCTATTCTCATCACAGAATGGGAAAAACCCTGAGTACTCTTCCATAATTGGTGATCGAGATGGTTTGCTTGTCACGACAGTACCTGTCATCTGTTTCGTGTGTAGGGCGGTATGGTCGTCAAGGATACTATTGATACATTGACAACGAATCAGCAAAAAGGGGATAGAAGACTTTGAAGACTTGTGAAGGCCGGGAAAGGAAGACCATTCACACTTGTAGAGAGCCAGATTTATAAGAAGGCATTTGCTGGTTTAGCTGAACAAGAAGTCACTGATGCAGTAGTATCTTCCCTTGAGCAATTTACATGCACCTTGTACCGGTTCCCTTCAGAGAGTAGTATCAACTCAGCAAGGTGGAAGTCATTCGAGAAGGCTTTTGGACCATCAGCAACATTGAAAAATCCTTTACAGAAACTCAGGGGAATTGATGCAAGCAGCCTCCCACCTTGTAGAGCAGAGCTGGTTAATCACCTGAAATGGTCAGCATTCGTGCCTAGAATGTGGTTAGCAGCAGACTAACCTTTCATTGAGCAGGAGCCTTGTGAAGGATGGGAGGTAGTAGATGTAAGATATGAAATTATCTGGCTCTCTAGCCAACAGCTTCCTGCAGACCTCTTTCCTGAAGATTCTACTGATGATGATGACAGTGAAGGGCTTGTCCTTTCATCAGACGAGGAAGTGTCTAATCTTGAGTGATAATGTAGTCTACAGTAGTCTTCAACTACAAATGTTCCAAATACTTTCTCTCTCCAAAGTTACTGCACTACTCATTAGTCTTATAAAGTAATTTTTGTCATTCTGCTTTAGGTCAATTAGAGTGCTCTCCTCCTAGTAATTAAAACATGTGCTGCAGTAATTGTTAGCGATAATGTGTTACTTGATTGTTATCATTTATTTGCCTTATTTTATTGATATACTTGAACTCAACTGTTTGGGCAATAAACAAATTAATAAAGTAAAGCAAAAGGCAACATTTTAAAGTTGTTCTCAAGTAAATTGATCTGACATTTTTGTTAATTCTGAAGTTTCACTTACTGTGACATGTCACTTGTAAAAGTATTCGTCACCCCCAAAAATTGTACTTGACTTGTTTACAAAGTGCTAATTACTTGCTATTAAGCGTCATGCTTATTTAATATTCTTAAGTAACTTTATTCAACCTTTTTCCTTCATAAGCCACAAACACTGTATCAGGTCACTATTAAGAGGTATTTTGTCATACAAAAAAGAGGTCTGTGCTCAAAATGTTATTTAAAGTGCTAATTACTTGCTCATAAATGTCATGCTTAATTATCCTTAAATAACTTTATCCAACCTTTTTTCCTTCTTAAGTTATAAATACTGTTTCAGGTCACTTTACGCCTTAATAATCACAAAAATGACATTTGTGCTAAAAATGTTGTATAAAGTGCTACATGTAATTACATTCTAGTTAATGTCATTCTTAATTACCTTTGTCCGACCGTTTTGTGTTCTTAAGTAATACTTTTATTTTCAGGGGGTCAATCGTAACATTTAAAAATAAAAAAATGGTATTTGTGCGTGACATGTTAATTAAACTTAAAATTGTTGACCTTTCAACAAGGTCATGTGACCTGAATCAGACCCAGGTGAACTTAAGAATTGCCATTCCAGCACCACCCCATAACAGACAATGACTTGGTACTATCAAAACTTTTGTGCTTAAATTGTTAATTAAATGTCTCTCAGTCTATGTGTGTAAAGAAAAAACTACCAAAGGTTATGTCCAGTTTTTGATAACTCAAAATCTGGGATGTGACAATATGTTTGTTCAAAAGGTCCCATTTCAAGTTATACTAAGAGGTTTGGGTTAACTTTTTAATATTTGTGTATCTCTTATTTATTATTACCACTTCTATAACCAGTTAGCACCAGGGATCTTCTATTTTTTCCCTTCCACCCCAACAGGATAATTTACTTGGAATTGCCAGAATCCTTTTTCTTTGAGAGTATATTGGCACAAAGAAACCCTGACTTCACAAAGCCAAGAGAATAAAGATTCTCATTGAAGAACTAGGATTTGTCTTTTCTCTATCGAGAAAATACTGTACTCACGCAGCATGAATCACAAAAACCTCGGCAGTGAGACATGATTAATGCCCCAGAAAGCTGGAGTCCATTGCTGACAAATTCCAAAAGGGTTGTTGTAGTTGCAGTAGAGCTGACAACATTAGCTAAAGTTGGACCTAACGGAACTGAAAACCACGAAAAGATCTATTCTAAATGTAGATGGATGGCAGGGTCTCATAAAAAAGTGTGTGTGAGCTCTGGGGCTTGTGTGATGTGCAGTGTAGGCTATTAATGTAATGGGGCTTTGTTTTTATTCAGCAAGTTTTGTCTGCATTTATGTGCAATTGTGCATTGGAAAAACATTTGTAGGTTAATAGCAAACTCCATCACAGTTTGCCAGAGTTGGTTTGAAAAGTAAAAATCCTGCCTTCAAGATACCAAAAGTGGCATAGATGCAAGTAAAGATGAAACCAATTTAATTCTATCCATAAATGGCTGAATTGGGTTTTGTGAAGGGGTAGTGAACGGCTGATGGCCGGTGCAGCCCACAATACGACCAACTCTAGCGCACTAGTTCCCCGAGCTAGCTGAGACAACCCGAGGAAGGGATACATCTTGCTACATCTCTTAGATCTGTCTGTGGTTTTCAGTTCTGTTAGGTCCACAGGCTTAAATGAACTGAGGGGCTGTACTTCACAATACATTTTACCTAGTCCCCTGAACAGCCAGGAGATTGACTCCTGGACGAATGGAGAGACTAGCTTTTCTGATTGCGTGGAGATAAATCACATTTCTTTACAGGAGAATAGCTATACTTAGTGGAATTAAGTATTCTTCCAGAAAAATAGTTATTCGAAGTACTATATTCAGAACGGTTACTCTGTAACAAAAAACAACTCTTCCAATAATAATACTGATAATAATAATGGTTGACACCTAGAAAAACATGGTAAAAAATAGCTTGAGAATGAGAAATTGGCAGAATCACCGCATAGCATGATTAGTATGCCTCAAGACAGGGCCCTCTATGGTTGATTAAACAATAAGCAAACTTAAGCAATATTAAACATAGCGGCATTTTCTCCTCACCGCGCCACGGAAAGTCACTTGAATTTCAGCTGTACCTCGTTGTGATTATTTTCTTGTATTAAAAGTCGCGTTTATTTTATAGAGGGTAAAATTATCTTTTGAATGACTTTCACAGTTGTTTTGTTTGCTTTCCCCCTTTACCAATTGAAGCTTTGCGGTTGGAAACATAAGACAGATCAACAAAAACTAGAAAACATTGTTTGCACATGAAGTAATTGTTTACTTTGAAAGTTGTGCACACAAGTTTTCTCAACTGTACTGTCGTCTCAAAGGAAAACAAAGCCATAAAAGTGATTGAAAATAATCACAACATATCTTTGGAAATGAAAATGATTGCCTGTTACCAATATATGACTTCTATACCTAAAACCCTTAATAAAATCCTTCAAAATCACAGTATTCCGTGTGTAAAAACACCAATAGATTTATCACGAAACAAGCAGAAAGTTGCAATTACATTGTACATTGTGCGCGTAACATGATGTACGCACAATAAGGTCTGCACACAGAGAAAAAACTAGCTACTCGATATGCCTCACATGCGTTGGTGATAAGACTTTTGACCTTTTAACCTTTGGAGTTGGAAAGTGTAATTTTTTCTTATGGCGATCATGTGCTATTTTTGGGGCTATTGTCATCTTGAGATCGTGCTCTATCCTCAGTTATTTTCTGCATTTTAATTGCATCTTTAGAACTCAAAATATAGCTTGTCAAACTCCGAGGGCGGTTGCGGGCAGTATGCGGAGTAATAGGCAGGGCGGCTGTGGGCCATTTACATGCTAAAAAGTTAAGTGAATGAAGTAGACTTCAGGGTTCTCCCCAGGATTTTTCAAAACTGAGACATTCTTGACCCCTAATTATTTACGTTTGGCCTCAGCACGCTAAATTGAAACAAGGTCTTTGATAATTTGTTTTTGAATAAATTACAAAGGGAGACACTTTGAACAGCGAATTTCATACAATCAGGTTATCCCTGTGTGCATTGATTTTAAACAGCAAATTTCATACAATCAGAATATCCCTGTGTGCATTGATTTTAAATGACCTCTAGTGTCCTCATCTCATACCTTTTCCATGAGTTTTGAAGAAAGAACATTCAGTGCATTCAAAAATACTTTCTGGCAAAGCTCTTCCAGCTCTTCAAGACATGCAAGTAAAGAAGCTTCCTTCCCAAGTAACTGCCTAAACAAAATCAAAATATCAAATGTTATACTTTCTTTTATGTAAACAAAAATAATCATTGATTTGAACTAAAATCTAATTAATCTTGATTTTTATGCCCCGCCGGCGAAGCCGAAAGGGGCATATAGTGTTTGCCTTGTCCTTGCGTGTGTGTGCGTGAGTTTGTTTTCACATTCAAACCGGGGACCTATAACAAAAGAGGACAATAGGGTCCCCGGTTGGGTAAAGGTCCCCAGTTGGAAATTGTGTACAAAACCAATGGGAGCTGTTGCCAAAAAGTTAAAGTCCAAACAAAAGAGGGACAATAGGAGGTCCCCGATTGGAGGTGTTTACACACTTGCGTGTGTGTGTGAGTTTGTTTTCACATTCAAACCGGGGACCTATAACAAAAGAGGACAATAGGGTCCCCGGTTGGGTAAAGGTCCCCAGTTGGAAATTGTGTACAAAACCAATGGGAGCTGTTGCCAAAAAGTTAAAGTCCAAACAAAAGAGGGACAATAGGAGGTCCCCGATTGGAGGTGTTTACACACTTGTGCCCTTACACATGCCAACTTACGGGGTACTTTTAACAATGGAACAATGGACCCCACAAGGCAATTTCAATAGGAACAATAGGGCCCCACAAGGGAATTCTTTAGAAAAGGGAACAATAGAACAACAATAGCAGTACCCCACAAACCGGATCCGTAAGGTTGTGTGTGTGTGTGTGTGTGTGTCTGCAATCATTGTCCGAGCAATATCTCAAGAAGGACTTGGCATATCAACTCCAAACTTGGTATGTGGATTGGTCTTGGGATCCCTGAGAAGCCTATTGTTTTTGGATGCCCTACAACAAATGTCAAGGTCATTATGGCTAAAACAAAAGAAATGTTGTCCGAGCGATAACTCAAGAAGGACTTGGTATATCAACTCCAAACTTGGTATGTGGATTGGTCTTGGGATCCCTGAGAAGCCTATTGTTTTTGGATGCCCTACAACAAATGTCAAAGTCATTATGGCTAAAACAAAAGAAATGTTGTCCGAGCGATAACTCAAGAAGGACTTGGTATATCAACTCCAAACTTGGTTTGTGGATTGGTCTTGGGATCCCTCAGAAGCCTATTGTTTTTGGATGCCCTACAACAAATGTCAAAGTCATTATGGCTAAAACAAAAGAAATGTTGTCCGAGCTATAACTCAAGAAGGACTTGGCATATCAACTCCAAACTTGGTTTGTGGATTGGTCTTGGGATCCCTGAGAAGCCTTTTGTTTCTGGATGCCTTACAATAAATGTCAAGGTCATTATGGCTAAAACAAAAGAAATGTTATCTCTAGGTAACTCAAGAAAGAGATTAATCTTAGCGGGGCATTTGTGTTTGTCAACACACCATTCTTGTTTGCAAATAAAATAATCAATTTTGAACTTCATTTATAGGTATGTGGTAGAGTTACATCATTTGAAAATAGATGCAAGAGATTAAATGCATGTTGTCTATAGATATTCTCATATCACACCCAACCCTCCAAAAAACTCAAACATGATGTACCATTTATAGATCACGACCATGGTTTGATGTGCTCCACCCATTGCATAAAATGGTTTGCGTTTAATATACAAATGCATTGGTATCCTGTTTGTTTTGATTGAACCAAAACGAAATTCTGCTGTTGTATAACGTTGTTGAGTAACAAATGTTTGACTTTTGAGTGATTTACTTTGTCTGAGAATAGGACAAAATTAAACTTTTAAGATGCTTATTTCTATTAACCATTGAAAAGCTCATGTCACAAGGCAATTTACAGGCAACCAGTTGCAGGCAAAGAAGAAAAGGCATTCACATTTGAACTTTCACATGTTTTTCTTGGAGATCGTAAGACAATGTTTGAAATAACTTATTCATGTGCTACCAAAGTGGTCCTGTAGTATGCACTGCAGTTGGTTGCCTCCAAGTTGCCTGTAAACGTAATAGAACAAAACCTTTCAAATAAGTACATTTTTCAACAAATAAGTTTTCTTACCCTATTGTATATGAGTAGAACTTGAGAAGATTAGTGAGCTTGTAAAGAAGCACTGTTGCAGGTTCTGCAACTATTACCTGTTCCACTCTCACCTGCAAAAGTAAGGGCACAACAAAATGTGAACACTGGATCTTCAAGACACCAAAAGGGATACAGACCTTAGACCTGAAGGATCCGTGTAGTGCTTGACAAGATATAGACCCACTTCAATTAATCCACTAAGGTCATACATGTAGTAAAGGTAATGTCCTAATTAACAACTTCATTGCTCATTTTTTAACTGTTTTCTAGAAATTTTCACTGAATACAGGAATTATAAACAACAGATAAAATCAGTAATGCCTAGTCATATGTTGATGATAGCAGAGAAATGTTTAGTCCTACATGTAGATGAATTAAATAATGTTGAACGATTTAAAATGATATATAGTGGTTAAAATGCCCTGTAAGGAGTCTTTCAAAATTAATTCGGGATTGATAGTTGGATAACAATTCTCCAATGTCAATTTTTTGTTGGATTTCTGTCGGACTGTATTCCTATGAGAAACGTGGTTTTACTCGCTTAAAAGTTCAGTTCTCCAATGCACTAAAACATGTCCCATGCCAGTGCACCCCACTGAGCACTCTGCGGTTTGACTGGCTGATTAAATGTAGTATAACAAATTTGCGGTTTTGGAGTGATCTAGAAGGTTTGGAGGTCATTGTATTTATCTAAGATGTGTATTTTTTTTTAGTGAGACATGTAGACACACTGTGCTTGTTTTCCAGTAGATAGCAATTGAAGTCTCTGTGGTTTGTAAACCAATGTAATCCCAGGCACTGTGAACTCTTCCCATGTTTTCTCTGACACCCAGTTTCAAACAAGGTTAATTAACGGCGAGTAAAAAACCTTGTCCTGGATGAAATTTATCCACAGGTTGTCCTGGACTAATTTTGACAATTAAGGTCCCTAAAACAGTCTCCTCTACTTAACCCTTTCCTTACCCTGGGCAACTTTTAGTAAACTGTATCATTCATAGGTGCCTGTAGTCGACTAAGATCACACACAAAGTACCTCAAGACTAATAAGCACAAAGGCCATTTGTTAAAAAAATTTGTAGTTTTTGCCCATGTTTATTCACCCTTGATAGCCAAGCTAACAATGGTTGGAAAAAGAAAGATTTTTCCAAAGTTACATTGATAATCCTTAAAGAAACGCTTCGACCTCATACTTCTCAAATGACCTTATGTACCACTTAAAATTATTCAAGTACATGTATACTCTTGAGAACCGAGAGCCAAATGCCCTGTAATTACCAATAAATCATCGAACAAAACAAAAGAGGTCAAAGGTTAATGTATGTATACATTGTATATGCTTATCCTGCCATGGCAACTATCGAACATAGTGACTTGCAGTCAATATAATCTGGTCCCTAATTACATTGCTATTGTAATTACAATATGATGTATAAGAAACCAGTTGGTCAACAGATCTTGGGCACGATGTTGACATTTGGGTGTGGCATGTATTTTCCCCTTCGCAATCACGCAGCTGCAGGCCTGCCATTCGGTCTTTCGGGAAGAAACTATGGCTTTCAGGTAAATGAGGCACTACAAATTTTAAGTTCCTGACTCCAAAAACAATACTAATCTAGTATAATAACTATTGATCTACTTGATTAAGTTCGGCCCTTGTTGATAACAAATCATATCACTTGAGTTTCTTGTTCAAACTCTCTGAGAATAGGGACTTGCGTAATGGGCTTTTGACTCCCTATAGCCCCAATGATACAGTAACCAAGCCATGGTTCATTAACAAGACTCTCATAATGCTATTTCCAAAGTGGGTATTTTTCACTGGTAGGATAATCGGTTACATGGACAGGCGGTTCACAAAATAGAGTCAAACCATGAAGGCATCGGTAATTCTTTTGAGTGTTCTGGTTTTGTTTTAATTTTGTTAGAACATCTTCAGTTGGTCAAAGTCAGACATTTTCTCCTGGAATGATTGTTCTTCTTTAGAAAATAACAAGTTTAGCGTCACGCGGTAAAAAAAAGGGTCGGTCAGGTAACTGGAAACACATTTTTTTGAGGGGCCTGACAATGAAACCGGGCAAATTTGTGGGATATTGTAGTAAACATTTATATTATACCTTTGGACGATTTTTCCAGTCATGCATTTGAGTCAATATTGTTTATATTAGGACCCAACAAGCGTTCAAAGAGGCCGAAGTTTCAAGGTGAGAAAAATATGAAAGGTTAGTGGGAGGAAAGAAAACAAGAAGGAAAGAAGGTGGGGAGGATGATGGAGGTAGTTAGAAGATTAGCAAAAGGTTGAATACTAAAACTTTAACACTCATAACATTCATACTAAATGCAGATGGCCGCACAGACCTCATTGCGGATGAGGCTTGTGAAGTGATCTCTTTGTTTAAAATCACCCCACTTTGAATGAAATTCACCCCATTATTAGACAAATAACCCGCAAGTGTGGCTGGGACGGATTCCTCACCCCACAACATGGGTCTCGTACGAGCAGCAAGAGGGACAGATGGACGGAGATTGTAATAATTACAAGGCTCACTTTTAAAGTTCGCCCTCGAAAAGGACTCTATTTTAACTAAATATCCTACTTGAACCAGGAGACAAGGTAAAGTAGAGTCATGGTTGAAACAAATATGTTACATTGGTTTATCCATCTAAATGACACACAGATTATGAATTTCTCCTTTGTGGTTCAGGAGACATAAATTTGTGTACATAGGAAACTTGTATTTGATGTATTTAAAGCCTGATGTCATAGTGACGTAACCTGTTTTATGAAATAAAGTTGGTTATCAGCTACACTATATAACAACACACTGTCCCCCCACATGATACATTTTTACAATATTGGGGGGGGGGCTTCTTCTAAAGTCAACAAACTCATTGATGATTTCATACACAGAAAACTTTTCAAATTCTAAACCATGTATATTGGCTGAAGACTTTTGAATTTCAACCGATTTGAATGTCAAAATTGGGTCATCATTGGGCATGAGATGAAGAAAAAAAACAAAAACAAGAAGTGTTCTGGGCTTTGCTCTGAACACCTAAAAAATAGAACAAAAACAAGAATTGTTAAACATTTTGGGGACAAAAGGTGTTTCGACTGTCAGACTGTAGGGCTGATACCCCTAATGACAAGACAGTGTTTAGTTCCAATTTTTTTCTCTCTCTGCATTTTGTTTGTATATTTATTGTTATGCGTAGTAGAGTGTATTCATATAGGTGTTACGCAATATAAGTGTTCATTATTATTATTAATGCTAAGACGCATTTCTATAAAGGGGAAAAAAAGCATATAAGAAGGAAACCAACCTTCAAGGGTCTGCAAATGCCTTCAGTGATATGTGCCAAAGCATCCTCAATGTCAGAGTTCTTTGCTGTAGTGAAAACAAAGAAACGAACAAAAGGCTAGTACGTGCATTAACTTCAATGTACTTTAAATGGTGTTTGAAGCTTTGCATGGTGTGGAGGATAAGAGTAACTATACATATAAATAATAAACTTGCGGGTACAACCATGTGTAAAATCTCAACATACAACACAGCCAGATACCTCACCAAGATCCTGCAACCACTAGTCGGCCTCACCCAACATCACATCACCAATTCAAACCAGTTCGTCAACATCATCAAAGACATCCACCTCAGCCAATCTGACATTCTTGTCAGTTTTGACGTAGTCTCCCTCTTCACGAACATACCAACCATAGAAGCTTGCCACATCGCCAAAGATCGACTAGCAGCAGATCCCTCCATGACCGACCGCACAAGCCTGACTCCCGAACAAGTACAAGAACTGCTCGTCACCTGCGTCTCTTCATCCAGTTTCCGGTGGAGGGACCAGTTCTATGAACAAACCTCAGGGGCCGCCATGGGATCTCCTCTATCCCCGGTCCTTGCGGACTTGTTCATGGAAGAGTTTGAACTTGACACCATCGAGAATGCTGATCTTCGCCCCAACCTCTGGCTCCGCTACGTTGATGACACTTTCGTGGTTTGGCCCCACGGCAAGTCAGCACTTCACCAGTTCCTGCAGCATCTCAACTCTCAGCATCCACTCATCAAATTCACCATGGAGCAAGAAGAAAACAACACCATCTCCTTCCTTGATGTCCAAGTCACCAGAAGAGCGGATGGGACCCTTTCTCACACTGTACACCGCAAGCCCACACACACAGACCGATATCTACACAGCTCTTCATTCCACCATCCTCGTTTCAAGTCTGCCGTCCACAACACATTGGTCCGCCGTGCATTCAACACCTGCGACCAAGACAGCTTGAAGCAGGAACTTCACCACATCAAGACATCACTACAACTCAACTGGTACAAGACATTCAACTTCAGCCAGCCCAAACCAAGCCTCCCACCTGAAGACAGACCTGAGTTCAAGGCAACCGTCACCATCCCATACATCGGCCACGCATCACACCAACTTCAACGCATCTTCAGCCAAGTCCAAGTCAAGACATTCCACACAGCACCCAACAAGATCCAAGCATCTCTTCACACACACAAGGACAAGCAAGACACCCAAGCCAAGCCCGGCGTTTACCGCATTCCCTGCGAATGCGGCAAAGTCTACATCGGAGAGACCGGCCGCAACATATCAACCAGAATCAAAGAACACCAAGCACACGGCAGACTAGGGCACCTAGACAAATCAGCTATCATCAAACACTCACATGAACAAGATCATCTCATCAAATGGACACAAGCCAAGCTCATCACTCCAGTCAAGTTTTGGCACCAACGCAGAGTAAGGGAGGCAATAGAGATCAAGGCTCACAACACAGTTCCACAAGACATCGCATTCTTCATCAACGACATCTGGTCACCACTTCTCAAGCCCACACTTCCAGCAGCAGCTCACCACAACACTGACACACTCCAACGCACACACATCCAGCCAGCAACCAACTGACACGCTTCACTAGACAAGAACAGCTTGGATCCTTCCCGCCCAAATGTGCATCCCCCAGCCATACATAAGCTCAACCACCACCAGTAGTCCAGCATTCTCCTGAAGACGAGCAGAGTATACTGTTCGAAACGTCGAGACCAAACCGGCTCTTTTCAGAGCCAACACTCCCTCAAAAGAGATTTTACACATGGTTGTACCCGCAAGTTTACTATTTATGTGTATAGTTACTCTTCAATGTACTTTGTTCAGATCAAAGACTGACTTGACCTTCCAGCATCAACAGGATCTCTTGAAACCAAAAAATTGCATTGACAATTTGATAACAAGGCAATTCACATAACAATAGTAATAACAATTGGAGTACTTACATAGCAATTTACCCATGACCAGCGAGTGTCTAAAAATGTCATTATTTACATACACAACAGTTATGCAAAACTATGTTTGAATTATGAGACCCATTTTACAGCACCTTGCATAGCTTTATAAGGTAATGCAGTGCCTGAAGAACAACTATGTCAGAAACACCATGGCAAATCCCTTCTCTTAAGATGCTTAATGATAAATGTACTGATTCCTTTAACAACTATGTCAGAAACACCATGGCAAATCCCTTCTCTTAACATGCTTAATGATAAATGTACAGATTCCTTTACATGCGTTACACTGTTACACAGCATGAGGTACCTACAGCTCTCCATCCCATCTTAAAGACAAAGCAAACATGATTTGTCATGCTCAAGGCCACGAGTGCCATGACAGAGACCCTAACCCAAAGTCTGACTCAATTGTCAATGGTTAAAGACTGAATACAGTAGTTGGAAACCATTGAAACAATTTTTTCAACATTAACATTTAAACATTCAGATTCACTACTCCTATTTATCCAAGTATGGTGATTTTCTATTAAGCCTGTGACTTGTACCCAGGTACCTGGGTACCCGACCAACTGTTCGGGTACCCGGTTCCAATTGTTTTGGGTCCATTACCCGTGAAAACCTTTTGCCACAAGTTTTGAATATAAAAAAAAATTCAAAAGAAAAAGCAAATACGAAAAACACACTGTTTCCGACATCACAATTGACCTACAGACACTGGGACATAACAGCAATTCAGCTGCTATTTGAGTTTCCGAAGTCCTGCAAGGATCATTGTGTTAACTTTGACTAGGTCTATTTGTTGTAAAGTCACTAATCCAATTTGCTAAACAAGCAGTGCATTGTGGATTCAAGTTGCAGTTTCTTTCTCCTTGGACTGTTTCCAAACATTGGTAAAACCAGCCTGTGATAATCAAAGTTTATCAGCTCCCTAAAAACAAATCTTGTTGGCCACTCTTTATCTTTTATCACTTTATAAAGGAGTTGTTGCTTTTAATTTACACATTTTTTTTCTACTTGAAGACTTTTCCTCAAGAATCAACTAAATATTTGTCCTTTCATCTTTTCACCAGTTTGAAGGGATTAGGGTCAACTCGGTCCGAAGCCAACTCCGTCCAGAGTCAACTCTGTCCAGAGTCAACTCCGTCCGAGTCAACTCTGTCCAGAGTCAACTCGGTCCGAAGTCAACTCAGTCCGAAGTCAACTCGGTCCAAAGTCAACTCGATCAGGAGTCAACTCTGTCCAAAGTCAACTCTGTCCAAAGTCAACTCTGTCCAAAGTCAACTCGGTCCAAAGTCAATTCAGTCCAAAGTCAACTCAGTCCGAAGTCAACTCGGTCCAAAGTCAACTCAATCCAAAGTCAACTTGGTCCAAAAATTTAAATAAAGTGTGGTTGACGGGGAAGTGGCGGGCATTATTTGGATATATAACACTATTTTTGTAAGAACAGTGTCCAGAAAAACTTCCAACAAGACAGTACACTGATCAACAGATACTAAAGATGTGGCCGAACAATATTGTTATTTGAAGTTCAAGCTTTTGTCTTCAGCCATACATGTACATTACACTTGTGAATACACTATTTCATGTCTAATGAACAGACCAGATAATGCAACAAAGATACATGAGATAAAAGAGGGGATATGGTGTTTTACTTACATTGCATGGTTACCAGTTTGAGAAATCCCTGAATATTCTCTTTCTCTGATGCAGTTGTTTGATGTAACCAGGCAAACATGTCACCTACATAGCGCAAAGGATCATGGCAGTGAAGCTCTATTGGCCGTGGTGTTCCACCTGGTCCTAAATAAGTGTTTAGATGTACAGAAGGATCACAAAGTATGCATTCAAACATCAAATGAACTAAATTAATTTTAAAATACAGATTAGAAGTAAAACATTCTAAAACTAGTAATGTAGTAAATGTAAGATTACAACCACTAGGTGAATAGGCTAACTGGAATAGTAAGTAAACATTAAAAAGTAAATAAATATATTTGTTGGTCACCATCATGGCCTAGTAACTATAATTAAAGGTTTTTAACAGTATTTTGTTACTTGAACTGATGGTTTGAACAGGAAGTAATTTCAAATTAGGTCATTAATGTCATTGAATGTTCAGTATAAAACTAGTTGGATAGTCGTGACTTTTGATTACAGTGTCTCATGGTGACTGCCGCTTTTCAACTATCTGGTAACGGTGCCGCCAAGACTAATAAAATAGTAGTCGCGGTTAGTTGCCTTGTGTACTTAATGTGTCGTTCACGATGACATAATGTACTTACGAAACACATTAAGTGACAAATCCTTTAAGATCATATTAAATGGACAAAAAGTCAATGGTTCAACATTACACACATGGAATTTCTACACATATACACACATACACACACACCCTTAAGAATCCAGTATGTGGGTCCTGCTATTGTTGTTCTATTATTCCCTTTTCTGAAGAAATTCTCTGTCATGTCTGTGGGGTACCACTAAAACAAAGAAAACCTTGTGGGGTAGCATTGTTCCATTGTTAAAAGTACTCGGTAAGTTGGTGTGTGTAAGGGCGCGGAAGGACACACAGGAAACAGTAGTATGCCCCTCTGGTGGCTTTGCCAACCGTGAGGCATAAAAACAGGCAAATAGATCGGTTGGACACTCTGCCCAAAGAACAGAGAACAGATGGTCAATAAGACTAATGGAGTCGCAACCAAGGACAGGCGAAAAGAAAAGCAGCAGACAAAGAAGAAGATGGAGGGATGACAATAGATCTCATGCAGGAACAGTATGGACAAGAACAGCAAGGAATAGAGATCATGACATTTTCATGAGGGCTACGTACATCCTACACTGTATTAACACAGTTCTGATGAATAAATGAAAGAAAAATAATCAACAAGAAATGGAGTAACTTAAAAATGAACAAGCCAATTCAATCGGAACAACTACATGTATACCACCAAAAAGGAGAAATGATAAGAGTTCTGTATAATCCAATTAACAAAAACAATAACACCTACCTCCTCTGGTTAAGGCATCAATGAAACCCCTTACAACAGCAGTTCTTCTTGCAGTTCCATACTCATCCAGACCATATCTAAGGAACATAATTTTCAATTTCACACATTAGATATTTACAAGGCCATAACCAACACCAAAAACAATTGGTCCTCGATCAGCATTTTAAGCTTAACTTTTACAAAAACAAAATCATCCAGATTTAGCCTCAACTATTCCTTGCTAGTATAGGCATAAATATAATATACAATTCACAACACTTGAAATATTGAAATTGATTGCACATTCAAAAGCCTAAGAAAACAAAAACATGCAATCAGATATTGTAGTTACTTCAACATTCACAGACACACCTTGAATCACTTTTTTGTATACAAGCCTATGGCACTCCTTAAAACCTTTACACTTTTGATTGTTTAACCTCTAGTTATTTTTAGCACTTTCACAAAGTGATTAAATTAGAGAAATTACTATTTGTATTAAGTGAAGTGAAAATATTAAAAGAAACACAAATTTGTATTATGTTGGCCAAAGAACCTGTAAAATTTATGTAAGTGTTAAGTTGAAAGAAATTAAGTCATGTGAAGTTGATCGTACCCACTCTGTGATTGGCTGGTTAAACAGGGGATTAATAGTTCTTTTTTCCCCCAGGCTGCACCATTTTTTTAACAATAGATGGGAAGTCACAGGGTACACTTTTTGCGGGTTCAAACATTTTGATTGTAATATAATTTTCTGAGCTGTCACTTGCGACTTGAGATTCCTGAAGAGAAAATACGTCAGCATTAATGATTTGAGAGATAGAGAGAGAGAGCCAGTTATTGAGAACTCAACCAGACTCTAGATTAAATTCTGAAGAATTTTTATTTTTGAGCGACTGAATGCTAGTAAAACGTATAGTACAGCAGTTATTACTGCAACTGATGTACTGGTGTAGCTTAGGGTACTGTGTAAACCAGAATCAACAGATCGACCTGTAAGACTTATTTGACTTATAAGGTGTCATTTACATATGTTGTCTGACTACTTTCAGTATTCAAATCTTGCAGAATTTACCTGCTACCTGTGGAGGGAGAAATTATAGTGAGGGGCAATAGAGACTGAGTCAAAGGGCACACCAGCTGGCCTGGCACAGAACGAATAAAACTGTACCTCAAACCATCCATCCTGGGCAATACAGTTGTAGCGTTAATCAACAGTTACCTTTCCACATTGTATTACATGTAGGTTGACCCTAAAAGTGTATATTTGAGTAAAACTACTATTGGTTGAGTAACATAAAACTGACTGATTACTCAACTGATCATATTTTATGTGAATGCTGATCAAATCTGTTAAAGAATGTCTTTTAAATAATAATTCTTGTAAATAAATGTAAATAATACCATTAAATAATTAATAAGTGGCTGAAGTATTTTGATACTAGTTTGTGAGGTGTGTGCATGTGTGTGCGTGTTTTAACATTACATGCGAAGTGTGGACCTGAGAACAAAAGAGGTCCACATAATGTAGGGACTTGAAACACAGCGTGTTTCTCATCATAGGTACAGCACCTCCCCAACTCAAGCTTGCTTCTATGTCACTCAATTCATTTCAGTCATTACCAGTTCTGACTACTCAATTGTTGCATCAAATGCATCCCTTGACCATTCGAGGGCCTTATTCCCTGTCAACTTCTAGCACTTTTTAATGCAATGCTACATAGGACACCAATTAACCCGCAATTTCATGCAGGTTGCCTTCTGTAAGCTGTGGTTTGGCTGTTACTGTTGATGGCAGGTGAAGAGTTGATTTTGAATGGTGTGTGATCAATCCCTGTAAACTGCATGGTTACTGAAGTATGAGTATGTATGGACTCAAATAGAGATGCAGACTACGAATATTCTTGATTCTTCTGACAACACGAAGGTTGCTTTTATTATTCTCACATCAGCCACAAGCAAGAGTGGAGGTTGAACAACATATACCTCCGCCTATAAAGTAGACCCATATACATATTACAACATCCCTCCCCTTTTGAAAAGTATAATTACAAACTTGACTGATGAGCAACATGTAGACAATGGAATTTACTGTAAAGATATGAACTTTGTGGCAAAACTGTTAATTGTAGCAGAGAATAATTTTCAACTACAAAACTTTTCAACTTGCTAACTTTTCAACTGGCAAAACATTTGTAAATCAGCAAAACAATTGCAACACTAGAACGATTCTCACTTTTTGACCAATGTAGAGTGGAGGAAGCTCATTCCCAGTGTGTTTGGTATCATGGTCGTTTTTCATCTTCAGACGTCTTGTCTCCAGCTGTTCTCTGATGTCTTCAGATTTCTGGATGTTGACGTGTGGTTGATTACTTGGCAAGGTGGTGCGGATCGGTCTGCCAAACATCATTTCAGCCGGGGATGGGAGCTTACTATCGACTGGGGTAGCTCAGAGGTTAAGAAGAGCTATATCGATGTTTTGTCCAGATGCTTTGCACTTCTTGATCAAAGACATGACCGTCCTGACTGAACGCTCTACTAGACCGTTTGAGCGTGGGTACCTTGGGGATGAGGTGATGTGCTGTATTCCCCATGCGGTGCACATATCTGCATACTGTTTCCCTGCATATTGTGGACCGTTGTCCGACATCACCACAGCAGGTGCACCTAGCATGCTGAATGTGCGTGAAGTCAGATTGGCTATAGCTGTACTTGTTGTGGAGTTTAGCTTGTGAACAACGGGGTACTTCGAGTGGTAGTCCACAATGAGTAGATAATTGTCTCCATCAATCTGGAAAAGATCTGTACCAAGTTTCGTCCATGGCATAGACGGTATGTCGTGAGGCTGCAGTGGCTCATTCTGTTGTTTGGGTTGTGTCTCTTGGCAGAAGGTACATGTCTTCACGATGTCTTCTATGTGACGGTTGATATTCGGCCAGTATACTGACTCTCTGGCGAGACGTCTGGTCTTGTCAATACCCATGTGACCTGCGTGTAGCTGCTTCAGGATGTCTTGGCGGAGTGATTCTGGTATGATGACTTGTCTTCCTTTGAAGATAATACCGCATGATATGCCTAATTCATCTCGGTATGACCAATAGGGTCGGAGATCGTGAGGTAGTTCTTGGATTGTGTCTGGCCACCCAGTGTAGATCACCTGGCATAGTGTACTTAAAACTGGATCTCGAATGGTTTCAGTCACCAGTTGATCTTGCTTTGTTTGTCCAAACTGGACAAGATCTATGTGTTGGATGTCCAAGCCATCTGCAACGCACATACAGCCGACAAGGCGATCGAGAGGTATGTCATCATTCTTTCTGGGATTTGGCAATCTGCTAAGAGCATCAGACAGGATCATAGTGCTTCCTGGTTTGTATATTACGTCGAAGTTGTAACCTTGGACTTTGATAAGCAGACGTTGGAGTCGGGGTGGTGTACTTGCCAGTGGTTTCTTCCAAATCATCTCAAGCGGCTTGTGGTCAGTGTGGACGGTGAACTCCTTTCCAAAAAGGTAGTTGTGGAACCTCAGTATTCCGAATACTAGGGCCAGGGTCTCTCTTTCTATGTTGGAGTAGTTCTTCTGTGCAGTAGATAGACTTTTTGAGGCAAACGCAACCGGCTTGTTGTTTTGTAGTAGACATGCTCCTAGACCCTTCTGAGACGCATCAACTTCAAGCACTGTGTGTATCTCAGGATTATAGTATTGCAGGCATGCTTCTGTAGTGATAGAATGTTTCAAGGCATCAAATTCTGCTTGATGGTCATCCTGCCAGATGAAGGGTACATTCTTCTTGAGGAGGGCTCTGATGTTATCTGCTTTGTCGGCCAGGTTGGGAATGTATGGGGAGACATACATGATGATTCCCACGAACCTCTGCAAGTCTTCTTTGTCCTGGGGTGTTGGCATATCGTGGATGTCCTCAATTCTGCTTTTATCCGGTCGTATGCCGGTATCAGAATACATCGAACCGAAAAAGTTAATTTCCTTGGTTTTTATGCTGCACTTGGAGCTATTGAACACCAATCCTTCCCGCTTGGCTGTTTCGAATAACTTGATGAGGTTGGCATCGTGTTCTTCCTCAGTTCTGCCATATACAGCAATGTCGTCGGCTATTCCAACACATCCTGGTACCTGCTCGATTATGTTATCCATACATTGTTGGAAGATGTCTTGACTGATGGATAGGCCAAATTGGAGGCGTTGGAAGCAATATCTTCCAAATGGCGTTCTGAAAGTGGTTAGCTCCTGTGACTTTTCTTCCAGATGTACTGCCCAGTATCCAGCCTTGGCTGCTTGGCATCCAACTTGGAAAAATATTGTGCACATGAGAATGCTGGATTTAATTCTTCCACTGTCGGTATTTTGTGAGGGCATCTCTTAAGGCTTTGGTTGAGGCGCTTTGGGTCTAGGCACACCCTTAGTGATCCATTTTGTTTCACGCTAGTCGTCAGTGAACTGCACCAATCGGTATGATGTGTGACCTTTCTGATTACCCCTTGCTGTTCCATCTGGTCCAGCTCAGCCTTTAGCTTCGGCTTCAGATGTACACTGCATTTTCTCGGCGCATCAATGCTTGGTTCAGCACCCTCTTTCAGAAGAATTCTGGCTTTGGCTTTGAAATTTCCTATGGTGTCAAACTGGTCAGGGTAGAGTCTCTTGAGGTCATCGACGGAAGTAATATTGACTCGTGATGAGAGATGGTGATCATCTGTGCTCATTCGATTTGTTGGTTCCACTGTTTTGGGTTGGTCCAATTCTTGCTGGGATGTTTCAGCTGAGTGGATGGTAACCACTTCAAGGTCACAGCTTATGGGTAGTCCAGCTATGACTGGTCCAGATACGTCTACGACGTAGAATCTATTCTTGCTCCATCGTGGAGTCTTGTATCGGTACATTAGATCAATACAACCAAGACATGGTATCTCTGTGTTGTTGTATGCTGTCAGCTTTACTTTGACTGGCGTAACAAATGCCTCCCATCGGTTGCCGTAGATTTGCTTGATGGTCCGGAGTGGAAGTGTGTTTCCACCAGCCCCAGTGTCAACTTTCATCCGCAATTTATGTGTGCCGTTGAGATCTGGACAGATGATGTCAATCGTTGTGTACACTTCATTATTGTTGTTGTAGGTGACTGAATTCATGCAGAGGTTAGACACAGTGACTCCATGGAATACTGTCTCAACTTCCTCTTCTTCGGTGTAATCTGTAGAATGGATTGGCCTTTCCTCATCTGCTGTGTCATTATTGGGGCGCTGACGACTCTTAGATCTCCATTGCCGGGGCTCTTTGTCTTTCGTGGAGTTGCGTCTAGGCCTGTATCTGTTAGGGGATTCGTTGCGACGGCCCTTGTTCTTTTCTCTTGACTTTCTGCAGCATTTGGCCCAGTGGCCCTTCGACCCGCAAGATTTGCATGTGTCTTGGTATGCTGGGCATCGTTTCGGTTGGTGGGATAGTCCGCAGTTGCCGCATGTTCTTTGACCTCTAAATGCGTTGATGGATGCACCTGTGTCCATTGTTTGCAGACTTCTCCCAGCTGTAATGGCCTCATACTTCCGTCCTTCTTGCAGCATGTCTTCTATGCTGTATCCAACAGCCTTGTCGAGGAGGTCCTTCTGGAAGGAGTCAGATGTGGTTGAAGCGATCACAAGCTCGATGATTCGCTCTGTGCTTTCTTCTGTGTTGAAGTTACACTCGTGTGCCTTCGTTCTGCACCTGTTAACGAAATCATCGAGGGCTTCATCATCCCGTTGACGGTATCGCATCAACTCCAGTCTGTGTATCCTGAAGTTGACTCGGATGTTCAGCTGTCTCTCGAACAGATCCCAAAGTTTGGCTGGGTCTAGCTGTTCTTCTGGGGTTAGGCTAGAGGAATTGATTTTCTTTAACCCCTCCTTGCCGACAGCAATCTGAATCTTGATAGCTGATTTTTGAGTATCTGTTATGCCTTGATCCATTAGGCATAACTCCATCCTCTGCCTGAAAATGTTAAATTCATCAGAAATATCACTAGCAGTCCAATTCACTTCTGGAAATTTAGCCATGGTAAACTTCAACAAAATGCAGTAAAATTGAAATAAAATAACAATATAGTTATGTTATATCATATGCAGTATTGTGATAACATGCAACTTGGTTATATACTTAGCATACAATTATACAATGCAATATATGTACTGTTAAACAGAGTTCAATACATGTTCAGTTCTGAGATCAGATTGTTTGAGTTATAATGTTCTCAGCTTTTCCGTTCAGATCGCGTGTGTCAAGTTCACCACCGTGGGCGGTAATGTGTTTAAATAACACAAACAAAATTATAGTTTGATGCACAGTCCCGGCTGTCACCGCGCATTAATTCTTGACGAGTGATGTGTTGTTGCTTTCCGAATTCCCAGGTCAGTCCACAGGCGTTCTTTTAAGTTTTGGCGCTCTTTCCAAGGGCGGAGTGATACGGTCAAAGGTCAAATCGGAGAAACACGTTAGTGGAGGTAGTGGACATTGCCTGTACGGAACTACATTTTTAGTACACAGTCATTAGATGAAAAGTAGTGCGGGCAGGATTATAAACCGTTCGGCTGCTGCTTACACAAAATAATAATCGTGAACTGATAATTAATTTATAACAAAATGCGTAGCAAAATTGTCAATTTATCTGTACCGTTAATAACCGCAATGTGTATACTATTTTGTCAGTTTGGGAGACGGCGAATTGACGAAACTCTGGCCGTGGTCCCCGGGGTTGTCTCCGGGCGGGTGTCGGTGGGGGCTAGGCTCTTGCAGCCGTCGTATTTAGGGTCGGCTCGATGAATCACCGTTGCTCACAAGGGGGGAAATCTCAGTCCTTGTCGGCAATGTTGGGGCCTGTCGGGCTCTGGGAGGATGGACTAAAATTGGTCGATCTCACTGGATTCTGAGGCACTTTATCGGCAGTCCACACGTTGATTTTTTTGAGTGTGTGGTCCTTGAAGTTTTATCTCAGACTGCGCTGTGCTACTGCTACCTGGTCGGCGAGATGTCCGTTCCGTGGCGATAAACAAACGCTAGTTTTTCATTTATGGTGCTATGTGTCGCAGAAAACTTTCGTCTGCACAGGATACGTGGACTTTTGGTTTTCACTGTCCGAGGTTGCAGGGGTATAATACTGTTCGGTACGTGGGGGTGTTTAGGCTCACCGGCTCCACGGTTCAGACAAACATGTACACGCACTCACGGCGAATAGCACTGATGCAGGCGCTGTTTAGCGCTGTGTAGATGCTGTGTGAGTGCAGTGAACAGTTTATACGTTGCTTACGAACGTATGGACGTGTGCGGTGTGCGTTGGGCTATGGCTAGCCGTGTCGTGGGCTTTGTGTGTGTGACTGAGCTTCCGGTAATGCAATGTTATTTATCACATTCGAAAAATTCTAGGCGTTGTTTCCGTGCATGTTGTATCCAGTTCGTTTCTACACCGCTGCCACCATGAAGTATGAGTATGTATGGACTCAAATAGAGATGCAGACTACGAATATTCTTGATTCTTCTGACAACACGAAGGCTGCTTTTATTATTCTCACATCAGCCACAAGCAAGAGTGGAGGTTGAACAACATATACCTCCGCCCATAAAGTAGACCCATACATGTATACATATTACAACAGTTACGAGAGCTACCCTGGGTAGTCCTTCGGCAGACATAGAGGAATCCTGAATGTTGGTTTACCCGTGGATTTCAGAGCTGGTTTTGCTGTGGACATTGAAGACTATAAGATTAATCTTGCCAGTTGTCTCCAGTCTTTTTGCTTTGGCTTCCATTGATTCCAGTAATTTTCCAGCAAAAAGGTCTGCACCCGGCAGTGGTGTTTTGAATTGTTCCATACACATTCTGACACTAGGAATGGCACATTGAGCACATTTGCTCTTTGGGATGAAGTTTCCAGCATAGAGACACATGCAAACTGAGAGGGTAGCTATGTAATCCCCTATCCAGGCAGTTGAACCTCGCCGTCAGAAGATAGCCAGGATCGGTGAATATTTTTCACAGCTGTCCTTGAAAATTGTGCATGTTAACATCTTCTCTGGGTTGGTAACAGGATGAAATAGAAAGGGAGAGGAGGTAATGAATGTGAGCATTTCCTGAAAATAGATTAGAAATTCCCTACTAATTTTGGGAGATTAAATTACAGAAAAATAGTCATAGAAATGCAGAATAGCACCGAAAATATTAGGGTGGGAAGCGTTTCTTTGGGAGCCTGGGACTGTTCAACTATCTCCTGTGGCATACCTTGGAGTGCACAATACAATATTTCCATCCCCAGAGACTTATCTTGAAGAGCTTGAGATGGTACTCCCTTTTCTGTGTGGCTTATCTTGGATAAAATATGACGTTGTAATCCCCTAATTAGGCTTATCTTGAACCCAAGCAAATACTCTCAGATGAAGATGCTGGGAACAAGAATGTCTGGAGCGGAATAGTGAATATGAGTAAACAAGCAAATGTCATCTAGCTCTGACCATAAGCGGCCTCATTCAATTAAGAGGGAATGGAGTTCATCTGATGTAAGATGGCAATGCTATTGGAATTACTGCACCAATTAGTAAGGTTTAAGAGAACAACTACCATCTTTTAATGAAAAACTAGAGATTAAGTGTTCATAAAAACGAACACAGAGGGGTTTCGGTTGGTGGAACAAAAAGAAAAAAATATATATCATACACCACGCTGCAATTTTATTTACCACACAGGCCACGGGACAGGAATTGTGGCGAGAGAAATGCTTTGACAATACGTGGGACAAGAACATTTTACCGGCTTCACGTTTGATACTGTAGCGTATTCAAAACACGGTGCCGTGCGGCAATCTCTGACACATTGCATATAATTATCGTGGAAATACTTTGTAAGTTGATTAATTTTAATGGCCTGGAATAACCATTAGTAAACAAAATTATGTTTTATAAATGATTCTTGCATTAAAAGAAACTTCAATGGAACATATTTTGAAAAATTGTGTTTAATTAGTTGTACACTTTTTAGAGCCACTAGTGTCATAGACATCTACAAAATGCGTATGAAAAAAATGGTGTCATGTCATGGTGACGTCGTTCGACGTTTTAACCCAACAAACACATCTACGACTCCAGTATCCAACAAGTATATTATTAAAAACAGTTTGATGATCGGACGTTTACTTTCTGAGATATGGTGTCAACATTGGCTAGTTATGTCACTATACATGTAACTGAGTCAATCAATTAGTTAATTATATTTTATATTTAATTTCATGACCTAATAATACAAATATTGACTGCTTCGAGTGGCGTAGTAAAACTAGTCACTTGAGGTGATCCCCGGAGCCGCCTATCTTCCCGAGGCGAAGCCGAGGGAAGATAGGTGGCTCCGGGGATCACCGAGAGTGACTAGTTTTACTACGCCACAAGACAAAGCAGTCAATATTTGTTTTATAACACCTCCTCCATTTTTCTGGTAGAATCAATCGTCAAACAACTTTACGTACGTGGCAATCAATCGTCAAACAAGAACTGTAAAATCTTACGTTGAAATACCGAGTTTTGACAAAATAAGAGGGTACCAGACTACTGCTATTACGTTCGTTCTCTAAACCGTATTTAAAATGCACACATTCTGTTCATTACACCGGGTTCGAGGTTGTCAAGCAGCTCGTTTAAATCAATGTTTGAAGTCAATGTAGTCAGGGTACCAGGGTATCCATGCACTAGTACATCGGTCGCTAGGCTGTCGTTGAATAGTTCCGTTGAATAGTTCGCGTTGCATTCGTGGCACGCACTAGTAAAACTAAGGCATATCATGTGACGCGCTCTAAACCAATCACAACGCAGAAAATATATATGAGGTGTTATACATGTAATAGGCTCTATATGATTCATACTACGGATACAACAGACGTTTATTACTGTGCATGTACCAGGTCATCATCAGCGCGCTACCCGGCACATTGTCCCAAACCTTGCTTGAAGTCTTGGATGTGTGCACGGTCGTTCGTTAAGACACGGCGGAGTGTTTTACACACACTGAGAGGGCACACACACATCCACCCAGAAATCTTCACTGGTAAATGATTACACTTGTTTATGTCTCCCACCTTAAGGAATCTATTTGCATACAATATCACAGTAAAATCGGTAGTAGGAATAAGTCTTGATCAAGTGTAGAATTAGCATTTATAGTCAAGGCGCACGCGATACCCCAGATATCACGCACACAAAAAGACCAGTGCTTCGCAGCTCGTGCTGGTCTTTTTTCATGCGTGACATCTGGGGGTGCCGCCGCCGCGGGCGCCTTGACTAAAGGCTAGTTTAGAATTAGCGCAGTATAATCGCTGAGGATTTTGGGCACACATACAAAACGCGCAATAGCTCTTCTCAGCAGCATAACTCAAGATTGAATTTGAACTGAACATTGTAACTCAGACAATTGAACCTTAATATGAAGACAGCACAGTTTGCATGATGTCATGATTACATCAGCAGGTGTCAAATTACACGCTTTTTAAGTTTGAAAAATGACAATTTGCTATTCGCTGTATGTCATGAAATGTTAAAGCTATGATTGTTCATAAAAGTTAACGCCAAAGTGGTATGACCTTTATTTCCGGTCATACCAGAAGGTCAAAATTTGCCTTTGTTTTGTTTTAAAAAAAAACCCACCAACACATTTTCTGGCCAAAAACCCATGTTCTGTACATTGGATCAACTTCAAATCTACAGCATCATAAGACCTTGATGAGACATCATTCATATCAATATAGCATCATCATGACATCATCATGTGTAGTATTACGCCACCTTAAAGGTGCAGTTTTAAGAGATTTATATTTACAGGAAAAAAAATGTGCGATCAAGTTGAAACTTTGCAAGTATTCAAGCAGGGATATGTAACATGAAAAATTTGAGGTCCTGTTCTAATGAAGTCATCAAGTGTCACGTGACGTCACCTTAAAGGTGCAGTTTTATAAGATTTATGTACACAGAAAACAATAAGTGATTGAGCTGAAACTTTGTATTGATCATTCAAACTCATCAGACAATTGAACCTCAACATCAAGATGACTCAAACTTATAATAATGACGTCATGCTGATGTTGAATTACATTAATTCAAAGTTTAATATTTAAAAAAATGTATCTCCTGAACCACACATTGGACTTTTAAAATACATCATCAAAAAGGTCTTTGAAAGCTTCACAAACGCTACAAAGAGGGTAAACCCATTTGTCCTTGACAGGTAAAATATTTGCAAAAGTCATAACTTTTAAACGACTGAATGTTTTTTTAAAATCTAAACATCATTGGAAAGACTTTTAAAAAACGAACTTATGCTGCACAAATGAAATTTTCCCTTGTCTTCTCTTAATTAACTCGGTAGTTCAAATAAAACATTTTCACAAGCTTTGATTTTAAGTTGAAAGGTAAATTGTTGTAATCAATTCATTCAATCATCATTTGATAACATCACACAGAACAGCTTGTTGTTATAATTAAAAAAAACTTAATTTCTAGTTCTTTTTTCTTTTCCTATAATTGGCCATCTATTTTTTCATTGGACAGCTTTCTTTCTGTTGCGTCTTTCAATGCTCATTGCATTATCATTCTATCAGTTTTGAGAGTTGTTTCCGTTATTTGTATAATCACAAATGTTAGTAGCTCATTTAAATAAAGATGCTTACCTAAACAGTACAGCCCTGTCTTGTAGAGCCATCATTGCTTTACAATGTAGAGGAGTTACCTCCACAGTGTCTCCAGTAAATCCTCGGCATTCTCCTGTAAATTGAAAAAAAAACAGTTAAAATTTTGCATAAAAGCTTCTAAAGTGCAATGTGAGGGTTTGTGATTATTGCAACAAGGTAATTTCAACATCGTTTAAATATTTGTAAGCTTTTTGCAGGTTTGATATTTGACCATTGAAAAGAAATTTGACCCTTGAAGACATTTTTTAATGTCTTTTAAGCTCAGAGTAAGACCATGGACAAATACATGTACAATCATGTACAATTACAGAAGAAAGCTGCTATGACAAAAACTACAAGCTCCATAAATTTTGTACACCTCTAGTGGACATTCCAAGATGGCGTCTATGAAGTACCATGATGTGTGCCCTCTTTTGGTGCCTGATTTAACCAGGTGCCCTCTTTAACCGCTTTGTGCATCATAACGGTACACACTTTTTGTTGTAATCTGTTTAAATTTTCTATTAAATTTGCAAAAATTCCTTGTAATAAATTTGTGTTTTTTATTTTTGTAAATAACAAAATGAGTAACGATACTTTTGAAGCTGAATAGCTTCAGTTTTTTATTTCAATTATTAATTTTAGTGGCTGTGCCCCCTGTGTGCAATCCTTAGAACCTTTTGTGGTTTATGTATGTGCACGCGTGCTCTCCTTCGACTTCGACCTTTGTTCCATGTTTCTGGAACTTTCTAGAACAGACACGTAATGCCCTCTTATGTGTAAACATACAGGTCCAATCAAATTGTGAATCTTGAGAGTGAGATGATCTAAGAGTTAATTAAAAATAATATGAATACTAAAAATGAAAACTTTAGAGTGCACAAATCACCCAAAGTGCTCATGGCACTATTAGAAACAAGAGCATGTACAGTCACATTGAGACTAGAACGAATGCTGGAGTCTCAGACTTACCTCCCCTGCTGAATACAATAGAAAACAAAAGGATAGAGGTTTTGAATTGGGGATTACACAATAAAGCTGGGGGGGGGGAAAGGAGATTTTGAACATGTATTCCAGTATCCTTTGCTTTGTCCCTCTTTGTATGGGACAAATGAAGCTTACTGGTAATACTGTAAGTGCATGTACTGTGCATGCTACACAATGGAATGTCTGGAAGATAGTTCGAGCATGTCTACACGTCTTTTGGCGGCATCGATCCCATGCTTTTAAATGGGTTGTCAGACATCCCTTTTCTGGTTCGTGAAAGTTTTACATACATGTACACATCTTCCGGCATTCACTGGTTAAAAAGTTTCAAAACCTTAAACAACAGTTGACTGTCCTTTCTAGTACAAAAGCAATTATGCATTTTGTTCAACACTAAATGTTATTTTTTACGTTAGTTAGATTTTCTCTACTCTGGTGATTACAAGTCAACGACAGATAGATGTTCTGTATATTTTGTGCACAAAATCAAGAACCAAAGGATGTGTTTGGTATGGCCAAATGTTTGATATTCCAGTGTGAGGTTAAAGTGGGAGTTCGAAGCCTAAGCTATGATGTTCATAGCTGGGCATCTGATAGAGCAAAACTGGGGCAAAATTTGAAAAGTTAAGGCCAATATCGTATGACCTTTACTTCCGGTCGTACTGGTAAAAAAAAAAAAAAATACAATGGTCACAGTTTGACTTTGTTTTTTTTCTTTAAAAAACATTTGCCTGGCTCGTCTACGGCATAACGTCATCAGGTTTTGTATTAAAACAAATCAAAGTTTAATACTTGAAAAAACTCATTACTCCTGAACCATACATTGCATTTTTACAATTCTTCTTACACCAGGCCGGGGAGGTTATGTATGAAATATGGAGTGATGTCTTTTTGAGCATAAAGGTGCAAAGTCCATGAAGCCTAATTTGGCATTAGGCCATTTGTCAGCTGTCACGCAAAACCCCAAGTGTGAGCACTTGTCATCTGTTAACAGCCAAAAACCTATTGTTATTGTACTGTTTTTCCCCCATCGTCTTCAAAAAGTGAAGGTCATACTAGACTTGAAAATTTCCATGTACTTAGACCTTAGTATGTTTAGACGGAACTGTAACCTTTTCGGGATGATGACGCCATCGATTACATCCTACCAATAAATCAACGTTTAATATTTTAAAAAATCATATCTGGAGAACCAAAATTGCTACATCCATGGTCTTGACGTTTTGCACAAATCGTGGCTTGTACCAAGAAGTGACCTAACAAAACGTGCTAGAAGAAAATCATGATTGAATTTGCACTATTTTTAAAACTGCTGTTTTTTAATTTTATATTTCTAAGACGAAAAAAAAAGCTGACTACTTTATTCATACAGAACTGCCAATGTGTTTACATCCCTGCAGCTATTTTAATTAGTAATTAATTCCTAAACAGACAGGTCACTTCGTGAAAATGAAAATCCAAGTTTTGCCCGCAGAGCACTGTGTACAAACCAATGCATAACAAAGACCTATTGAGATAGGTCACTTTGTGAAAATAATATGCTTCTAGTTAGGTCACTTCATGGTACGCAAATGTCAAACTTGCCCGATCTGCGCGTGCTGTAGCGCATAGTATATCATTGGTAAAGTGGCGTATCTAGATAGGTCACTTCGTGGAAGGAAAAAATGGCAAATCTAGTGATACGTCGTTTTTACTAACTAGGGTAATTACAAAACTATTACATATTAGGTACTGAAACTTGCTGAAAATGTTAACAGTAATGAGCATGTTAATAATTTGTAAAAAAAATATAAAAAAATATAAAAAAATTGTGTTTTTAGTCAGATCTGCAGATAGGTCAGTTCGTGGTACGAGCGACAAATTCTTACACGAAGTGTGACCCAAACACATTTTAAGAGCTAATATTATGAGCTCTAGAGCCAAAGTGGTTTGGAGTTTGAACATGGTCTTGGTTGACGAAGTGTTCTTTACCTCATAAGCATTTGAAAAATATTGTAAACGATGTTATAACTACGTCATTGCTGAAAACGTAAATGAATTTTAAAAAATGTAAAAATTTGTCATTTCCAAAGTTCCGCATCAGAATTTTTTTCAAGCTTTAAATGTAAATAATTACATGTATGGTCACACTTAACACAACTGGAAAGTTTTATTTCAGTCACGTGACCCAGGCATTAAGTACAAAATGAATGTATGTAAGCACAATTTTGAAGGCAGCTATGAAGACAAACATTTGTCACAATTTCTTCTTCAAAATTTTCTTACAGGTTGGTCTTTAAATGTTTGTAGTGCAATATAAATTGTATTTGTTGATTGGTAATACTTAAGAAGACCTTCTTGTTTGGCTGATGCTACGCATACACTTCCTACACAAAGTCAAAAATCTCTATAGGCCCAATAACACAATATATGGAAGTCTCAATGTGCCACACAACACACCTGTTTGAGTGTGGTGTATGGCAGTAACTGTGAGAAGACAAACATGTGACCTGCTGAATGTCAGTGTCAGCATATAGTCTCCTGTCAAGCCCTGCACTAGTCTCCCGCGCTATTGTTTTCATGAATCATGTAGTGGTGCTGCTATATTGCAATAGTTTTGCGCTGCACTTTTACTGAATCTTTGTAAGTTTCACCAAAAAAGTAAAGGTCGTACAGACTTGAAACTTACCGTGTACTTGAACCTAAGTGCTTAGATAAAACCGCCACTTGTTTTGTGATGGCGTCGACTATGACGTCATTGTAACTAAAAAACATTATTATTTTAAATGTTTCAAAAATTCATATGTTGAGAACTGTAATAGCCACAGACACAATCTTTGAATGATTTGTTAGCTCTTAAAGTACTCTTTGGATGTCAACACAGACTGTGACCCATTTGACCTTTACTCCAAGTCAAAACCAGAAGTTCTTTGTAATTTTAAATTGGTAACTTTTTTAATTCAAGAGTGCCCTCCAGCGGCAGGTTTAAAACAGTTCAAAACACACTTTTACTTGATGTCTGTGGTGAAGCATTTGGTAATCATTTCAAATTTGGTATACTTAATAACTTTTATACAGAATACGTATGTGTGAAGTTGAAGATTGATGACGTCATCACAATGGTGCACTTTTTGAAGTTGTGTATCTACTGAACTACTGTACATGTTTGATTATTCTTAAACTTGGTGTGTCGTTAGACAATGATGTTTACTGCACAAATTGGACGTGCCGTATAAGATGTCATAATATGATTTTTTTACTGTTTTTTCTTCTTCAAATTTTGACATCTTATTACGTATCTTGAGAACAAAACAAGGGAGAACCCAAATTCTTCTTGCACTAGGCTTGGGAGGTTATATATGAATGAAACATGGAGTGACGTCTTCATGACGTCATCAATTGTTTTGTTACATTACCACAAAGGTACAGTTTTACAAGATAAATGCAGCACTATGTCGTCATGTGCATTCATGTTTGTATACTGTGGTGAACAATTGCCATCAGGTCACATTAATTCTAGCAAATATCAAGAATTGTCAAATCGTTTTATACGAGCTTGAAAATAATCGCTCTTTTTGATTTTACCACCGTACCCCTAATTTATTACGAGAAGAAACATGTTTTGACCAATACAGCGGGCTGTTAAAGGAAGGTTTTGACTTGCCCAGCTGAGATTGCAAAGTGTTTGGATGTGGCGACCGTGCAATTGTTAAATCGAACCTTGCTGTATAAGCCGCATGAAATATAAGCCAAAAACCTTGTTGTCAGCATGAAAATCAATTCATAAGCCACAGCTAGTATTCTGAAAATAACTGTAGAAGTTTCTGCCTCCAAAGGTTTTGTAAAACAGTAATGTGATGCACTTACAAAATTAATCAAATACATACCCTGAATCCATCTATACAATCGTTCATATGCAGTCTCCTCATGAAGAGCCATGCATTCCATAATCTCTAACCTGCAATATTCAAACCAAATTTCTTTTCAAAGAGCTGTAAAACTGTTAAGCTGTTTGCAAAACCTTGGAAGGTTAGGAGGCCAAATCAGACTATCAGATAACAGTGTAGTTATATCATGATACTTTTCTTCAGTCCAATCTTATTAAATCATGTTCAGCACAGTTTTATTAAAAGTGAAACTATTTCAGACAGCAATATTTTGTTTATAAATTTCATCAAATCTTCTACAAGTATCAGTGTCTTTGGTTAAAGCATGCGACCAACATTAGTAATTGTCAATCACCAGTACCCACACTTTACATGACAAACTTAAACATGAAATAACAGAACCATGAAAGTTTAAACACAACTGGTCATCGGAGTCCTGAAAATAAAACCTTATGTTTTCACAGTTTTCAAACATCAGATTTTGGACTTGGGATATCAAACTTATTTGTTTCATTTCTCAAAAACTATAGCAGTTCAAGCAAATATATGTCAAGAAGTTATATGCAAATCTTACATTTATATTTTCAATCTTACCATTGTAGTGTCCACCCATAACTTTGATTGTATTATGATATTGATTATTAGGATCGATGTCAAAATTATCTTGAATAGACAATAAGCTTTAAAAAACCCATAAGACTACATGTTATGTATAAATAACATAACACCTTGAATGGCTCTCTCCTACAGTAATTTGTATCCATCAGTGCTTTAGTACTGATATTCATACTCAATGTACCATTTTGAAGGTACACACACTCGTACTCATACCTGGCTAGTCTGCTTAAAGACTGTTTACTTGATACTCAACTTAAAAAGGATTCGCACTTGAAGTCACGTACTCGATACTTGATTAAAAATGTACTTGGACTTGATTTCAAATATTTGTGGTAAAATCAAGAGTTAATTTTTCAATACTTAATTATCTGGTTTTACTAGCCATCAATGTGTGATGAGTACCATATTCAATAACAACTACTAATGTATCCCCAATGCAATTATTACATCTAGTAAAATGTTTGCAGTTACCACTGCTAATTACAAGATTTCAACTGGCTCACTGACACTGGGCATGCTTGATGGTTTTAGTGGTTAAATATCTGCTCTAGATTGCAAGGGTTGTGACTTCGATTCCCATCCAAGTAGTACGCCTGTGTTTTTTCAGCAAGATTCTGGACACCGCTGAGTAACACAGTGCTTATCACATCTCAGTGTATAATATAAAAACGACCTGATATTACTTTTTCCTAGATGCAAAAAATAAATATTCAATACTTGTTATACTTGTTATACTTGTTATACCAATGCGCTGAAGGAATCGATTACATTGAGTATTGCCTTTCTGTGTACATGCAAACAGTTTTCGATCTGTAGAAATGAGTCCTCACAGCCAAGTGTGTGCACCACATTGACATTGTGCTTGTGCATGTGGAATGGCATTTCGTAAGTTTTTAATGGCAATTTAACTGTTGCTAATTAATCATGAAAAAATGTTAAATGTTTTGTTGGTAAGTTCTTACATCTCTTTCCCAATCCAAAAACCTCACAATCTCCCTTCTTAAAAAAACCCTTCGCTTCTGTGAAGATGCATGCAAACACCATCCCCTACTGACTTTTCAAAAGACCACTGTCTCTCACCAAAACAACATGAAAACAATTGAATTAGTTTCAAATTGTCTGCACTACCATAAACACATTCCTAATTCACTGAAGACTAATACAGCAGAACAGAGCCTAGGCTAGGCAATAAGTCTCCTTTCCCACACCCACCCTCTTGTCAGTCCTACTCCCACCTACACCTGTTCTTCTTGTGGCTTTGCCCTTAACCATTTGTTCCCCCTCCCATTCTAAAAAGAATTGCGCACATGACGCCAGCTTGCTTTTCAATTAATGATTCTCACTCGACATGGGGAGAAGTTTCATTAATGCCAAAACTCTTTGAACAATTTAAATGTGTTCGAGTCTTACTTTTTTCTTTTCTTGTCCTTCATGTCCTTTAAAAAACTTTCTATATGATGCATATATCGAATACAATCAAAATGTTTTCTGTTGTCACACTTGGTTTCATCTCATGATTTGCTTGCACACAGCTATGTATAATTTCATTCTTCCCTCTACAAACTAACTGTAGCTACTGTACTTAATCATGAGTAGTTGCAAAATCACAATTGTTTATTGTACATGTACGAGTACTCGAGTAGTGAAATTCAGTGATTATTCAGTGATTAACAAGATAGTTGTTGTGACATAACACTCAAATAGATCTTTGCCATTTAATTAGAGGAAAGTTGGTCATGTGGCATTCATTTTTCAAACCATGGTGGAGACTGCATTGTTGTTTATCTATGCTGACAGAGAGGAAGTTTGGAACAACATGTGTTGTTGATAAACTTATGGCTAATAAGAACATACAAACCTTTTAATAACAATGTGTGTATGCAGCAAGACATAAACTCACAAACTTTGTAGCTGATAGGTATGATGGCCTTCATGATGTCCAAGATGAAAATGAAAACTATCTAGAAACCAGGGTTGAGTACCAGGTTTGCAAGGGCCTTTCCATAAAGCACTGAGATGACACCCTCATAAACAGCAAAAGCAAGTCCAACCCGTTGACCTTTCTCCTTGAGTGCTGGACGCAATGCTCAAATATTCTAGAAGATGGCATCACCCATATCCTTGCTAATGGTTTCAAGGATAGACAGCCACTTTTATGTAATGGGGCTTAAGTCAATGCCTCCAACAAATGTTGTCTTCTGACAGCGAGTCCTATTGGTTTACTTTTGAAAGACGCATCTGGATTGCAGGAAAGACCATCTATTCATGACCCTTTCAACTACGGATGGAGATCAACAGCCTCTAGATTCAACCTGCGCTAATACTTTATGAACGAACCTCTCTTTCACACCACCTTTGAAGCAAACTATTCTACAACTGTAAGCATATACATGTACTTGCAGAAGAAACTACCTTGAGATCATTCATGCTAATGCACAGGTTCTCCAGCCACCTATAAGCAAGCAGATCTTGAACTAGTTCAAGCTGCTGTTCCTGTCGAGCCTGAAGTGGCATGATCGAATAAACTGTATGCAAGTATGTATGATGAAAAGTAATCACTTCTTAACACTCTGGGGCCAATTTCATGGCTCTGCTTACCGCGGAATCCTGAACTTACAGCGCCTTGTAAGGCACATGATTCTATAGGGTGTGAGTCGAGAATGCCACGATAGCAACATGAAATTGGGCCCTGGTCTCATAGTATTTGGATGATAACCTTTCACAGGACATGTCCAATGTGTTTGACATAGCCTAAAACTGTTGTGATCCATATTTTGGGGATCTTTGATGATGCTCACTAAGTTTAAAATCCTAAACCATTTCACTTCAGTATTAAAAAAAAAGTCCATGCCCATGAGCAGTAATATTTTTGGGGAACCTTTTTAGAGCTTCTGGAGTAATTGTTTTGTATTTGTTGAAAATATTGTTGCCACAATGAAACCGACTTGACAAAGGAAAGGCAACAAAAGTTCTCGTAATAAGCACCAGGATTTATGGTTCTCGTGTGAGAAAATACGAGTATACACCTTCCGTGAATCGCAAAACCTTGGCCACAAGCCATGCCTTCCTCAGTGCCCCGAGCTTTTGTCCAGCTCTGGTTGAAATGGCTGAAAGATGCCTTGACCATGTGTTGACTAAGTCAGCTCGAGAATAAATCCCTGTTGTACGGAGGCATTGATGAATGCGGTGCCAAATGCTTGGCCAGATGGTAAAGCATTGATTGATCTGTCCGACAAGTTGTGCTGCAGCCATGATAGAAGCCTTCCAGAGACACCCTTTGCCTTAAGCTTAGAGCAGAGACCATTGTGCCACATTTTATCAAAGGCAACTTTGATATCCAGGGCTATAACACAGATCTCATCACTTTGGTCAAGAGAGTTGATCCATTTCTGCGATAAGATGCTGAGGAGATCAGCTGTGCTGTGGCCTGGTCTCAACCCAAATTATCTGTTGGAGATCAAGTTGTTGCTGAGAAGATATTGTTGGTGCTGCTTCTGTACTGCAGCCTCCATGATCTTGCTGATGTTGCTTAGCAGAAAATGGGACCATACTTCATTGGATCAGCTGGGATACTCCACCTGTTTTACCCCTTAACCACTTCCATCACCTCTTGAATCCTTGTCTTAATCTGCACCTCCTCCTCCGTAAAATCTACTCACTCCTCTTCATCTATTCCATCCTCATCCTGACCATGTCGCAATCCTTGCTGAACAACCATATTATGTTCACTCTGCAGGATACTTGGTGGTTAACAATCTCTGTTTTATCACTTTCAGCTTGTTTGTTAACCACTGGTTCCGTTTGATACTATTCTCTCTTGCCAGGCTCACTCTTAATATAACATTACATTGCTATTTAGTTTGCTCTTACTCCATTACTCTACTTTTTGCAACACAAATCCTGGTGTGAGCAGTTTGGATATGATCATTCTGGTGGTACCTGCTCAGGCATACCAATTAGATCAGCTGAGCTGAAGGACTTCCTCTCTGGGAGTTTGCCACTCTTTCACTGTTGAATTGATGCTCTATAGCACTCATCATAAACATCACAACATTTTGAGAAAGTTTGTAGTATTAGGGAGAATTGCTATTATTATTATTATTTATTTATTATTTTTTTAATGGGGGGGGGGTCACAAAAACTTTGGGGGTTTTCAGCCCCTAAAACACCTGCTTGCTGGATTATTTTTGTTGCAAAATGTTCAAGCAAGTAAGAAGAATTCCTATATTTAAAAAGGGTTTTATCAATAAATCATAAATTGACAATGTACATACCCAGCAGTTTGGTGATTGGTTCGCAAAAGAATCTTGCAGTCATTGTGTATTTGCTTGGCTCGTTCAAGGGCAGAAAAGAATTCCTAAAAGTAAAATAACAGAATTAATAGATAAATGTGGTAAAAAGAAAACATCGGTAGTATCATGATGTCTAATTTTCAACGACTACCCTACATGCTACACATGTGTAAACAAGCCTGAGGAAATGCTTCATTGCCCAAAAAATTCTTGAACATTGACGTCTACATGTAGGTACCACATGTAGGTTTTTGTGTGAGAGGACACTGGTTCTTGCTGACGTCTCTCCGATAAAATTCCAGAAGAATCACCAGCTAATGTGTCTTTGTATGATTAACAGGTAAGGAAGTCCAAAAAAAGACACATCAAAATATGACCTTGCTGCTTTGCATACTGCAAAGGAACCAGGACCAAAAGCTTGTTGGCCTTTTCACATGATACGCTAAAAAATGGCCTCTCCTGGAAAAACTGTAGCGGGCGCAATTTATTGCTAATAGCATATTTTGCAGCACCAGAGAGACATGGGTCATTAAAAGCCCTTTTCACACGAAAAAAACCCCCCAACATTCCTTGCGACGAATTTAACGACCGCTGAAGTGATCCCAAGCCTGACCGCTTTCACAAGCTTTCACATGACACCAAGTAAAAATGTGACCACGTTCCATGAGACGAGAGTACAGACTTAGCTGGTTACCACTGAACTATAGAGTTTTTGTTCTTAAACAGCGCTAGTACCAGTTAAATGATGACGTATGTCGAGTGTGCACAGTGTGTCGTGGTAAAAAATAAACCATGTAAACATTCTTCAAAATGGCTGACACTCACGAAGACGTTGGGGAGTCCATTCATAACAGACATCAACCAAAGATAAGAGTAAGAAGGCCAAGAAATCTTGGTGCTATGAGGAAACGATTGCCTTGATAAACATTATGGAGAAGGAAACCACCCAATCTAAAATGGATGGTTTGACCCAAAACGGCCATGTTTGGCGGGAAATCGCGGACGAGGTGGCAAATGGTCGCAACGGTGACCAGTGCCCGGTAACGGTGTGTAAACACACAAAGGTTGGCTCCCGAAGGTTCTTCACGCATGCGTGTTAATACTGCTTTCGCGAGGATTGTCGGTCAATAAACAACGGATCGTTTCACACGAAGGTTTGACTAGATTCCTTGCGAAAAATTACGCTAGCGTAAGATTTTGTCGGAGGTCGGGTCCTACTACAAAATTTTGCAAGGTTTGCGAAAATTTCGCAAGGAATGTAGGCGATGTAAAATATTACTGTCCTTTCAGACGAAGCCCAAATTGTAATTTTTTACAAAAAATTGTAAAATTTCGCAAAGAATGTTAGTTTTTTCCGTCGTGTGAAAAGGGCTAAAGACATGAACATATGCTGTAGCTGACCATAAAACTTGTATACTAATTGTATCAATGTCAAGGATGCATTGACTGCCCACACACAAATCATTTTTACTTCATAAAAACACACTTTACAAAATCGTGAGAGTTGAAGGAGTTTAAAGGAGTTTGAAAATCCTTATCTCACTTGGTATTCAAGGACAAGCACTAGATTGGTTTAAATCATAGTTACCTTTTTATTATTTAAAACCAGCCCAGTTGCTCTTAATTGCAAAGTCCCACAAGGTTCTGTTGCAAGGCCCGATTCTTTTCTCCACATATTTGTCTGGATTGAAACATTTCACTGTGTCATTCAATTAATTAGGGCACTCCGCGCAGAATAACTCGTTTTAAAAATTTAAATAAATTCTTCTTGTTACCGATATTCCCTTTACAAAAGACACACTCCCAAGCTCACACAACCTTCAAACTGCACAAATATTTAAATCTCCACTAGCAGACAAAACAGTTTGTAGTGCCGCCATGATGTCGTCAGGTGTTGAATTAAATTTAAATCTAACTTTATTATTATAAACAGCCCTTACTCCTGAACCGCATATTGGATCATGCAAAAAGCTATAAATCATCGGAAAGGCCTTCAAACGCTACACAGGGTGTGACCACATTTGACTTTGACTTCCAGTTCAAACCGGAAATTGACAATTTAAACAGTTTATATCTCAAGATCTTGGTATCATTTAATTACAATTTCCACATCAGATTGTAGGTCTTTAAGCCTGCTCAAACTTTTGCGCAAAATTAATACAAATTTGATCTTTACTTCTTGTTGAAATTGGGCATTTAAGCCTATACCTATTGAACATTTAAACCACATAGAAAAAAGGCGTACATGGACATGTGTAACTGTGTACTCCAGTAACCAGAAGGTTCAAAGTCCACTAAGGCTGATTTGCTATAGGCTTATTTAGTCTTGAATGTTGCTGTCCATGCAAAACTCAAAGTGAGCATTGTTGTCTTCTAACAAAGACACACTTTCCAACCTTACATGACCTTCAAACTTCATGCATAGTTAGATCTACTAAAGCGGATAACACTGCTGTAGTGATGTTATCACGACATCATTAGGTGCTAATTTATATTTAAATTTAAGTTTACTATTTCAAATAATACAATCTCCTAAACTTCATAAGCCATTTTTACTATCTATACATCTGATGAATGGGCTTAACATTATTCATTAAAGTTGCACGGACAAGACCCCACTTTGACCTTATCTTCCAGTCCAAACCAGAAGTTAAAGTGAAGAAATATTCCTGCCCCTTGTTTTGAGGTGTGCAAACAATATCACCTGGACTTTGGACATCTGTGTATGAATAAAGTTTGACCCCTAAGCTTTCCAATTAAAAGATAATGAAGTCATTATTTTCAACAGCACCCTCTCGTGTCAAGTTTAACATGTTAAATAATGTACTCTTTTGCTAAATACCTGATGCAAGGTCTTAGCTATGATGCCATGATTACGTCATCCGCTTTCAAATCTAGCTCAATCAAAGTTTATTATTTCAAACATCATATCTTGAGAACCACAGCTGTTATAATTTTAATCTTTGCATTGTTTGTGAACGTTTAATGTATGAAAGTTCTTTATATTTGTTAGTGACCTGATTTGACCTAGCTTCCTGTCCAAACTGGAAGTTGGAAAATGTATACTATGAAGCTCTTTTTAAATTCATATTTATATATTTCACTTGATTGTAATTCTACAGACACTGTATTTCTAGTTATTATTGTTACACTGATAATATTCAACTACTATGTGGTATGGCATTTTCTAGCATACATGGAATTTGTATATAAAATGTTTGTTGTTTGATTAATACAGTGGTCATTACTGTAACATTGTTTTCTAAATTATTGTTACTTGCAGCGGGCACAAGAATTTAAGTATTAAATGCCCTCTGCATTGTGCAGTGTTATTGAACTATGTACATGTAAGCCAAGGTACTTCTCATGCTGGGTTGCACTCATCACTCCAGGGGCTCTGCCCAACTCTTCCCTGATGAGTGTCACTACTTCATCAGCCTTGAAAGCCTTGGTAAGTCGGCCTCACGCCGTTTCTTTTCTTCTTTAAGAAGATGGCTCGAACCTCTTGGTTCTTGCACCTTTATCACAGGCAGTGATCCACCACTCACTTACTCACTGCTCTGCCTCTCCTTCAAGTTGATGGTTTGAACCACCCAGTTCTTGCACTCTACCAATGGCCTAAGACCCATGCCAGGCCTTGAGGTTCTCCCTAGATTGCCTAAAACCAATGCCAGGTTTTGAGGCTCTGCATAGACGGGCTTGGACCAGACCGGTCCAGTGCAACAGTCAACGAGAGAGTCAACTGCGTCTAAAGTACCAAGTCGCTGCAAGGACAGGCTGCTAACTTGTAGAGCAGACTGCCAGTGCATCCCAGTCATCTCTCATTGGTGTCTTAGGGTCTTTAATTGTGCATTGTATTAATTTCCCCCATGTAATTCTATTAATTAGTTTACTGCTTTTTGCACATATATTGATTCTTGTTTAAAATGAATTTTTATGAATTATAATTGCTGGTCCTAATTATCTTTTTGTTCTGTCTTTCCACTTGTCTATGTCATGCCTGATTCTTTTGGACACTTATGGATTAGCCATACGGAACAAGAGCCATGAAATTTGGCCCTGCTGTCTGTTCACGCCCTCATTTCTTCCCATTCAGACTTTGGTAATTCACTTCTTCAGCAATTACCGTAAACTCAACTAGCACATATACAAAAATTGCTAATATAGCAGCTTGCATAGTTACTCTTACAATTAAAAGGACACACATAATGCCTGTGTTGCACTCTCTCCATTGATTACCTGTCCATTTTCACATTGTGCTTTATTGTGTCCATTGTTCTTCTTCCCACATAGAGACGACATACTTGTCATCTATGATAGCACCCTTGACAATTTCAAAAGCCTCATCCACAACATGAATCAAATACATGTCGAGTGATTTCAATATCTTCCAAAGAAAAATGAGAATTGCTTTTCAAATGCACAACAAACCTGCCAAGGCTCAACCTTTCAAACCACCCTCAAAATGGCGACAAAATTCAACACAATGTGCGACACTCAAAAATTATTTGGAAGCCACAAAGTACCAATTTGCTAATTTTCAATTGCGCAACCAGCTCAGGAATATGACCAAACACAAAATATCAGCCATAACCAAACTAAAACACAATCCAGACATCAGAATTAAACCTTACGACAAAGGAGGAGGCATTTGCATAATGAACCGTACTGATTACCTAGAAGTACATGTAGGCTATTGACATCTTGAATCCGAGAACTACACCAAGCCCGACCAAGATATCACACAACAGACCACTACAATGGTCAACCACCTACTCATCAATATGCATGAAGCAACTACATCAATAAACAAACCCTGGCTTATCTTGATCCACTTTTGCAACCAGACAACTGCCCTACCATGTATTTTCTCCCGAAAATACATAAAACACCACCAACAGGCTCGCCTTTCGCAGGGAGACCTGTAATAAGTGCATGTTCAAACCCCACAGCCAAAATATCAGAGTTTGTGGATTATTTCTTTCTTCCGATAGTTACCGCCCAACCAACATATGTCCGTGATACCGCAGACATATTGCGAATCTACATTTGAGGAATCTACATTTCCACAAAATACTCTGATAACAAGTATTGATGTTGTCTCAAAGTACACAAACGTCCGTCAAACGGAAGCAATCAACAGTGTTTGTAATGTCCTCGACCAAACCACCCACTCATACTACATCTGAGAGTTATTGGAGGGTGGTTTTGGGAAGAAATTGCTTCCATTTCAGTAACAACTACTACCTCCAAAAAATTGGATGCGCCATGGGCTCAACAGCAAGCCCCGAAGTCTGTAATATTACACTACATGTTCTGGAAAAACAAATCCTGGAAAAAGCTGATCACATCCTTACTTGGTGGCGTTATAGAGACGACATACTTGTCATCTATGACAGCACCCTTGACCATTTCAAGAGCCTTATCCACGACATGAATCAAATACACCCAACCCTCAAATTTACTTTTGAGGCCTCGGATACTTTTATCAACTACCTTGACTTAACAATTTTCAAAGGTAATAGGTTCAGTGAAACCGTTATTTTGGACACAAAAGTATATGTACCAAACCCACAGAAACCTACCAATACCTTCACAAGACATCATCACACCCCCCCCGCATGTGTTCAAAGCATTTATATCAAGTAATAAACCACAAAGGAAACCACAAAGCATTTATATGCGGTGAAACACTCCGTTATGCCAGAAACACAAATAACGAAGATGATTTCTTACTGAAAGTCAACAACTTCTCTGAAAAGCTAATTGCAAGAGGCTATAACAGTTCAGAGATAAACAAAATCACAAGAAAAGTATCACACAAAGAACGGTCAAAATTGATTCACAAACAGCAGGAAAAAACAGAAAGCAAAACTCAATTGGTTTTCAGTACGACATACAACCCGTACATCAACCAAATAAATCCATCAAACAGCACTGGTCTTTAATACGCAACAATGAAACACTTTCGGAGATCTTTCCAGACCTTCATTCCGTACAGAAAAGATCAAAACATAAGGGAAAAGTTGATCAGAGCAAAACTAAACCGGAGTCCAACCGACTCGACCCCCAAACAGCTCACTCCACTCCCTGATGATTCGGGTTTTGAAGACCTGAACGAAACACAAAACATCCTAATCTCTTTACTGGAAGAACAGGTCACACATACTGAAAACTCAACTCAGGATTAAAAATCCGCATTCGGATTTTTACAATTTACCTGAACCTATGCAGAAAACACAAATAATATGTCTCTCACGAGACACGAGACCTACGGATTCTATTTGAATCACCCACACGCAACTGATGATTGCCAAGGAGGCATGAAAACATGTTATTGCTATACAGAGAGGATCTGGACAAATATCCTCGCGGTCTCTCCCTCAAAAATCCACTTTCTGACACATTTGTCAATAGTTCCTCTGGTCCTTTCTATGTTTGTCAACTACCTCGGTCAATCCGACCAAAAATACAAACATAATACCCAGACATAAACCATACCCATAAAACATGTAAAACACAACTTTATACAGTTTTATGTAAATCTCAAATCAACAGTGTCACTGAATGGGACAGCGCCATCATTTATCTATCAGTTATTACCAAAGGTTTACACTCCATTTAAAGATTTTAACTGAAAAGTAAATGACAAAATGTCCTTCGAATTGCTCAACTGGAAAAAAGATTGTGAAATCTGTTTTTAAATTTCCTAATTTTTTACCTAAACCGTCAGTAAAGAAATGGAACTTTCTAAGAATGATTAACTTACCTGTAACAACTGACCATTTCTAGGTCCCCTCAATGCCTTGATCTCCTCAGATGTTAGCTGGAATTTTGCTAGAAATGCATCAGTAACATTTGCTCTTATGTCAAGTTGGTGACTGCACAGAAAAACAAATACATTATTGGCTTTTTTAGTACAGTAAATTATCCCCATCGTATCACCACGAGGTCCCTAGTGCACTAAAGAAAAGAAGACAATCAATTAAAACTACACTTTGACAAATGTATTTTGACCAATATTTTGAAAATAGCGAGAACCAGTCGATGTAGTGGTGACTACTGGATTATTAGCAGTGATTACTATAAATCAAGATAATGTTGTAAACTGTCAATAGTTCAATTGTCTTTCTGTATAACTTAAGATTAGCAATTAACTAACAGCTTTCAAGTTCTTCAAGATCAAGTTTGGTAGTTTTTAGGAGTGGAAAAATATGAGCCACTTGAGTAAATCTGCGAGTTAACTTTTCTCAAGACATGTTAACAATGCAGGAACAAGACTACATGGGCTTGGACTTTTAACCTAGAATTTAAAACCTTTGCTTCTGGAATATGGCACAGGAATGCCATTTAAAAGGTTTAGATTGAGAATTTCATATAAAGTGTTGGTGCTAGCATTAACTTACAAATTACCTTTCCTTATGAAGGTCTGTTGTCTTGCTTATCAAGTCAGATGTCTGCTCCCTGGCTGCCTGTTGAAAAATGTGAGAAAAAAGATAAAACTGTACATGTACTGTCTTTGTCCCTGTTAACATGGTTGTCAGATTTTAAACTCCTTGTTGTCAGGGCCCAATTTCATAGAGCTGCTTAAGCACCAAAATTTGCTAAGCACAATAAAACGTTGCTTACCAAAATAAGGTTACCAGCCAAACTACCACGTCACGTGTACAATCTGTGACTGGTATCCTGCTCATTTCTGCTTAGCAGGAAATTGTCAAGCATTATTTTCTGCTTAAGCAGCTCTATGAAATTGGGCCCTGGTGACAAGATCAATGCAATCACAATTACAACAATGGAATGTAATTAAGCATCAATCTGAATTTGATGGTTGTGGTATATTTGTGATGCTTTCGTCCAATAGCCAATTTAAGAATAGAGAAAATTGTTGAAACCTATGTGAATTGATTCCTTTACCAGTACGGCCAACAGTAACAGTTAATTACAGCATGAACTCCAAGTTAATGAAGTTCATCACAAATAATGTGTTTTATTCTTCAAGATGTTTCAACATGATTACTACAAATATATTTTGTACTTCAGGATTTTGCAGGGCAAAATTAGCTAATGGATTTTTTTTCTTCACAATCCTGTGTTTTTTTGCTGGTAATGAACAACTGATAGTGGTAGGACACTAATTTAGTCTGAACAAAAAGTCTCTCATATTTGTAAATGTGTAACGTAAACCATACTATAAAGTTGCACCACATTGCTTTTGCATGGCAGCGCCACTTTCTTACATGTAAATACCATTCATATGAACCTTGTCTAAACTGCACAAATTGTTTATCACTGATCTAAATAGTAAACATCCCAGATTAAATTAAATTAAATTAAATTAAATTTATTATAAGCGTCATGTTAAAAAACATGACAATTGTTTTCCAGTGTGCATCTTACAATTAAAACACATAGAGATAAACTTAATGTGGGTTCGGATGGAGGACGAATTCTTCTTGATTTGTTGACAACCACTGAAGAATGAAGTGGATGGTTGGATCTTGCATTATGTCTTGAATCTTGGAGATAATGGTCGATTCAAACACACAATACAAATCTTTAACATCCACGCCAATCATTGATATCAGGTTTTTTTTAACAACTATTGCCTGAATTCAGTAGGGAAAATGCAATTCAAGGACATTTGAAATCACAACGCTTTGGCATGCACAGTACATTATAACAAGCACAAGCTGTCAATCAAAGTAGAAGTGTAAATATTTCTAACCCCCACGGATGGCTCTACATGGACGTTTGACACCCACATGTAAGTTTAGTTCAATTTATAAATTTATAGAAATGACTAGTTAAAAAGTTCATTTCTAAAAATCACAAAGGATTAAATAAAGCGCCTTAGCCCCGGTCCGAGCATTCAAGATTCCAGCATACCAAAGAATGCAAAGTGCATACAAGAAAAACCTTAACGGTTGAATAAGTAAGTTTTAAGTTCTTTCTGAACTGAACTCAGAAATGGAGATGGAGTTCTTTGGAGGTCGTGGTAGATTTTTCCAAAGCTCTGGAGCAAAAGAAGACTCTACCGAGCTTGCTTTTTAGTTTTTTGATGGATTAACCAGTTATGTTCAGGATTAAACATCCTGTTTCTGTCACCTGTATAGGACTTTTTCAGTCAAGTCAAATAATTTGTTTTGTAAATGAAACTCCATATGGACACCATATCAAGAAATTTTGTCATTAACATTTGCAGATTTTAATGGTGGTTCGTTTGTTTGTTTTTTACAGCCATGTTTCCGAAGCAGAATCAAACCCTTGGAAAGCTGTAACAAAATAGCTGATCATCGACCTGCGCTCGGTTGATCGGGTATTTAAGATGATGATGAAAGGCCTCATGACAAATCAGTATAATATATATTTACAAAATCTTAGCCTGTATGTGGTGGGAACAGGTCTTAGAAAGGCCTTATACAAAAATCCATCCAAAGGGTTAATCCATTCATTGTTTGCAGTGTCTTTTGACCAGACTCTGTGAAGCAGTTACCTAGTGTACAATGTACGTGCAACTCGCCACAGTGCCTTACCACACATGGTGTGTTGACACCCATCACTTGTTTTTTCACAAGCTAAAAAAATGTCTTACTTGTTTTTTTAGGTAGGATTTGAAACTTTGCATGGTGGAAGTATAACTAAGTAAGGCTTGCGGTAACACCATGCGGAAATCTCTTTTGAGTAGTGTAGGTTCTGAAAAGAACCGGTGGTTAACGACTCAATGTTTCGATCAGTATGCTCTGATCATCTTCAGGAGAATGCTGGACTCTGTTGCTGGATGCTGCTTAAGTACTGCCTTGAAGGATTAACTGGAAGCTGGGCTTGGCTCGGTGGTGCGCGAAGGCGGGAACAGGAACTGGATAAGCTGGGCTTAGCTCGGTGAAGCGTGTAGGCTGGAGCTGGGGCTAAGCCTCAACTGAAACCCACTAGTGGTGGGTAGGGAGTGTGTGCTCACTGAACTGAATCAGTTGTGGACAAGCACAGAGGAGGTGAGGGAACCTAATGAGGGTATAGAAGACCCAAGTCTAAGTGGTAGGGGATGTGACCTTGAATATAGGAGATCCATTGGTCGGGAAGAGTGGGAGCCTAATGTCACTGATGAAGCCTATGTCTTGAGGAACTGTGTCGTGCTTGTAGATCTCGATGGCCTCTCTGATCCGTCTTGGGTGCCATGCCTGGATGGGGGCGATGAGTTCTGCAGCCTCCCAGTCTACTCGGTGGTCGGTGATGTTGGAGTGCTTGATGATGGCTGACTTCTCATAATCTCCCCTCCTTCCGTGTGCTCGATGTTCCTTGAGTCTTGTGGGAAGGTTACGCCCGGTTTCCCCGACATAAACCTTCCCGCATTCACAGGGAATGCGGTAAACTCCTGCACGTGTGGAGGGATCTTGCTTGTTCTTGTGAGATTGAAGAGAGCTGTGAAGTTTCTTAGAAGCAGAGTGGTAAACCTTGATCCCTGCTTGCCGGAAGATACGCTGTAGACCATGGGAGGGGGGACCTAGGTAGGGCAAACATACTGAGGGTGTGGGTATAGGAGACCCTTTGGTCAGGATTGGGGACCGGCTTGCTTGACTTGATTTGTCTTGCGTTGTATCCGTTGCACTTCAGTGTAGTCTTGATGTGTTGTAACTCCTGCTGAAGGCTGTCTGGGTCACAGATGTTGTAAGCTCGTTGAACCAGGGTGCGGTTGACGGAAGACTTGATTCTTGGATGATGGAAGGATCGCTGGTTGAGGTATCGGTCGGTGTGGGTGGGTTTCCTGTAGATGCTGTGGTGGAGTTTGCCGTCTGGTTTCCTGGAGATGAGGATATCAAGGAAAGCGATCTTGCCGGACTGCTCTTGCTCCATGGTGAACTTGATTCTGGGGTGTTGCTGGTTGAGATACTGCAGAAACTGGATGAGAGAGTCCGGTCCGTGGGGCCAAACGATGAAGGTGTCATCCACGTAGCGGAGCCACAGGTTGGGTCGGAGATCAGCGGTGAGTAGGGATGACAGCTCAAACTCTTCCATGAAGATGTCAGCCAGGACCGGGGATATAGGAGATCCCATGGAGGTCCCAGCTGTCTGCTCGTAGAACTTGTCCTGAAATTGAAAACAACTAGAAGAAACACAAGTTAGAAGGAGGTCATGAATTTGATCAGGTGAAAGATCAGTCCGGTCAGACAAGGAGGGGTCATGGGTAAGTCTCTACTTCACTATGAGGCAAGCCTCATCTGTGGGGACATTGGTGAACAGAGACTCGTCATCAAAACTAACCAGGATGTCAGTGGGCTGAATGGTAAGGTTAACCACCGGTTCTTTTCAGAACCTACACTACTCAAAAGAGATTTCCACATGGTGTTACCGCAAGCCTTACTTGTTTTTTAGGTTAACTTATTTAAAAAACATAGAGGACCCATAAGATTTCGATTTTAGTGTCAATATCTATATCTCAATAGTACAAAAAAGAGAAGAAAATAATCTATTCATAAGGGACTTACGATGTCTTACTCTTAATATCGCTTTACATTTTTTGTTCTTTTTAAAATTTACATACTTTTGTCCTTTCCAAAAAATGTAAAAATGCTAATTTTAGTCTTTTTAACTCTGGTCGTGTAATTTGTTAGTGGCATAATAAACCTAAGTGAATTGAATTTTTTAAAATTTGTATAAATGAATTGATTTGAAAAACTACACCATTTTGTATTTCTGTGACCTAATTAATAAAATTGTCTTTGAAACTAAGCCAATAAATGATGAACAGTGTTGTTGCAACAAACAATCAAACTTATTAATATTTTCCCCATAGGTCCTGTCAAACAATAGTGTGAGGTGTTGATAGTGCTCTTTAGGTGAAGCACTAGCAATTACTATATCGTCAATGAAAGCATGCAAATGGTACATGTAGGTCTCCAAGGACTTGATCTATAAATCTTTGAAAAGTCTGCGCTGCGTTTCTTAAGCCAAATGGCATCCTCACAAATTCAAACAAACCAAATTGGAGTAGTAATCGCAGTCTTTGGTATATTGCTGGCTCCACTGGTATCTGGTGATATGCTCTGACCAAATCAATTTTCGAAAATATGTTTTTGCCATGAAGAGTTGATGCGAAATTATGTATGGAACGGGGTACCTATCAGGTACCGTTGCATTCACCACAAGGACGCTAATCATTAGACTTCTTTGGGACCATATGTAAAGGAGAGGACCAATTACTCTGAGAAGGTCCTACAATGCCCAGTTGCAACATGTGATTAAATTCGTCTTTTGCAATGCCAAGACGATCTGGGGCTAGTCTACATGGTCATGCTTTTACAGGTGGGCCTTTAGTCACAATATGATGAGTTATTTTATGTTTCACTGCTGATTCATTATAGCAAGGACATGTGATTTCAGGGTACTGGCCGTATATAGTAGGTCGTATATAGAGCCTTCACTGATACTGAATGTCAGGCTCACTGAGTCTTCCATACACTTAATACCTTGAATGCTAAGGGTGGTTTGCATATCAATGAGCCCATGGTGTTTTACATCAACTGCTAAAGACAAGTTTGCCAACAAATCTGCTCCAAGGATTGCATAGGACACATCAGCAAGAATAAAAATCCATTGGTATATATCTAACGTTAAAGATTTTTCACCATAAGTCATTATACGAGTCTTATTGGCCACATTTAAATTGAATGAACTTGGACTAACTTTGTCCTTTGGGGATGGTGGAAAAACACTAATATCAGACCCTGTATCTACCAAAATTCTAGTACCTGTAGTACAATTAGCAACAAAAAAGAGACGACTTTTGTTCTCTTTGCCAGTTGAACCTGTCTCCATTAGTTGCTGGCATTCTCATTTGACTGAATACTAGACTTATTTTGAGAATAAGTACATGGTGGAACACATTTGCTTGCACGTTCCCTAAAATGCCAATGGTACCAACAGGAGCCTCCAGTGTGTGTTGGTGCATTACCACTTTGTGAGGGAGATCGTGACTGTGAGCCATATCTACCCTTGCTTCTATTTCTACTATTTGTTCTGACACGACTACTTCTTTGAACTTGTTTACTCAGTGACTCAACTTCAATACTAAGTTTGGATATCATGTCACATAGTTCCTTCATTTCTTTTGAGGGAGATGGTGAGGCTGCAGCGATTACTGAAGTAACCACTGATGATGAGGAAGGTGTCACTTCCAAAATCTTATCGGCTATGATAGCTAATTTATCAATATCAACGCTCTCACTAGTGGATGCCAATATTAATTGTGCGTTAGTGGGTAAACGTTTGAGAAAAAGCTGTTTCAAGATGCTTTCTTCCAACACATTTTCCCCTAACAACTGTCTCATTCTATTAATGGATACTCGTGAGACTTTTCATCAGCCATACTTCACCATTAAATAAGTTATTGGACTAAGGTAATAAAATATATTATATAAGCTGACAGGATTGGTAACCTCAAAACTACCTGCCTATCTATTTCAAATGCTCTGAGAAGTTCAATATGCCAACGTCTGTTTATAGCTGAAACAGCATGTAGTCCATCATATAAAACTGAACAGTCATTACAGATTAATCTGTTCAATTTTCCAGAACAGCTCTTACGTTTAGCAGGTTTTTGAACAGAAGTATGCCATGATAATGTACAAACTATTATCTGATGTTGGGGTTCATTATTGTGCGACTTAATGAAGGAATTTACCAAGTGGACAATGTCATCTAGTTCACGTTGATACTGTTGCAAAACCTCATCAGTTAAAATGGCTGTTTTTAAATGTTTGCTATTTTGAAACTTGGCAAAGGATGCTGGTGGAATTGTCACAAATGCAACTAACGCAGTTTGCCTAACTTCAAGTATCTTAGCTGTAACCTGTTGTAATTGTGAGATCAAATGTCCAGAATTAACATCAGAACTTTTAAGTACTTTCTCGAAATGTGAACCAAAGTGAAATGTAGTAATAACATTGATTCCTGCTGCTAATCTGACAATGACTCTATCCTTCTCACTGTATTTACTTAATCTAGCTAAAGTAAGTGGAATTAAATCAGAAATAGTGGCTCCTTGCCTGATAACATAATCAACATTAATTTTGCATCCTAAAGGCACAGAATAACGGTTAAAAGAATTTAAGCTTGTGAGTCTGCTACAAATAAGAATTTTACAGTCTCGTCTTGACTCATTGAAAAAATAAATAAATAAATAAATGGAGGTAAATCCTTGTCGGGATCACCAATGAAGGGTCCTAATAATTTACAAACTTACCCTATCTTTATCTTGTTCTGCCTCCTTTACTGTGAATGGTGTAGTCGGGCCGGAGTCGACAGATGGTGGAGAAGTGTGTCCACCTTTTGGGTGGCTGTGTACTACAACCAACACCTTGGTGAACACACTTGCTCAAATTATTATAAACTACTGTAGTACTAAGCTAACTTACGATGAATAAATATATTACCTACCCTAAACTGAAGCAATAGGGCCTACCTAAGTTAAGAAAAGACCTAATAAAAGGTGCTGACAGGACTAAGCTAAAACACTTGTGTCAACTCTGGTAGTCTTGTAGAGAAGAGAGAGAGAGAGAGAGAGTGTGGGCACACCCAGCTATATCATTCTAGACCGCGTTCCCACTGGATCCACAATTATGCGATCCTGACCCCGCAAAAGGATTAGTCGCAGACGTGAATCGCGGTCGCGTTCCCACTAGAGTATGATCGCGCATTGATCTCCCTTTTGGGAACGGAAGTGGATTCAAAGTTCACCAACGCAGGTCGACCAAGTGGGCAGTGCGCAGGCGCAACGTATCTATGGCGACCACACAGTGTGTTTTGAATTTCTTGACTGGCCCAGATGTCCTAAAAATTGCCCAGCTCCTCGTCCGACCATAGTTTGCCACGCTTCTCATCTTTTTGGGAGGTTTTTTTTGACGAATTTATGGGACGTTTATTGCTAGGCGCTGCCATCTTTAAAGAACGTGCGCGTATGAATACAATGCATCCAAAATTAAAGCGTGGGTTTGGGATTAGTGTGGATGCGTTGTACAGAACGTGTAGTTGGTATCGTCACGTGACGTCAATACTGCTTTATGCTTTACTTGCAATTCATGTCACCAAATGCGTGGTGCTTGCTGGGAATAGAAGAAAAAAGAACACCATTTTCGCGCCATTCGGGCCTACCGTACCGGATGTTTGCCCTCAAATTGCGGGGTCTGATCGCCCTTTGCGTTCCCACTAGACTTTTGATCGCCCATTAATCCACAAGGGCGATCAGATCCCGCTTTAATCCTACTCCCGAGGTGGATCAAAATTGCGGGGTCTGATCCTGATCGCCCTCGCGTTCCCACTTACGCTTGATCGCCCTTTGATCGCCCTTTTCGAGAAATTGCGGGGTCTGATCGCCCTTTTCTCGAATTGCGCGATCAATGCGGGGTCCAGTGGGAACGGGGCCCTAGTCTCAGTCTCCTGCCTAATCATGCATGAAAATAACAATAGGCTACCTGTATGCTTACATGTAGATGCCCTAGGATATCCAGGTATAAATTTAAATAAAATAAAATAAAGGTACTGTGGACTAGAGGTGGGTGACTTGATACAAAGAGTGGTAACTACAGAAGTTTACAACAGCTAATACTATTTTTCATGAATACATTTTTTTTTTAAACTCAATTAGCCTTTTTGAGAAATGGTGGACACTATATGATTGCACTGTTTGGTTTGGGTATAGACCGACAAATTTACCCAAACCAAATAGTGTCATAGTATTGTGTCCACCATATCTCAAAATGGCTTATACAAATACCTGTTTAAATCATTGTATTAGTACAACCATAATTACTTTCAATTCTCCAAAAAGTTATTTTCTTAAATGGGAACATCATGTAAATGACTTGATGCAATAGAAAAAATTTGGAATGTTTACAAGGGACCTAAACCAACATAATTTATATTTATTATTTCTTGTTTTCCTTTATTACTCAATACCCAAACGTCCATTAATAGATGTTCATGTAATGTTCAAGAAGATCTGTGACTCAACCTAAGACGAGTCATCCAAGAGTGACTTTTCCAGCAAGCAGAAGATAATTTCAAATACTTAGAGGGGCACTATGCCTTAGCTTTGGGCTATAAAAGCATTTGTTATAAAATGAATATGGTTGGGAAAATATTTCAAAAGTAGAATATAATGATTCACAAAAATATCCCTTAAAATTGTGGTTTGTTTTTGTAAAGCATGGTCCATTAGTTTGTAGAACCATATTTTAGACTTTAAAAAAAAAGACGGACAGTATGTTCCACTGGTTGTATTTCAAGAGGCAAATTTATGGGATTTTCAAAATCTCCACTAACTAATTAAAACACACTGTAGGTGTTTTGTTGCATGAACAACTCTTAAAACCCTGCATGACGCCATGGCTCACTTGTTGAGTTTTGGTTTTTAATTAAAAAGTTGGTACTCGGCCATTTTTTTGTTAAATCAACTACACCATTTTTTTCACTAAAAAAATCCATCAATGACCAGCTCTCACGAAATTCCCATAGGAATTGTACAGCAGTTACTTGACCTTTGGGTCAATAGCCACTACTGGGTGAAATGAACCATATGGCTTCTTCTTATACAATGGCTGTAAGTAGTGACTTGGTTGTTTATTTGATGCATTGAGTGAGGAGGTGTTGCAAGGATAAGTCAGACCATGGAGCTCCATGTATTACAAGTTATTATGAAACTGACTGTTGTAAACTGTCATATAGTGAAACATATAATGAAACATTCCTTTCTTCATAGATGATCCCCTCGCCTCACCCAAGAAATAAGTCCAAATGTCACTTTTAACTAGAGCTACAATCATGAAACCTATAAGATATAGTGCACCACCATCACTTTGACCTTTCAACTATGAACCCACAACAATCCCAACTGAAAGCAATCTAAATTTCGTTTCCACAAGGGCAATCCCACCCAAGTTACAAGTCCAAATGTAACTTCTAACTAAGTTAACATAGTTAAGGTCCCAAAATGAAAGTGCCTAGCAGGATGGACGATGTAGGCGGTGACAATAACCCTTCAGCCTATGGGGCTGAGGGGAAAAACCCACAAATAAAAAAATGTTTTTTATGATCACAAGCCAAGTTTGATCATCACCAGGGTCTCCTAAAGCCATACTCTGTAATATCAATTGATTTTTATTTTCACTGCTTAATATAGCTAAGATCTTCAAAGGGTTTATCTAGTTTAAGAATAATTGTTGGGAAACTATGTGGTTTTTTTTGGTATTACTCTTAGACAAGAAAAGTTAGTATCAGAACATATACATCTACATGTATAAAAAAAACTTATGTGTGCTGTAAAAGTAATAAATTGTTTTAGTCCCCTTCCCGCTTCCTTTTTGAAGGCTGCATAGACTTTATTCTTATTTTCACCAATTCAAAATGAAATTAAAAAACCATTACAAGTAAACTGATCTATCACAAAATATAATACTTGCACGTCAGAACAGGCCCTGTGCCTGTTACATGGTTAAAAACTGATTGTTAAGCTACACATTTACATTTATCCTTTTTACATTTACATTTATGCCTAAAAATAAAAGCCCCTCTTGCTTCCTTTTTCAGGAACCCAGACTCTAAACATGTTTGTTTAAAAGCTTGGCCTAATAAAGAACGGTTTGCAGGCCTTCACCATTAGTTAGCCATTGCCTTGGTCACACCTCACCGCCTATTTCTGACACTGTAACCCCCATGCAACAAGTTCTAACTAAAAAACAGATTGTCTTTTATGGGTAAGAATTTCCTACAGGTACATGGCACCACAATGGGTACAGGTATGACACCATCATTGGTCTGCGTATTCAATAGCCAACTTGAACAGCGTATGTTGGCATCACTCTGTGCCGTCCCTGTGGGTACGTCTGGTGGTGCTATATCGATGACATCTTTTTCATCTGGACCAGTGATGAATCTAGCCTCACAGCATTCATTAACCACATCAATTCCTTCCACAGGACCATCAAATTCACGAGCAAATACTCAACCAAGGATACCCACTTTCTGGATGTCAAGGTTCTAAAGACGGATGTTGGTTTAATCACAGATCTCTTTGATAATCCCACAGATAAACATCTATATCTCCATTCAACCAGCTGTCTTCCCCGACACTGCAAAACCAGCATAGCCTACAGTCAGGCCCTCAGACTCCGTTGAACCTGTTTTAATGTTTCCGGTTTTATCCACCACTCACAGGAACTTAAGAAACACCTTACTTCCAGGGGTCTATGTAGCTCCCTAGCAGTCCATCAAGCTATCCATAAAGCCGAGGCTCGTTCTAGGGAGTTGGTACTTTTCGAAGGACTCAAGCAACAACAGAGTTCCAAGGGGGAAAATTCCTTTTGTTTTACTTTCCACCACTCACTTCCTTATAGGCGTCAGGGGCTGATTTAACTTGTGGTGGGAGTGAGTTCCAGATTGGTATTGTTCTCGGATACAAGGAGTAACGGTAGCAGTCTTTGTTTGATGAGATGGTGTTATAATTTAGAGTCTGATTTTGACGAGTTGTTGGTCTATTCCCTTGGTTGCAACGAAGATTACTAATGTTGGATGGAGTTATGGAGTGAGTTTCTTTGTAAAGGGGTTGTAGTAAGTCTAGCTATGGTGCGGCATCTTTGAAGTGTATCCCATTTGAGGTCCTGTAGCATTTCCGTTACACTACTGGTCTTACGATAATTACTTTTAACAAATCTGGCTGCTCTTCGTTGAACTTTTTCGAGGTTGTCGATGTGTATTTGTGGGTGAGGATCCCAAATAGCACTACAGTATTCGAGTTTTGGCCGGACAAGAGTTTTATAAGCTATTTCTTTAGTGGCTTTGGTACAATTCCAGAAATTTCGCCTAAGCAGTCCAAGGACTTTGTTGGAACTTGAGATTGTTTGGTTGATGTGTTTAGCCCAGGTGAGATTATTAGACAACCCAATACCATGGTACGGATGATGTTTTACTTCTTGTAGAGGGGCATTTCCCATATTATACTGGTGTCGATGGAATTTTTTCTTATGAGTCATTCTCATGATGTAGCATTTAGAGATGTTAATTTTCATCTGCCACAAAGACTCCCACACAGACAGCGAATCAATGTCTTGTTGGAGGACATTGCAATCACTTGGGAGTCGATTGCACGGTAGAGGATGAGGTTGTCTGCAAACAATCTCACACTAGAGGTTACATGAGTTGGAAGATCATTGATATAAGTTAAAAATAGGAGTGGACCCAACACTGTGCCCTGTGGGACACCGGAGATAACCGGAGAGCTGAATGAAGATTGCCCATCAATCACTACCTTTTGTTGTCGGTCAGTAAGAAAGCCTTCGATCCAATCTCTTGTGGAGCCCCTTATGCCAAGATGGTCTAATTTAGCTAGTAAACGCTGATGAGGCACCATATCAAAGGCCTTACTAAAGTCCATAATACAGAGGTCAACTTGTCTCCTTGCGTAAAGTATCTGGGCCAGATCATTGACAAGTCCAGCAAGCTGGGTGTCGAAGGAGCGTCCACTCCTAAAACCGTGCTGCCTGTCACAAAGAAGTGAGAATTTATCTAGATGACTGATGATATTACTGTGTAAAATATGTTCTACACATGTAGCTGTTTACATGCTATACTTGTAAGAGAAATCGGGCGGTAGTTGGAGGGCAAGGCCCTGTCCCCTTTCTTGAATATTGGTGTAACATTAGCAGTAAGCCAGTCCTTTGGTAGAATACCAGTGTTTAATGACTTCTGATAAATCTTTTGTAAGATAGGAGCAACACTTGATGCACACTCTTTCAGAACACGAGCAGGAATATCATCTGGTCCGGCTGCTTTGTGGGCTTGAAGATTTGTCAGTAATTTTTCTACCCCAGAAGTGGTAACGTGAATGTCTGGCATGCTAGGGATTTTACTATTGCCAATATCAGGAAGTGATGAAAGGTCTTCTTTTGTGAATACTGAGATAAATTGTTGATTTAGTGCCTCGGCTTTATGAGTTTATGTGTATTGTGTTGTCATTTAGAGTTCGAAAAAGACTCTGGTAGGATCGAAATGTTAGGCCATTAACTTGTTTTACAGATTGCAACAGCTAATTCTATTTTCTCACTAAAAACTTGTCTAACATCAAAAGGGCTCAAATTTGTTTGACCACAGGCACGAGGCAAGTAGTTTTGGTGTCGGGCAACTAAACTTTTGACCTGACAAGTCAAGCAGTCTTGTGTTAATTGAATATCAATGAAGAATAATACCTCACAGTGCAACATCTTGAACAACAAATTATGTTCAAATGTTGACTTTGAGTCTGATAAAATACCTTTCAATTCTACTGAGTAATTAGATAATGAAGTATACATAACACCCATAAAGACAAATGAAATAAATCTTCTCTTACATGTCTTAGCAATTGTTTAAATAAAAACACTTAACTTAAATGCATATTAAATCTTATTGTGATTCTGGTCTTGTAAAAAGAATTCTGGTCCAGTACACATTTTGAGCCTCAAGCCCTATGGTCTTGTGGGTTTCCCCCCAAATTCAAGCCATGATCAATTGATAATGCAATACAGGAATATATTTTTTCACAATAAAAACTCCTTAGTTATTTTCTTGTAAGATGTCTTTTTCAAAGTTGAAAGTATTGCTTTTGTGATGACATGGGGGAAAAAGTCATGTTCGTAAGTGAAATGAAAAATTTAAAATGAATTTGATTATCAAAAGGAGATTTTATCGGGATCATTACACTCAAATATTAACATCAAGGATGAAAGCATTTAAAAAAGGTATTTATGGTTACAACCAGTGACAATGCCAACTCACACAAAAACATCAAACCCTGGAACTAATTACGAGCATCTTTGTTTTCTTTCCTTTTCCAAACCAGGGTTGCATTGTGGCAACGATATTTTCAAAGGAAAAAAATTACTCCAGACAGTCTAAAAAGTTCCGGGGGAAAATACCGTGGGTGGGGGCTAAAAAATGTAAAATGTGAAGTGGTTAATAGAGCCAATGGTCTGACAGGATGTTATGTGATTGTGAGAGTGCATTCCATAAACGTGGTGCAGCAACTAAAATTAACCTGTCACCCAAAGTATGCTTTGATTTTGGTTCAGTAAGTAGTGATTTTGTACTTAAGCATTAAATTCTTTGAAGAAGTGTACATGTAGGTGTTTAAGGGCGATTTAGTTGATTCTGTGGTAATCCAAATAAGCGAGTTACAAATGTTGGTGTGAGATGTGATGTGAATGAATCAACAATTTGTACAGTTGTGTCACCATCCAGGTATTTTCTAATTTTGCTGATGTTGTGAATGTGATAAAATTAAGACCAAGTGATGTTGGAGATGTGTCGTTAAGAGTCCCCTCATAGAAAACTCTAGGAAGAGTGGTTCTGAAACTGCATTACACCAATGGACACATACTGTGGTCCATGAGTTAAACAAGAATCTATGACTCTAAGAACCAACTAGCTACCACATCCTGGCATAGTTCATCAATCCTCCAAAACCACAGTAGATTATATTGAATGGTTAAGCAGTAGGGGTTAAGTACTAATATTTATGGTACTGATTAGGAAAATAAACATTATGAGAGTTTATACCTGAAATGTGCATTAAATGATAATAAGCTATACGTCAAGATTATGTAGTGTACCTTCAATCTCTTTGTCATATCATAGCAGCTTGATCTCATTGACTCCACATCACCCTGAATACTGTCCAAACCCTAAAAAGGTGAAATGGAGCAAAAATTTATTAATTTCAACATACATGTAAGTCAAGAATGTCATCATGAATACCAAATGACCCCATATGACATTTAGCATAAATATTTCATTTCATTTTATATATTTTTATTAAATAAATAACCAACTGGAAGTACAGATCTGAATTATGTAAGTCTACACTACAAAGGGTACAATACAAATATATTTAGACCTTACACTGTCATATAAAAATTACAGACAAAAATACAATTAAAAGAGCAGACCAAAAATTGGAAAACAAGAAAAAAAGTGGTGACATACAAAAAACAAAAACAAACAAACAACTAGTAATTAGGTGTTTTCCTTTGGACGAACACAAAGCTGTTCCAGTATTATTTCACTATTATCGCAATCCAGGCCATAAAAATGTGACCTGAATATGTGGCACCATGTTTTAATAAATTGGCTTATTACTTCAGTAGCCAAAAAATGATGTGACTGGAGTTTTTTTTTGTAGCTCATTCTTTTTCAAATTGTAAGCAAATTTCATAAAGGGTTTATCACAGTGTAAGAAAATTATGTCTAACTTGTGCAGATAAGCAAACATTCTTAAGCCTTCATTTTGGTGTAAAACCTTCATTTTAAATTTGTGTCAAAATATCTTCTGAACTTTGTATTTAAACCGGACCGGAAGGAGAGGTCAAGTGGGGTTGTGTTGGTAAATAAATTCTAAGTTGGTAGGAGACATGACTTTTTACTAGGATTTTAAACATGTATAAAGGGCGCTGTAACAAAAATATGATGACACAATAAAGACCTTTTTAAAGCATGGAACTCACTGACGATTCCATACAAAGACACATTATCCATTTTTTAAAATTAGCCGTGATAGACCCTGAGATACAAATGTGATTTATTTGAACTTCCTGACTGGACCAGAAGGACAGGTAAAATTGAGGTCAAATTTTTTAACGAAGATGTCACATGTGTTGTTAAACTACAAGACAGCACAAATATTATGACTCTATGACAGATCTGCAGATTTTTTGAGCTTCCTGTTTCAACTGGAAGTAAAAGTCAAAGTGGGGTCATGTTTGTAACAAAACAAAAGCACATAATACAGGGATGAGACTCCATGAATGTGAACATTCCTGATAAATGGCTTGCTAGCCTGGGTTCCCTTTATTCTAGACCCAAAACCTCCAAGATGTTACAATCCAGGAGGTTTAGAGACTCTCTGCATCAACACAAATTCAAAACTACACGTTTGGACACAATGTGAACTATTTCTTTCTCCCTTGGGTGACTGCTTTACTTCCTTTAAGAAAATTTAAAGACTACAGGAGATTTTGAGAAAATCCTGATATTAGGAAAAATCCTGAGAAATCTCAACGCCCACATAAAAAAATAGCAAATACGTCATGTTTTAAGTTACACTTAAAGTGTTTTTTTTTTAATTTACATCTTGAGACCCACAGCTGTTATGATTTTAATCTTTTCATTGTCTGGGAAAGTTGTATAATTTCTATAAATCTCCCGACATCATGACATCCTTGAGTAGTTCTTTTGTAATTTCTCGTTGCATCAAGAACTAGGCAACGATCCTACTGTGATACATCCACGCTGTCACAGTGTATCTATTAAAATGGCTAGAATTTTTCTAGGCCAAATACTTTTATGGGATGAGTTTTGGTAATCCATGTGGAACTTTTGCATCTGGGTTTCTGTTGTTGATTGCAAAAATGCAACCAGCAAAAAGGCAAAGCAAATACCCAAATTAATTATCCTTTATATTCCCCCAACTTTTGTTGATATTTGCAGTGTTTTGAATATCAAAGATATTAATTAACCACAGAGCGCCTACATCAAAGGATCATATATTATATAGCTAGCTCGAGCTTAATATTGTCACTTGCAGATTTGCAAATAAGTTAACATTAAGTGTAATAATTTTTTCCTAAACCAAATCTAACACTGCTTTGTTTTTGCTATAAATTGGCTATAAAATTATTTTAAAAGGGGAACTACATGTACGTGTAATATAAAAAAAAGAAGACATTTTGAATAAAATTAAGTTTTTCTTTTTAATTTAAAAATCTCAAAGAAAATTCAGACACAACAACTGGGTCTTCGATCACGAACTTATTTCACAAATAGATGTAAGTAGCAGGCAAAGAAACCAAAACTGAACCAAAACAAACAAATAAATGTTAAGCTTACAAGCATGTGCATTGATGAAATGTCTATTACTATTGCTCACCTCTTTCACTATCTCAAATGCTTGTGCAAATTCTTCACTTATTCCAAGGCTCCTTCTTTCAATCTCACCTCGCAGATTTCTTCGACTCCTGAGGGTGTTTTCACCAAAAAACTCTGACAAAGCTTTCAATGCTTCCAAAATATCCTTCAAAAAAGGGTTTAAAATAATGCAGAGATTTTAAGAAAATTGCAAATTATAGCTTATGCAGGCCTAAACTCAGAATAAAATACATTCGCCTGACATTCTTCACCTTATGCCCATGTACTGTATAACGTGTGCAAAGTACATACACTAGATATTAAAGAAATCAGCTCAACTTAATTATGAACATTGTTTGAACCGTGTGGTAAGCCGCTCTAATAATTAATACAATTTGATGTGTTTTTATCATTTGTGTGCAAAACCTTTGGAATTTTATCCCTTGTCAAAACCCCCAAATCTTGTCTTGGAACACTGGAGTATCAGCTGCGAGTAATAAATGATTTTCAAACAATGCTATAAGAGAAGTTGAGTCATCCTACACAATGAATTTCAGCTCAACACTTTGGTCTTTGTGAGCCTGCAACCCATGCTTAAATATCAATGAATTTCAGCTCAACACTTTAGTCTTTGTGAGCCTGCAACCCATGCTTAAATATCAATGAATTTCAGCTTAACACTCTGGTCTTTGTGAGCCTGCAACCCATGCTTAAATATCAATGAATTTCAGCTTAACACTCTGGTCTTTGTGAGCCTGCAACCCATGCTTAAATATCAATGAATTTCAGCTTAACACTTTAGTCTTTGTGAGCCTGCAACCCATGCTTAAATATCAATGAATTTCAGCTTAACACTTTGGTCTTTGTGAGCCTGCAACCCATGCTTAAATATCAATGAATTTCAGCTTAACACTTTGGTCTTTGCGAGCCTGCAACCCATGCTTAAATATCAATGAATTTCAGCTTAACACTCTGGTCTTTGTGAGCCTGCAACCCATGCTTAAATATCAATGAATTTCAGCTTAACACTTTGGTCTTTGTGAGCCTGCAACCCATGCTTAAATATCAATGAATTTTAGCTTAACACTTTGGTCTTTGTGAGCCTGCAACCCATGCTTAAATATCAATGAATTTCAGCTTAACACTTTGGTCTTTGTGAGCCTGCAACCCATGCTTAAATATCAATGAATTTCAGCTTAACACTCTGGTCTTTGTGAGCCTGCAACCCATGCTTAAATATCAATGAATTTCAGCTTAACACTCTGGTCTTTGTGAGCCTGCAACCCATGCTTAAATATCAATGAATTTCAGCTTAACACTCTGGTCTTTGTGAGCCTGCAACCCATGCTTAAATATCAATGAATTTCAGCTTAACACTTTAGTCTTTGTGAGCCTGCAACCCATGCTTAAATATCAATGAATTTCAGCTTAACACTTTGGTCTTTGTGAGCCTACAACCCATGCTTAAATATCAATGAATTTCAGCTTAACACTCTGGTCTTTGTGAGCCTGCAACCCATGCTTAAATATCAATGAATTTCAGCTTAACACTCTGGTCTTTGTGAGCCTGCAACCCATGCTTAAATATCAATGAATTTCAGCTTAACACTTTGGTCTTTGTGAGCCTGCAACCCATGCTTAAATATCAATGAATTTCAGCTTAACACTTTGGTCTTTGTGAGCCTGCAACCCATGCTTAAATATCAATGAATTTCAGCTTAACACTCTGGTCTTTGTGAGCCTGCAACCCATGCTTAAATATCAATGAATTTCAGCTTAACACTCTGGTCTTTGTGAGCCTGCAACCCATGCTTAAATATCAATGAATTTCAGCTTAACACTTTAGTCTTTGTGAGCCTGCAACCCATGCTTAAATATCAATGAATTTCAGCTTAACACTTTGGTCTTTGTGAGCCTGCAACCCATGCTTAAATATCAATGAATTTCAGCTCAACACTTTGGTCTTTGTGAGCCTGCAACCCATGCTTAAATATCAATGAATTTCAGCTTAACACTCTGGTCTTTGTGAGCCTGCAACCCATGCTTAAATATCAATGAATTTCAGCTTAACACTCTGGTCTTTGTGAGCCTGCAACCCATGCTTAAATATCAATGAATTTCAGCTCAACACTTTGGTCTTTGTGAGCCTGCAATACATGCTTAAATATCAATATCCACTTTGAGGTTGATAACAATTTTTTGTTAAAATCATGACAAAAAGTCGCTTCAGCATATGACCTACATGTAAGCCAATAGACCATGCAAGTCTCGCGCGTATTCGAACATTGGGATCCGTTAAAGCGCGTGAGTTTGTTTCTTTAACGCGTTAAAGCAATGTACGTGGGACCACAGTGGTCCCAAAAATGTTCGAATACGCGCGAGACTTGCACGGTCTATAACAAAATAAAAACTGTAACAAAAACAAAAGGCATTTCTGCTGTTGGGTTGAAACCCATTACAACATGTTATAAGGCACACAAATGTAGGCCTAACCTGCAGGAAAAAAAGGGGGGAAAAACAACATGAAAATAGAAAAACAAAATTAAGAAATTTTGTTGGACATGAGTTGCATTTAAAGAGACTTTTTTAATTGAAAGGTTTGTGGACCAACATAGGGTACTGTGTAATGTTAGCTACACATACTACTTCCATAGTACAGCAACAGAGAATAATTTGTGTTCTTCCCCCCCAAAAAAAAATATATATATATTTCTTGAAGTTTACTGCTAGAACAGAGGTTGCAAGATGGTTAACAATGTTGAGCACATGTCCAAGTTGAGACACTCCCATTACAGCTTTGAAAATCATCAGCATCAACTTAAATGATTCTGTACACTGCAGGGAGTCAATGCAGATCTAATAGGACACGGTATCATGTGAGAATGTTTCTTAGTCAAAGTGACCATGGGAACTGCAGTGTTTTGTCGTGGCCAAGTGGTCAAATGCACTAACTCAAGCTGTGATGTTTCTGATCAAGAGAGTGTGGGTTCGAGTCCGAGTCTTGCATGTCTTGACACTTGTGCCCTTAAGCAAAACACTCCATTTAATACTTTGTCCTTTAGATGGGATATTAAGCTATACATGTGGGTCTTGTGTATTATGTAACACACATAAAAGAAACCCACTTACACTTACCACTAAGAGAAGTGTTTTGCCCCAGTGTTTCAGACAGTGGCTGAGCACTGATTGTGCCACAGCACTACATAAATCGAACTACGTATCCCTAAATTAAAATTCATCTGGGAAAAAATTGGAAAGAAGCTGATTTCAACTGATAATGGTAGGTATGGGTGTCAACATTGACCAAAGAAATGTAAGGACCGATAGGGGGTGGGGAAATTGTTTGTCGGGGGGGGGGGGTCATTGAAACTGGGGGGTCATTGACCCAAATTTTGCTCAAAGTATGTCGTGTTTAGTATTAAATGAAAGGAATTTGAATTTTAAATACTGGTACAGGTGTAGTGATGTTCACTTTGTCATTTTATCATCCTGTGAAAAGTTATACTTGATTGAAGACGTGGTGCTGGCTAACAAGGAATCAGCAAGCACTGATATTTTGTTCAATGTATATTGTTTTGTAGAGTCTTTGTAGAGATGGGAATCATTGGGACTATAACTGAATTAGTCCCAGTGGTTATCATTCTAGATACGATGATACAAACATATTATGCCTTAAAAACATGAGGGAACCACACAGGGCAGGAAACTGGGGGATTAATTACCCTGTAATCTGATCCCACTGTCTTACATTACAGAAGTTTTTGTTGTTTATTTGTTTAAAAAATAATAATAATAATAGTAAAAACAACACTGGGTTCTTATAAAGCGCTTTATCACATCCTACGGGCATATCAAAGCGCTCAGCATTTTTTTCCTGCAAGGGCACTACATTTTGAAGTACGAGACCTATTCCTTTCTAGCACCATGTAATGTTTTACAAGTTGCTGTGGCACAATATGCTGCTGATCAGACCAGTTTTACAATTAAACTCAGGGATTTTGATTTTCCGCCTAATAGTTCTAGAGTTATTTGGTGGTGGCAAGTATCGTTGAAATTGAGTAGTTTTATTAAGAGTCTTTTTCATGAAAGAACTACAAAGTGAATGGTGACGATCTTCTAAAGATTGAAGTGAACACTGTGACACTACCTGAGAGGGTGTGAGAAAAAAGAAAGAAAACTGTGTGCTGCCTTGTCACTCGGTCTCTCTTTTTTTCTCACACCCCCTCCTTTCCCTCCGCCCCCAACCCCCTACACACACCTTTTCTCCTGTTGTTGCCCTTAACCATGTTCATTTTTCCTACCTCCTCCTTTCCCCTCTTTATTTCTATATAAAGAACTGTATATGACGCCTCAAACGTTTTTAAGCTTGCCTTTCAATACTTGATTCTCACTCAACATGTGAAGAAGAAGCTTCATGACTGACAAAACTTCAAGCTTTTGAAAATTTTGAGTGCGTTTCGGTCCTCTTTTTCTCTCTGCATGTTATTTTAAAAAAAACTCTCACTAATTGATGCATATATTGAATATCATAAAAATGTATTTCGTGGTCATACATGGTCTTAACTCATGACTTGCTTGCACACGGCAACATGTATTTTTTTAGGCAAGATATCACCTAATATCACAAAGCCGAACGGCCACTCCAAGGTGGGGGATTCGATCACTTAACTGATTTGGGCTGTCAACCCAAATCAACTGTCCCCAAGGGCACGTTGCCACCTACTCCTAGGAGCCTGGCTGGTAGAGCAGAATATACTACTTTCCCAATATTTTACGAAACAATAATGCCTTGCTCAAGGGCAGACGTGCCATGACCGAAATTCGAACCCACACTCTGCTGCTGATAAAACCAGAGCTTGGGTCCGGTGAACTACACAATGTCGACCGCTTGGCCACGACAAGCCACATGTATAACTTCACTTTTCCCTCTAAAAACATAAACAGCTGGCATGTCATGTGTTTCTGCATGTGGAGTGTGCTGTGGGCATTGCTCTAATGGAGCAGATAAAATAGATACAGAAGAACTTGGTACCGATAAAGAGGAAACATAATAATCAAGCGTTTTGTTTTGTAGGGCCTATATCGAGCTTACTGTCATTTTATCCTTCTAAACAGTCTGATAAACAAATTGTTTTATTTGTAGTTAAAATGCCTTGAACCATGTTGATATCAGCCTCCAAACAATGTGATATACTGTGATGGATACATCTAGTAACGTATTACGGAACTATCAAGGTCTTTTTTACATAGAAACTGTGTAATGAGCGTGCCGATTCCTTGTTAACTAGCGCATCTTCAATCAAGTGTCACTTTTCACTGGATGATAAATTGACAAAATAAACATCACTTTCAGCATTTAAAATTTAATTTTCTTTCATTATACTAAACACGACATACTTTGAGCAAAATTTGGGTCAAAGACCCCCTAGTTTCAATGACCCCCCCTAAAAAACAATTTTTCCACCCCCAATCGGTCCTTACTTTTTTTTGTAAATAGTGACACCTACATGTATACCTACCATTTTCAGTTGAAATCAGCTTCTTTCCATTTTTTTCTGAGATTTGCTATATAAATAACTAATTTGGGGTTATTATTCATGCAAAAACCTTTCTTAAAAATAACAAAAAGTATCCAAAGATATCCACAAACCCTTTTCCTATACCTGAACACTGTCACCTTGACATTATACCTGTTTAAAACACAATCTCAAGTTGCTTTTATGGGCATGACGCAGAAAACATGAGTCACCATCCAGAAACCAGTTAGCTCACTACCATGACCCTGAATGCCTATTCACCTCTAAAACAATCCCAACCTTCCATTCCTTTCCCAACATGCCCAATGGCATTCCCCACCAAAGTTAAAAGTTCATATGTCACTTCTAAATAGAGTTACTGTCCACTTCGACCGATCACAATGCTTAAATTATTTTGCTGGGAAAATCTTAAACATATGAAGGAGTTGAATATTTGTCCATGCACAAAAATACAGGTGCTGTACTATAACTAATTGGCTCGCAAGCCCATTATAAATTTTAAATTACTCTCAAATAAAAAACAAGGAACAGAAAAGGCAGACCACCTTTTTAGGGTGATTTAAATAAAAAAGAAAAGACACATCAAATGAATCAACTCATTTTGTTTCAGTGTTAAGCCTGCATGTCCATTCACATGTTGAAACACTTTTGGGTGGTTTTTATAGGTACTTAAAAAATTACAACCATGAGAAAAACTGTTAACAGAAAGGATGAAAATTGGTATTCTTAATTGTAATTCCTGTTGCATGCATCCCCAATCATAATGTAGGCTGGCATAGATTTTCTACAAGAGTATTATTCAAAATCGAGATGTATTGAACTAAACTAAACTTACCTTGTCATTATCAAGTCTTATTTCAAGAATCTTGTTTAACTTTCTAGAAAGTGGATTTGCCAATTGAACAGTACAAGCTGTCTCTTGTTGGGTTTTGCAAATATTAAGCCCAACAGCGTCATGCTCGTTGTCACTGGCTGCTATCATTGGGGCATTTAAGCTGTCATATCTTGTTGAGTTGGATGTCATCTTTGATTTTCAACTACATGTACAGTGAATGCATACATGTACAGTAGCAGGATCTGCCTCCTTGGCAGTTTCAGGCAAATCAAGCACACATGTACACACGATGCTGTTATGCACGAGAACTGCAATCCAAATGAAGTTGATGGTTCTCTTTGACCAAGCAGAATGCATAGAGCATTGACTGGTAGCTTAATCAGCTTATAACTGGTGAATCTCACAAACACTGTTTATCATCAGAGCAGAGTCATCAACATGTATATAATGTAATATCACTGGGAAATGTGCTGAAGTATGACTTCACTGAAATAAAATAAAAAAGATAACAGATCAGTTTTTAAGTCAGTTTTATAATTGAATAAAACACAATATAGTCAGTAAAACCAAGAACTTATTTTGGAACAGTGCATGCTACAATATGTTATCATCCAATTCATCTTAATTCTATTTGTTGAGCTTCAGAATAAAAAAACATGCGTCCATGGTTTTGTGTAGTTTCATTATCACAAATGTTAATTGTGGTTTTTATTATTTCCAAGATTGTGAAGTATTAATTTCCCCCTAAAGCGGACTTCAGCCAACTTCTCAAATGACTACACACAACAGCATTGTTACACTTATCTGCAGTTGTAGTAATGAATAACCAGAAAAATTAGCCACTAGTGAGCATCCCTCTTGTCAAAAACTTCTCAACTCATGTGTGTCTAGATTAGTATGGCCATGGTATGGTTTAACAGTTCTGACGTCGAGCTCATGTCCTGCATAATTCATGATAGAAAAACTGTCAAGTGTTCCTAATTGTTTACTGTATCTGATGTTGAGTTGCATAAACTTCACATGACTGTCAGTTTTACTGGTTCTACAGCACCATTAATGAACCACCCATGCTGCAATGACTCCTAAAAGGCACCCATAGCTGAAACAAGTCCTTCAAAAGGCAAAAGACGGCATACTTCTAGACAAGCATTAACAAGTTAGGGGCAAGAAAAATAAAATGGACAACACATGTTTAAACTTTGAAATAGTTTTAAGTGAAATATTAAACTTTATTTTCAACACAAATTCATTATAACAGGTAAGTAAAAAAATGTGTAAACAATATATGCACCATGAGTCTCTTCAAAAAAAGTATGGTGTACACTACACAAGTGAAGTTCATTGAAGATGACTGTGCAATTCTTGAGCGTATTCCAACATTTAAAGTAAACATTAGGCCTAAATGATAAAATGGCACTTTTCACAGACATGGTCAACAGAAGTTCATCGAATCGAGAAATTAACATTATTTATCAAAATGGAACGACACAGTTTGTATGCAACCCTGATGACACAACTTTAAGAGCAAAAATATTACTTCAGACAGAACTTAAGATCCAGCAGAACAAGGCTTCGACCTTACCCTATTAAAATTGGGAGGTAAAATCTATTCCTTTAACAGCATGTACATATTTTGACAGTGGTGGTTAGAATTATCGTTGAAAAAACAAATTTAATTCTAAATTATAATTAAATTACGTCTTAAAAACTGGCACACCGCTAGATAAAAAAGCGAGACTTTGAAGATTGCATTCAACATGTACACAGGCATTCACTTGGACCCCAGTCTGTGCACTGTTTTTTATTTGAGATTGGAGAATGATGTGGGAGAGATTAAGTGCACATTTTTGATGAGTAAATCACAAGTGGCCCTACTAAAGCAGGTAACAATCCCAAGAATGGAGCTGACGGCTGCAACAGTAGCAGTTTAAGTTGATCATTTGATCAAAAGGGAACTTGCAACTGAAGTGGAAGACACCTACTTTTGGACTGACAGTACGTCAGTGCTATGGTATATCAACAGCGGAACAATATGCTTAATGACATTTCTATATGTACATGTAGCTAACAGATTAGCAGTTATCCTTGATGGTTCCAGCCCAACTCAGTGGCATCACATTGAGTCCGCACTTAATCCTGCTGATGTTTGCTCTAGAGGGAAAAAGGTTGAGCAATTTCTTCAGATGGAAGAGTGGAAGGATGGCCCCAAAGTTCCTACTTAAGCAGGAAGATGAATGGCCCTCAAAGTTAGAGCTTAATAAGTTTGATGCACCACATGATCCTGAAGTAAAAAGAGTTGTTCTTGCATGTACTCTCATACCCAGTGACACAGAGAGAAGTGGTGCTGACAAAATCATTCTGCACTACTCAGACTGGTTCAGATTGAAGAAGGCAGTTTGCTGTCTACTAAGATTTAGAAGATAGATGAAAGTAAAGCACAAGTTGTGGAAACTCCCACAACATTTTGAGGGTGCGCTCACTTTGAAAGAACTACAAATGGCTGAGAATAAAATTGTGCAATATGTGCAAAGTACAACATATAGATGCGATTAGAGTGCTAAGGAGCAGGGATGATGAAGATGGAGCTGGTAGTACACAATCAATTTCCAAAGGTGTAAAACAAAAGCCAAGCCCCATCTACAAAATGGACAATCTCAAAGGATGGCCTGTTATGAATGGGAGGAAGACTAAGCAGAGCATTGCTATCGAATGATGGAAAGCATCCCATTATCCTTCCAAAAGCTGGTCATGTTTCCACCTTGATGTGTGTGCGTAGTGGAAGGAACCATGTACTTTCCAGTCTTTAGCAGAAATACTGGATGCCAGGTGCCAATTCATCAGTTAGGCAAATAATTAGAAAATGTGTGACATGCAGAAAGCACAGGGCTAGAGTAATGGAACAAAAGATGGCTGATCTACCCTCTGATAGGCTCAGACCTGATGAGCCTTCATTCACCAGAGTAGGGATGGACTATTTTTGCCCATTTGATGTGAAGAGAGGTAGAAGTGTAGTAAAATGGTATGGCGTCATCTTTACCTGTCTGGCCTCACGAGCAGTACACATTGAAAAGGCAGACTCTCTGGATACAGATTCGTGCATTGATGCAACATGGAGGCTCATTGCCCGCAAAGGAAATGTGAAAGAGATCAGGTCAGACAATGGAACCAATTTAGTGGGCCCAGAAAGGGAGCTCAGAAAGGAAATACATGTAGAAGGTTGGAATAAAACCCAACTCAACAATGCCTTGCTGCAAAGGAGCATTCAGTTGACCTTCAACCCACCTGCTGGTTCCCATCATGGCGGCATATGAGAAAGGCAGATTAGGGCTGTGAGAAAAGTGCTCTGGCGCCTGTACACCAGACCAATTTCCAAGTTGTGTTTGTTTCCTCGAATCAGATAATTAAGTGTGCAGACAAAAAGTCATACCAGGAGTACAATATCTAAACATGGATCTCAAGTAAAGAGTTTTTGCTTCATTGGTAAATTTTTTTTCATTTTTGTAAGAGGTGCGAGCCAAGTGCCGCCTCAGTGTTTATACAGTATGTTTCGACCATATTATTGTAATTGTTTGGAGCAGAAGTGTTTTCACTTTCTAAGCCAAGGATCAGCATACCGTCTTACTATTTCCAAAGATCTCCTTGTTGGATTCAGCGATTTGATAATGAGGTGTGAGCCAAGCCCCGCCTCTCTGCATTTGTGCATTACTTACAAATGTAAGTGCACTGTGCAATTGTTTGCCATACAAATATAATTTTGTCTGTGGAGTATGTCATAGGAAAGTCAAGCGACTCAAGGATGAATGGGCTAATGTGATTCGTTGTTGCATGCTAGGGTCAGGACGTGTCGTGCTTGTGCTCGTGAGAAGTGCCTCCTTTTTCACCTTTCTTAGCTTCAGCCGTCATTTACACATGGTTCATTAGTGACATTTAAGCCTCGTCATCATCCCTGGCTGTTTTTGTCTCTGTAGTGTTTCATTTTTTTAGACAAATTTGAGACTCAATTTCGCTACCAGTTTCATCACTTGATCATGCATGGTTATGGTGCATAACACTATATACAGCACATGGTGCACAGTCTGCTGCCCTCACAGTTTTCAGAAGAAGTGGGGTTTGTGCATCAACATTCAACAAGCCTCCTGTTGTGTGGACCTGACTAATTTCACTACAGGGCTCCGGTGAGAGCGTTCTTTATTATCATTTGCATTATTATTATTTCTTCTTGACTTTATTTTGTCAGACTAAGTCTTGGGCAGGCCACGCCCTCTTATATTTGTTGGCCATGATGTCGCCTATGCCCAAGGCCCTGTGCATGTTTCTTTGCCTTACCTTTGTCAGCATTGTTTACAAATCTCAGCTTGAATATAAATTTATTCAAGAGCACTCCACAGTCTACTACAGTATAGCCCTCCCTAAAGTCACTCCTCATGAAAATCTTAAAGATGGGATCATCGTCATGGCTCTTTCAAGGAAACTCGGCTCCGTCTCCAGTCTTAGAGATGAGAAAAAACACACTATTTTGTACCTCAGTTTACTACTGTTAGTTAACACTGTCGAACTGAATCCTGGTCCACGGACCCCGAAATACCCATGCCAAATTTGCAGCCGTGCTGTAACATGGAAGCAACGGGGGGTTGCTTGTGACGACTGTCAACAATGGTACCATGCTGACTGCATGCATATGTCCACTCCAGTCTACATGTCGCTCAACAATGTCTCTTGGCACTGTGTGAACTGTGGCATGCCAAATTTTTTCAACAAGCTTGTTCGAGTCATTCGTTGTTGATACTGAGAACTCATTTTCCCATATCACTAGATAGTGATAGTAACGTTTCAGCCACCACCGATACTTCTGTCTGTAGCGAAAGTTTAAGTCCTGGACCTCCATTGTCGTGTTCATCACCAGTAAATAAATCCCACACTCATAGCGATAAGCCTGGAAACAATATGAGAGTTTTAACTGTTAACTTCCAAAGTGCAAAGAACAAGCAGGAAGAAATAGCCAATTTGATTGATTCCGCTGATCCTACCATCATCATTGGTATGGAAACTTGGCTGAACAGCAGTATCCATAACACAGAAATATTCCCTTCAGCTTATGACGTCATACGCAAGGACCGCAATGACGGTTATGGTGGAGTTCTTCTTGCCATCAAAAAGGACTTTATCTACGACCGTGTGGAAATTGATTCTAATGCTGAATGTGTTTTTGCAAAGTTCACCATGGCCAAAGACAAGACCCTCATTATAGGCAGCATGTATCGACCAACCAACAATGATGTCCAGTATATGGAAACATTGTGCTCATGTGCTGAAGGAATAGCACGCAAGTTCAAGAACGCAGTGCTGTGGTTCGCTGGAGATCTGAATCTTCCTGATATCAATTGAGAGAGCTCGACAATTGATGGCAGACAATATCCCAAATAGTTGAATGAGCGCTTCCTTGAATTTCTTCAAAACTGTGGCTTACAACAGATGGTCACCTTTCCAACTAGAGGTGAAAACACATTGGACTTGTTTCTCACTAACCGTCCTTCCTTGGTGATTAAGTGTACTCCCCTACCAGCAATTGGAGATCATGAAATTGTTTTCACTGATTCGGGTATCACACCCCAAAGGTGCAAGCCAGTGAAGCGTAAAATTCATCTATGGAAAAGAGCCAGTACGGAGAGCATGAAGGAGGAATGCTGCAAGTTCCAGAAAGAATTTGTTGATAAGTACGTTGTTACCAGTCCAATTTCCCAGATGTGGTTTGACATCAAGTCAGCATTGCTTACCATCCTGGATAACGGTGTTCCTTCTAAAATGTCATCAACAAGGTTCAATCAACCCTGGATCACAACCTTACTGCGATGTTTAACCCGACGTAAAAAGCGGAGTTTTACCAAAGCCAGGAAGACCAAAAAGCCAAAGGATTTCCAGCGCTACCAACACTTAAAGAAGGCTACAAGGTCTGCCTGTAAACATGCGTACAGTGAGTGCCTCAACAACATCATCAGCCCTGAGTCGACAACTAACCCCAAACAATTCTGGGGTTTCATCAAAAGCAAAAAATGTGACAATTCTGGTGTCTCTCCGCTTAAGGCAAGAAATGGAGTGACGTATTCGGACAGTTCCACAAAAGCAAATATACTGAATGAACAGTTCTCCTCAGTTTTCAACAAGGACGAGGACAAGGCAACCATCAAAAACAAAGGTCCAAGTCCATTTCCCTCCATGGGTTCTTTTACTGTGTCATCCGAAGGAGTTAAAAAGTTACTTGATGGTCTTAACATCCATAAAGCAGCTGGTCCAGATGGTATACCATCCAGGGTATTGAAGGAGTTGTCAAATGAACTTGCTCCAGTTCTTGCTTTATTCTTCCAAGCTTCTATCGATCAAGGTGTCTTACCGGAGGAATGGAAGGAAGCCAACGTCACCCCCATCTTCAAAAAGGGAGAGAGAAATAAGCCAGAGAACTACAGACCTGTGTCACTGACTTCCATAACCTGTAAGATGCTGGAGCATGTGTTATGCAGCCAGATCCTGAACCACTGCGACAGAAACCACATTCTCACCAATGCTCAGTTTGGATTTAGGAAACGGCGCTCATGTGAAACACAACTACTGTTGACCATCCAAGATCTTGCTAGTTCCATTGATGCCAAAGGCCAAATAGATGTCATCTTATTAGATTTTTCAAAAGCCTTTGACAAGGTGCCGCATCAAAGGTTGCTACACAAGCTCAATTACTATGGAATTGATGGCAACATAAGTCAGTGGGTCAGCAATTTCCTAGTAAACCGCACTCAACAAGTCACCTTAGATGGAGCTACTTCAATCCCTGCACCAGTCCTATCTGGAGTGCCACAAGGAAGTGTTCTTGGACCATTACTGTTCCTGCTGTTTATAAATGACCTTCCTGACTGCATCTCACAGGGCACAACAGCCAGATTATTTGCAGATGACTGTATCCTGTATCGTAACATCAAGACAGAGGAAGATGCATCTATACTGCAGCAGGACCTAGACCACCTACAGCAATGGGAGAGTGACTGGAAAATGGAGTGCCACCCAAAGAAGTGCCAGGTTATCCATGTCACCAACAAAAGGAAGTTCATCAAGCAAACTTACACAATTCACAACCACACTCTGGAAGAAGTCGACTCTGCAAAATATCTTGGGGTTAACATTCACAAAACCCTAAGCTGGAATAATCACATCAACAGCATCACCAACAAAGCAAATTCCATAAGGGCTTTTCTGCAGCGCAACATACATCAGTGTCCCAGGAAAACAAAGGAGCTGTGCTACAAGACCCTAGTGCGCCCTATTGTAGAGTACTCCAGCATCATATGGGACCCCCAGACAGCTAGCTACACCCAAAAGTTAGAAATGGTGCAGCGACGCTATGCACGCTTTGTGCTTGGAGACTACAGAACAACAAGTAGTGTAACTGCCATGATCAGCCAACTTCAGTGGACCACACTTCAAGAACGGCGTGCACAGGCCAAGGCAGTTACATGTATGATGTACAGGATTGTGAACAACCTGGTTGACGTCCCACACACATTTCTGGCACCATGCACCATTTCTCTGAGGGGTCATTCTTACAAATACATGATACCACTCACCAGGACAGGGGTCTACCAACAGTCATTCTTTCCCAATAGCATTAGGATATGGAACAATCTCCCGGAAGACCTGATCAACTGCACAACTCTTGCTAGTTTTAAGCAGGGTGTGCAGTCAGTCCAGCTCCGCTAGGTCAGCCTGAGCTATTTTTAGCCGCACTCTACGTTCACTGTTCACCCACCTGCACTGTATATGTCCACACCCTCGCATGCACACAACAAGCACAGTACGTAATACACCAGATGGTGGACTGTACTTTTACGGAAGAAGAAGAAGATTGACTGGATGAATCTTCAGAAGAATAGACATAACCAGCTGTTTCAGTGACAGATCAAACTTCTAGGTAGTCATAAGTCTTTATATGCATTTATGTGGACTACATGTATAGGGAGTCTCGCCTTTTATAACTCTATGCCAGTTGCAGATGATTGTCTGATCAGGAACATTGACATGTGTCCAGTTATAATTGAACATTAAGAATGCATTTCAGTGAGCTAAACAACATTTGGTAAACCGGCCGGCCGGGCTGTGGGCAGAGCGGATACATAAAGCAACCATTGCAATGTTCGCATCCTCGCTCCGCCCACAACCCGGTTTGCCGGTGACGTCATGAATTGATTGGCACGATTAGAATCAATCCAAAATGGCCGCGCTCAGTACATGTCGCGAAAAATAAGTCGGAGGAAGTTGAAATTTTTGAATTGAAATATCTTTTAAAATTTTTATTTATTTAATCACCCAAAACACCCAGGTCAAGCTAAGAGGTAGATGAACACATTGAGGTGGTTTAAACCGCCGAGCCGCCCTTAGGGAATGCGCCTCTATTTTTTAATCGGTGGGCTGACGAAAATATGGGTCCTAACGTGTGGCCAAGGATTCAGGTTTCCTGTCCCTTGGCCACACAACACAAGTGGGCCTGTTCCGTCCCAACTTGACAATTGCCCCAGCTATAGTTGGGACTGGTCCCAACTTGAGTGTTAAAGTTGGGGCGTCCCAACTATAGTTGGGATCGCCCATAGATAGGACACCGTGATCGATCGTGCGTGGATTACGCACAAGCTGATGCGATCGGCATTAATTAACAAGATTCTTTATTTCAAACCCGGGTCTCGGCTCTGTACAAATTCATGTCAAAACTGATGATGGAGCTAGTTAGAGCCGGTCGCGAGCCGGTGCCCAGGACGAGGTTTGGAATGATAGCATTACATCGCTCATTATGGACCGCTAACTCGGTGTGAATTGTGTTTTTCATAGATGGTTCTGACAGCGGCCTCATGCTCATGCCGGCCGGTGACGCTTTCAGTCTCAAAGTAGGCCTACGCATTTAGTTTCCCTTCTCTCGGAAAACCAAAATTCGAATTTATCTAAAATATTCTCAAGGGAAAGTGGTCTTAAAATATTCATTTACTGACTATATATGAATGATGATGATACTAAACTTTGCATGTTTTTACTAGTTTATTCATGGGGGTGCTTTGTGTTTACTGCGATCCCAACTATAGTTTGGACGTTCCAACTTTAACACTCAAGTTGGGACCAGTCCCAACTATATAGTTGGGACAATTGTCAAGTTGGGACGGAACAGGGCTAGAGGGAGGAACAGTGCTTGTGTTGCTGCTCTAGTGCTACTTTGCTAATGCTATTGCTAGTGACACTAGCAATAGCATAATATTAATAGATGTAGCTCCATGCCATGGATACCGTTCACCAACATTTGGTTCGCTTATAATTTTCTTTATACACTCAAAATATACAGGAGTCCCTCATGTACAGAATTAAAACTTATGATAAGTAATAAAGAAGGGGCAGTTGGCGAAAACACACAACAATCCTTCGTTCATGTTCTTACCTACACCAACAACGGTGATGATTGTTGAACACGCGTCGTCTATTTGGGATTGTTGGGCGCAATCTTTGAAGTGGTCCTTTTAAAAGTCGTGCGGTGTGCTTGCGCAAACTTTGTTTCATTGCAGGGTGCGCCCACTGAGTCTCTCTATATCTCAATCACTATCAGCTCAATAGAGATCAGTGGGTGGCACCCCACTAAATAAAATTCCATTAGCATACAGTGCAAAATGCTTTTTAAAGAAATAGATAAACAAATAAATTACTTAAAAGTCTCAGAGCTTTTAACTGTAAAGTGGAAGTTCATTGACTCTTGAACTGTTCTCCTCTGCTCAACTTGTTTGATTGAGAAAGGCCCATCGAGATCCTTCCAAATAAAAATACACCCGACACACCGACGTGGTTACGATCATCGCAACTAACACTGATGTAATTTTCCAAACATCTGAGCATCAATCTTGAAACGTTTCCTTAAATAACTCGGCAAATGGACAAATTATTTCAGGGCCTATGTGGTCATCCAAAATACCTCCAGTTGGAGGTCAACCCCGCCATGGTCACAATCCACTCAGTGGGCAAATTTTCACAGATGGTCCCGTTTACTTGGCTCTCAAATATGTCAAGAACAAAGACTATGTTCTCCTTATTTATGTGGGGTGCACCCCTATATGATTTTAAACTTTTTGGGCAGGGTAGCTCAGACGCAAACTTTGAAAACCGCAAAGGGAATAATTTGCGTCAATTATTTTAAGAACATTATAGTGTCAGTTTCGTGTCTCACTGCGCAATTTGTATTTGTGTGCGGCAAACTTAAGATCAAAAATTGTACGCGCGCAAATTTCATAATTGGGTTGCGCGAATTAAAAAAAGGCCATCTTCAAAGATTGCGCCCAACAGGCGGCGCCCAACGCCAGACAAGCGTCCTACAAGCGTACTACAAGCGCTCGAATGTTTTCAACAAGCGTGCACGCAAAGCAGTACATTTTGGTTAGCCATGATCCAGCATTGATTTTCAGTGTTTCCCTCCCAGGGTTTAGCAACGGGAGGTATCGATATAGACTTGATTTCAAGTCTGAGATCGCAGTTATTCCTCTGCATCAGCCACGAAAAACGCCCCCACAGATTAGCTATCACGCGCCCCAACTCGCATCGTAGGCTAATGACGGAGGTTAATCTACAAGAGGGCGCTATTTCAGGGAATAATGTATTGGTATCGGGTAGAGTAAAAGCCACGATTGCAGACTTGGAACCAAGTCTAGTATCGATACGGCGCGCTGCCCATGGTAGCGAGGCTGACGTCAGCTAGGAGCAAGTTCGGTGGCAATTTTTTTTGTCCTAGCGCGGTAAAGGCCAAGATTTGCATACCTCGCTCCCATTGGCTGGGACTTGCTGATGAACTATTCATTGAAAACAAGCAGGCCTTACGACGACGCGCGTGTGTTGTGTACGCGTACACGATCGACGTGTCTGATCTCTCTCGGCGGTGTGATAGCATAGCATACAAGTCATGTACAGTACATCACGTACACACACTGGCAAAAAGTTTTGTCTACATGTCTTTGCTTTTGCTCTTGTGTATACATGCACATCCATCCATAAGTTCGTAAAACAATACTGCGACCATGGACTGTGACTGTGAGTGCACACGTCTCACTGTAGATGACTGTCCTTCTTTGAAGAGAAGGATAAGTAAGGTTTATGAATATGATTCAAAACTAAAGCCAATCAATTGAATACTTAGTTTCGACAAGGGGAAGCTATACAGAAGTAGTGTATAGCTATGTAGCATACATGTGCATTAGCTGTGTAGTCATGGTAGTACAGTAGTCAGTACTGCAATGCAACGTATGTACATGTACATGTACGTGGATTTAGTGCCAGTTGCTTCAAAAAGTCCATAAAACTTTTGACAACTTTGACATTTTGTGGTTAATAGACTATTTTTGGTATTAAAATTTATCTCTTTAAACTGTTTGGGTTGGTTGAACTTCTTTAAGAGCAACTGAGACTTTTGCGATGCGATGCATAATTACAGACCCTTTAATAAAATTTACACCCAATGCATAACCAACCGACAAATCAATTAATTTATTGACTCGAACAATATACCTTTTTTTTCTGAGAGAGTGTAGCAAACTGAGCTTGCGAATAGTCAGGGCTGACGAAAAGTGGTATGTGATGAGCGATTATATGCAGCTGTTCTTTCCCCCTCTACAACGTGTAAAGAAGCAAATGCATACACACGTGACATACCCAAGCCAATGGGAGCGAGGTATGCAAATATTGGCCTTTACCGCGCTGGGAAAAAAATCGCCACCCGTCGACTTCATCTGTCGACTTGTCTTGACGCTCCGGTCGAGATGTCTCACTATTGACGAGTTGTAAAACTGTCGAGCTGTCCGACCGGACGAGTTGTCTGACCCGTCGAATTGTCAGACTGTCGAGTTGTCAAACGGACGAGTTGTCTGAACACAACACCTTTAACGAGATATATAACCAAACAGACATATGAAGGTAAACCACATACTACAACCATGCACGTCCTACGGTAACTGCCACTGGTTCCCTGCTTCTCTTCTTATTTGTAAACGGTATATGTGCTGTTGGTACCAGCGCGCTGCCGCGGTTTGGTTAGTCTCTTTTCCGTGTCGTTTGTTCTTCAGTTGTTATGAGCTCATGAATATTAATGACATTATGAGAATACTGAATATTAATATATTTAAATAATAGTCACGGCCCCATACCCCTGTGTGTGCGGACGACGTGAACACGGTATGTACGTCTCACTGCTGTGGATTTAAAAATCGCCGGGCTAGAGAGAGAGAGGCGACCGTGACAAAAGAAAACACCAAGTTTAACTTCACTCTCGGTCTCAGTCTCAGCATGGAGGTGGTTAGCCCCACTTGTCATGCTTGTGTGGCCAAGGGACAGGAAACCTGAATCCTTGGCCACACAAGTGGGGCTAGGAGGTGGTCTCAGCATGGAGGTCCAGTAGTTAGTAATTCTACCTTCATGGTCTCAGTCAGCGAATTACCGAGGTACGTTAGTGATAGTTATTTTCAAAGAAATAGTAATTAATTTAAATATTGGTGCTGAAATACTTTTAGTTTTAGATCAACCGTACACAACACAATGGGAAACTACAACCATGCACAACTCATTGGGAAACTACAACCATGCACAACTCAATGGGAAACTACAACCATGCACAACTCAATGTGAAACTACAACCATGCACAACTCAATGGGAAACTACAACCATGCACAACTCAATGGGAAACTACAACCATGCACAACTCAATAAAAAACTACAACCATGCACAACTCAATGGGAAACTACAACCATGCACAACTCATTGGGAAACTACAACCATGCACAACTCAATGGGAAACTACAACCATGCACAACTCAATGGGAAACTACAACCATGCACAACTCATTGGGAAACTACAACCATGCACAACTTAATGGGAAACTACAACCATGCACAACTTAATGGGAAACTACAACCATGCACAACTCAATGGGAAACTACAACCACACACAACTCAATGGGAAACTACAACCATACACAACTCAATGGGAAACTACAACCATGCACAAGTCAATGGGAAACTACAACCATGCACAAGTCAACGGGAAACTACAATACAACCATACACAACTCAATGGGAAACTACAACCATGCACAACTCATTGGGAAACTACAACCATGCACAACTTAATGGGAAACTACAACCATGCACAACTCAATAAGAAACTACAACCATGCACAACTCAATGGGAAACTACAACCATGCACAACTTAATGGGAAACTACAACCATGCACAACTCAATGGGAAACTACAACCTGCACAACTCAATTGGAAACTACAACCATGCACAACTCAATGGGAAACTACAACCATACACAACTCTATGGGAAACTACAACCGTACACAAGGCTTCTCAGAGTCCTCAGAGGTTACAAGAAAACAACACATTTAATAAGCTAGTGTACTGGAGTGACGAATAACTACTGGGGAAAGATGTGAAAGGTCACAATAAAATTTACTAGCAAAGCTAGTTTGGGTTTTTTATACAAGGGAAAATGAGAAGAAGAATGTTATAGACAATGCTTGTAGAACAGGGTGACAGTGCAATGCTTTTAGAATGGGATTAAGGTGTAGAAAATGAAGAGTATTGCTTATTCTCTTGTCTTAATTATTTCAGTGGCAACAACACATTGATCAACAGTGACAGTGTCAGGTCTGATCCTTCAAATATCTAGATGAAGCACACCTATGATACCCCTGTTGTAGTTGTTATTAATGTATTAACTGTTGTTCCATTTGTTTTTGTTCACAATGTCCTTTAGTAACTGACCTGGTTGAATCTGAGGAAGGGCTTGATGATGTGTTCTATCTTTCGTGAGATGCTTGGGCTGTCAACTTTTTCAGAAGGAAAATTAGCACAGTTGAAGGAAGGGTTGTAAACATTATGGGAGAATGACTGACTGGAGTATTTTCAGATAATTGTACCCATGGTAAGTACTTGCCTAAATTCAGTTTCCAATACAAATTCAATTTAAAATCTGATGGAAAAAAATAAGACATGCAACTGTACATTCATGAACAAGTTGATTCGTACCATAAAACAGCTTAACAAGAAAATTGCAACAATCAACTTTGAAGCAAGTACACTTTGAAATACCGAAAATCATTTTTCTAACAGTTATTTTGTCTTTAGTGAATTAAATCTATGGGAAATGAATGTGTAGTTCTTCTGATATACTTGTGTTAGATTGCCCTAAAACTAAATAATAATTTGCCATATCCACTTATAAACATTTTCTAGATGATTTGATTGATTTCAACTAAGTGTGTATTTCTGTATTGTATTCTTTCATCAGACTGTTCCAATGGATGCAAACAGCTGGGTGTTCGAGATACAAGGCCATAAGTAGCCAAGTTGCAGAGCAGATGAATTCATCCCCAACACATCAAAATTTAGCTTTTACATATGTATATATGGCTCAAGACAATTTTGGGTGGCATTGTCGTTTCTATTTGTTGAAAACAAATTATAGAAGTAATGTTGTTTTTAAAGATACAAGCAGTCTCTGTTGTATCATTTACATGAACCATCATAAATCCAAAGGGCAATTTTTCCAACAATTTGGACATGTACAATGTTGTATTGTTATGTATCATTGTCAAGACGGAATGTACAAGTGCTCACATTTCCTCTCAATTTAGGTTAAGTTCCATACGTTTATGATGTAAAGTACTTTGAATATTTGAAAAAACTTTAGATGGAAATATTGCATCAGGGAGATTAGTACCACATTCAATTTTGTAATTTACTTGTAACAAATAAAACAACTCGCCATCAAAGATATATCTTAAATATAGTATAGTTTTATAACTCTCATCAAATTCCCACATTACAGAAAGAGTAACTAAAGTTACAACAACCACAAGTCTGAAGAGGGATTGTTGCTTTGCATCATTCAAAACCTTTGTTCAATGTATTGTTTGTTATACAACAATGGAATAGGACAGTACTTGCCAATCATTGAAGAAATAAAGATTGTGCAAACAGATGCACCAAATGCAGTAAAATTTTCTTCTGATTTATTTTCAACTGCTTTATGTGTTTTCTTCATTTCATATTTCTAGAGTTAAGATTCTTGGGCGAAGATAAATGTCAACGGTGGAGGGAGGTAGATAACTTTTGACAAAGTTAAAAATGACAATTGCCAATACAAATTTTCAGCTAATTGAACCCCATGTTTTGGTTGTTTTATATAGCTCGAATAAAGTCAACTAATTGTTGGAAGGGCGAGGGATCTTGCATAAACGCCCAGCACACTTATTTATTTTTTCACGCAAATTGCAAGAATCTTCCGGTGGTAGCCGTTGTTTATATCTCGTACATAGAGTTTTCAATTATTTCCGACGATAGATAGGTATAGGCCCTATGATGGTGAATTAATCAAAGTTCCTGTCAACATTGTTTTGAGTGTTCGTGACTGAAAGCTTTTTGCAACAGTTAGGGAAGCAATTTAATTGAAATCACACGCGTCCGTTTTTACATTCTTACCGATCCATGGCTTTATTAATCATGACAGTGTGGATGAAAACTTGTATACGTTTTTAAACTCCAAGTCGTCTCAAAATGCAGAAAAGTGTAATAATATTAAGTTAGTTATATCACGGTTGAAGGGGTTTTGGGCTTTCCTCGATTTGTCATTACTGAAGTTGTATTTCCATCCCCAATCTGGTAAAAGGAACCAAAAACTAATAATGAACAAAACAAAAAAGTAATGTGCGCAAAATAATACGCGTGGCATCACAACGTTCTCCAATAGTTTTGATCAAGGCTTTTATAACAACTTAGACGTGATAATGATTATGTCCATTACAGAATGAACTACATCTCCATGATTATTTTGCTCACAAATTTCCCACAGTAACTGTTGTTGTACAAACATGCATTGAATTCTAGAATCCACGAATAGTTCTATATCTACCCCTATTGCATACTACCGCCGAATTACAAAAACAATATATTGGTAATTTGTTTGTGGCTTGTATTTTGAAGAACAACAATTTGACACACACACAAATATTTGACAATTTAAACCAAAAACAACACGCATTCGTTTTCGTCTTAATAATAATCTTGAATTTTTCACCGGGACCATCGCAATAACCTGTAAAAAAAGACTAACTAAAATTATAAGACTCTTCCAACAATGAAGCTCATCAACTTGAAATTTCCCAATTTGTTTTCGTCATTGTGGTGGTATTGAAGGTTGATTTAAATAAAAAAGTATCTCTTTTCCTTCAGAGGTAACTATCATTTGAGATACGAGACAAATCGTCAAAGATGATCCCAATGAATAAGTGTAGTATTAAAAAAGTTGCACTTGAGTTATAGCCTGGACATGACTTTATATTACTTTAGTAGACCTATAAACACTATACAAACATTGTTTCATTTATTTAGTGCATTGAGCGAAAACTGTGTTTTTGTTTTGTTTTGCTTTGTTTGTCGTTTGTTTTCTATGCATGTGCTTTTAAATGGACAGTGAGAAAGAGAATTTTTTAATTGAAGGTAATAATATAATTATCACCTACATTTCATAATTATGACTTCAGTACACGTCATAATAATGACGGGTATTTCATAACTTATTATGACAAGTCATAACTTTGGTATATCTTATAACTATGACCTACATTGTAGTCATAAATATCACTTATTATCCCTCATAAATATGACTTAGTTGGCACAAGTAACAAATCAACTTTTAATGTAAATCATAACATGAAATATACCGGTAATGCGTAAATAATTAATACTAACTCTTAACTGTGATAGCGCATTTGTTGTCTCTCTTTGAAGCCCCAACATCTGTCAGGGTTAAAAAGTCTGTTCGATTTAAAAAGCGTGTGCACATTTTGAACTTGCTTGCGCTCAAGCAAAACATTTTTTAGATCCAAAACTAACTTTAGAGGGATGCGACCGGAGCGCAGCGGCGTAGCCAAGGGGAGAGGGGCCTGGTGTGGGGGGGGGGCACGCCCCCAAAATGTCCGGTTCCCCAAGGTGCCCCCCACCCCACCACGAAAAAAAAAATCCCGATAGAAACAGAAAAAAGTATGACCACCCCCATTTACAAACCCATTAAAAGCGCCCCCTCTACCCCCCCCCCCCCACTACCGAAAAAGTCCTGGCTACGCCACTGTTGTTTGTTGTCTTCTAAAAAAACTTGTTCCAAATTAAAAAGGAGACCTCTTTTATTGTTTGTGTTTGTTCGTGTTCCGTTACAGCTTTTCTTTTATATTATAATACTGCAGTGACGATTGGTGATCGTGAGAATAACGATGAAGCCCTGTATTTCAGAGCTGTTTGGCACCCCCTCTCGTGTTAAAAAATTGGACGCTGCGTTCAACTTTCGCAAAAATGGATATTCATTAGTAATTTCAACCCGCTTCTGAATATTCAATAACACTGTTTATTTTGGAAACGATGCAAACACAGGGTAAGAAAAACCTCCATGCATGATCCGACTTTACAAGAGGTGTCAGTGGACAGTTTTACGTAATATAAACTGTATTCACGTGACAGAATACGGTTGCTTTGAAAGCTAATTAGCTTAACACAATAACTATCTTTGGCAAAACAATAGACACGACATTACGACTGCCTTGGACTGCCAGAGACTAACAAAGTTTTGCGCATGCGCTTTTTAGTCACAACCATCCGTGGTTTAGCTTCATACGTCGTGTTGGTTATGCCTCCCTTTAACCTAAGACTAGAACCGGACTGAAGCTAGCCGCGTATTGGGCCAGATTTCCCATCCGCGTATTCAAGGGCCGGCCAGCCGCGTATTCAGGAAAATAAGAATCCATGCAGTAAAAGGTGGTGAAATTTCCGTCTCCTTTTTTTTTTGCTTTTAACGAATTTTTTGATAATCTTGCTTTATCTGTATAATTGTTTCATTATTTGTAACTAACATATCAATGACAAGACTCGTAGACCAAATTAGCTCATTTGGCTGCATAATTAGTGAGTAATTAGCCGCCACAATTAAGACCTCATCATCAAGACCATATTACGCAACTGCTAAAAAACTTGCACTCACCCCAAAGTAAATGTACCCTTCATGTTGCAAAAAATATGAAATTTTATTCCATAATCCGATAAACCGTACAACTGGGCACACTTAATTTTGGAGGGGGCTAATTCGGATCACTAATTAATACCTAATTAGCTGCTACAATATACGCCATTTTCGACCATTATACGTTAATGTATGGCACATTTACACTATACTTACTATTTTGACTGCACTCACCGTAAAGTAAATGTACCCTTCATGTTGCAAAAAAGATGGAATTTTATTCCATAATCCGATAGACCATACCACTGGGCACACTTAATTTTGGAGGGGGCTAATTCGGATCACTAATTAATACCTAATTAGCCGCTACAATATACGCCATTTTCGACCATACGTTAATGTATGGCACATTTACACTATACTTACTATTTTGAATGCACTCGCCGTAAAACAAATGTACCCTTCATGTTGCAAAAAAGATGGAATTTTATTCAATAATCTGATAGACCATACCACTGGGCACACTTAATTTTGGAGGGGGCTAATTCGGATCACTAATTAATACCTAATTAGCCGCTACAATATAAGCCATTTTCGACCATACGGTAATGTATGGCACATTTTACACTATACTTGCTATTTTGACTGCACTCACCGTAAAGTAAATGTACCCTTCATGTTGCAAAAAAGATGGAATTTTATTCCATAATCCGATAGACCATACCACTGGGCACACTTAATTTTGGAGGGGGCTAATTCGGATCACTAATTAATACCTAATTAGCCGCTACAATATACGCCATTTTCGACCATACGTTAATGTATGGCACATTTACACTATACTTACTATTTTGAATGCACTCGCCGTAAAACAAATGTACCCTTCATGTTGCAAAAAAGATGGAATTTTATTCAATAATCTGATAGACCATACCACTGGGCACACTTAATTTTGGAGGGGGCTAATTCGGATCACTAATTAATACCTAATTAGCCGCTACAATATAAGCCATTTTCGACCATACGGTAATGTATGGCACATTTTACACTATACTTGCTATTTTGACTGCACTCACCGTAAAGTAAATGTACCCTTCATGTTGCAAAAAAGATGGAATTTTATTCCATAATCCGATAGACCATACCACTGGGCACACTTAATTTTGGAGGGGGCTAATTCGGATCACTAATTAATACCTAATTAGCTGCTACAATATACGCCATTTTCGACCATTATACGTTAATGTATGGCACATTTACACTATACTTACTATTTTGAATGCACTCGCCGTAAAACAAATGTACCCTTCATGTTGCAAAAAAGATGGAATTTTATTCCATAATCTGATAGACCATACCACTGGGCACACTTAATTTTGGAGGGGGCTAATTCGGATCACTAATTAATACCTAATTAGCCGCTACAATATACGCCATTTTCGACCATTATACGTTAATGTATGGCACATTTACACTATACTTACTATTTTGAATGCACTCGCCGTAAAACAAATGTACCCTTCATGTTGCAAAAAAGATGGAATTTTATTCCATAATCTAATAGATCATACCACTGGGCACACTTAATTTTGGAGGGGGCTAATTCGGATCACTAATTAATACCTAATTAGCCGCTACAATATACGCCATTTTCGACCATTATACGTTAATGTATGGCACATTTACACTATACTTACTATTTTGAATGCACTCGCCGTAAAACAAATGTACCCTTCATATTGCAAAAAAGATGGAATTTTATTCCATAATCTGATAGATCATACCACTGGGCACACTTAATTTTGGAGGGGGCTAATTCGGATCACTAATTAATACCTAATTAGCCGCTACAATATACGCCATTTTCGACCATACGTTAATGTATGGCACATTTACACTATACTTACTATTTTGAATGCACTCGCCGTAAAACAAATGTACCCTTCATGTTGCAAAAAAGATGGAATTTTATTCAATAATCTGATAGACCATACCACTGGGCACACTTAATTTTGGAGGGGGCTAATTCGGATCACTAATTAATACCTAATTAGCCGCTACAATATACGCCATTTTCGACCATACGTTAATGTATGGCACATTTACACTATACTTACTATTTTGACTGCACTCACCGTAAAGTAAATGTACCCTTCATGTTGCAAAAAAGATGGAATTTTATTCCATAATCCGATAGACCATACCACTGGGCACACTTAATTTTGGAGGGGGCTAATTCGGATCACTAATTAATACCTAATTAGCCGCTACAATATACGCCATTTTCGACCATACGTTAATGTCACAAATACTTACTATTTTGAATGCACTCGCCGTAAAGTAAATGTACCCTTCATGTTGCAAAAAAGATGGAATTTTATTCCATAATCTGATAGACCATACCACTGGGCACACTTAATTTTGGAGGGGGCTAATTCGGATCACTAATTAATACCTAATTAGCCGCTACAATATACGCCATTTTCGACCATACGTTAATGTATGGCACATTTACACTATACTTACTATTTTGACTGCACTCACCGTAAAGTAAATGTACCCTTCATGTTGCAAAAAAGATGGAATTTTATTCCATAATCTGATAGACCATACCACTGGGCACACTTAATTTTGGAGGGGGCTAATTCAAATCACTAATTAATACCTAATTAGCCGCTACAATATACGCCATTTTCGATCATACGTTAATGTATGGCACATTTACACTATACTTACTATTTTGACTGCACTCACCGTAAAGTAAATGTACCCTTCATGTTGCAAAAAAGATGGAATTTTATTCCATAATCCGATAGACCATACCACTGGGCACACTTAATTTTGGAGGGGGCTAATTCGGATCACTAATTAATACCTAATTAGCCGCTACAATATACGCCATTTTCGACCATACGTTAATGTATGGCACATTTACACTATACTTACTATTTTGAATGCACTCGCCGTAAAACAAATGTACCCTTCATGTTGCAAAAAAGATGGAATTTTATTCAATAATCTGATAGACCATACCACTGGGCACACTTAATTTTGGAGGGGGCTAATTCGGATCACTAATTAATACCTAATTAGCCGCTACAATATACGCCATTTTCGACCATACGTTAATGTATGGCACATTTACACTATACTTACTATTTTGACTGCACTCACCGTAAAGTAAATGTACCCTTCATGTTGCAAAAAAGATGGAATTTTATTCCATAATCCGATAGACCATACCACTGGGCACACTTAATTTTGGAGGGGGCTAATTCGGATCACTAATTAATACCTAATTAGCCGCTACAATATACGCCATTTTCGACCATACGTTAATGTCACAAATACTTACTATTTTGAATGCACTCGCCGTAAAGTAAATGTACCCTTCATGTTGCAAAAAAGATGGAATTTTATTCCATAATCTGATAGACCATACCACTGGGCACACTTAATTTTGGAGGGGGCTAATTCGGATCACTAATTAATACCTAATTAGCCGCTACAATATACGCCATTTTCGACCATACGTTAATGTATGGCACATTTTACACTATACTTGCTATTTTGACTGCACTCACCGTAAAGTAAATGTACCCTTCATGTTGCAAAAAGATGGAATTTTTTTCCATAATCCGATAGACCATACCACTGGGCACACTTAATTTTGGAGGGGGCTAATTCGGATCACTAATTAATACCTAATTAGCTGCTACAATATACGCCATTTTCGACCATTATACGTTAATGTATGGCACATTTACACTATACTTACTATTTTGAATGCACTCGCCGTAAAACAAATGTACCCTTCATGTTGCACAAAAGATGGAATTTTATTCCTTAATCTGATAGACCATACCACTGGGCACACTTAATTTTGGAGGGGGCTCATTCGGATCACTAATTAATACCTAATTAGCCGCTACAATATACGCCATTTTCGACCATACGTTAATGTATGGCACTTGCCACAAATACTTAATTCGGATCATCATTAATGAAAACCCAATACATTTTTACCTATACACAAAATAATATGCGGTAGCTTTACCCTAAGTATTAAATAAAAATGAATGCACTTGTCAATTTCAGTTTTTCAATTCAATTCACTTTATTTCCTACTCGATGCACAAATTAAACAAAGACTGATATAGTTATAAATAGTCATTACATTACAAGCAGTATGTCATGTTTTAATCAATACAAACCAAGAGGGAAAGGAAGGAAATGTACCCTTCCTATTCTGTAATATACGAAACGTTCCAGAACGTTGAAAATAAATTGTTCAATATATAAAACTTAGCGTACTCCTTTACCTTGTGCAGTACTAGGCTTTGCTTTACATGTACATAATATACATTGTACATGTATATACTTTACCCCATTTAATTAAACAAACTGCACATAAACATGCGATTAAGACCATTCAACCTTGAGGTAAAATAAATAAAAACAATTACCAAAACTAAGAACAGGTCTACTGAAATTGTAATTTGGAAGACACGCTTCCTCTTCTTTTCTCAGGACTCATTGTTAAAATTAAATCAAGAGGTACCTTTTTTGTTAAACAAATGCATAAAATGTTTTGGGCCACTCTGACTCAACCCACGAGGCCGCGATTTTGTAGTCATTTTATGCAGGGCCTATAGCTGCAGTGTGCGCGTAACGGGGGTCTTTATCAGACGGTTTTATGAGACTCATGATACACTCCCTTACCCACGCTCATTGTACCAATAATTTCGTACACACAAAACCTGTCATCGTCATTTGGCTTATAATGTAATTCTTCCGTCGGTTGGTGCGCAAAAGGAAAAAAAAAAAACGTTTGGTGACATCCTGATGACGTCACAAAGAAATAAAAGACTGACACGATCTACAAATTGTATCAAAGTCATTAACAGAAACCCCACGTTCATGGCATGTTTGTTTGAATAATAACAAATTTCATGAGAACAAATTTTGATGTCACGTGACAGCTGAAACGTCATGGTGACGTCATAATAATTTTCAACTTCTTCAAATTGTTGCATTTTGTATTGGTGCTAACTTATTTGAGTTTGCATCTAGTCAAACAACTCTAGAGAAAAAGAGATTGACAAAAATCTCTGCATATTTCTTCACTCATCCAAGATCTTTCTTAAGATGTAAAATATTGTCAATATTGACAGCCTCAAAAGGTTACAAGCGTAAAATTGTGATTTTCAATTTAAAAAATCTGGGAACAAAATTGTGTCAAAAACAGTGTACATGTAATATCAATTCAAACATACTTGAAACCTTAGGGGGAGGAAAACACGGTTTAAAAAGTTGTGACAGGAAATTTGCCCGCTGTTTGTGTTGTCAACACAACACTACACTAGACAGCACAGAAAGTTATTTCAAAGTAAACAAGGAAGAACAAACTTTTAGTGAAATGTTCCCGAACACCTAAACTTTGTGTCTGATTGTCTTTGTTTATTCTTCTTCTTATTATTTTTTGTTTAAGCGTTCCTATAAGGTGTATTAAAATGTGTTTTACCGCAATTCTAAAGTAACCAAAGCTAAAGTAAATAACTACCATGCATGATGTGGGCACTATATGTAAGCTGAAAACAATCGTTTTAGTTCTGGGTCGACGATTCGAGATCTTTTCAACAGCTGCATTGTGATGTATATTCTAAGGTTTTCCACATCATGAGACTGTAAAATTCGTTTAGAGCTGCAAAGTTGTTCAGCGAACAGACAGCAAAACACCCCGCAGCTTCCAGAATCAGTTTGTTGTATGCATGGTGATTGTTTGACTGCAAATTTCTGTTGGTTTTCAAAAACATTAGGCATTTGGTTCCAATAACGATTCATTCTTCCATTTTGAAAAAAATCAAAGAATGCTTGTCCATGGGTTGATATCTTCTGCCGAGTATCCCGACTTTTACACAATGAATCAAAGCAAGTGAGCTTTTTTTTAATGTTGTCAACAACATACAAAGTAAAGTGACTATTTTCTAAAAGGGGGAAAAAAATTACTTCGCAAAACGTGCCTGTCTGGAAGCATGTTTTTGACACTGACTTAAATGTTTGGGGGGATTGTTGACTATTGAGTATTTTTGGGGTATTGTGACAATGTACAGCTCCAAATTTTATTTTTTGAGCTTCTTCATTACCTACTTCACACAACTGGGTGATATAAAAATCGACCAATGTCTCGCTCAACCAGCCACAGTGGTAGTTTACGTTTACAAATCATGGCAAGTTGGTGGAATGAAAGAAAATCTTTGATGTTATCATCACGCAAAGCAACGCTGTGAAGATTTTTCTCATTAAAATAGGCCCAAAGCAGGCGGACAAGTTCCTGTTCTTCCTTATTTACTTTGAAATAACTTTCTGTGCCGTCTAGTGTAGTGTTGTGTGGACTATTTGAAGTATTTGACTCCCTTTTCTCATAAAAAAACAAATACCCCTTTTCGGAAACATGTTTTGTGAACCTCAATACACTTGTGTGTTGTACGGTTGCGTCGTTAAATTCTGTAATAGTGGAGTCCAATGGGTTCATGACATAAGACTTATAATGACCACTTTCAATTGAATTACCTTCGTGAACAATTACTGAACGCAGACGGTAAACTGCAGGTGTGTTATTGACACAAAACTTTGACAAATCAATTACAATATTTGGGTCGATGTTTGCTGTTATTTTTCCTCCGTTTCCCTGAACACTATTGAATCTTAATAACTGCACCACTAATAGTGAAGGACAGTTAACGATACGAGAACCAATTATTTTCGTGCTCTTCTTTTGACTACAAAGACTACAATGGACATCCCTTACAACTTCATCGCTGAAGCAATGTTGCAAACACTCATAGAGACAGCTTTTTTGGGCGGCAACAGGTAACACACCTGATGTCGAATTTTCAACGACGGAAGTTTCATTGCAGGTTAGACACAGAACACTTTTACATATTTCTATTTCAGCTGTTAGACATGATTCATTAAGAAATGGCACAATTAGCTGAGAATAAAATTCAGCAGAATCATTTTGTTGGTTACAACTAATTTTCATTTGCACTGCAGATTCCTTAATCATTGGGCGCACTGTGTGATAAGAAATTGCTGTGGGTATGTTTAATGACAACGTTTCAAACAGTTGTACCAACTGTCGCCAAAGATAGACGTCACTTCCTTGAAATTTGGAAATGTTTAGTTTAGCTTTACATATGAATGGCTTCAAAGCTTGAACTGTTGCAATCCCCCAACAAGATACTCTGTCATTTGAAATACCCCTTGGCAGTGACGATGGATACTGACTGACATTATTCATGACATTTGTTTGTTCCGTTGCAGGGTTATTTTGGGTGGCATAGTTAGTTTTTTTGTTAGGCTGTATGCTTTCCCCCATATCTAAGTCTACAGTAATGATGGGTTTTCTCGTGCGCTTTTCTCTAGCCTTTGCTTTAAAGATTAATCCTTTTGATGGAGGTGTTAGGTATACTCCCTTATTGTTAGGGGTGCTGGTTCGGACACGCTTGCTCCAAGTTTCACTAGTCAGTTTGATCGATTTGGCATTGACCCTTTTATTTTTATTTTTGCAGAAAGCCTCGCAGAATTCCCTTTGAAGAGGTAACATGTCACGTTCATACATAAGTACAAATTCATCTAGTTTTCTACACCTGTTGTTTGCCAATTTTGTCCGCTTAACTTCTTCCATGCATTTTTCGATAATCCCTTGGGTACGGTTATCACGTGTTATATTTTGAAATTTTGATTTCTGTAGTGATTCGACATATTTGAGAAATTTGCATATGGTTCAGAAGTGCCGTGTCTACCTAAATCATAAATCATTATCGATGACCAATTCGGTATATTTGGCAGAGAAAATTCAAGTAAATGATTGAGAAAATCTTTTCCATAATATGCATTATTGGTTAATGTAGAACTGTCTTTGTTGAGCATGTTATTTCGGTTTACTTTGGCAATGGCATTGTTTGCAATTTGTTGGAAATGAAGTTTGAAAGGAGATTTCGGAGCTTTGGAAATGTACTCATCCTGGGTTATATTCATGTTTTCGCTTCCATTGCCTAACCATGATTCGTAATCGAAATCCTCACCAAGCTGTGCGTCTTCATCAAACAAACTATTTTCTGGTGAATCTTGCTTGGTTTGCTCTACTTTAAGTTGTAGTTTCTGATAATGTGTTTTTACCAGGTTTGTTGTTAACTTAGAACATGTTAGGATTGATATGGATTCTATGATTTCATTTAGGGCACTGATAGCAGTAGCTTGAAGGAGCAATCCCATCCAATACATTGCATCACGAAAATTGTGTTTGTAATATTTCCTGCATGTCTTAGCCGCATTTTTCATGAAGTGACTGGCACAGCAATGAACTATTGTTTGTTTTAAATCACTATCCGTCGCTGACCCATTCACGATTCTGTAACAACGATGGAAATACTCCAATACAGTTTCATTTGTAAAACACCTCAGACTGGAAAGTAGAAGTGTGGAACTTCCATCTATCATAACCATAAGTGGTTGTTTTGTGCCATTATGACCGTAAACACGTTGCTCCGAATGTAAAAAGAACTGCAAAAAATGAGAAATTGAAACTGAGCTGTGATCTGTAGTTAATAAAGAGGCAATAACGAATGGCGGGGACCCTTTTACTGGGTGTCGGATGACAAGATCGTACAATTGGTATTTTTTCGAGCCAGAAAATGTTGAATTATTGCGTATTATTGAACCCGTTGCATCTAAATAGATTATATCCCTTGATGCAATATGATGGTATACTCTAATACTGTGCTCCGAGAACAATATTACAGAGGGAGGAATAACAGAAACACCTCGTAAAATTCCAGGTATTTGCTTCTCTGAATCGCATTGCTTTTTGAAAATATTTATCAGACCATCTATTTCACTTCCAAGAGAGTTGGATAATTTCTTTGCCTCGCTTGATATTTGGTGTAGCACTTGTTTTGTTGGTGCGTCGTCTCGACACCCTGACAGAAATTGTCGATCACTTAAAGATTTAAGGTTGTAAGATGTTCGCGTCTTGTTTTTTTGTGTCTAAGTAATTTCGTTAGAGCTTCCCTCTGAGTATTACGCACATATCGTGCCCGTCGTTCTTTTTTGTGATGTTTAATTTTTCCATTGAACGAAACATTAACTTTTAAATCACTTTCTGATTTCATTACCAAGTTAAATGTTACACTGCAACTGGTAAAGTTACAATACCCAGTGGCTTGAAAGGCGTGCTTTGATTTCTTTCGACTATACTTCGGGGAAACGTAATGACGTCTAAACTGAAAACAGCAGTACGGGTGTAATTTCCTCAGTCCTTTACTAAAAACATGTATCCAGTTTTTCGGAAACGAATTTTTGTTCTGTTTCTTTCTAAGGGCTGTCCATTCTGATCTATCAACATAAAAAAAAACATTTCTGAACTTTAGGCAATTTAGCCGTCCAGAAAGTATTGTGATTGTCAATATTGTTTCTATTTTCTGTGCACATACCTGTAACGACATCATCGGGTATAATGTTGTTCATTCCCTCACTAGAACTACAGTGCAATGAGTCATTATCAGAAATCATATTCTTCTCTGCTTCTCCTTGTTACTACGTAAAACATTGAATGAGTCATTATCAGAAATCATATTGATATCTACGTCATCTGACAATGATTTGGATGATTTTTGACATCGTTGTTTCAGATTATGGATAATTCCATCTTTTTTGCAACATGAAGGGTACATTTACTTTACGGCGAGTGCATTCAAAATAGTAAGTATAGTGTAAATGTGCCATACATTAACGTATGGTCGAAAATGGCGTATATTGTAGCGGCTAATTAGGTATTAATTAGTGATCCGAATTAGCCCCCTCCAAAATTAAGTGTGCCCAGTGGTATGGTCTATCAGATTATGGAATAAAATTCCATCTTTTTTGCAACATGAAGGGTACATTTACTTTACGGTGAGTGCATTCAAAATAGTAAGTATAGTGTAAATGTGCCATACATTAACGTATGGTCGAAAATGGCGTATATTGTAGCGGCTAATTAGGTATTAATTAGTGATCCGAATTAGCCCCCTCCAAAATTAAGTGTGCCCAGTGGTATGATCTATCAGATTATGGAATAAAATTCCATCTTTTTTGCAACATGAAGGGTACATTTACTTTACGGCGAGTGCATTCAAAATAGATAAGTATAGTGTTAATGTGCCATACATTAACGTATGGTCGAAAATGGCTTATATTGTAGCGGCTAATTAGGTATTAATTAGTGATCCGAATTAGCCCCCTCCAAAATTAAGTGTGCCCAGTGGTATGGTCTATCAGATTATGGAATAAAATTCCATCTTTTTTGCAACATGAAGGGTACATTTACTTTACGGTGAGTGCAGTCAAAATAGTAAGTATAGTGTAAATGTGCCATACATTAACGTATGGTCGAAAATGGCGTATATTGTAGCGGCTAATTGGGTATTAATTAGTAATCCGAATGAGCCCCCTCCAAAATTAAGTGTGCCCAGTGGTATGGTCTATCAGATTATGGAATAAAATTCCATCTTTTTTGCAACATGAAGGGTACATTTGTTTTACGGCGAGTGCATTCAAAATAGTAAGTATAGTGTAAATGTGCCATACATTAACGTATGGTCGAAAATGGCGTATATTGTAGTGGCTAATTAGGTATTAATTAGTGATCCGAATTAGCCCCCTCCAAAATTAAGTGTGCCCAGTGGTATGGTCTATCGGATTATGGAATAAAATTCCATCTTTTTTGCAACATGAAGGGTACATTTGCTTTACGGCGAGTGCATTCAAAATAGTAAGTATAGTGTAAATGTGCCATACATTAACGTATAATGGTCGAAAATGGCGTATATTGTAGCAGCTAATTAGGTATTAATTAGTGATCCGAATTAGCCCCCTCCAAAATTAAGTGTGCCCAGTGGTATGGTCTATCGTATTATGGAATAAAATTCCATCTTTTTTGCAACATGAAGGGTACATTTACTTTACGGTGAGTGCAGTCAAAATAGCAAGTATAGTGTAAAATGTGCCATACATTACCGTATGGTCGAAAATGGCTTATATTGTAGCGGCTAATTAGGTATTAATTAGTGATCCGAATTAGCCCCCTCCAAAATTAAGTGTGCCCAGTGGTATGGTCTATCAGATTATTGAATAAAATTCCATCTTTTTTGCAACATGAAGGGTACATTTGTTTTACGGCGAGTGCATTCAAAATAGTAAGTATAGTGTAAATGTGCCATACATTAACGTATGGTCGAAAATGGCGTATATTGTAGCGGCTAATTAGGTATTAATTAGTGATCCGAATTAGCCCCCTCCAAAATTAAGTGTGCCCAGTGGTATGGTCTATCGGATTATGGAATAAAATTCCATCTTTTTTGCAACATGAAGGGTACATTTACTTTACGGTGAGTGCAGTCAAAATAGTAAGTATAGTGTAAATGTGCCATACATTAACGTATGATCGAAAATGGCGTATATTGTAGCGGCTAATTAGGTATTAATTAGTGATTTGAATTAGCCCCCTCCAAAATTAAGTGTGCCCAGTGGTATGGTCTATCAGATTATGGAATAAAATTCCATCTTTTTTGCAACATGAAGGGTACATTTACTTTACGGTGAGTGCAGTCAAAATAGTAAGTATAGTGTAAATGTGCCATACATTAACGTATGGTCGAAAATGGCGTATATTGTAGCGGCTAATTAGGTATTAATTAGTGATCCGAATTAGCCCCCTCCAAAATTAAGTGTGCCCAGTGGTATGGTCTATCAGATTATGGAATAAAATTCCATCTTTTTTGCAACATGAAGGGTACATTTACTTTACGGCGAGTGCATTCAAAATAGTAAGTATTTGTGACATTAACGTATGGTCGAAAATGGCGTATATTGTAGCGGCTAATTAGGTATTAATTAGTGATCCGAATTAGCCCCCTCCAAAATTAAGTGTGCCCAGTGGTATGGTCTATCGGATTATGGAATAAAATTCCATCTTTTTTGCAACATGAAGGGTACATTTACTTTACGGTGAGTGCAGTCAAAATAGTAAGTATAGTGTAAATGTGCCATACATTAACGTATGATCGAAAATGGCGTATATTGTAGCGGCTAATTAGGTATTAATTAGTGATTTGAATTAGCCCCCTCCAAAATTAAGTGTGCCCAGTGGTATGGTCTATCAGATTATGGAATAAAATTCCATCTTTTTTGCAACATGAAGGGTACATTTACTTTACGGTGAGTGCAGTCAAAATAGTAAGTATAGTGTAAATGTGCCATACATTAACGTATGGTCGAAAATGGCGTATATTGTAGCGGCTAATTAGGTATTAATTAGTGATCCGAATTAGCCCCCTCCAAAATTAAGTGTGCCCAGTGGTATGGTCTATCAGATTATGGAATAAAATTCCATCTTTTTTGCAACATGAAGGGTACATTTACTTTACGGCGAGTGCATTCAAAATAGTAAGTATTTGTGACATTAACGTATGGTCGAAAATGGCGTATATTGTAGCGGCTAATTAGGTATTAATTAGTGATCCGAATTAGCCCCCTCCAAAATTAAGTGTGCCCAGTGGTATGGTCTATCGGATTATGGAATAAAATTCCATCTTTTTTGCAACATGAAGGGTACATTTACTTTACGGTGAGTGCAGTCAAAATAGTAAGTATAGTGTAAATGTGCCATACATTAACGTATGGTCGAAAATGGCGTATATTGTAGCGGCTAATTAGGTATTAATTAGTGATCCGAATTAGCCCCCTCCAAAATTAAGTGTGCCCAGTGGTATGGTCTATCAGATTATTGAATAAAATTCCATCTTTTTTGCAACATGAAGGGTACATTTGTTTTACGGCGAGTGCATTCAAAATAGTAAGTATAGTGTAAATGTGCCATACATTAACGTATGGTCGAAAATGGCGTATATTGTAGCGGCTAATTAGGTATTAATTAGTGATCCGAATTAGCCCCCTCCAAAATTAAGTGTGCCCAGTGGTATGATCTATCAGATTATGGAATAAAATTCCATCTTTTTTGCAATATGAAGGGTACATTTGTTTTACGGCGAGTGCATTCAAAATAGTAAGTATAGTGTAAATGTGCCATACATTAACGTATAATGGTCGAAAATGGCGTATATTGTAGCGGCTAATTAGGTATTAATTAGTGATCCGAATTAGCCCCCTCCAAAATTAAGTGTGCCCAGTGGTATGATCTATTAGATTATGGAATAAAATTCCATCTTTTTTGCAACATGAAGGGTACATTTGTTTTACGGCGAGTGCATTCAAAATAGTAAGTATAGTGTAAATGTGCCATACATTAACGTATGGTCGAAAATGGCGTATATTGTAGCGGCTAATTAGGTATTAATTAGTGATCCGAATTAGCCCCCTCCAAAATTAAGTGTGCCCAGTGGTATGGTCTATCAGATTATGGAATAAAATTCCATCTTTTTTGCAACATGAAGGGTACATTTGTTTTACGGCGAGTGCATTCAAAATAGTAAGTATAGTGTAAATGTGCCATACATTAACGTATGGTCGAAAATGGGGTATATTTTAGCGGCTAATTAGGTATTAATTAGTGATCCGAATTAGCCCCCTCCAAAATTAAGTGTGCCCAGTGGTATGGTCTATCAGATTATGGAATAAAATTTCATATTTTTTGCAACATGAAGGGTACATTTACTTTGGGGTGAGTGCAAGTTTTTTAGCAGTTGCGTAATACGGTCTTGATGATGAGGTCTTAATTGTGGCGGCTAATTACTCACAAATTATGCAACCCAATGAGCTTATTTAGTCCTACGAGTCTTGTCATTGATATGTTAGTTACAAATAATGAAAAAATTATACTTTTAAAGTAATATTTTTAAAAAATTCGTTAAAATTAAAAAGAAAAGGAGACGAAAATTTCACCGCCTTTTACTGCATGGATTCTTTTTTTCCTGAATACGCGGCTGGCCGGCCCTTGAATACGCGGATGGGAAGTCTGGCCCAATACGCGGCTAGCTTCAGTCCGGTAGACTAGACGCGCGCGAAATTCGTTCAGTGTGTGTACTAGACGTCGTGAGAGCCGAGAGTTTTCCATCCTTTGCTAAGCGTAGGCCTGTGTTCTTCAAACAGCCACCTTCAGTATGAAAAGAGGGGCTTTGATTGTTCTCGAGGGATGTGATCGAGCTGGAAAATCAACACAATGTAAAAAGCTCGTGGACGCGCTAAATCAGAATGGTTTCTCGGCGGAATCTGTGAAGTTTCCAGGTAACTACCTAGAGTAGTACAGTACAGACTGTACAGTCATTTGACCAGTTCGGGATCATTGACCAGTTCGGGATCACTTCAACTTTGCAACAACCCCATAATTAAGTTACTTCTCACATTACCAATTTCTGTTGATACATGTGAAGAATAACATGCAATAAACCAACAAACCCAAAATAAGGTTCCAAACTTCATCAACAAATAAATTATGGCCATTTTCTTGAAGTTTGTCTGCGATTTTGATCATGATTATTTAAAAAAAAAATGTTGGTTGAAAAACGCTGTTAAAACTTCTCACCTTTAAAATTTGAACGCCAGGGCGAATAAAATTTATGTTAAATGCTTAGAATGTGTTAAAAATATTTCAGGTAAATACTGAGCAGTCGTCTTGTTTTTTTGAGGAGACGAAATTACCGAAATCGTCTTTTTGGGGGGCATCGTACCCTTGACCAGTTCGGGATCACTCACTACTCAGCATCTCTCATTGCGTCAAATGGTGCCGCACTCAGTGAGGTAAAATCTTACTGCTGCAGTCGAAAGTTTATTTGTTGCTTTTAAGATACATTTCTTCAACAAATTCTTGTAGGAATATTGTTTTTTGGTGAGAAAATGAAACTTGGAGGAGGAAATTGCGACTGTAAGAATAGATTGGGTCAATGTTGCTTTTAGGCGTGCTTCACCTTTTCATTTGCCTTTGCTGTTGTTTTGTGTTTTTGTTGCTGGATTTTTGCGCTGCTGTTGAATACACTTGCATGAAATTCTCTGGAGAAAGGAAGTCCATGTCCATGCCAACACACTTGTGAAGTTTGTGTCCTTGAGAGACAGTTTTATGAATGGGAGCATTGGTTTGCACTAGAGGGCAAGCTACTGATTCAGAATAGAATCAACTGATCCTGAACTGGTCAAACAGGTGACGATACTTTTCTCAAAGCCTCTTCAAAAGTACTAATCTTTTTTTATCAGTGGATACTTGGTGAGTTTTATAACATGTTTAGGTAAACTGATAAACTTTTTTGTTTAAAATGTAAAAGAGATTGCAACCAAAAACAATGTCAATGTGAATTCAAAAAGTGATCCCGAACTGGTCAAATGACTGTAGTACTGTAGTACTGTACTACTACATGTAGTACTTTACTAGTCAATATGAATTAAACTAAGGGGAGGTATACAGTAGTAGTACACACGTTTGGCTGGATACTCCTCCATCATGACCTATGCTATGCAGTATGTTCCACCACATACTGTCATGACTGTACAGAGCTCTAGACTAGAGTAGGATAGGACTAGTACTACTACTAGTCCTATCCTACTCTAGTCTAGACTAGTAGTACTAGTAGGAGTAACGTTTGGTAATCACTCATTCATAATAATTAATATTATTAATTTAGCCCACCCCGTTGGGGGTAGCCCCATAAAGGCCAATCGGCAATCCACTTGGCTTGGTGGATTGGCCTTATTTTTGTTATTTATGGGGCTACCCCGTTGCCGTTGGGCTGATGTTTTTTTACTGATGGCATTATTTTAACATCGGTCTTATCTTATATAGTACTTTAGTACTACTTGTAGTCTTAGGGAGGGGGGGGGGTAGTAGGGAGTTTGGTGGTATTTGCATTTTTTTCATTTTCATTTGTATAATTTATCAATGGAAAGCTTGTTTTGAGTGAAGTTCATTGGTGCTTAAATCAGCTTCATAGCTTAAAATACAATGGAGTAATATGCCAATAAAAGATGGAAGGGTGACCCGTTTGAGGTGTTTGTGTCTGTAAATGTTTTTCTTCATGTTGTTGATGCCAAACTAGTCGGAGCTTCATTTTGGGTGACGTTTGACTTGTGATTATACTAGGACTGGGAACTCCTGCATGTCGCCATTTCACGCTAGCTTTAAAACGTCAGTGAACATGTCATTCTCGACTACATTACAATTGTCAAATTGTCAAATTTGTGTACATCGTCAACTAAGGGTGATAAAGCATCTACAATTAGCTCTCTTACTCGAGTATATGACATGGGGTTGTTTCCTTTTCTAAATAAACCGTGCTAACTTTTGTTAAGTTTTTGAAAATGTAGATTCCCTTTTCTGTGGGTGAAATGATTGCTAATTTAAGATATAATTCTAACATGGCAACTGGGCATGTTGGTATAGAACTTGATCTGGCTATGATATCTGAATTGACACCCCATGTTGGTTAATGTCTGTCTTGCTTGAATTGATTCGGATGGACAAATGAATACTACTGAACGATAGATTTCCCATTTTACTTTTAATTTGGGCTAATTCGTTAAATCGTGAAAACCCAGCAAATGTAATGAGAGCCATGGCCAAAGTTCTTATACCATATCAGTAAGGCACTCTGGAATTATTTGCTCTTTTCGTACCTTGGGTTTGGAAAGAGACTTTCTTCTTTATTTACACAAAATTAGACAATAATGTAATTGGAGACATTGAACATTCAACAAGCCATGAGTTTATGTTGGTGTATTTCGGCACAACGGTATCTGCCTAAGACTAGTAGCCCTCTACTTATGAGTCTTAACAAAGACTGGACAACACACTGACATAAGCTGGCTACAAAAAACCCTGTGGGAAACAGTGTGTTACAGTTCGTCCCAGACAGGACTTGTCCTTGTTTGTATTTAGCCAACTATTCAGTAGTTCTTGTTCATCTTCAGATTTTACATTTAATACAGTTAGCCTATAGTAAAGCCATAAAATGTAGAAAAACTTAATCTTGGTTCCCACTGTATAATTAAACAAGTTTCCAATAGTATACATTACTTCGCACATGGTGTATAAATAGTTACAGTATTTACGCGATTTGCCAGCTCCAGCTATTTTATGAGGCAAAGATATAGCTGAAACTGTTTTAATAATAGGGGCTGGTGAACTACATGAGTGGCTGAGATAGACTAAATCAATGAAATAAAGTAAGGATCTGCATTGATGGGCATGTCATATTTCGTTGCCCATACCGACCATTTATTGAAGGCGGCCGAGTATGACTTGTCTGTTGATACTGCTCGAGATTTAAGGATTATGTTTGGTAGCTCTTCAGCAAGTTTCTCAGGTCCTTGCTTTATCATGTCGGTTTTTTGCCCATATATACATGTACATGTACCGCTGTCGAAGATGACCTAAACATTATTTAGAAGAAAGATACAACATGCAGTTAGTAACGTGCTATATGTAAGGTTGTCTTACTCTCGTCTGAAATCCAACGTTACTGCAAGAATCTTGCTTCTGACAATATTGTCAATGAATTCAGCGCTACCCCCTCTGCTGGGAATAAAAATTCCAGAGACAGGGAAGTTCATAAACTTCTAACACTGCCCTTATTGGATTAAAACCATTTGGAAAGAGCATTGACCAAAAAGGAGCTGAGTACCAGCACAGACAGATCAATGTCCCAACAGTCTTTGCATTTTCCATGTGCTTCAGAACTCTGGGTATCAATGAGATTGGGGGTACAACCCAATTGTTTTCCATCTTCCAGTTAACCGTGAATGCATCAGTCCTTCTGATTTGAAAATCCCAGGCGTGTGAAAAAAGGTACACCTGGATTCTTCTAGGCGTGTGATTTTTGTGGTACAGGCTGGTCACTTTAAAGTCAGTTTTCTTAAAACTAAACAGCGGGAAGTGATGTACTTAAAACGACATGGCAAGGGATCTCGTGAAGGTACAATTGGTTGTACACTGGACACTTTATCATCAAAATCTCCCATGATTGATACTTATTTATCTAAACACTCAAAGGTGCATACAATTGTCGAAGCTAAAAAAAAAATTGAAAACAAACAAAAACAAAAAAACGGAAATTGAAGTTCGCAAACTTGCGTTTTTGAACAATCTTATCCCCTAATTTCTGCCCTTAATAATACCATGGAGGTCTATTTTACCTCCACGATAATACTTTTTTCATCAACAACCATTTCCATGGATTCGTGAATAAAGGATCGCTTGTTTAAAACTTCTTTTGCAATACATTTTCGATTGAACGATCGGTCGAACGATCGGTCGACAATGGGGAACAGTCGGCACAGTGGGGAAAATTGTGCGGCGAGAGCGATGTGTTTATGAATACGAGGTTACAATTTTGTATAATATATTACCGGAAGGAAGTCGCGATTAGACTCCACCGCACGTCTTCTAACCCCTGGAAAATCGAGTTGTGTGTTTCCCTACTCGCCTACGCATTGTAGTAGGAACACGGAGGAGAGAGCCAGACTAACAATGTGCATGCGTGTTTTTACGTTCGTTTACTGGAATGAACGATCGCGGCATAATTTTGAAGGATTTTGAAAATTACAAACAATTAATTTTACGACGTTAATTATTTTACAAATTATGAAGTATGATTACGCTGGAAATGTATGCCAAGGCGTGTGTTATAGAGGGATCAGGCGTGTGATTTTTCGCACTCGTGAGGAAGCTTTTAGGCGTGCGATGGCGTGCAGGTGCGATCGCACGCCTCAAATCAAAAGGACTGATGCATTGCTTCGCATTCGGGGTTCCAATATCTGGAATTGAACCGAGGTGTTTTATTATTGTAATAGCTGGCAAATCTGTCTACAGAATGAGGGCCCCATATTTTGTCAAGAAACGAAAAGATTTGATCTGAAATGGCCCAATCATCTTGATCTATAACTCTGCTAAGTTTGTCTGCTCTCTTGTTTTGTGATCATGGGACCCATTCCATTTCGGTTTGGATGTTATGGTACAGACATGTCTTGCAAACGCTCAAGGCAATTTTTTTGCAAGTCTTTCTTCATGCTTCCTCTGGTTGTTGTTCTGGAAACAGCCTGGTTATCTGTAAACCACTCGGTCCTTCGGCAAGACAATTTTGTCATAAGTGACTTCAGGACTAGATCTACCGCCTAAAACTCTCTCCAGGTAGAGCTCTTAAAGGCAGCATCACTACTGTCCCACATACCCTGCATGGTTCTCCTGTGTCTACTAGGTACCCACATCATAACCTGTAGAACTTGCATCTAAATACACAATTTGAGAACATTCTTTGCGAACTCCAATTGCGATTGAATTCATTTTACAAACATTACTGTTCCAGAAATCTAGCTCACTTCTTGCCTCTGTCGTAAGTGTTATTATTGTGTCCCATGTAAACCTGGATTCAAAACACAAGTGCAAATATTTGGTCATTTAACATTAGCCACATTGCCTATTACCAGAATACTCAACATTATTTTACCAACGAATTTGGCAAGAGCCCTTGCTGTTGTGAAACCTGAACCCATGGATTTAATGTCTCGCTTTATGCTTAAGATAATGTATGTCTCCGAGTTCTGAGGTACATAGAAAGTAGCTGAATCTAGACTTATTTCATATCCTACCCATTCTATTGACTTGGATGGTCTCCAAGCACTTTTTTGAACATTTGCGAATGAAAGGCCGAAGGGAAGCTGTTTGAATCTATAGCATGACTGGGTATCTTGATTTTTCCATCAAAACCCCAGATACTGAACATGTTCTTGGCATATCACGACATGGTGGTAACCTAATTTAAGATCAAATTGAAAAACAAGTATTTTTAATAAAGCGTTTTAATTAGAGTCTTGCGTATTATGAACTGCCTTTCATCTACTTTGACTTTGACCTTGACTATCTCCTGCTTTGCATTCTGAATTCAAATCGTATCAGAATACAAACATTTTTCAATTATTTCTTCCCTCTGGAAGTACCACACTCTGAGTGTAATGAGTTCTTTTCAGTGCCTCGTCTTACATTCTACTGTAGAATCTCTGGAATTGTATTGCTAAGACACTACTGCATATCACGTTCTGAACGAACATGGAGTTGAGTCCACGCCCCTTCAAAGGGAAAGGACTTGTAAATTCCTGTATGTCGGAAATCTTGGTGAGTACTCATCTGGAAACAAAATCACCTAATAGGGGGCAGACTTCCAAGCAGGGCAAATCAATGTGCTCTGGGCTTTGAAAGCCAATAAGTGGGGATGGCTCTGGAAATTAAATGGATGGGGGGTACCAACCAGTTATTGTCCTTTGACCAATTTTCTGTAAAAGTATCGGTCGCCTTGGAACCTGGATTCCAGAATCTAGAGTTACATGTAAACCTGGGAAGTTTAGAGTTATAATAATTAGCAAAACTACATGTATCAACAGTGTAGGGTCCCCAAGCATTGTGGAGTGTTGTAAAAATTCCATCGGAACACTGCCAATCGTCTGTATCAACAACTTTGCTAAGGAAATTTGCCTTATCATTCAATGATCTGTGAATCCATTCTATCTCAAAATAAATACCATGCCGCATGCAGGTATTAAGAGCAATATCCTGTAGAACTTGTTTCATACTACCACAAGCAATAATCTTAACTATGGCTTGGTTATCAGTGAACCATTTCACCTTGTTGGCTGGAATTTAAAGATCTGGGAAATCAGGACTAATTCTACTGCCTTTAACTCCCTCCAAGTTGAACTTTGTCTTACATTGTATTTCATTTGATGCCTCGTGCCCATGACTAATGGAGTCATCTGCATCTACAACGTAACCTGCAAAACCAGGAGCGCTAGCATCTGAGTAGACTAGTTTAGGGCAACTGGTGACATAGTTTATCGGTTTTGCTTCCAGTTGGTCTATAGTTTGCAGCCAGAAAAGTATTGCTTCCTATGCTTGAGCTGAAAGCAAGACATTGGAACTCCATAAATATTTGGATTCGATGGCACAGTGCATGACCTTTGTCATGATTCTAGTCATAGATTCAACTGATAAATATGTGGAAATAATCTTCCCAGTCACACTGGCTAGTGTTCTAGCATTAACCATGTTTGTAAGGCTTGAGGCTTTGTTTTGAGAAAAGCTTATTTTGGTCAGTATGGCTTGTATGTCGTTTTTAATGGCCACGACTCTTCTTTCTGGCAAAACCAAGAAACCATCGGTGAGATTAATTTCAAATCCCAACCACTCTGTCTGGACTGTGTTTAGTGGCTTTCTGAAAACTGTCTTCGTAGCCCAAACCATCATCAAGAAAAGCTACTATCCGTTTCCCTTCACTATGCCATTTTTGCACGAGGGGTCTTACTACCTTAGTAAATACATAAGGAGTGGTTGGTAAACAGAATGGGAGTACCTTGAACTCAAAAATGCAAACACACCTCTGTAAATCCAACTAAAACTTAAATACTGTTGATGTTCAGGGAGTATACTGATATTGTGGTATCCCGCTTTCAAATCAAACTGAAACATGAACCAATGAGGTCTTAAAAACAGAAGAAAGCTGTATGTAGATCTTCGTACTTGACCAACTGCTTCCATAAAAACTTAGTGATGTTTCTAAGATCTGAGATCTAATAGCTTTGTCTATTTCAACTTTGACTTCTGGAGACTGGTTGATGTGATCTGCCTCAGCTAACTGGTCAAGGATGGACTGATTGAAGGTGTGTTGCCATTTGTTGCCCTCTCTTTTCCAGGTTATTTTTGAACTAACACAGCCAACTTTAATTTTGCTTCGAAGCCTGCTGATATTGAAGCTAAACTTTCATCCACAAAACTAGCTTTTCTCTGGCTAAAATGCCCTAAGAGTTCTTTGATGTCCTCTTTGATAGCTGGAGTTGACATGGTTGGTTTGTATTAAATATGGCCATAAAGGTGTGCGATGAGCGATGACGGAGAGCTCAAAAGTTCAACATAGTTGCATTGCAAGTGTGAAGTGAATACGTTGGACCCTTACCCCGGGTACCACACCTAGTCCCATTCAGTCTTCCCGGCAAACCATTGAAGCATGTACTCTTTGCGGAACAAGTAAAAAGTAGTTTGATTTTAATTTGCCTTGGCACTTAACCGAATAAGTCAACATAGGCCTATAGCTTACCTTGGGAGGACAATGGGGCGGAGTGGCTTGTCTGGTTTTTTGTTGACCAAAGAATCTAGGGCACTTTGAGGCAGAAGGCCTGAGATGTGTGTATAGACACATGATAGAGAGAGGAGTTTAGCAGCCAGCTTCCTTTCTGCTGATGGGATCGGGTTCTTTAGGCGAACATATATGTATTTGTATCTGTGTCTTTGAACCTTTTGATTATATTCGGTACGCTCCATTACAACTGTGGCATTACCCTTGTCAACCTTCAGAATGTGTTTTCAGGGATCCCTGCGTAGGTTATCAATAGCCTGGAATTCTTGTCTTGTGAGATTAGATTTGGGAGGTTTAGAGTTTTTTAAGACCTTGTGAATCTGATTACGGATATCGTCTGACTTTTGTTTGTCAAGTTTACGGATGGAGGGTTCAATTGCCTGAATGAACTCCTTAATAGGTATCTTGTTAGGGGTATTGGCAAAATTCATACCCAAAGCTAAGACATTCGATTCTGTATCAGATAACTGGCGTTTGCTGAGGTTTACAAGTTATTTGCATTTCCTTCCTTCATTACATATAATAATAATAATTTCTATTAATAATAATAGGTTTCTTTTAACCTAATTTTCTACGCTATCCTTTTCTATCTCTTCTTTTTAGTCCTCACCTCGAGTGGCCTTTGTGCCTTGTGATGGGCGACTCCCATAACAAAAATAAAAAATAATAATAATAACTAGATGTAAGTGATTGTAACTTACAATCACTTACATCTAGTTCCGTTCTGCTGACCTAAGAAGTTCAATTTTCTAGCCCAAGATGTGAACTGATTCTGGGCAATTCCATGGAAAGGTGGACATTACATGAAAATTTCAACTTCAAGAAATGAAAGTTTAGGCACTACAATTTATTTATGTATGAGTTCTAGTTTTGCATTGTGAATTTTTTTTTTTAAAGCTTTAAGATTTTTCAAAATATGACCAAAATTGTTTTAAGGACAATTTGTGCAAAAAATCCATGAAAAAATGGTAATTAGAAATGATATGATATTTCAAAGTAAATAATGGAACAAAACCAAGCTAAATGATTAATTATATTGTTATAAGTCATGTTTCTTCCCTGCCCAGAAAGAAAGTTGATATTTCATCACTGCTTAATTCTACGCATGGGAATATTATGCATTAGAGACATTGTAACGCGAGTTACCGGAACACCTACTTTTTCCTCTAATACTTTTTCTGAACTAAATAAATTGTGAGATTCATTATTTTCTAATTAAACCCAATACTTTAACTTCCTATGATGCCATTTTCTGCTAATTCATCACAATATTTAAAAAATAAGCATCTAAAAGCTGTAACACGAGTTACCATGTAACGCGAGTTACCGAAGGTAAGGCGAGTTACCACCAGTTTGATGCAGTTTTTCAATACAAATGTATGGCCCATGTGTGTTTTAGGGCTTAATGTAATGTAATTATATGTAATACATGTATAACTGAACTAAAACAAAAGAGGGCAGCAATTATGAAGACCTACCCACAATGCACTTGTGCACACTCCTTAGTAACATGCCCAGGGAACGATTTGGTCCCAAATTTTTGCATAGCAAAACTGCTATGCAATTTTTTTTTTTGCATAGCAATCTCAAAATATTGCATAGCAGTCCATAAATTTTGTATAGCAAATTTTAAAATGCCTAAATATTGTTGAAAATTTAACCCTGTGACACAGGTTTATTTGTGTGTTTTTTAAGGCTTAATTTCAGGCCAAGGCTACTTTCAGAATGTCTATAATTAAAGAATAAGACGCTCCAAAACTTAATATGAAAAAGGCCTATTCCCTTAACTTTTTTTTCACTAGAGACAACTTAAATTTTGGGTTGCCCGCAAGTTTTTCCACTAGCCTACGTGTATTATTAAATGCACACAATTTTCGTAGCGTCAAAAAAAAAAAAAAAAAAAAAACTTTACGAATTTTGTTTTTTAAACGATCTTATCCCCTATTTTCTGCCCTAAATAGTACTTGTTTTCATCAACAACCATTTTCATGGATTTGTAATTTGAGAATCGGTTTTATAGAACTTCTTTTGCAATGAAATCTTCGTGTTAACGATTGATCGACGACGCACATTGAGAAAAAATTCAATGAACTTTGCCCTGCAACGCCCTCTATCGGCAAAAGTTGTCGATGCTTGAATAGCCTGAACCCAACGCTGTGTATAGTACAGAATCCACGGGCGTGCGCCGCGTTGTGCAGCAATTCTTTACTCGACTCGTGAACGTGTATGGAGTTGGAGGCTAGCCAAGCTTCCTTATGAATATGAATTTATTGACGGGCCAATCACAGCGTGCGGAATGTTGGTTAGGATGGACTTTGGACCTGCTGTTGTACTGAACAATAATACTACCATGTGTTGTGTGCGTGCGGGCGAACGTTGGCCGGCTACTCACTACCATGTGGTTAAGGGAAGTGCGTGCGTGTTTACTATGAATTGAACGATCGCGATCGCGGTCACATTAAATCTAGCAAATATCAAGACTTGCTAAACCATTTTATGAACTTAAAAATAATCTCTCTTTGGGATTTTACAACTATACCCCTCATTTATTGTGAAAAGGAACAATTTTTTGACTAGCCTGGCGGGCTACTAAGGGAAGGGTTTTGACTCGCACGCCGCTGTTTTCACTCGCATTTGGCGACCGCTAATTTCGAACCCTACCGATGCTGCTTCCATCGACCCATCATGTGTGGGGGAATGTGGATCACAGCGCGGCGTCGTGCGCGATATGATTGTTTCCCTTGCTCTAGTCTTAGGTTGTCGGACGTCACGCTAAATAAAAGGCAATTCTTCAAACACCCACCGCCACAGCTTAGGTAAATGTGAATCCGAAACCTTGTGGGTGTAAACTTATTTTTATAACTATACAATTTAGTAAAACTTGCATCGCAAATTGCATCGCAAATTGTGCGATGCACTTTGTAAAATTGCATCGCAAATCGCTCCAATTGCATCGCAAAATGCGATCCGATACAAGGGAAATCGTTCACTGATGCCCATGGCTTTTTTCATTTACCTTTTCTGGAAAGCAGTAATTTCTTTCCATTTACTTTTGTAAGTGTAGTGTACAGCTGGTCGGAATATCCAATGGAATCATACTGGATGCATCCAACATTTTGTTCACAACATAAATGTACATAAGTTGCACGTGTGCACCATACATACTGTACATGTACATGTATGTACGGACATGTATGCCAGTGTGTAGCTGGATGAGTTAGCTAGTAGTTACATAAGTGGGTAATCCTACTTGTTATCAACTTGTTTTATGTATGTTGCAAACTTGACATGAACTTTAGATATGCATGAAATGAGGCATTGTTTTTTCGCAGACAAGCTGTAACGCGAGTTACCGTAACGCGAGTTACCGACATGAGAGGTCCTTTCTGATTTTTTATCAATTGTTTTGTTATTATTTGAATGTAATCATGCATCATACATGCCTATGTCATAGAAACACAGAAAAGTTTCCATCAGGGTTGCCCAGTTTGAGGAGACTTTGAAAACATAGCTGATGTGGTTTTATGCTATGTCCTTTTTATGTAACATGAGTTACCGAAAATAAAGGTGTTGCCAAAAGAAGACAAAAGGTGTTTTTTTTTTTTTGGGGGGGGGGTTGTTGTTAATCATAACCCTTGTAATGTTCCTCAGAGAAATTCTATTTAGCTGACCTCAAAATAAAAGAATACCAGCCCAAACAATCATGGAACTACCCATTAAATGTAACGCGAGTTACCGTGGAATTGCCCTTCTGTATTTTGTGTTTAAATGATGTAATCTTGTTTGAAATGAATGCTTTTTTTCAAGAGTGATCATCACAGTGTAAAATAGTTTAATTAAGTTCAGATCTTGTTTTAGACCGGAAGTTAAGGTCAAAGTGGGGTGACAGTTAAAAGAAAATGCCGCAAGTGTTATAAGCTACTATACACCTCAAATATTACGACTCTATGACATGTGGTTCAGGAGATATGATTTTTTAAAGTTTGAACTTCCTGTTTGGACCGGAAGTAAAGGTCAAAGTGAGGTCACGTTCGAACATAAAATGTTGCAAGTGTTGCAAGCCACTATTCAACACAAACATTACGACTTTATTTTTGCTAAAGTTTGAATTAATTTCCTGTTTGGACCGGAAGTAAAGGTCAAAGTGAGGTCATTCATCACTGTACATGAAATGTCGCAAGTGTTGAAAGCTACTATACAATACAAACATTATGACTTAATGACATGTGGTTCAGAAGATATGATTTGTTAAAGTTTTGAGCTTCCTGTTTGGACCGGAAGTAAAGGTCAAAGTGAAGTCATCACTATACATGAATTGTCGCAAGCGTTGTAAGCTACAATACAACACAAACGTTACGCCTTAATGACACATGGTTCAGGAGATATGATTTTCGAAAAATTTAAGCTTCCTGTTTGGACCGGAAGTAAAGGTCAAAGTGAGGTCATCACTAAAAATAAATGTTTGCAATTGTTGTACGCTACAAAGCAACACAAACAGTACAACTCTACGACATGTGGTTCAGGAGATATAATTTTTGAAAGGAATAAGCTTTGAATTACTGTAATTCGACACCTGATGATGTCACAGTAAAAAAAAAAAGTTTTTCGTACTAATAAATTTTATAAGGAACACGATGGTAAAAAAAAAAATCCAATCTAATTCATTCTAAAAAAAAATCTAAACCTACATAGGAATTACATGTGCAGCTCATGTACAAATCAAATGGGGTGTGCACAAAGCAATTGGTCCTCTGTTGGTTAGGAATTAAATAAACAAGCTACACATTTTATGGTCTTTTCCTAGACCCACGGAAGTCCCAATCTCATAAGGGTCCTCACAGTACTGCATGACCCATAGAGAAGATCAACCACCTACGCACTGGTTACTGGGTTTAGTCTATGAGACCTACCTTTTTACTCAGGGTTACAAGTTTTACCAATTAAATATTAATTATATAGGTCCTTTGATTAGTTTTTTGGGCATGAAACATCTCCCATCAAAAGCATTCAATTTTTTAAAACAAATTATGTAAATTAGGAAACTAATTAGTGCATTTAATTGAAAATACATGTAATGTGTTTTTGACTGTCAAAACTTTTACACTTTTAGCACCATGTGTTTTGTACACAGAACGAAAATGCGCCAACAAATGACGTCATGATGATGTGACGGAGAATGTTAGGCCAGAACTTACATTCACAATACAAGACAAGTCCATAAATGAAACAAATTTGAGAATCGGATGTATACTTTTTGAGATATGATCCACACAAGAGTGACGAATGAAATATTCATACTGCTGTCACGTGAATAATTAATTAAGAATTTTTATTTACTTACATCTAAAATCTAGTTCAAGACATAAGCTTTCATATGGTAAAACAATTGACTACAGTTTTGTTTTTTCTAAAATTGACATTTGGCGGTTAGACAAGTCATGTGTTAAATCATTAGGTTTTTGGGTAAAGAAAGAATAATAACAATAATAATAAAAACTAGAAACGAGTTTGTAACGAACAAACACTGGGGTTTCGGCTTTGTTGTCAATGTTGAATTAATGTAACAATTAATTTGACACCTGATGACATCACGATGATGAAAACACGTTTTTCGTACAAACTTTGTTATAAGCAACAAGACGGTACAACAATTATAACTCTTTTACTTTATGGTTCAGACGATATAAAGTTTTAAATAATTGAAAATAATAAACTACCATACCAATGATAAAGTAATTAATAAGCTATACCCCACAGACCTTGAAATACATTGTGGTGGGCGAATGCAATGAAATTGTGCGAGAACAAACCGCTACTAATATCCCAAAACACTTCCGTATAAGGTTCGAGGACTCTCCACAAACAAGAGGGCGCTATACAGGTGCACCGTTAACTGTAGAAGCGAAGCAGTGAACCAAAATGAACAGTACAAAGGTCGAACGATGCCATGCGCGTGGACTATGGGCTGTGTGGGTCTGGCCGTGTGCAGCGTGTTACGATGCCTAGCGTGAGAAGCAATGGCTGTGTGGAGTGATGGCTGTATGCGATGTACAGCGTAAATTATGTGCAATGTACACACACACGACGATCATGCTTTGTTGACGATACGTGTTTTTAAATCGTTAATATCGTCATCAAAGGATTAAAAAATCCTTGATCGAACTACTGCTTGATCTAAGTTAGAGCACAGGCTTTCATTTGATGTATTGTTTGTGTCTTTTAAGACTGTAGTTCCTGAGATCGAACGCTAACAAATTTCATGTGTAAATGCTATGAGACTTTTTCGAAAAGAAGAATAATAATAGTGAAAAAAAAATAAAAATCTCGACGAAAACAAAGGTGGTTTCGGCTGATGGCCGAAACCCCCAACTAGACATTCAGTTTTTGATTACTACAAAAACAAAGTGTTCGTGATCGATGTCATCAAATTATGATTTAATGATATTTTATTTTATCAACCTGATTGAGGAACAATCTTAGTAGACAACTAACAGAAGCAATGAAGACTGAAGATGGCTCATATTGAAAGCTGCATCTCCAGTTTCTGTGTTCCACTCAGGCATCAGGGCCGGTATTCACGAAACTAAACTTAGTGGAGTACTTAAGTTTTCACTTAAGTCTTAAGCACCCCGCTATTAACTTAAGTCGGGTGCTTAAGTAGCTATTCACAAAACATCTAAGTACCCCACTTAACCTAGTACCCCACTTAAATCTTAAAAAGTTAAGTTGTTTAAATCAAGTTAGTGCACATGCGCACAAAACCTACGTCATAAACGGTTACTATGATGACCCAGACGCAATCAATCAATTACCTTTACCCCCAGATTAGAATGGTGATACTTTTTTTCGCAACAGCAGTGCCACAGATGACGGGTGCGGGGATTAACTTTTAATATTAATTTTTAATAATGTTTACTTTATTTTGTTGTGCGTTGGCCTCACTTTGTATACGCGCGCGTGAAGTTATAGATGCATTAATGGTATAGAAAAGCAGTGTACGTTAACCACTGAAAATAATTGTTAGACGTGCGCGCTTTAACACTACCGGTGTGGTCTTAACAGTTGTATCAAATTTGTTATACAACAAGAATGGCCGCAATCCCGAAAGAGAAGGCGGCCCAAAAACCGAATTTTTCCGAGAAAGAAAAGTTGCTCTTCTTGAGTGAATGGGAGAAGAGGGCAGATGTTCTCCGACCAAAGTTTTCATCGAAAGTAACGTCGCAGGTAAAACATGATGCGTGGACACACGCTTTAAATGCACAGTTCCCGTCGGTCCGTCGAGATGTTCCAGAGCTGCAGAAGAAGTGGCAGAATATGAACAGTAAAATGAATCAGTGAAAACTGGTATGAAATACTAATTTAAAATCATTGTTTTAATGGATTGTACTGTATACAACAAATGAGTACAGCTTGTCACAATTTAATAAATGAATAATAAAATGATTAATTAATAAATACATTAATAAATGAACGAATAAGTAAGACAACAAATAATTAAATAAATACAAATAAAAACAAAATAAACAAACAAACAAATAAACAAATTAATACATAAATAAACAAACAAACGAATAAATAAATAAATGAAGCTGTAAAGCTTCAAAGCAATAGAAAAAGAAACAAAATAAGTAAATAAATAAACAAATAAATAAATAAAATAATAAATAAATAAATGCATTGCTTAATAAATAGCTTCATTCATTTATTCTTAAATAAACAAATAAGCGTATTATGCAACAGTTTAAAACATGAATTGAAGACCAACTACATTGCTTAAGTATTGTACACTTTAATTTGAGAAGAAGTTAATAACATTTAGTCAAATAAATGTATGTGAAGTCAATCAAAAACATCACTCAATTGACATTTTTACAAATTATTAAAACTTTTAATTAATACAAGTTTTGAAAGAAACGGCATTTTTGAAATCGTGTTTGTACCTGACAATAATAAGGGAACAATTCAAGTATTTGGCTACAAAATTGGACGACGAGTGCTATTAACATAAACTTGTTTATTTGAAGGAGGAGGACCTGCACCACCTGAGTTGTCTCCTCTCGACCAGAGACTGATGACACTGATAGGGGAAAATTCCCCAACTATAATAGGCATCAGTGGTGGAGTAGATAGCCTAATAAGCCTACCTGATGATGAGCCTGCAGTGGCCGTAGCTGATCATAGTTTCATTGCGGAAACTCCGGATGACAGGTAAAGCGGGGCATTTGTTATACATGTATTGCTGAAATTCTCGTTTTTAACCAAACCACTTTTTTGTTCTTTCTTTTTTTGGTGAAGTGAAAAGATAATACCCCCAAAGTCTTTGAAATCGCCTTGAGCAGATACAACATTTGTGGCTAACCATACTCGCAAACATGCCACGAAAAGTCATTTGATGCTTGACAATACATCCATGTCAAAAGGCTATAAATTGAGACTCAAAAACAACAAATTTGAAATTAATGATAACTGGTAGCCTAGTAGTTACTACTTGCTAAAAGCAAACAAGAAAGCTAATTACGAATTATTGAAATTATTTTTTCAAAGCACTTTTGATGAATTGCCGGTCTCCAACACTGTCCCATCGTCAGGTAGCCATTACCGTCAGGAGAGGTCAACGATGGTGCCTAAAAAAAGGAAGTCAGATGAAAACGATGAAGAGTATGGAAAGCTGATTATGCTTGAAAAAAGAAGAAGTGAAATGGAAACGAGAAGAGCGGAGGTTGATATTGAAAAGCTTCAGTTGGAGAAGGAACTGTTTCTTCTACAGATAGCGGTACTCCAACAGAGTTTCCAAAATCAATAAATTGCGTTCTACGCTTTTCGGGCAAGCATAGCTTTGTGTAAAACGAAAAACGAAAGTAAACATAAAAACCTGTTTCTTTCAGTCTAATTCATCAACTTTATGTGTTAAAGGCAGAGTATACATGTACCTTTCGGTAATTAGTCCAAAAATTAACAACCATGGAAACTTACCCACTACAGATGTTGATAATGTATAACATTTAAATAAACGTTCCCTTCTATTCTAAGGAATGTGGTTTTAGAGACAGAGATTCAAAAACCTTTCAATCTGAGAAACGTTTCTGCATGAAACGTTTCTCAGATTGTGTATTCCAATTACGGATTATTTTTCCTGTATGGACATAAACTCTCTTTTTTGGTGATTCTAAAACTCGCTACCGGCGTTTGACATGTAAATTTCCACATGTTTATTTGGTTGTGTATTATCTACATTTATGTAGCCTATGATTAAAACAATCGAATGGTAAAAAAAAAAACACCAAAGGTATACTTTGCCTTTGAAGAGGAACGGAAAGTCAAATTCAATTTTGTGAAGTACTTATTTTCCAGTAGATGGAGACCTCATGTAAGTGGAAAAAATAAATAACAAGTCTCTAACATATCGTTAAAAGGTGTAAATTGCTGGAAGTTTATCGAATACATTGGCAAATTACACCTGCCCATTGTAATGTGAGTAATTCGAAGTCTGTTGGAAAATGAGTACAGCACAAAAGTGAATTTGATACTTCACGATAGGTTACATTCATTCTAATCATTATTTTTGTTTGCAATAAATACTCAGCAAGTTCAGTCAAAATACACAGTAAAGTTTTCAGGAAAGCAGCAAATACTGGGTTATGAGGGGCCTACATCTTGTTCAGTCAAAATGTACTTTAAACTAATAAAAAAGTGTTACCAACTTGAGGAAAGGTATTTTTGTGTACACCATTGTTTTAATTACTCATTTATTTTTTAAATAAATAATTGACTGATGCCCCCACCCCCATACAACAACTCCACCCAGCTTGGTATGTGACCGAAATCGGCGTCTCTGTTTGATGGTTCGAAATTGTGGCCCACTTTGTTATTATTTTCCGAACTGACCTAGTTAGAATGTTTTATGAATATTTGTTTTATGAAATGTAATACAATCGGTATTGATCGGAGTGCATGTACAACAAACAACTCACATCACACTGTGTGCATAGTTTATAGTAGTAGTGTGTCAGTCGCCATTCACTCAATAGGAAGAGCAGAGTGTGTACTCATCATAAAGTCATGTCGGTAATCATTTTTTACAAACTTTTTGACTTTAACTTACTGGAAATAAGTGTGAACCACGTGGTCTCTGACAATGTTGCCGTTTTGATTGTGTGGTGGCTGTTCGGGTTGGGGAAGTTGACCCTCTATCGCTATGTCATCTTCAAGTTCAACATCAGGAAGACCCCGTTGTTTTGCCAAGTTGTGAAGGACAGCACACGCTACAATCACTCGGCAAGTCCGTACCTGTTTTCGCCATGTAAGCAATGAAACCGTCGTTTCCACTGGCCGATGCTTCTCTCTACAGTGCTTCGAGTTGTTCTATGATGTTCAACGGAAATTAAGATAATTTTCGATAAACATTAAACATTAGGTGCTTGTTATGGTTTGCTCACGAATTTAAGAAGAAGATGGTTACATGTTACAGTATGCCTGCACATATAAAACAAACATGAACAGACTAACTGAAGTCAACTATCTAAATAATTGGGAATACACTAACCTTTGTGCTGCATTGTACCTTTCTTCGGCACGACTTGCGGTTTGAAGGAATGGTGTGAGAAGCCACGACTTTGATGGGTAACCCGTATCTCCAAGGAGGTAATGTTGGTCGTCGACTCTTTGTCTCCCCCGGCCTTCAAACACCTCGGCCAATGAGCTCTTTGGGAGAACTCTTGAATCGTGGGTACTACCCGGCCACTTGGCATTTAAGTGGATAAAATTACACTTGTTGTCTACGACAACCTGCACATTAATTGAGTGGTAGTTTTTTCTGTTCACAAATTGTTCTTCATGTACTGTTGGGGCTACAATTCTGATGTGAGTTCCGTCAATGAGACCAACTATGCCGGGAAATCCTGCAGCTTCGAAAAATCCCCTCTGGATATTCGGGATTTCTTCCTTTCTTGGCAACCTTATGAATTCAGCAACCCTTCGGGATAAACTTGCTGAAACAATATTGACAATTCTGGAAACAGATGATTGAGAAATCTTTATTGTGTCTCCAATGGTTCGTTGGAAAGTTCCACATGCATAGAATTGTAGTGCAATGAGTACCTTGATTTCAGCTGGAATAGCGCGGCTACGTGCAGTCGGTGAGTCGATTTCTTCTCTTATCAGCTCAGTTATATAAAAAATTCCGTTTCTATCAAACCTATATCGTGAGTATAGTTCATCGTCAGTAAACTCTGCCAAAGGATTGGTCCTTTCACGAAACACTCTCTCCCTGCAAAGAAATTCTTTCGTTGAAATTTCTGCGGTGCGCGACCCGTAAAAAAGCCGCCATGACACCCTAGTGCCCCACTTAAGTCAGCTCGGACCACACTTAAATTTAAGACGCGAAAGTAAGCGGGGCACTTAGCGCAAATGCTTTGTGAATACCACTTAGTCAGTGAGATTCGTCTAAGTTTGGTATTTAAGTGGGGTGCTTACTATTTTGTGACTAAAGTAGTTTCGTGAATACGGCCCCAGACTCTTATCCTGCCATCAGACTCGGATGAAACTGGTAAAATAAACAAAATTCAAGACATAAAACATTTCAAGATTAGATAGTAACAAGTAGAAGGTGCGCATACTGTTTTAAAAGTGAACAACTTATGAATGAAAACCTTTCATCGAAGGGTTGTGAAATATTTATGCTACAATACGTAGCTGGCGGAACACATTTGTGTCAAATATAACTGACACTAGTGACAGTGCCAGCAATCATACCATATTGCCCAATTCTACCTCCTCCATGATCACACTAAGTGTTCCTTAGTTTTAATAACCCCACTACTTGATAATTTAAGGATAATCTTTATTAACATAACTGTGCATTACATACGGAACACACAATCATTCTGAAAAGCGACGATGTTGAAACGAAGCTTACCATTTTATTCACCGTGAACTTTGACTTTGACATGTATATTGTTGTCGGAAGAAAGGAAACTCAAAACGCTTGACTAATAAACCTTCAGCGTCTGAATTGACTTTTTGATGTAAAAGTCCCGGATGTACTCGTTTTCCGCGTCCCACTACTGTCGGAATGGGAATGTAGGTCCCACCACAGGCGTCTCCTGCACATAAATACTACTTTTTGACCTAGAAGTCCCCAGATGTACCCGTTTTCCGCATCCCCACTAAAAAGGCGTCTCCTGCACATGATTACTACAATTTGACGCCGAACATAGCACAGGTTGAGAAGAATTCATTTCAGCAGCGTTGCGCCATTGATAAGCTTTCGTTAAAAGTACGATGAACTGTGACATGTCCAAACGTGCACAGAAATCATGCCATATTTCTAGCCTTTAGTGAAGGCCACGTGGTACTGGAGTAAACACAGCACAGCTTGTCGCAACTGTTGTTACGTTGGTCTGATTTCGTGCTGCTTTATATTAATAGGCAACAAGCGTCTTGACATAAGGCTAGCTTCCACTCAGTTGCACTGGAATCAGTCGCGAGTAGTATGCCACATGCCGCGTTAGGTATTGGATCGAGATTTTAATATTTTAATGGCCAATTTCACTTAGAAATCTATCTCAGGTCTTATGGGGTCCCCCTTTGAATTTGATTTGTATAATTCGGCTGAAGCCTTTTTTATGGAGCAAGTACCTTACATGTAGCATTTATGGTTCTCCGATTATGATTTAAAAAAAATATTAAACGTTGATTTATTGTTATGACGTCATCGATGACGTTATCGCACCGAAACAATTTGGATGTCATATACATACTACGATCTATTACATAGTAAGTTTCAAGGCAAAACCCTTCTTGGTTTATGAGAAATGAACGTTTGAAATCTGAATTTTGAACTTCCGGTTTCAACCGGAAGTAAAGATCATATGGTATCACAATGTGTATGTGATTTGCATAATTTGGCAAGAGCTTTTTTATAGTGCAAGTATCTTACATGTAGCATTTGTGATTCTCCAATTATGATTTTTCTAAATATTAAACAGTGATTTATTGTTATCATCAAACCGAATTTCACACATATATATTTAAACACAAAGATCTAAGTATTTGTGAAGTTTTAAGTCTAAAATGTTTATGGTTCATGAGATATGACGAGTTTTCTTTATGTAAGAAAATTCAAATTCTGGTTTTGAGTGGAAGTAAAGGTCACATGGGGTCGTACCTAATGAAAGATTTGTAGAACTGTTCAAGGGCCTTCAGATGATATAATGATTAAAGCTGTAGCATCTTTGGTTTATAAGATACAACGTTTCCCCCCAAAAAACCTTCAACGTCCGGTTTCGACTGGAAGTAAAGGTCACATGGGGTCACATTCTGTGTAAGAGTTGTAAACAAAATGTTGAACTTTCATATAAAACAAAGATCTTGTATTTATCATTCATGGTTCTCTAGATATGACGATTTACAGTTTTTCTCATTATTTTTATTTTGGATGTTATGACGTCATCGATGACGTCATCATCCCGAAAAAAGTTGCGGTTTCGTCTATACACTAAGGTCTAAGTACATGATAAGTTTCAAGTCTCTAGGAGTTATACTTTTTGCGAAAATTGCGAGAGAAGGTTTTCAGATAAAGTGAAAAAAAAACCCAGAACAGTAACAATAGGTTTTCGGGCGGAATGCCCGAACACCTAAAAAACAGAACAGTAACAATAGGTTTTCGGGCGGAATGCCCGAACACCTAAAAAAACAGAACAAAGTCAAGAGGTGTTTGTGGACATATTGCACGAACACCTAATGAATGTCTAGTTTCTTCCATCTTCTTCCATGGAACTCTTCTCTACAACCTAACTCAAGATTGCAATTGAATTGAACATTGAAACTCATCTGACACGTGAACCCCAAGATCAAGACAACACAAAGTGGATGACGTCATGATGATGGCATCATGTGTCGAATTAAAAGGTTTTTAAACTTAATTAAATAGAATTTTACAGCTATGATGTTCCTTATTGGGCATCTCATAAATCAAGACTGGGGCAACATTCCAAAATTTAACACCAAAGTCGTATAAATTTGGGATGTACCGGAGGGTCAAAGTTTGCCTCTGGTTTTCTTCTTCAAAAATAATTTACTGGGCTTATCTACAGCATGTTTTAGACTGAAATTGATTTGATCATTGAAACTCATCAGACAATTGAACCTAAACATCAAAATGACACAAAGTCATGATGATGTCATCAGATATTGAATGACATAACATGTAACTCAACGTTTAATATTTGAACAAATCATAACTTCTGGAGCACATGTTTGATAAGTTTAAAATCTACACATCATTGAAAAGGTCTTTGAAAGTTAATCAAATACTATATGCAGTGTGACATGCAGTGTGACGTCTGTTTTAAACTAGAACTTAAATTATTCAAAAATTCATATCTCAAAAACTACTTGTCATTTTAGCATATTTTTTGCATTAGGTTGTGTACCTTTAAGATTGCTCAAAATTTTGCAAAAATTTTGCAAACAGATGACAACTGTTTGACCTGTACTTGTCAAAAACGGACGATAAAGTGCATCACTGTATGTGTTGACCCACATTGATACTGCACAATAGCGTAGTACTGTAACACCTGAGTGTAGTGTAAACATGAACAAGGTATGAATGCATTCAATTCGCGCTTATATTGTATATTGACCATTCAAAAATTGTCAAATGTAAACTCTCCTTTCACAAACTCATTACATGTACTTTGAAATTAAACTTCACCAAACCTTCTAACTCGTCAGGCAATTGAACCTCAATTTAAATTGATGTCATCAGGTGTCTTAATTACATTTAACCAAAGTTTAGTGTTTGAAAAAAAACCCTTTTTAACCGCATTTTGAATTTTTTACAATCTAAACATCATCGGAAAGGTCTTTTAAAACTCACCAAATTCTTTACAAAGCATGACCCCATTTGACATCTGACTTCCAGTTCAAATTGAAAGTTAGGGTTTAATGTTTAAAAAAATTATAACCCCTTGAGCACAAATTGGACTTTTACAATCTACATTTCATTGAAAAAGTATTCCAAAACTTAACAAAAGCTACACACAGTAAGACCCCATTCGACCTTGACTTCCCTTTCTGTTCAAACTTGAAGTTTTAGTTTTAATATTTGAAAAAAGCAGTAACTTCTGAACCACACATTGGATGTGCACTATCTGTACGTCATCGGTAAGGTCTTTAAAAGTTAATAAATGCTATGCAAAATATGACCCTATTTGACCTTGACTTTCTGTTCAATTTTTTAAAAAGCATAACTTCTGAACCACACATCGGATGTTTACTATCTACATGTATGTACTTCATCAGAAGTTGTTTTAAAACTGTTGTCAATGATCTACTGGTTGATGTATTTTAACATGAAATAGTTTTGTTGTTTTATTAATACGTGAACACAGAATTGTCCCTATAGGCCTGTGTTTGTATATTTTTAGAGGATGAGAATGAATTTATTCTTCCAAACGCACATTGGATACCCCCCAAAAAAGCTTGGCGGCTTCACAGAAGAAATTTGAGTTTTTGTTCACTTTACTATACATGTACCTGTTTGTTGGCGGCCGCCAGAACAGTGGGCTCTTCGTCTCTAACCCCGTCATAGTTTTAGGACAGCGGGCTTTATAATATATAGAGCCGACTGAATGGTTTTTGAGGATTTATTCTTTAGGGGGATTTTCTACAATTTGCTTTCCGTCCCGAGCACATTATTATTGTTTTTGAATAAACTACAGTGGCAGTGGTTATATACCCCGCACCGGGTATCTTTTAGCAAACGTTAATTTCAAGGGATGGCACTGACCATGCAACAGTGACTGTTTTGGGGGACTTACAAATTTTACTGCGATCAATTTTTAGTCTGGTTCTGCACCAACATTGTCCTTGTGACTTCGTAGTCACAAGATGGAAATCAGAGCATTTATGAAATTCTGACTTTATTCCCTTATAATGAATCCTTGGGAGCCACAAATTAGTAAAAAGGGTTTTAATATCCATAGAAATACAGGAATCAATAGAAAAGGAGAGTTATTTGCTTTTGGGAATGAAAACAATTTAAAAGTGAGACTTGTTCCTCGCACCTGCTGCTCTGAAGACCTCGGCTCAACATATCATGCCAGGCTACACAATTAGTTGTTTTATTTTACATTGATACAAAGTTAAATATTCTGTGCACACATCTAACACAACTTTTCAGATTCTGTAAACTAGTACTTAAAATTGTTTTTCAGATCGAAGTACACTTATTGGCAAGATGATTGGATCTTATTTGGAGAAGAAATCTGAAATACAAGATAATGCTGTTCATTTGTTGTTCTCAGCCAATAGATGGGAAAAGGTGTAAGTCAATTGAGTTACCATTTGTTGTGGCTACAGACTGGAAGAATTTATATGATGGGACTGGTTAAAGTGCATAATTTGTTTTCTTTCAAATGTAAAGCGATGTATTTGGGAACTCGGTGCTTTGCAAAAAATGTCTGAATCTGAGTAACACTTGAATATTTCTTTGTAGTCCAAAAACACTGTTCCAATTTGATTCCATTATAATCAGCTTTTCTGCATAAACGCTTAAATTTGCATAGTGTATGATACATAGTTTAGTTTCTAAACATGTGTTTGAGTCTATCGTCATTGCACAGGATGGGAAATGCTTACAAGTGTTGTAAATGCATGCATCAGGTGAGGTTAAAATGCTTACATGATGCTGAAAAGAGTGCATTTTCTTGAATATTTTGAGTTATAGAAAGTTGGGTTTTTTTCGAACTGGAATGTTTGTGTGTGTTTTTTATTTGTATGATCAATAGGCCATATATGGAGGAACAGTTAAACAAAGGCACAACTTTGGTGATTGACAGATATGCTTACTCAGGAGTAGCTTTTACAGCTGCAAAAGATGTAAGTACTTTAATGTTTAATATCATGGGCATCATTCAAGTTTTAAACTACCCTTTGGGTAAAACATTGGTCTCTCATCTTTCAACCATCCTACGATTATTATAAATAAAAATCATGTTTCCTTTTGTTACTATTGGTGATATTTTTAACCAGTTTGCTTCAAGGTTAAAATCTTTTTTCTGTTACCCATGGAGGATTTTTTTTTCAGTCAAAAAGCAACTCTTTTTACCTAGCCAATAATATTTTGTATTGTCAATGAAACTTAGTTTAGACACCCATATAAAGAATTTTCTTTTACAGTCGTGTTTCTGAAGCACAACCTTTGGAAAGCCGTTATGTAATAGCCAACAATTGACCCAGGTCGATCAAACAGACGGCATCCCAGAGAGAGATGAAAGGTCTCATGTCAAGGCAGTATAATCGATCTTCACAAAATCTTTGCTAGAGTGTGAAAAGAACAGGTCTTCGATAAGGGCATTGGGCACAAATTCATCCAAAGAGTTAATCCGTTCATTGGCATTTGGCCTCTAAACTATGACCCCAAAGGACTCCTTGGAACAGTTGCCTGTGTACCAGTGTTGTAGTCGAGACCTGACAGTAAAATTGTGAAACTGTATGAGTGATTGTGCACACAGTTGTATTCTCATGAAAACAAGTAAACAACTTGTGAAAAGAATGGTAAAAACCAAGCTAAGTACTAAAAAAAACCAAAGGATGTATTCCCGACTCCTCATCATATCAAAAAGAAAAGTGCTGAAATAAAAGCAGTCTCATCTTGTCTACCAGGTCTAGACATCAATCATGTTAACTTCTATGAGTTTTTTGTTAAGTACATCTATCTTTGTTCTGTATAAAAAGACCTACCCAGCACAAATGGAGAAAAACAAATTTCTGTAATATATTTGATGGGAAGTTTGTATCCTAGAAAGGGACGATATATGAAAAAAAAAAATCCCAGAATCAGGAAAACATCATGACAATACACAGGCCTTTACCAAAATTATCTAAATAAATTGGTTTGATTATTTGTGGCATATTTTAAAGAACATTTTCATTGCATTTTTATAACACTTAAGCATGCCCAACATTTCCACTGACAGTCTTGCCTGATGGGGGTGCATGATAATGTCACCCCCTGCTAAAGACTCTGCAGAGTATGCTGGAACTGACAGAATTTTGTAAGCAAGGGTTGGTAGTTTCTTAGCTATTTGTTGCCGGAACTGTAGTGCACTTAACCTAGGGGCAGATTCATTTTGCCCCCTGTGATGTTTCACAAGCTGTTATCTTGTATACTTTTTGGGAGCAACACCTCCACTGTGATGCCGATGGTGACTGTATTTGGCAAGGAGGTCTAGTAAACTAGGTCTCATAAGTACAGTATCATGTGCAAAATGCATACTGTTCATGAATGTGTACAAAATGTACAGTATATGTATGGTACGATGTGCAAGATTATTTCATGTGCATGCTACACAATGTGTGTTCTGTACAAGTTACTGGTTGGGAGCAAAATGGTATTGCGCAGGCAGGGGAGGGAGATTGGGATGTTCTCAACCTCCCGCCAAATACTTTAATTACGGACCGGAAGGGTCCGAGACCAAGACCGAGACCATAGGGTACCGAGACCGAGACCCGAGACCGGCAAAACTGGTCTCGAGACCTACAACGCTGCTGTGTACATGCAACCCACGATTCTTGTTGACACGATCACCGCCATCACGCATATGAACTTAAAAAGCCATAATAAGCCCGCCCCAGTTTGGTGCATAAGAGTTCTGCATGTTATTGGGTCCTCCAAAGCAAACTTTGACATTGGCATTTTAAGAACTCGGGCATTGCAAGCAGCTGTCTCTCCGCTGGATCACATGGTCTGGAGGCTGTACAGTGTAAAAACTATATGGATGTGTCCATATTGCCATGTAAAAGACCATTTTTGGTGCTAACATGTGTACAAAGCGTAGGCAAATGGGAGTTCATAGGACTGCTATTGTAGCACAATACTACTTCGCTGCGACAACAGGACAGGTGTATTCGAATGTCTTGGCTTTGACAACTGCTGCCCTCTGTCTGCACTGGTTGGCCTTATAGCCATGTTGTGAGAGAGGGACTGACAAGCCATTGGATGTGTTTTGCAGTCCTTCCCTGTTACCCCAGCTACATGTAGGTCATAAATTATCTGAGCTCTCGGTGTCTTTTAGTAACATTACATCCATTATTTGCAGTCTCCCCAGCAAACAATCTCCCAGTCCTGACGGTATCCTTCCCAGGTAATATACCCATTTTGTGGCAGGGTGCCAACATTACTCCCGTGTTCAAAAAGGGCGGCAAGTCTTTTGGCTTGCTGAACAACAATCAACATGGTTTCACCAAAAGAAGAAGTTGTGTTACTCAACTTGTTAATATTTTGCACGAGTGGGCTTCCACCCTTGAACGCCCGTCTCCTCGAATTGATGCTGTTTTTGGACTTGTCTAAGGTGTTTGATAAGATGCCACATGGCATTCTGCTTGAGAAACTGGTTCTTAACTTCAACATTCAGGATTCTGTGTGGCATTGGATCAAATTGTTTTGACTGATCGTCAGTGTGTCGTTTTTCAGGGTAGCTCTTGCTCTTGGGTGGATGTCTCATCTGGTGTTCCACAAGGAAGCGTCTTAGGCCCAATTTTGTTAAAATTGTTTGTTAATGTTAATGATATTCCTAACAATGTTCATGTTCATTCCAGATGTGTTCTTTTTGCAGACGATGCTCTTCTCTTTCGAGTAGCAGTTCAGATTCAGACAAGCAGCAGCTGCAGACAGATCTTGCTAACAGCCTTGCTAACTGGTCTTCCTAAAAGTTCTCCACAAAAACGCCAGTCAAGTTTGAGTAATTATCGACCAAACATTGCACTGTTTAATCAACAGCGATCGAGCACTGTTTATGGTTGTGCATACACTCTGTTTCCTTGCGTGCTTTAAACACCGCACTCATTGTCGTTCACCTTGCTTGATCATAACCCCTGGCTGGAAGTGTGACTTTCAGCACTTCCCTTCCAGGGGTTAGCACGAGAGGTATCGATACAGAGTGCTGTCCATGGTAGTTTGTGTCAATATTGTGTCTCAGCCGCACAATTTTTTGTTATGTGTGTTGGCAAACTTTAGTTCACAAATTGTGCGTGCACATTTTCAAAGATTGCGCCCAACATTGTTTTAAGCAAACTTTGTATGTTGTGCAAATTTGACTTGATATTTTTTGGAGAACTTTAAGTATAGTGTTTAATATGCCTACAACTAACTATATATACCTTTAAAAAGTAGACCCAGGGGGGTCAGAACGACACTCATTTTTGCATTTATTTCGTATGGCCTAACAGGTTTGCAGTGGACACCAAGGTGTGATACTCCTCTCCATAATGATGTAATAACAAGAGGAGATGTGCAGTTTCTGTGATAATGGTACTGCACTGAGCTTGAGTGTGTCATTGCAGGTAGCTGTGCACAGATGTCAATGGTTAAACATTTTAAATTGCAGGGTTTCGACCTACTTTGGTGCAAACAGTCAGATGTTGGACTTCCAAAGCCAGACCTGATTTTCTTTTTGGAAGTCAAACCTAAAGAAGCTGAGAAACGAGCCAATTTTGGTGAAGAACGTTATGAATCTACAGGCTTTCAGGAGAGAGTGAAAAATAACTTCGCCTTATTAAGAGAGGGAAATTGGAAGGTGAGTCTTAAAAAAAAAAAAAAAACTCTTGACAAACTCTTGAATCCATGACTTTTTTGTACAAAAAGCCTTACTTTCACTGCAGTTTGATGTTATTAAGAATATGACAATCTGCCATTCTCAAACAATCTGCTGATCTAGACCACGTCATATATTGGGAATGACCTGGAATCATAGCTCCTGAGAATCACTGGCACACCATGACGCATCAGAGAAGCTATTTAAATCCATAAACACAACACTGATCCTCAAAATATTGGCTATTTCATCAGCAGTAGCTGTAGTCCCAGCTGATTTCTTCCCTTCATTCCAGGTAGTAGTTAATAAGCAGGACAATTCTTTTCAGAACTAAGTAGTCTCCTAAATTCCAAAATATACTCCGCTGCAGTAGAATAAATAGCAAGATAAGTTCTCAAAGAACAAATCTACACAGCAAAGGACACATTGTGTTACCGCAAACAATATATATACAAGAATTGCTGATGCTAGGATCTTTTGTAACTCGCCGTTTATTTGTTATGTCAACAGGAACTGTTAGTTTTGTGTACTGTTGTCATATCCTACAGGTTCTTGATGCAAGTCAAAGCATTGATGATCTTCATCGACAGATCCTTCAGATTGTTGAAAGTACAATACACAGGGACTTACCTCAACAAATACCTAAATTATGGGTGTAACACATGCATATATTCTGATCTAGTTTGGCTGAATTAGTTCAATGTATTGCAGCAAATACAATACAGATAATTAAAATTGTGTGCTTACTCATGGAAGCATAGACGAGTAGTTTGTTTCCAAATCAAGATAAAGGACCAGCAACAATTAAGAACATCTCCATATTTTAAAATTAATGTAAACGAGGCATGCACAATTTTTGTGGTGGTTAATGTGCCTACAATAAACTTAACTTGTGTAGCTTTTTCAAAGAAGTTGTCCAAACTTTTACGGATGATTTGTGATGCCAAAGTGTCTTAACCCTCTCATTACCAAATTGTTTTGCCATAATTATAAATACTCCCTGGTAATCAAAGCATATGACCTCTCAAGCGTGAACTTCTCAGTCTTACACAACAGCATGCATGTGTTCAGAGGCAGATTTTACAAACACTATTATCATCCAGAAAATAACATCAGTGTAGTAGGTCTCGATACCTGGTCTTAACACCATCTCGAGATCTCTTGAAGTTTCGGTTTGGGATGGCCTATCTCGGTCTCAAATGCCTTGGACTAAGTTTATTGGAATCCAGGTCTTGACTACAAGACTGAGTTTTATGTCTTAAAAGATGTTTCTCGTGTAACATGAGTGCTTATAATTTCATGTCTTGGTGGAAAAAGTGTATACATTTACTTTGCAAACTGTGTTATATATATATAAATTTTTAGCATTGAAAATGACTGACCCCACATCCACACTTGGTTCATTGACAGTATGTCAATAACACATACATGTATAGCAGAGGTTGGCATTCTCATGTATATGTTCAAACTACATACATAAATACATGTGCAGGCAAACTAGATTACATGTAAAACTAAGGTAAAAGCATAGTCATGAATTCCTGTGGCAGCTTTACAAAAAAAAAAACAGTTTAAAATTTTTATATTTCTTTCAGTTATAAATACATGTGCAGGCAAACTAGATTACATGTAAAACTAAGGTAAAAGCATAGTCATGAATTCCTGTGGCAGCTTTACAAAAAAAAAAACAGTTTAAAATTTTTATATTTCTTTCAGTTATAAACGGAATGCAATGTGAAAAAAAGATGTTTGCATATGTAAGTACATCAGTAGTGTTTGTTCATTCCTATCCCTTTGTCTAAAATAAATACACAATTTTAAATGCAAATATTTCTATGAATTATCCACTGGTGTATATTATTTAGAAATAATGAGCAAGATATATTTTTGTTTTAACTACCAATCATACTTTGTACCTTAAAAATAAAGAAAAATATATTCATAAATACAATGTACCCTGGACAGATTAAGCAACCCTATTGGTTGATAATCGGTCACATGATCATATTTGCTTGGTCTTAAGTCATTGTCAAAGACAAGCTGTAGAGCTTAGCTAATGCACGTTTGGTGCTCATAGCCATATACGTGTTGGCGCGCAAGCTTACATGGGCGATAATAATGCATAGCGCAATTCCAATCAAAAAAATATATACCGGTACTCATTGTAAAATAAATTAGTATGCGAACAAATGCACAGTCATTAAGCACTGCATGAAATTGTACCCCTTAAATACAGAGCCCGAGGACAGGAATTAAAAAATAACACACCAGACAAGTTTGACAGATTTTCCTGTTATTATACGATTTTCCTGTTATACGTTTTCCCCATGCATGATTGCGTTCTTCTCATTCAGATACATTTCAGTCATTCAATTTTGTTGAATTTCTACTACCTTTTACAATGAAATTTTTTTGATGAAATTTATTTAGACTCATCGAAATGCACATGAATTTTTTGCTAGTTAAGTTTGCATTTTCTTTTTTCGTTTATGGGCATAGAATTTCAACTTCTGTGCTTTCAAGTTAAACATTAAAGCTGGCAATAAATCCTTTTCTGCCACTTTAAGTTGTTCTTGGTAAGGGTTGTTTTTGTGTTGTTTAGTTTTAATTTACCCCCTGTGTTTTTCAATAATTGTTCCTTTTGCTTTGTTACCCCACTATTGAGGTTAGAGCCTGTACCTGATACCTACATGTAGAAGACTGTCAAGTAAAGTTTGACAAGTTACAGTCATTATTTTGAAATGAACAAACAAATTTTTGGTTATACAGACTTGAGGTTGTTTGCCTGGGTTTTTATGTTGTCTTCTCTATTTCTGCTAAAATTTGCAGTAGATCTCTTGACATTCTTGATCTCCGAATGTCTGCTAATTGTAGGTTGTCAGCCTGGTTCTCAAATGCTTTAGTCAGCCTCCCCTGTATCTGAATTATTCACTCCTTAGTACTGACCATCTTTTTGTTCAAAATTGCTTTACTTAGAGATAAAACTAGTGTAAAATGAATTCTCCTCAGAGTTTCTGCCTGTATATTGGCCTAGGCAAATAGGATTCAGAAAGCACATAAAATAGAAACAAATTCTAATGTAAACATAAAATTGAAAAACATTTTGAGACAAGATAATTTGATATGAAAATGCTCATGGTTTACTTTGTAAAAAATATGAAGAATAATGTTATCAACAATGAATACGTATCTGTATTATGCTTTTGATCATCAAAGGCTTCCATTTTATGTTGAAATGGTGAACGTGGATTTTGTTAGCTGTGCATGTTAAGCAAAGCAGATAGACTTCAAAAGAAGATATAGACTGTTGACCCTATGAGCAACACAAACTGAAATGCTCAGTATCTAAAAGGTCACAGTGATCATCAGGCAGGTTATTCTTCCTACTTATTTAAAGTCTGATTTCAGTTTATTTGGCCCTCAGAAAAGGTCAATCCCCAAATACAATTTTTTTGCCAAGGGCCAAGTATGTCCGGTTTATGGGCATGATGCAAGTGGGCAACAGGAATTTAGGTTTGTAGCGAGATTAGGGTATAGGTGCAAGTTTACAAAAGGAAAAAATGTGGAAAAGAATAAGAAAGTGGTTGAGAGAAGGGAGGGGTCCACCCCTATGTCATGCCTCAAAATTCTTTGTTCAATAATGTTAGTTGCACTAACATTATTTAAGCAGCTTTTACCATAATTATAATTGCCTAGCCAAGAATAAGTAACATACTGGTAAAAAATATATATATATAAAAATAGATAATTGCAATATGGACAAACACCTACAATTAATAAGAATAAACCCACTTATACAGTCTTAATCAGAAAGTATTGTAATAAAATAAACAAACTACAAAGACTCTTGCCAAAATTGTGACGAAATTTTCTTGTGTCTTTTAATAAATGCTTTTAACAGTTGTTTCTTGAAGCTGGTATAATCAAGGCACTTGCAGGAATGATAATATCGTTATTTTTCCTTAGCCCGAACCCCAAAATATTTACTGTTATTCAGTAAGTCGACTGATTCTAGAGGAATTGGGACTGTGGGCCAGGCATACAAATCGGAGTCTAAACAATTTAGTGTTGAGTTACAATAGACTGGAGGGTCATTAGTCAAAGACATTGCGGAGTAAGAGTTTTAATGCATACATTAATATTAAATGAAATGGGAGAATCCACTAGAAAATGTAATCAAACAAATTTTGATAAAACCATAACCCCCAAAATACTTATTCTTTTTGCTCATCCTTTTAGATCTATTTTACACATAATAAAGCTGCAAAAGAATGCCAAACACACTTTCCTGTTGTCCAAGATCATCACACTATAAAGCATGCACACCTCAGCAGACCAGCTCCAATTGTGTTGAATTATAATAGAGTGGAGTGAAAATTTTGTTGAAATTTTGATACGAAAATCTAGCCCCCCGTTTTCCATTTTGGAACTCAAAGTGGTCTTTTATTATTATTATTGTTGTTGTTGTGGTTGTGGTTGTGGTTGTGGTTGTGGTTGTGGTTGTGGTTGTGGTTGTGGTTGTGGTTGTGGTTGTGGTTGTTGTTGTTGTTGTTTGTTGTTTGTTGTTTGTTGTTTGTTGTTTTTTGTTGTTGTTTTATTATCATTATTATTATTATTATTATTGTTATTATTGTTATTGTTATTGTTATTTCATTCTATCACAGCATGCAAAAGAAAGATCACATTTTCCTTTGTGCCGGTAACTCTTCGAGTCGGGCTACGTCCTGTAGCCTTGGATCTCAAGGGTCTTTCTTAGAATCCTCGCTGTTCCCAAAAGCGCCACCGTCTGTAATAGATCTACCCTCACATTTGTGCCTATTTCCTCTAGATGTTTCCCCAGTGCTTTCGGAATGGTGCCAAGTGCTCCAACCACCACAGGAACTACTTTCACCTTCACCTGCTAAATCTTATGAAGTTCCCTGGCCAGGGTCTTGGTACTTTTGGATCTTTTCCGTCTCCTTCTTAGCGACCCTTATATCACCCGGCACCTTATATCACCCGGCACCTTATATCACCCGGCACAGCTATGTCAATATGATGACACATTTTCTTCGTCTTATCTAAGACTACAACATCCGGACGCCTATGTTCTATAACATGATCAGTCTGAAAGTTAAAGTCCCAGAGGATCTTAACCTGGTCGGTCTCTACAACTTTATCCGGAACATGATCGTACCATTTTGCAGTCACTTGGACACCATTCTTTTTACACAGATCCCAGTGAATCACTTTGGCCAACTTGTCATGTCTTCCTTTGTACTCCGTCTGGGCCATCATACTACATTCACTGACAATATGAAATACAGTCTCCTCTGCCTTATTACACATTCTGCACATAGGAGAGACGTTTGCTTTCTCTATCCTTGCCTTCATTACATTTGTTCTTAGAGACTGGTCTTGCGCCGCAGTAATCAAGCCCTCGGTTTCCTTCTTAAGTTCTCCGCTCTTTAACCAATTCCAGGACTTGCTGCTGGCAACTTCTTCAGTGCATCTCAAGAACCGGCCATGAAGTGGTTTGTTCCGCCAATCTTGATGTCTTTCCTCTTTCCTTTGCCTCTTGTATTCCTTCGGCCCAACTTCGCCCGCCTTCATGTACTTCTGCGCAACTTTCAACAAGCTCTCCTCAGTCCTAATATGACAATGTAAGCTCCTGCGCTCGATGTTGACACTGTCTGCCACACTTAGCAACCCCCTACCGCCCTCTGACCTCTGACCTCTGAAGATAAAGTCTGCTCACATTTGCCCGCGAATGAAGCATACCATTCATGGTCATCAGTTTTCTCGTTCTCCTGTTCGTGACATCTAGATCTTCCTTAGTCCACTCGACAATACCCGCACTGTACCACATTAAAGACACGGCCCATGTGTTAATTGCCTTAACCATGTTCCCCCCGTTCAGTTTCGACTTCAAAACATTTCTTTACCTGTCTGATGTACTCTGCCCTCAACCTCACCTTTGATTCCTCGTGAAGGACATGGTCCAATTATACTGGTCGGCCATACACTGAAAGTACTTTGTTTTCTTCGAGATTTTTATTATTAATTATTTATTTACTTTTCATTTCTGAACAATTCTCATTGTGTTGGTTTGATCTTGGAAACTACAGCCGTAAATAACAGAACCAATCAAATCAAATCATACATGTATGCCCTGACTTAAAGTTAAATCATAAACAACATGACATGATAGCGTCACATTTACCTGTACTAGAGATGTTTTCAAATATGTAGCAGCCGAAGACTTTGTCTGTCCCCTGCTACAGACTAGACTATATTTCAAATTGTTTGCCCATTACTGGTCCATAAAGGTACCAAGGTATGACACCTTTGTGGCCTCTAGCCCCAGGTGGATGGACTCTATGTCCCGCTTTGGGCTTACTGCGTCAGTGCTTTCACATGCTTTCACTAGTGCCCATAGTGACTGTAATATGAGGTCATTGACCCCAATGAGATCCCTTAAAAATATTGTTTTCGGTTGCTGCAGATTCATTGTGTATTTTTAGTTTCCCCAAAGTGATAATTTTACTGCAATGTGTTCTATTTTTGGATCTAAAAAGGAAATAAAAGGCATAAATGTGTTGCCTCCACATACTAAAATGAACCTTATGGCATGTACAATAACTGAAAGTGTTGTGCTTTAGCTGCACTACTAGTGTTTGTTTTGCAAACACATATCTAGTGTGTTAGTATTATTATTATTGTTATTATTATTTTATATTTCTGGTAATGAAACCAAGAATGCCTCATAAGAGAACTAATCACTGTAGCTCACAAGCCTAAGGAAACCTGTAACCAAGGGTGCTTGCTATGTGAACCAGCAACACCAGGGTAAATGACAAGTGGATTCTAGGTCCACCACCAATCCTAGTAGACGGTACCTATGGCTTAATGTCCCATCTGAAGGACAAAATAAGTTTTTTTTACAGCCTCACACATGCATTTTCTAGTTGCAGCATAGTTTGTTGCTCACAAAAATGTATCATGACCTACTGATATAAAGAAATGAATGGGGTTCTTGGGTAGTTCATTGATTAAGTTCACTTTTCTGAGATTCCTTGGCTTCACAACCAGAATTAATTTATAAAAATAAATTAAAAGGAAATACCAACCCTGATCCATAAAACTACCATTTGAACTGAATAATTCACTGGTACAACAAATTAAGTTTTACAAAATAAAGGGTCTCAAAAAGGCTTCACATTTGCTGACTGGAATACTGTATTATGGGATTTGCTTATGCTGCCATCAGCTGTTGGAACCGATTTGGCTCAGCTCCGTGAACCTCAGAATACCCTTCCAAGTTTTGTCCTTTCCTTCTTTCCTTCGACCCATCAGGAGTGCTTGATGGGCAAACGTCTTCTTCATCAACACTGCATTCCCATAAACCGTTGCTTTCTGACATTTTGACTGGCTTTTCTTTTATTGCATATTAATACACGATTGTGGGTGTGCTAACAAAATGAGTCCATGTTGTAACACCACAGTGATGTAAAGATTCTTAAGTTTTTTTGTGTTAAACTTAGTGTTTTAAAATGAAGCAATTTTTATTGAATTTTTTTTATTTCCACTCGACCTTCCAATAACAAAAGAACATGAATGTTGAATTCGTTCAAGTTTATCTCTAAAAGTATTGATATTAAGTTTTGCACTCCTGGGCAAGTACAATTTCAAACTATGATGAGGACCATTTCTGGATGCAAAAGTTGACTATTTTTGTGGCTTCCTTGAAATTCCTTAAAAAGTTCAAAATTCTCATCATGTGAGTGAAAAAAACAATCTACCAATAAAATGTGAGAAATGAAGTCTAACTAATCTGTGAGATTGTTATGTTAGCGAGTGTAAAAGGCACTATTCCCACTGAACCTTCAGTGTTTAAAGTAATATTATCACTGGCTTTACCAACAAAGGAAGGCATCAAACCAAAGAGCCAGTAGATTCAAAAGGTTCAACAGAATCCTAAATATCTGAATCCTACTTCATTTCTCTCATTTAAGTGGTAGATTCTACTCATCATTACCTCCATCCAGAATCATGTGAGATTTCAAAGCTAACAAATTTAACACGTTTGAGCTCAAATGAAAACAGCAGTTGCAAATATATTGAAATGCCCATAATAATAGCAGCTGTTGTGTTAATGCTGTTAGAAAGTTATGTGCCTTGAAAATCAAAATATCAATGCAAGCCTCTGATAGACAGAGCTTTAACCATCTAGAAAATAAATAGTTGCTGAACTTACCTCCTCAAAATGTGCAAAAAACATGTTTGGTGAAATACAAAGCAAAATGTATAACAAATTATATGGATTGAAAATAAAACATGGCCTTGTCTCCATTGATTTTGAGATTTCTGCAAAAGTGAGTTCTCAGTGGTACAGAATTGATAGCTTTTGGCTCATGTGGATGACATGCAATTTAACTTAATGAGTTGGACACTTCATCCAGTACCCATGCACCAAATTAATTTTGCTCCAATTTGACATACAGTGTGACAATCTTTCTGCAAGGGAATTTCTGTGTATTAACTAACATGCTGGTCAAGCCACCTATTCTTAAGATGTTAAATTTGCATCAAGGATAACGAATAAAATTTGGTTATACCAGTACACCAATGTGTGTAAAGCACTGTACACTCGCAAGTCTTGTATTTAAAAAAAGGGTTCTCGTATAGCATTGCTACCATTTTGCTGGCTGAAATGGTTGTCACTGATTTTGCCACCTGTCTCTATAATAAGGGAGCCCTCTGTTGCTGTAGAGATTGCTGTAAAGAAAATTGATCAAGGGGCATGAATTGCTTCTACAATTGGATGCCTCGAATCCATACGCCTTTGAAATTGTTGGGTTTCCTGGATGGATTTACAAGACTGGACACTTTTAATGAGCATCAACATAAGCAAGTGCAGAGCACTAAAGATGAGCATAGCGGTGCATATTACAGGCTCAAGTCAGGTCTTTTACAAGCATGTTTTGACAAGGTTGAACTGGGACTTACCATGGCCCATAATGGCTACAGCATCTATTAACGTAGCTTTTTTAAATATGAGCTTGCAACAATTGGCCTGCAAGCTTTGCTACAGTAAAAGATGCATTTAAACTAAACAGATCTTCTTGAATTTGACGTACCTCTCTCTGGTTGTGGGTTATAAAAAATGTCCTGCTCTCACATTTCAACTTTGTTAGGCTGACATTGGCAAAGATTGAATGAGTACCATTTCTTAAAAAACTCACATAAATACAATAAAATATGTAAAAAATTTACCTTTGATCACTAAAAATAAGATTGTAAGAAATTGAAAAGGTCGAAAATTCAATGTGAGTGAGTGCCGAGAGCCAAAACTTAGAGTTCACAGAAATTTGATTGAGCAGCAAACTATTAAAAAGCCATAACTTCAGGTTGAAAGATAAAATGACGTCATCATTTGATGACAGCATCATCTGATGATAATATTATTCATGAACACCTTGATTTTGTAATGTAACAAAAACTGAATTTGTAGTTATTATTTTTTTATCATGGGTGTCAGTTGGTTTTGGTGAGCAGCTAGAGCTGTTATTGGAACACTGGCAGCAGAAATGGAAGTATTTATTGCACTAGAGGCACGCAGTTTTGATTTGCTGCGCTTTGTAATTCACATGGACTTCTCATTAGGAGTCATGGCTGTAGCAGAACAGAAAGCTCTCGATCAAGCTGCGAAATATCTTTTGACTCATCATCATATGGTCATCACATCAGTCATCATAGAGCAAGTTCGATGAAGGACCACAGTTAACAATAGTTCGTCTAACTCTGATCAAACGCACACTGGTCACCAACGGTTGGTGAAGGAAGATTGCATAGGGGTTACCAACAGCCATTTTAAATAGCAAGTGCAGAGGACCACTTACCAGAATAAGGCGGAAAAACAAAAAGATGTAAAAATTGTAAGTAAATATTCGGCAGCAGTGAATGATTTTTTTACTTTTAGAATATTCCCATTTTTTTAAACTGTTGTCTTCATTTGAAATAATGCAGCTACTGCCACTTTTCTCTCCACAAATTACCTTGCAATTGATGCTGATATACTGAGCAAATATCATGTTGCTATCATCTATGAACTCACCCAAAAAGGTAAACAAACAAGCCACCGCCATTTTCTCACGGTCGCATTGACATGACAAATAGTTTGACAAGAGTCATTCACACAGTCATTCACACTTAAGTGTGCATGCACTACATACGTCACGAGCCGACTACTAGTTAACCATTGATCAAGCTTGCTATAAATAAGCACACTGACCACATGCAGTGATCTGACAATGCTCCATGAGTGCTTTCTTGTGAAACATCAGAAATACACTGACAGTATGCATGGTGCCATGTGTTTTTTTGAAGAGTAGCATTCTTGTTCATCAGACAAAAGAATCTTACATGATTCCCAATGGAGGTAATGGTGAGGTACAATCTACATTGTGATTCCTTGGCTTACAACCACGTACATGTATAAGGGCCATGTCACACGAGGCAACTTTTCCAGGCAACTTGGAGGCAACCAACCGCAATGTACGCTACAGGACCACTTGGTAGCACATGAATAACTTTTCAAACAATGTCTTACGATCCTTAAGAAAAATACGTGAACATTCAAATGTGAGTGTCTTTTCTTCATGGAGATTGCCTGGAACTGGTTGCCTGTAAGTTGCCCCGTGGATGAACTACTTTTTGATAAAAAATATTTAAAATTTTGAAAAAATAGAAGCCATGGAGGAAACAACTTGTTAACTGCATCACAGAACAAAGGATGCTTCTTAAATTAAAAATCTTCTACAACCATTGAATTTAATATAGTATTTCATTTTTGAGAATGTTTATAAATACATGTATTTAAACCATTGAGAATTGAGTGAAATATTTTTTGCAGATTGGTCTATGCATATTTTTTTAGGAATAAATATTGCCGTTTTTCAGTTTGATTTGTGTTGATTCAATGTCTTAAAATTTTGAAAAATAACGTGAATGTTTTGTTGTTCTTCCAAACACAAAATTAATATTCTTATGCAATCTCAACGATCTCAAAGATACTTACAATGATAATTTGGACATAAATATGTTCTTTATAAGCTAAAATGAATGCCATCAGACACATAGGAAACAAAACCATCAATAGTAACTAGAAATTACTGTTCTCTTAAGCTTCAACCACATATTCCTTAAGAATTTCAACTCTTCATATAAGTGAGGTAATACTTTACAAAGCGGCTTCCAGGTGAGAGTTCAAACTCTTTATTTGGTGCGCACGGTAACACTCTTTTCCATGACTTGTTCCATCCCATTTTTAGATGAGGTTATGTGATGTATGGTGTGGCTTCCAAAGCTTGATACTCAAACAGTAAAGTATGGTGTCGCTTCAATGGCTGTTATACCAGTTCAAACTCCTCATCAGAGTCATATGTGGGCTCCTCATCAAGTTCTCTTATTTCTATTAAAACAATATACATAACCACAAAGTAATACACAGTATTGGAAAGAATTGTGTTTGATTTGTTTATGTAATACCATTGTTTTCATATGGAGCACTTCTGAAGCTTCCAACCTTGATGTTTGTGTAATTTATTCGTGGTCTTATGGGCACAAGCCTCGTTTAACCAGTTAACATAAAAAGACGTGTGCACAGGCAAAACTTTTACAGACACTCAAACAGAAGTCAGATAAGACATGTTTGAAAAGTGTGCAAGGATGCTTTCGCCAAATTTATAAAAAGGCTTGGGATGTGAAGTGTGCACAGTGCATGCACTCACCTTGTTACACTTTGTTTGGCCTGTAACAAAGAGTGACTGTACAATTCATGCTCAGATTTCTCCCTTATTCTTGGAACTACAGTCGACTCTCGGTAATACAAGGTCCGCCAGACTGGCCCGTTTTCCTTGTATTATCCGAACCTCGTCTTAAACGCAGCGCACTATTACACGTACATGTATACACACGTTGTCACAGTGCATGCACTACACACGTGTCTAGGCTAGAACGGAGCGGTTTGCTTCCTAGTACAGTTCTTACGAGCATCCTGTACACAAAAATATCAATGATAAATGCATTTTTGTTGACTATGATCATAGAAATTTAATATTTTGTATAACTCAAGATAAAAATCATAGCAAAGTCATGTCAAACTTGCCGTTCATGTGACCATGATGTGACATATTCGATACTGCGTAGGGCCTATGCTGAACGTTGTTTTCGCTGGTAGCCGTCAGTGTGTAAGCGAAGTAGCATATCAAGCATAAGTTACCAGTGAAATGTTTCTGGTTTTCGGATCGGACAGAACCGTGTAGCTGGTCCGATCCGATAAATAGTTTGGCATCAAGAATGTTATTTCCAAACCTTGACTAAACGGTAATCTTTTATGGAACAATTATTTTCAGATCTCGCTACAAAAGTATGAAAAACAATACATTTTGTCATCATGGGGCCGCAAAAATACCTCGTATTATCCATGTTCTCGTTACGACCGTGCTCATATCTCCCGTTTTTTAAGACATAGAAACACGCATGGGACAGTTTGAGACCGGTGAAATACCTCGTATTAACCGGCGTCTTGTATCTTCCGAGCTCATATTAACGAGAGTCGAGTGTATTGTGTAACCCCAATTTCCAGACCTTTGTCCTTTTGTTAGACAAATCAGGATGAGAGATTGTAACACTGCCACAGTTATATTCCTCATGGGAGTAGATTCTAGCATGTCATAGTTGGCCTTGGCTTGTGACCAAGGTTTTTCTTGAAAGAGAAAAACAATTCCCAGAACAATTTGTGAGAAGTGATGTTATCCTTACTTGATTAAGTCATGGTTTCATTGTGACAATGATAATCCCGCACCCTCTAAAAACAATATACATTCAGGTGTATATTCCTGGAAATCCGAGAATTAATCCAGCCTGTGGGCATTGACAAGTTTAGGAAATCCCAGCAGCAAGTGGTAAACACCTGTGTCATATGTACTGCATACAACACCCGATAAACTGAATCAACATTTTTCTAAAGTAAATTCTGTTCTTTTAATAGTACATCATTGTGGCAAAAACTGACGAAACAAAAAATTACCACAAAGAATGTCTTCTTGGTTGAGACACACACGAGTGTGCTGGTTAAACTTGCTGCAAAAATGTCCAGTATGCCCACTGTTTTTAATGAAGAAATGTTCTTATAAGGATTTTTAAATAAGGAGACTGGTGGTCTCCAAGACTATTAAATTTGCAGGGTAATGAGGTTAAGGGTCAACTTAAACTTTTACAAATTATGTTAACAGCAACAAAAAACCTACCAAAACTAGGTTCCATACTGGAATGACCAGGGTCAAAGGGTGGCCAGTGTGATGGTCGCTCTTCCGTCAACTCAAACATGGGACTCATATCTTGCTCTTTAATTACCTGTTATTGTAAAAGCAAGTACATTAAGAATTGAATACTAAACTGAGGAATAATACTCGGAGAGCAAATTTATTTCCATCTTGCTAACAATAAATACACATCCTACTGTACCTGGTGAAAATTTCCTGATTAGGTGGTCTTGTTAAAATGAAGATAACTAGAAATAATGGTTTACGCTTTAACAGCAATGCTGTTTGTATACACAAACATGATTTTTTTTTAACTTTTTCATTTGAATTCTCTAGTTGGCAACCATTCACCTAATATGTGAACATTTCAATAGATTAGGCAGGCTCTTTTTAGAAGTTTTTGTCAGGAATTTTGCCAGTCTCGCTAGAATATAATATTCCCCTTTTAATTTTGAATATACTCCCAGTCAATGTTGCCTAAAATCCTTTACTCATGAAGTTCCTGTCCTCATTCTTGTACAAGAATGTACAAGAATTTATACCTTTATTATATCTTTATTTCAGGAGTAATTAAAGCAGTCATACTACATGATTCCAACAAAGGTGCCATTGTATTTGTTTTTAATTATAATTTGTTTTAATTCACGAGTGTGTCCTTTATCATATTTCTTTGTATGAGTCCGAACCCATCCCTCCAGCTTCATTTCTTAAATATAACATTAAAACATGGTTTCAGTGGATAAAATACAGAGATATAAAAGCTAAGACTAATGATGCCTCTACTACATCACCATGGACAGGTACATGTACTTCAGGTTAAAAGTACATGTACACTCATTTTTCTTTCACCAAAATGATAAGTAAAACATCAGAAGTAGTGGCTCAACAGGTTAGTACAGTGACATTTGTGCATATGGACTTAATGTGTAAACACCTAATGATTGTAAGTCACAAACATATCATTTGTAGTTTTTTCTTTTTCGTTGTTTTGTTTTTGTATCTTTAGTCATAAAAATGCATGCATTCATAAAGCGGGAGATTTTATTATTAGTAAAACAGTTATTTCATTGAGACATTTTCATATTTCAAAAAGTACATTGTGATTGATAAGTGCATGGAAAAAACTTAGAAATATGAGGCATCTTAGGACAACCAATTTAAATCCTTTTTTGTTGTAAGCTGCTTTCACTAGTATTTTTCTTTTCTTGTGTCTATCTGGGTCTGAGACTGAAGTTTAAAAAGCCTTTGTTTTTCCCATGCTTTTGGGATTTTAACTTACATGTGCTTTTTAATCCACTTTGATTTTGGTATAAAATCATTGTGCTCAATTTTAAATTGAGGATTTGTGACAAGGGCACCATAGTGTGGGCATCATGTCTGAATTCTTATGGCTGGGTTTTCATGTAGTGACATGCTTGCCTAGACTTAGTGCATGATGTAGTGAAGCCACGCCTTGGCTCTATGTAAATTTGCATTGGTATTTTTTTTATACCCCGGGTCCATTTCAGCCATTCCATTTCATTTTACATTCCATTTCATATTTACAATTTTTTTCTATTGCTATGTTGGGCTCTTGGTATGAACATTGTGTCTTTTTTGTGTGTGCACACGGCAAGGTTATGTTTTTGGGGTTTAATTTGGGGAGGGGGGAATGTTCTTGTTTGTTACGGGCTCAATAGCCCTCAAATCATTCCAAATAGGAATTTTTGCGCCGGTCAAAAGTTCAAATTCAATGCCATTTTGATTGAATATCATTAGAGTTCAGGAATGAACTGTAAAATTCTCTGCACAAAAATGTACTATTATTTATTCGAAATGTGATGTCATGGAACAGTTTTGGTTGTGATAAAAATTGCACTTGATGGTTATCAAACACAGTGACATTTTAAACCATTTTAACATGAAGTTAGAGACTTGTAACATTTACACCGTTCATAAGGACTCTATTTATTGGATCTACATGTACATACTATTGGATCACAAAACTGAATTTGACTTTTGAGTCCCTCTGTATTGTGCAATGATAGCATCTTAAAATGTTTGTGTTTCAGAATCCTGAAAAACAAAGGATTTCAAAGAGCTACCCAGCAGTAGCTGATCTTTGAAATTTAGGCAAACATTTCCAAAAACAGGGCTAGGGATACCGTTAGCTGAGATATCAAATAATGGAGTGAGAATTGAGATTTACCTGTTGGATATCCCTACACCAGGCCTGGAAGTCAGCCTCATCTTGGCAATAGTAGCCCTACAAAACAGAACAACCTGTCAGTTTAGTAAGAAATGAAGTAACACCATTGAAAAGACCACCCTTGTTTTCAGAACCATAAAATCTCTAAAATAGAGTGACCATTTCCATGCTGTTTGTTACAGCATAGCTTACTAGATGGCTTTGAAGAGGTACACTGCAGGTATTGTTGAGTGGCCTAAGGAAGATCCAGATGTCACTGATAGGAGGACAAGAAAACTGATGACCATGTATGGCGTTTTACATCCACAATTTAAGACATTTGGGAAGAGCGAGGATCCTGTGAAAGACTCTATAGATATTCTAGGGACATAGCCCGACTTGAGGAGTGACCATCACAAAGAAAAATAAGATCTTTATTTTGCATGCTGTGACAAATGATAATAATAACAATAATAATAACTTCTTCAAATGGGCTCTCGATTCTCTCGAAGATAAATATTTTTCCTGCCATTTGTTTTACATCAACAAAATAACTCATTTGTTGGTACTACTTGGTATACATTACAGGGAAAGATTGAGGGCAACTAGTTACATGTAACATCTTATAAATTTTGTGGGTAGAAAAGTGTTAGATTTTTCTGTATTAAAAAAACTTTATTCAACAAAAACCCAATAGTGTATGTTGTATCAGCAAACAGACTTGTGCATCATCTACGTCCATTTGAACATCTTAATTACAACCTGTGTTACGCAATCTTCGCAGCGTTGGATATTCTGCAGCATTGCTGTACATAATTCTCCCTGAATTAGGAAAAGATCTCAGTGGAACAGAACAATTGAATAAGGCTGTAAGAAAAGGTTGAAACTTCAGGAATACAGTCATGACAAAGAACAGTGTCAAAGGTAAAGGGTGAGTGTTGTCATTGAGATTAAGCATGACAGGGTCAGGCAGTTTCGCCAGAACAGGTTATTTAACACCAGTTAGTTCCAACTGTTTAAGGAATGGGGGACTTGTGGGATGCTGGGTGGCAGCAGACTTACCAGGTAAATCCATTGTTGTCAGTAATATGCACATGCTCTGAACTACGTAAACAATCAAAATTTACCTGGTAAGTCTGCTGCCACCTAGCATTCCAAAGTCTCCTATTAGACGAAAAGATTGATAGCACACAAGCGGGCCTGAGGCATGCAGAGGCAAAAATAATCTGGGGTGGTAATTGGAACACCAACCAGGTCAGTACAACAAGCTGAATGGCTAACGGATGTGAAATATAAACTGAGAGGATTAAAACAGCAACAGGTTCCAGATTACAAGGACAAGGTTAAAAGGCAGGTAAGGAAAGTGCCAAACTAGAAAGCCCGGGGTCCGGACCATGTACAATGGTGCTTGTTGAAGAACTTTTGTGGGTTGCATGAGCAAATGACCCACAACTGCAAGAGTGTCAAGTACTGGTAAGGTCCCCACTAGGATGACTGAGGTAAGAACAGTTCAGATCATGAAGGATGTCAAGAAAGGCGACATCATAAGTAACTTTAGACAATCACATGTTTACCAGAGATGTTTAAACTCTTGACCAGTATGGTTGCAGAGGACCTTTATTGCCATATGGATGACCAGCAGTTATTTCTGGAGGAGTAGGAAGGTTGTAAGAAGTGGTCCAGAGGTATGAAGGATCAACTTATCATTGATAAGGCTGTACTGAAAGACTGTAGGAGCAGAAAGACTTATTTGGCAATGGTGTGGATTGATTGAAATAAGGCGTATGACATGGTATCAAACATATGCATAATGGAACATCTGGATATGGCTGGAGGAACCGGACCGATGCAGTAAAATGTCTTCCAAGTGAGAGCATGAAAACGTCAACAAATCTCAAAGCCAACAACGATAGTCTAGGCAAAGTATGCATAAGAAGAGGTATTTTCCATGGTGACTCTCTGTCTCTGTTGCTGTTCGTTCTGGCACTGATGCCCCTGTCGATGAATCTGAGGAAGGTGAGAGCTGTTAATGTAATGAAGAAGTAGGGATGTAAGATCAACCATCTGTTTTTTATGCACAATTTGAAGTTGTTTGCAAAGAATGAGGCCGAGATCGATTTTTTGGTGCAGACCAACAGGAGTTTGGTCTAGAGAAATGTGCTTCAATGACCATGAAGAGGGAAAAAAGGTCCGATGGCATCGCTCTGCCAGATGGTGCACAGACATGACAGATGAGGGCTTTGGGTGAGGAGGAGAGTTATCGGTATCTTGGTGTACTTGAATCGGACCATGTCCTTCATGAGGAAGCAAAGGTGAGGTTGAGGGCAGAATACATCAGGCGGGTGAATAAATGTTTTAAGTCCAAATTGAACGAGGGGAACATGGCTAAGGCAATTAACACCTGGCCTGTGTCTTTGATGAGGTACAGTGCGGTATTGTCGAGTGGACTAAAGAAGATCTAGATGTCACTGCCAGGGGGACAAGAAAACTGATGACCATGGATGGCATGCTACATCCGCGAGCAAATGTTAATAGACTCTATCTTCCGAGGTCAGAGGCAGGAGGGAGTTACTGAGCGTGCCAGACAGTGTCAACATCGAGCGCAGGAGCTTGCATTGTCATGTCAGGAGGACCAAGTAGAACTTGTTGAAAGTTGCGCAAAAACACACAAGGGCAGACAAAGTCGGGCTGAAGGAATACAAGAGGGAAAGGAAGGAGGAAAGACATCAAGAGTGATTGAACCACTTCATGGATGATTCTTGAGATGTACAGAATAAGTGGTAAGCGGCAAGTCCTGGAATTAGTTAAAGAGTGGAGAACTGAAGAAGGTAATCAAGGATTTATTACTGCAGCGCAAGACCAGTCTCTAAGGGAAAATGTAATGAGGGCGACACTAGAGAAAGCAAACATCTCTTCTATGTGTAGAATGTGTAATAAGGCGGAGGAGACTGTATTTCATATTGTCAGTGAATGTAGTATGATGGCCCAGATGGAGTACAAAGGAAGACATGACAAGCTGGCCAAGGTGATTCACTGGGATCTGTGTATGATGCATGGTGTCCAAGTGACTGCAAAATGGTAAGACCAATGTTCCAAAGAAACCAACCAGGTCAAGATCCTCTGGGACTTCAACATTCAGATTGATCATGTTAAAGAACATAGGCATCCAGATGTTGAAGAAGTAGCAAGACTTGGCCAGGGAACTTTGCAAGATTTGGCAGGTGAAACTGAAAGTAATTGTGGTAGTTGAAGCACTGAGCACAATTCCAAAAGCATTGGAGAAACATCTAGATCAGATTGGAACAACTGTACAGATAGAGCTGTTACAGAAGGGGGTGCTTTTGGGAACAGCGAGAATTCTGAGAAAGACCCTTGAGATCTAAGGCTACAGGCTGTAGCCGGACTCAAGGAGTTACCAGCACATACATGTAGGAAAATACAATCTTTCTTTTGCATGCTGTTGTATGAGGATATATCAATAATAATAATAATATAAAAACTCAATAATAACAGCATGAAATAGTCACAGGCCTTGAAATAACCCATGGCATCCCAGCAATTGCCGTGGTGCCCTGTGCTTTTGCTGCGGTGCCCTTTGCAAAGTTCCAATACAAATTTACATTTTCCTCATAGAAGTGCCCCTTACCAGTGGAAAATTGCCGCCCCCCTTCAAGAGCGAAGTTCAAGGCCTGTAGTCATGAGTGGCACTTTACTGCATATTTTTGCCATTATGTCTATCCGAGTTAATCTGGAACTTTTCAATAACTTTTCAAATCAAAACTGTTCAATAAGCTTCTACAAACCTTTGAGTACTGAAATTTACATGTACATGTACATAAATGCAAAAATACAATTACTGAAGATGTCTTCAGTAAAAAAAAAAGAGATAAATAAACCACAAGGGAAGTAAACCACAAGGGAATAGTCTCGGGTAAATGATTTTTACAAAGAAAACTTGACTAAATAAAAATGTACATCCCCTTCAGGTGATTCCCTCTGCTGCCGCTTCCCAGGTTGTATCGTAAAATAGGGTGTGATCCCTGGCTACACGGCAGCTAACGGTTGAATGGCTTCTGACAAACAGATATTGACAAAATAAGGGGATCGCCTACATTAGTGCTAGATAGCTCAGTTGGTAAAACACTGGCTTGTTAATCTGAAGGTCGCAAGTTCAAGTCCTGCTCTAGTCAATTTTCCTTTGTTCAACTCGAATTTAAAATAAAACAAAGTTAAACAAAAGAGAACGGCATAATATGTACCAATGCAATAGAAGGATCCAAGTTGTGTATGTTCATACGGCAGGCATGTTCACAGTGATATCCTTCATCTTGTAGGAAACCCCACTTGTCAGTACTCATTGATGGTTGGGTTGTATGGGGATCTAAATAAACAAGCTCATCTCCTGTGTAATAAAAAAATACATTATTAATACCTTTAGACACAGTTCATTTAAGAATTGGCAAGATTGGGAATAAATATTGTTATCAGTATTTTTGAGAATTGTGATCCTCAAGCTTGTATTTGACATGTTCAATCCATTTAGTGTCAATACTCACCTACAAAGCCTATAAAATAATGTGCATGATTTGGCTTGCCTCCAATTACACCAAGAGATTGACTGAGAGTAAAGCATCTTTTCAGGCGCTGTATATAAACTGCATTGATCTCATTTAGTCCAAGTCGAAGTGGTATGAATATCAGCACAGGTCGCCACCTTTCCTTTGACACTGCTCCTGCACCACAGTTGTCTTCTATTGTTCCATTTGGAAGAAGTTTCCTGCACTGACTACTTTCACAAGGTGCTTTAACAGGGTCTGTTGATGAAGCCAGGCATACCTTTCCTGTATAATCATGACATTAAGCATGTGAGTAACAAGGTTTTTGTTAACCACAATTTATTAAAACAAAAAATAAGAACCCTAAATTCTATCAGTGATTCATAAGCCAGCCACTACAACTGCTAACAACAATGATCATACAATTTAGTCAATATAGTGCCTTGTTTTGTTTCTTTCCACTTCAGTTAACTGCCAAGGAATTTATTAAATGGATTTCAATGGGTTGTTTTACCAATTAAGCAATTAAATGTCCCAACCCCAATGTTGTTCCCACAGGACTTGGAAAGCTGAGATTACATGTAAACAGTGCTTAAATTATTCATCTGTGTAAGAGTAAATTAATAAATATATGATATTTCTGCCGGTATTACTTTGACCTTTTGCCTCTTATTCAACACTCTTCTTCTAGATGTACAAACCAACCCACAAGGTTTCATCTTAGAATGACTTGAGGGATAATTTAAAAATCCTTAAGATTTTGCTGTGTATACCAGTACAGTCACTTTTGTATGTGACTTGTTCCCCGTATGATTAGGGTGCCTTTTTGAATCATAAACACAGGTTGTACCTGTCTAAAAAGTGACTTAAAAATAGCCTTTTTCTCTTTAGGACTTCAAGGTTATGTTGAACACAGTTAAGATAATGGAACTTACTGATGTCCTCTTGCACCACAGTGTTGTCAAGGGCTACATGCACTGCTAGGTTGCTCCAATTGTCAAATGCAGCCAGTTTACGAAGAACTTGTGCAACAGTATTTGGTCCAAACCACATTCCAATTGATTTGCCTTCACCGACGCCCATTTGTGCTATTTTTAGATAAAAATACAAATTCATAATTTTCAGTATGGTTTATTTCCTACAACTGTCAAAAGTGGCACCTGCACAAGAAAAAAAGCAATTATGGCTTGACTGATGTGTGGGTTGTGTCCTCCTTGTCCTTGTATTTACCATGCTATGAATAAAATCTAATATAACTAGACATTCAGTTTTTGTTTACTACAAAAACAAGGTGTTCGTGATCGATGTCATCAAATTATAATTTAATGATATTTTATGTTATCAACCCGATTTGTGGTTCAGGAGTAAGATTTTGTTCCAATATAAATCTTCAACTTCCGGTTTAAACCAAAAGTTACATGTAGGTCAATTGAGGTCATACTGTGTAGTGCTAGGTAAGACCTAGGAGCCCTCTGTGAAGCTGTGTAGTTGAAAAAACATCCAATGTGTGGTTCAGGAGTGATGAATTTTTCAAATATTACACGGACTATCAATGCAATATACAGTGCAATATACAATGAAATAGCGAGCAACGCCAATATATTCCAGTACTCAATACAATACAGTACAGGTCAACCTTAAAGGGACACGTTGCCTTGGATCGGGCGAGTTGGTCTAAAAAAGCGTTTGTAACCGTTTGCATAGACCAACTCTCTCGATCCAAGGCAACGTGTCCCTTTAATTACATGTGCACTGTACACGTGCGTGGCTGGTACAGGTTTGACATACATTGTATTGAAGTGTAGTCTACACTATAGTGTGTTGTCATACTACATGGTTCAACAGACATGTGCGCTTTGATGTCCATTTTCGACCCGATGCAAAGATTTAAATGTTATCATCTCTGTGCAAAAGTTTGAAGCAGGAGAACTCATCTATAACGTGGTGCAAAATTTTTGTTGAATTTTTACATTGTTTTTGAGATCAGAATTTTTGAAATTTTTCACCTTCCGGTTTGAACCGAAAGTCAAGGTCAAATGGGGTCACGTTCTGTGTAGCATTTGTTGATCTTTTATCGACCTGTCTGATGATATGTGGATTGTCCAAATCCAACATGTGGTTCATGAGTTATGATATTTTTAAAAACAATAAACTTTGATTTATTGTAATTCAATACCCAATGACGTCATCATGACATCATCAAGTTTGTGTGGTCTTGATAATGAGGTTCAATTGTCTGATGAGTTTCAATGTTCAACTCAATTTCAATCTTGAGTTATGACCAAAAATTGAAGTTTTTTACGAAAAAACACAAAGGCAGACTTTGACCTTTCGGTACAACCGAAAGTAAAGGTCATACAATTTTGGCGTAAAATTTTCAAATGTTGTCCCAATCTTGATCTATCAGATGCTCACTTATGAGCATCATAGCTTTAAAGTTCACGAAGATACAGCGAATAGCAAATGGTCAGTTTTCAACTTTAAAAACCTTGTAATTCGACACCCGATGACGTCATCATGACGACATCAGTTTTGTGCTGTCCTCATATTAAGGTTCAATTGTCTGATGAGTTTCAAGGTTCAATTCAGTTTCAATCTTGAGTTATGCTGTAGAGAAGAGTTCTCCGGAAGAAGAAAAAGAAGAAGAAGAAGATGGAGACGAAAAAAACCCAGAACAATAACAAGAGGTGTTCATGCACATATTGCACAAACACCTAAAAACAGAACAATACACCTAACTAGACATTCAGTTTTTGTTTACTACAAAAACAAGGTGTTCGTGATCGATGTCATCAATTTATGATTGGACAATATTTCATTTTATCAACCTGATTTGTGGTTCAGTAGTAAGAGTTTTTTTCAATATAAATCTTCAACTTCCGGTTTGAACCAAAACTTAGGTCAAATGAGGTCATTCTGTTTAGCGCTAGGTAAGTCCTAGGTAAGTCCCTTTGTAATGCTGTGTAGTTTATAAAAATCCAATGTGTCGTTTGGGAGTTATGATTGTTTCAAGAATTGAATTTGATCACCCGGTTTGAACCGGAAGTCAAGGTCAAATTGGGTCACCTTTTGTCTGTCAATTCTTTTAAAGTTGATAAATACTTAGCCAATGATGTAAAGATTGTATAAAAAAAGTGTGCTTAAGAAGTTATGATTTTTTCAAACATTAATTTTTAACTTTCGGTTTGAACCGGAAGTCAAGGTCAAATGGCATAAGATTTTGTGTATCATTTCTTTACTTGTTACCTCCCTTCCAAATGATGCATAGATTGTTAAAATCCAAAGTGTGGTTCAGAAGTTATGATTTTTTGAAACATGAAACATCAACTTCCGGTTTGAACCGGAAGTTAAGGTCAAACAAGTCACATTTTGTGTAGTGCGTGTTTAGTTTATCAAGACCGTTCAGACGACGTATGAATTGTGGAAATCCAATGTGCGGTTCATGAGATATGAGATTTTCAAATATTACACGGACTATCATTGGGTTTACAATGTACATGTACAATGAAATAGCGAGCGACGCAGTATTCGCACATGTCGTACATGTACATGTACATGTCAACTTGACTACATGTGCATTGTACACGTGCGTGGAGCCCTGTGTACAGTGTCGTCGTATGCTTGTGTTGGCCTACACTATCGTGCGTTGTCATATAATGAAAGTCAACAGACACGTGTGCTTTGACGCCCGGTTTTGACCAAATGCAAAGATTAAAATGCTATAATATCTGTGCAAAAGTTTTGGCAGGATAACTCATCTAAAACCTGATGCAAAATTCACGTTAAAATATTACGTAGTTTTTGAGATATGAATTTTTGAAATTTTCAACTTCCGGTTTGAACCGGAAGTCGAGGTCAAAGGGGGTCATGTTGTGTGTAATGTTTGTTGACCTTCTAACGACCTATCCGATGGTGTGTAGATTGTAAACATCCAAAATGTGGTTCATGAGTTATAAATTTTTACAAATTTTAAACTTTGATTTAATGTTATTCAATACCCGATGACGTCATCATGACATCATCATGTTTGTAGCGTCTTGATACTGAGGTTCAATTGTCTGATGAGTTTCAACTGTCAACTCGATTTCAATCTTGAGTTATGCTGTAGAAAAGCCCAAAACATGACTTTTTGAAGGAAAAAATCGAAGGCAAACTTTGACTTAGGGTAACGACCTGGAAGTAAAGGTCATACGATTTAACTTTTCAAATTAACTTTTCAAATGTTGCCCTAGCCTTGATCTATACGATGCCCAATTATGAGCATCATAGCTTTCAAATTCGCGAAGATACAGCGAATAGAAAATTGTCATTTTTAATTTTAAAAACCTTGTAATTCGACACCTGATGATGTCATCATGATGTCTTGACAACTGTGCCGTCCTCATATTAAGGTTCAATTGTCTGATGAGTTTCAAGGTTCAATTCAGTTTCAATCTTGAGTTATGTTGCAGAGAAGAGTTCCGTTCCGAAGGAGAAGAAAAGCCAAAAAACGGAACAATATCAAGAGGTGTTCGTGCACATATTGCACGAACACCTAAAGAAGATGGAGAAGAAAAAAAACCCAGAACAATAACAAGAGGTGTTCGTGCACATGTTGCACGAACACCTAATGTTCACCAAAATTTGTTGCATATAGCTTCCACAACAGCTGGGTCCTGTGGCTTAGGAGGGGTATCTGCATGCCGGGAAAAACCAGACCCTGTCATCCTCGCCCTTCTGGCTATGCCCAAAATGTTTTTGCATGACCAGCGAATCGCTGCTTTTCCACATTTTTGTTGTTACTGGTTTTGTCATGCAGAGGACGTCAGCGGAGACAGCTCAGTTGTCTGCACAAACCTTCTCTGTATTCCCTTAAATGATGTTACTTTTGACTGATGTGTTTCATTTCATATCATCACCAGGTTTGCACTCCTCTGTGTTTATAACTTTCAATCATCTTGCTGTCTGCAGACAAAACCAATCAGGCAGACAATCTAGCTGTGCTAAGCATGCTGACTGGGATCTCTCTGATGAGAGCAATGACACCCTACATGTAAATAGCAAAATTAATCTTTGGAACAAATGGCATCAATCACAACTGAAAGGAGTACAAGCAATAAACCACTGCCAGTATACATGTACATACAGACAGGCACAACAGAGGTCAAGCAAGAAACTGTGAGCCCCATTTGAAAATGGGAATAAATCTTCCACGCAGTGATGTAGTACCTTGAAATCATCCTTTAATTTCAATCCTTCCTCTGGTCATGCTAGTGAACCGACTCTCTTTGTAAACAACCGGCCAACACAGATGATAAAACTAAAGCTGAAATGCTTCATCAAAATTGTATTGATAAAAAGCTCAACCAACTAAATGAACTGGCTCCTACATGTACATGAAGCATGCATTCTTCAAGAAATAAAGAACTCAGTAGTCACTTTCTCAAGTGATACTAAATAACCTTGACAATCACTATGCCAGTGGTACATACAACATCCCTCAAATTGTGCTTAAGATTGCAGCTCCTGAACTGACTGTTGTTCCCTTGATGTTTATTTTTCCATTATCCTGGCGTACAAAAACGTAACACCTTTTCCCAAACCCAAATCAACCATTACATTTGGAGTACCCATGGGTAATGTGCTTGGCCCCACTCTTCTTCTCATCTTCACCAGTGACATCTCAGAAAACCTTGAAGATACATGTACCATGGGTAGCTATGACTGTACACTATTCTCCACAATCACAACCCCAGGACAGAGATTACCCTGGCATCTTGGGCAGGGAACTAGAAACTTAAAATTTAATGCATCAAAAACCCAGTCTATCATTAAATATCATGATCAAGAACTACAGACCCACACCATCCTCCATTAAGTTTTCTTGGGGAATCACTATCTGACTATAGGTTGTGGACTCAATCAAAATTCTGGGGGTCACCACTGGATGCAAAGCATTTCTGGACACAACATATCAGTAATTTGGCTATAGCCTCTAGCAGAAAACTAGGCATGTTGCAAAGCAAAGTGGAACAACATGGATATTTCTAACTCCTGTTACCATTTACAAGTCATTGATTAGACAAGATTTGGAATATTGCGGCCCAATTTGAGCAAGAGCAGCACAATCAACACTGGGGATCATTGACAGACTTCAGAACAAAGCTTTGGTTTCACGCCATCAGATCTTCATGCAGAGCTTGGTTTTCAGCCTTTCATTCGCCACAGAAAAGTTGCCAGTTTAACAATTTTCAAGAAATTGCAGTGCTCTCCTCTACCTCATCCACTGGACAGTCTCGACACTACCTCTTCTTACAGCATACCATTCTACCAAGCAGTCATCTACATCCCATCAACTTACTGTCATCCTCACAAAGTCATGTACCTCTAACATCATTGGTCCTTTACAGCATCCAACCCAAGGCTTTGGGAACTCACTACCTGCTTATCAGTGTATGAAAATTTTATAATAAACTTGAAAAACTAATTCATCAATGCTCTTAAAAAATCTGTCTTTAGATTGGTCAAGAACAATTTTGTTACGTATTATAACCCTAATTTAAGCGACAGGCTTTCAGGGATCAAGACCAACAAAAACTTAACAGGCTGAAAACCAACCTCTCATCTAAAATTAAGAAGGCCAAGAAAGAATACAGGGAGAAGTTACATTGCTGTTTCTGCTCTAATAACTCAAGAGATGCCTAGTGTTGTACTCAAAATATCACAGGGTTTTCTAAAAAAGGAAAAGGATGTTAATTTTCTTAGCTCAGACCAACATAAAGCAGCCAATGAACTGAACTATTTTATTGGTCACTTGATACCAATGGCCAAAGAGAACAGACCTCAGATCAACTATAACTACTGCCCAACTCTCAAATGCAGCAAATCACCATCGATTAGCAGTTCCCTTTGCAACTATGTCCAAATTCGATTGACTATCATACGATTCCATCTTGCTGGAAGTCGGCCGTCATTGTCCCTGTACTCAAGAAGACGTACCCCCGACAGTTCAATGACTACCGACCTGTTGCAGTAAATGCAGTTGCCATAAAATGTATTGAAAAAAGATCATCATTAAACATCCTAGAGCCAGCCTCAAGTACATTGACAAATACCAGTTTGCATATCAACAAACAACTCTGTACACGGCGCAGTTCTAACTCTGGTTAATTGTAAACAACACTCTGACAAGATTGGCTGCTACGCATGGGCAACTTTAATTAATTTTTCATAAACTATCCAACAAACATCTCAGGTGTGTTTAACTAAAGCTAGAGAAATAATGAAAAAAAGAAAAACACCCAAACCACCCTTTGTACCATCATTATTGTTTCATGAGGTCAAGAAAAAGAATTCTAGCCTCTATTGTAGGACAACTCGCTATCTTAATTCCATTGTTCCATGATCGTCTGTTACAGTTTTTAATGACTTCAGTTGATTGTTTCTTTCATCATGAAGCTGGGGGGGGGGGGAGCTGGCGACTGGTTACCGTGAGTGTTTTGTATTTATCTGGGTGTTGCTTCTCAATGTATTTTTATCAGTTTTGGAAAAGCTTTTAATGTTTGAAGTTTTTCTTATTTCCAAGCGCGATGTTTGTTTGGGAGGGGGAAGGAATGTGAGGCTGTGATCTAAGGTGTGTTATTCTTGCCAATGTTCTCTATACAATGCTAGATGTTGTACTGCACTGTTTGAAATACTGATGTTGCCTCATTTTTCTATATTTTTTAACATATATACAAATTTGACTGTCCTGTTCTGGAGCTTTAATTGATTTTAGACATGTCAATTTACCATTTTTATCTTTTTAAAAGAGTGTACAATAAAAAAAATGAATAATGAATATCAAGTAAAGAAGACTTTCTTCACTCAAGTGCTAATTAGCTTTGTTAGTTTAAATCCCACAAGTGCAAGTAGAATACAAAAATACAGAACTTCAGCATTTTATATTGCAATGAAGGCCAAGTTGCACATACAGTATCAGATGCAGTAGAGTTGTTATTTTCTACATGTACATTCCATGAGTTTCCTTATTACCCGTCTGATGGCTTGGTGGTGAATAAGGAATAAAAGAGGAAGTTTTGCTGAGATGTCCACCTGCTTTAGTGATTGGTATGACTTTTATTAACTGAGAAAATTTAGTTGGAAAAAGATCAACATTGGTTGATTTGATGAAACACCAAGGCAAACATCAAATGATGGTCCACACGCTTACCATTCCAAATTCATTTTAGACTGACAGTCATCCTTGCGACACGGTGATTAAATTGGTAAGCTTTTACATTTCAGTATCATTACTTTCAAAAACAATCATGTGCTCCTCTTTTGCTGCACATTCATATTCATAAAATGTATCCCTTAATTGCAAAAGTAGTGATGTTTTTTTAAACTCAAGAACGTCTAGTTTGATCATGGCATGATTATTGATGACTGTCAGATTCACATGTTCACCACCATGTACACATGTACATGTAAATGTGCATGTTTGCAACATATCAATAGAACATGTTGGTGTTGGTGATGGGTATTACATTTATTGTTAACATTTTACAATTTTATTATTTAATTAATTAATTTATTATTAATTTATTTCAGTGCACTGTGCTTGTGAAGGTAACATGTACATGATAATGTATTTGTAGGGGTCCCTTTTGATAGAAACATTCTAAACACAAGTTATCGTACAGTTTTTTAATCATTGAAAAAAATGTGCTGTGATTTTCATGATGTTACCAGTAGTTGACAACAAATATCTGTATTGTTACTCATTAAATTTCATCTATCCATCATACTTTATTTAATTTGTTTATTTTACTGATTGTTCCTGTTTCAGATCGTGTTTTTACAGCACGTGACCTGCCAGAATCTAGTCTACATTGGGTGGCAGTTGAAGAGGATACACTCGTTGTTAGGTCAAATTTTTGAACTTCCTCTTGCCGAGTGTATAAGATATCACCACAGACGTAGAAATAGTATTTAAATCATTTAATTTAATTGTCCAGTTTCATGAGAGGCTCAGACTAACATTATCATAATTTTTCTTTTTTGTAAAGAAGTCTTTCACAGTTTTTGTTTCAAAAGTCTAAAATAAAGAAGCTCTCACTGCCGGTCTATATGAAAAGTATTTCCCCACAATCCAGTTAACCGTTGTCAGAATTCCCTTTTTATTGCAGTGGTTTAAATGTTCCACTTGAAGCACTTGTGAATTTTTGTCAACATGTAACTAACTGACTATCTACATGTAGTTTAACAATACAGGGTAGCTAAGCAGTAGTTCCACCCTCCCTTTGTGTGAAAAATACATGTACCTAGGAGATTTCTCCTGTTGTGTTCCAATTACAGTGCTCACCCAACAAATTCTAATTCTTGGTATGCAGCTTCCTCCAGGTTTTTATGAATGAAGTAAGGTTCGGCATACCAATACTTGTTTTGTATGAAAATGGATTGTTACCAGGTATAAGAGTGTTTTTTGGGTGTGCCAGAGTAGAGCATTTTTGATCATGATCATGAGAACATGACAGAGTGAGGCTGTCTGATCTCCAGAGCTGCCAGCTTTTTATATAATATTTTTCAAGGGTGCCACTTTTGCTGCACCAGAAGCAGATTATTACAGACTATAGATAATTGGGTTGAGCATGCCGAGAGCAGTTGGATTGGCAATATCCAAGATTTGAAATGGCAAGAAAAGTTCATCTGTGATTTATTATCCAGTTTTATATATAATCACTAGAAAAGTGTTGCAGATTTTGAATCCAGTCGATTTGTAGTCAGAGATTTATAAAGTGTCATTTTTGATATAAATGTCAGAGGTTAATAGCCAACAGTATGAGTAATGAGAATTGTGATTTGCCGTAACATTTGAGATATTTCGTATTGTGAACAATTGAAATTTTCGGACATTATTCCTATGTATTTTGGCCAATCTTTCTTTTAATTAATAGACATATTAGATGGCCCAAGCCGTATCGTATACACAGGGTGTTTGACGCTTGCGGGTGATCTTGTTTCTGAAGGCGTATTGATGTGTACCTTCGTCATTCCAAACTTTTAAGCCTGCGCCAAAGAGATAACTGGGGCACTGCAGAGAGGAGTGGGCCTTTTTGATACTACCACTACCAAGGGTACAGCTTTAATTGAGCATCGCAAATGTCATGGTGAACTGTATATTTTTATTGCACAGATCCCATGAGAAATTATATTACCTTGTTGGAATACTGGTAACTCTGATTTTAAACTGGTACCTGCTTGTAAACCAGTACAACAAGTTGAGGTACAAGATTGGGTTTTTAGATACTTCTGGTATATGAGTGTGATTATTATTATTATCATTATTTTTATTATTATTTTTCCATCCTATCACAGCATGCATAGAAAGATCACATTTTCCTTTGTGCCGGTAACTCCTTGAGTCGGGCTACGTCCCATAGCCTTAGATCTCAAGGGTCTTTCTCAGAATCCTCGCTGTTCCCAAAAGCTGCCTTCTGTAATAGATCTACCCTCACATTTGTGCCTATTTCCTCTAGATGTTTCCCCAGTGCTTTCAGAATGGTACCAAGTGCTCCAACCACCACTGGGACTACTTTCACCTTCACCTGCCAAATCTTACGGAGTTCCCTGGCAAGGTCTTGGTACTTTTGGATCTTTTCTGTCTCCTTCGTAGCGACCCTTATATCACCGGCACAGCTATGTCAATGAGATGACACATCTTCTTCGTCTTATCTAAGACTACAACATCCGGACGCCTATGTTCTATAACATGATCAGTCTGAATGTTAAAGTCCCAGAGGATCTTGACCTGGTCGGTCTCTACAACTTTATCCGGAACATGCTCGTACCATTTTGCAGCCACTTGGACACCATTCTTTTTACACAGATCCCAGTGAATCACTTTGGCCAACTTGTCATGTCTTCCTTTGTACTCCGTCTGGGCCATCATACTACATTCACTGACAATATGAAATACAGTCTCCTCCGCCTTATTACACATTCTACACATAGAAGAGAGGTTTGAGGTCCTTAGAGACTGGTCTTGCGCTGCATATTATTATTGTTATTATCATTGTTATTATTATTATTATTATTATTAATTATTATTATTTTATTTCTCTCCACAAGTTCAATAAATATTACACACAAAAGAGATACAAAATAGATATGGAGAAGGCTAGACTGAGGTGGAAAATGTCAATTTTCCTAGAACCTAAAGGTTCAGTCTGCCGATAGAAATATTTCTAAAAAGTACAGACATGCAATATACACAGGGGGAAAAAAAGGATAAAAATAACAAAGATATAAACAATTAAAAACTTTTAGTTGTGTAGGTTGAATCAAGGAGAAAGCTGTTGACTGCTGCTTTGAATAAAGAGATAGATGTCAAACAACGGATATCGATGGGCAATGAGTTCCACAAGGCAGGCACACTATGAAAAAAAGAATACTTTGAACTATCTAGAAAAAGGAATTGTGAAATTAGGAACAGAAACATAAGGTCAACAACTCTCTCCTTAATTCAAGTGATGTGAGATTTAGTAAAACCTTTGTGGGTAATTCAGGTAGCTAGCCTTATTATTGTTAATTGTATTCTGTCTAAAAATGAACTTGGTAAAATCACGCTGGACCTTTTCAATACGATTTACATTGCACTATGTGGGGTGAATCAATACGGGACTGGCATATTCAACATGTTCAATAATCGGTCTACGGAATGCTAGATAAAGCTGGTACAAAAGCTTAAAATGACCACAAGTTTTTGTAATGAAACCAAGTGTTTGTGTAGCTTTATAACAAATTGTATTGATATGAGTTCACCATTTGAGATCTGATTGAATTGTGATTCCATGATACTTGTGATCTCTAGTTATGGACATATGGTCATCCAAGATATATATGACGTCGCCTAGAAATAGGTAACAGAGCACTTTTAGATGGATTAAGCATCATACTATTCTTGTTACTCCAAGAAATGGTATTGTTTAGTTAATCTTATATAACACCCAAGCAGATCCTTGCCATTTGATTGGAGGATTGTCCGTCACGTGATAGCAAATAAACGTACCATTGCACGCTACGTCATTCACCGTGCATTTTCCGTTCCATTCACCATGCATTTTTCGTTCCATCCGATTTGTTCTATTGCACGGTGCGTACCACATCGTTGTGTGCGCGTCTTTGATAATGCAGCAGTACAGTTACTGCAAGGCACATATTACATTACGGCGCCTGCGTGTCTAGCAGTACATACGCACTTAGTCACTGTTGAATAAAAACAAGCTGAACCAAAAGGAATGGGTGTAATGTCACAATTAAATATTGTACGCTTTGTTTGTTTTGAAAGTTGTATCCTCCAATCAAAATGACAAAGATCTACATGTACTTGATGTTATATAAAACAAATAATGAATGTTTTTCATTCGTGCAATAGTGAGAATATTTTCATTTGTTGAAAGATTGAATGTTCCATTCAACTAGGCTCTGCCTCGTTGAAAAGAACATTCCATCTTTCAACTCATGAAAATATTCGCACCATTGCACTCATAAACATTTATTATTTGTATAATATTGCAATGCATATAAGCATCAACTTGGTTGGTAACAGGCCTGAAGATGGCAGTGTCATCAGCATACAGGTACATTGAGGTAATGTACCCGGAGAAATGCCAGGCCCTTGTTTAATCTAAAAAGAAACAATGAATATTTGGAGGACTTCTTTGATCAAGAATGCTAGCCCAATCATGAAAGATTTTTGCCAAAAGACTGTTACAAGAAAACCCAGGACGGAATCCAAACTGAATTGGAGACAAGAGGGAGTTGGTAACACAATGTGAATAATTTATTGTGATCATGAATGATTCGCTCAAGTAACTTGCATACCACTGGGTCAGTGATATAGGCCGGTATGAATCAAATGATGCTCGATCACCATTACCCTTAAATATTGGAATGACATTATCATGCTTCCAAGCCCTTTGTACTTCCAGAGTGAAATTAAAAAGTCTGCTATGGGGGATAACTTATAGAAGATGCAACTGGTTTTAACATTTTACCATTAATATTATCAGAACCGGGAGCACTATTACTTTTTAGTCGACATATCGCTTTACTCACAGCTTCAGGGGAGACAGTGTGTGAATTAATAGGTTGTTTGGCATCTTGTCCAATGGTAAAGCATCTCAGAGGATTGCAACACTTCTGAAAACATGAATTAAACTTGTTTGCTATTGTTTGTTTGCAGGTGAAGTTTTGATTATTTTGGGTTTAACATTTTTGGATTGACCAGCACTTTGATCATTTCTGGCGGACAATAAACCAGAGCTTTTTTTGCTTTTATTAGTACCTTGGTCTGCTAAAGATGAATGTATCCAACATATTTTCAAGTTCAAGTTCGAGTGATACACTCTATGGGTTTGGCTACTCGTAGTTGTATGATCTAGAGAGTTAATCATACTATAAATGTAAATTTAGAATTAATTGGTTATGGTGTCATCGGATGTGTCCCTGAATTGATTATAAGTATCCACACATACAATCATTCTATTGTGATCTAGTGTGATCAAAAACTAATTTCTTAAATTTTGTTGTTGTTTAGTTTCAATACCAAGATGATGTTTTACTTTGAGGGAATTAAATAAAAACCCTCGAAGAGTTTATTGTGTTTGAATAAATTACATTAGATAATTTCATTGACAAACTCAATCAATTTGTAAATAGATAAATTCCACTCCAAATCGGTACACATGTATATATTTGTTCATATTCATTCTGTCTAGAAATTGTTATATTCAGAAGTGAAAGAAGTTGAGTGGTGAATTAAATTGTAAACAATGATGTAAATATTACATGAGTTTGTCCCTGTTGTAATTATTTTGTGTTTGCAATCTAATCTTTATTATTTTTCCGGTTGCAGTACAAATGATCTTAGGACAAACTGTGACAACCATGAAATTACAAGTTACAGTTTGCTTGTTATATTTTAACTACATTTTTTAATGCAAAATCATCACTTCTGAGAATAAAACTTTGTTAGAAATTCTGTTGGGTACTTCTTAATAAAGTCAACATGAAAATTTGCCGATGCATAGTTTGTTTAAACGTGTTTTATTTATGTTGTTTCATAATCAATATGATGTTACTTCTGTAAACAGCATCCTTGATATCATTATGTAGTTTCTACATGCAATTTCTTCACAAACAGTTATAAAAAAAATAACAGGCACATTATTTCATTTGATATGCTTGTGTTCGTGCACACACTTTTATTAATAAAATATAAGAAAATTACAAGACAATCTGAAAGCGTGTCTAATATGAGTTTCTCAAGACAACTTTCTGTATCAACTTCCAACACTAAAGTAAAGTATAATCATATTATTACAAAATGTGACCAGCCATACTCCGAGTTATGCCATTGTGTACAGCCATGCACGTGTGTATACATGTAGTATAGCTTTATATTATAGCCCGGTCATTTCATCCTCCTTTTGTGAAAGTCTCAGTGAACAGCACCCTACTTCGAAGGGCACACATCATTTTTGACAAAAAAACATTTACCAAATAAACTGGAGAACCTTAGCGCAGTGCTAAAAGAGAATCAGCACTGACTGACAATCACCTTCCTATTCAAGACAACAGCTCTCAGACCTTGAATTCTGAAGATATGCCTTCCGCTCATTGGCCATACTTCGCACAAAATCCAACGCATCCTCCGAGAAGTGGATAGCAAGGTCTACTACCAAACTTGCAATAAGTTGGAAACCAAGCTCTACACACACACAAAGACAAGCATGACTCCAGCAGTTACCATAATTTCCTGCGTATACATGTAAGACGCGTCTTATCTGACTTTTAACAGCACAAATACACCACTGCCCCTTATCTACCGAAGCGCCTTATCTGGTGTCGCTTGAGATCAAAGTGATCATCACACCGTCGTGCCAAGATTTATTTACACTGTAGTCGCGTTTTATTCCTGACAATGCTGCAATCAGTCTCAATAATGCGGTCAACCATCAACTCACCTCGCATTGTTGACGAAGGACAACTCAGTGCTCAACTCTCCAGACATTGTGGCCAGATTGCCACAATGTGTTGATCCCCCTTTGTGGCTGTGTTTCCCCTGTACATAGTAATCATGGTTTCATTCCAACAATGCAGCAATGTGTTGATCCCCCTTTGTGGCCGTGTTTCCCCTATACATAGTAATCATGGTTTTCATTCCAACAATGCAGCAATGTGTTGATCCCCCTTTGTGGCCGTGTTTCCCCTGTACATAGTAATCATGGTTTTCATTCCAACAATGCAGCAATGTGTTGATCCCCCCTTGTGGCCGTGTTTCCCCTGTACATAGTAATCATGTTTTCATTCCAACAATGCAGCAATGTGTTGATCCCCCTTTGTGGCCGTGTTCATTCCAACATTGCAGCATAATGTTATTTTTATAGTGTAATAAACTCGGAGGTACCTGACATGTTATCATATACAATCATGACCACTGATGCCTTTCAACTAAATCAAGGTAGAAGATTTGGAGTCTTAAACGTCAGCATTTTGACAGACTTCCACAGCCACTTAGATTTAGACGTATTAAATGAACAAATTTTCATATTTGCAGGGGAATATATTTTTCTTTTGCATGCACAGGTAGCGGGGGCTGTTGACAAATACTTTGAAAGCAAGAGAAAAGCAAAATTTATTTATTTAAAAGATTTTTTTTGCGATTGTAATTTTTGTCTGTCGAAATAGTCAACAATAAGAAACATGTCAATTATCCAAAGTTTCAAACGTTCAATAAATTTGAAAAAATATATGATGATAACACGTTTAGGTAACGATTACTTTATAACAATGACGACTGCGATAGCTGGTCAACAATAAGAGTAATCCGTGTTTCAAATTTTTAGTGACGCCTTATTTTCACTGTCCGTCTGCGTTTTTGCGGGACATTTGAGAATCTACCGATCGACCTGTAAGTTGACCTGTGACGTGAGACTTACCCCCTCTGTTCTCTTGCACTTAGGCCACCTCAATGTTTTCGTGGAGTATTTGACTCGCACATGTTTTCTGGGTGATGTTAATACATAAATCTGTCAAGCAAATAACGTCCGCCATTTACTGACATTTGAGAGTCCAGCGGACAGCTCCAGATGAAAAATCAAAAACATATCTGAGGTGATAAACAACAGAAATGCTTCCTTCCGAATGCTGGTTTTTGAAAATTAAAGACCAAACAAAATACCTCCAACCAACCCTCTCCATTTCAAACATTATGTATTTATTAGTACATTACCTTAATGTCAAATTTGTACACTTTTCTTGTATTAAAAAAAGGGGGGAAATTCGCAGCAAGCCGTTCAGAAACATGAGTGCCTGTAACCGATGGTGGCAGCAAACATTTTGCGCGAAATAGTGACGTAGCTGGACGAGTGATATTCTCGTGCTCGCGACGTTACACAGACAGCACCGGTCTGGTTGCGGTTTCCCTGTGCGTTGCTAGTTCGAAAATAGTCTGGTTTGACATAGCAGCATGGGAAGTGAAGGTCGTCACAACTGTACTTTTTAGCGAAACAAAACAACAATAATTTTACTAATTTTCACGTGAAATTTACTATACAAAAACTTTCATTCAGTGTATGAAATCCTTGAGTCAAGTTTACATAGGTTTCATGTTTTTCTTTGTCGTAAGAATTTAAGAAAAAGGTGAGGTAAATTGATCTACCATTCTGTTTTGTCCCGCTGGTGTTCAAGATCTTTGGCGTTATTTGAATCTTCTATGCCCGCGGCTTCATCATCTGCCACTTCGGGCTCAAATTGATAGGGTGCAATTCCCCGAATTTCCCCGTGTTCAGCATCAGAGTCATCATCTTCATTAAATTAAGATGATGAACAATATAATTGGTCACTAGTTGCATTTGATACTTCATCACAATCAAGTTCACTTTCGGACGACGACGACAGGCTTGAACTTTACTCATAAGTTGTGTGTGTGTATGTGTGCAAAGGGTCTCCATGGGGGAATTCTAAAGACTGGGTTGCAAGGAATGTTGTATACAAAGGCTATGGGAGGTTCTTAACTACAGGGACAAAGGAAAGAACAAAAGATGTCTCCACAGGGATGCAAAAAAAGGAATGTGTGTGTGTATGCATGTGTGTCATATATTATGTACACGGCGCGTCACACAACGCGGCGCAGTAAACAGTCATTTCATTGTCTCACACGTCCAGCTACGTCATCTTGAAAGCCTCTAGAAAAGTGCTCCTGACGGCTTTTGTTTCACTTTCTGCCGCGTGAAGGCAGACGCAAAGCATTTTTTCATAATTTCTTTTTGGGTATTAAAATTATGACACCACTACTTTTTTGTTATTTGTACTAACAATATATAATGTTTAAAATGGTGGAAATATTTTGGGTCATTTTGTGCCCTCTTTAAACCAACTTATGTTCAGTATGCTGGATGTGGATTGCGCGAAGGGAATAAAGTACCTAACGTCCATTTGCAATAAATTCCCTCAGTTTTCGCAAACATCATGCAAATTCCATCAAATCTTTTTGAACGTCACTAAAAAGCCGTAAAAAATTACGTTGGAAACTCGATGTTCATAACTTAACATTTTTTTATGGAAGCTTCATCGCAACGCTTTTATTATTGATAGACTTTACATGTAGGTATGAGAGGTGCAAATTTATTAGAGAAATTATAGTTGTTTTGTACCAGTAATAAGTTAATGACAGGCAATATTTGCTTTGATTTTCCATCAATGTTTTTCACTTCTGTTGGGCTTATACATGTATTTTCTGTGTGTGGTGTTTTAATTGGGTTCTTTCATTTTTGTGTGATATCAGTTGGGCCTCGCAACAGAAAATGATGAGTGCTCCTTGTGCTTTGCTTGTGCTATGTTTAATTTAAACACTATAAATTATAAAATGGCCAAAGCAAGATGATAAATCACCGAACTATCCTTACATGAGCGCTATGAAGTACTTCAATATATTGTATACAATTATTTTAAAAATCTCATGAGGCCACAAAAGTGTTTTTGAAAAATTCCATTTGAGGTTGTGGTCAATCTTTCCAATAAACTGTCACATACATTGAAACCACCTCATCATGCAATACCGCAACACCTGTATGGATAAATATATATGTGTGCATGCTATCTGTTTTACTTTTTTGTATACGTGTACCCTATTGTTAGTCACAGACCTCAAATAATTTTTAGTTTACATGTTCAGATCCATAATCCTGACAATAAATGATGAACAAAGCCTGTTAAAATATTGAAATAGCTAATGCAACAGCCAAGGCTCATTGCAATATTATATTATGCTTACCTATTTGCTGTATTGAATAAGGACTGTCTTTTCTGTCTAAGAACATTTTGAGTATTCTTATATAGTTCTCTTCCGGTTTGGAGCGGGTCCATCTCCAGTCTGTACAGGTAAAAATATTACTAGTTATTTAAAAGACCACATGTATATATTGGGTCCAACACTTCCAAATTTTCAAATTTTATTGGACCCACAATCCATTCAACAGTAAGCTTGGGCGGTTCCAGAAATTTCTGACTCTGAAAGAAGACTTGGTTCTAAACGGTTCCGGTCCCGAGCCAAGACACAAAACTGAGCTGATTTATTTTAACTAGAAATACCCCAAAAGTCAAGCAGACCGTGCACTGAGCACTGATTCTCCCTTCATTGTTGCAAAGAAACAAGTCCTCTATCTATGGTTTGATACATGTAAAAAGGTACATAACATAAGGTACAATCTACATGATGTATAATGAATAATCATACAGTACATGTACACACTAACCCAGCAACAGTATTATGGCTCATGCTTTCTTACGAATAAGGATATTCATAAACAGCCAATCACAGCATGCTGACTATTTAAGCTCAGACTTTGGACTCACTGTATATGCTGTATACTGTGAACACAATGTGCTGTGGATACTGTACATATAAGCTTTCTTATGAATATGGATATTCATCAACAGCCAATCACAACAACAGGCTTCAACTTATAAATAAAGTTGATTCATTCTTGGGACCAGCTCCAAAGAGCCATTTTGGATTGGGACCAAAGAAAGCAGGTACCAAGTTCCGCAGAAGAGTGGAACCGTGTGTCCAGTTCTTAATTTGGAACCGGGTAGAACCAGGTAACTGAAGGAACAACCCAAGCTTGTTTGACATATTCTGCTTCTCTCATTTTACTCTTTAAATTCTTGCGTAGACCCCTTCTTTTCAATCCAATCACATCACTGCCCTTGAAAATGTCCAATGCAGATTTACCAGGGCTTGTTTTATGAAGGATTCAGAACACCTGAGAAATGTTGGTCATAATAACATTTGCTTCATCACTGGGTCAGGCAATATTGTCCAAGTCCAAACAATTTGGTGTGGAGTGCCATAGGAGAGGAGGCTATTGGAGAATTGAGGCCACATGTACAATCATGCTTAGGAAGTACAACAAATTGGAAATAAATTTTGTGGTAGTTAATTTTAGAGCCCATAATAAGCTTTCCAAATTAATGTTGCGTTTTTGCTCTAATCCTTAATAATGGTCTGTATTTGTGACTACTGCCTTTGTTAATGCGTTTCCCTTCAAAATAACTGAGTAACTTTTTTTGTGACAAGACTTTTACTAGTTACTTTTGGGACACTCACTGGACTACCTGAATCTACACAAAGAGGTTTGGAAGTTGATGCATTTTATGTTAATACCGCGTGCAGCACTCTGGAGATTTGTCAAGTTCTTTCGTGATTGGTCAGCGAACCACTTGGCTGAGTAAACAAATCAGAAAGCTTGACGCGGGTCAAAGCCAAAACCAAAGTTGCCCATAACGATGGCACCTATCTGCAACTATTTATAACAGTCCAAATAACCGTGTTGTGTGTTTTTCAAATTAATTTGTACCTCTGCCAAGATGTCTACAGATGAGAGCTTGAGCTAGCATCATCTGACCACAACGCAGCATACAACCCCATCCTTGGTCTGTAGTAGGCCCTGTACCCCCTGTAAATTCAAAAAGTTAAACAAATAAGATACAAATGCTCCACTGAGATTAATCTCAATTCGATAGTTGTTGCACACAAGAAAAATACCAGCCTGTGCAAGTAAAGAATGTAACTTATTGTAAGAAAGCCAAGAGAATTGTAAGAGAATCAGGTCAAATAATGTTGCCCAGCACCACCATATGGAGGCAGACTACTTAAAGCAATGATTTACAATTGGTAAACATAACATCACTAGCCTATAAATTCCAACTATGAATCAATAAATTGAGTTTTGAGAAAGTCTGTAAATGACACAAAATCATTAAGAAACTTGATTTAATTTACACAAAAATAACTGTTACTTTAGTTATTTTATTTTTTTTAAAGGGGGCAACACTGAAATCTGTGTACATTGACACTTTCAGGCCTCAAATTTCACGGCGGCCATGCCGTCGGTGCCCTTGTAACTGGCCATGGTGCCCCTCCAAAAATTACCTTCTTCAAAGCCATAATTGCCGTGCCCTTAATTCCCGTTGGCCGTCGTGCCCTTTTTAATAGAAGTTAAATACATTTTTAGTGTGCCTTGCCCTAAAAATGATGAAGTTTGAAGCCTGCACTTATAATACGAACTTTTCCATCTGCAAACAATACATGTTACTACAGTAATGGGTTAAAATTAACCAGATTTTCTTAGTTGATGTGCCAGGTCCTTTTCAAGTTATCGCTTGGCAACATATCTTTTGTTTTAGCCATAATAACCTTGGCAAGGGAATCTGCACACTTTTGAAAGTAAAATTTAAGACTTTTTGAGACCTTTTTAATGCCACGCTTAACAAAATGTAAGACCACAAATATGTGAACGAAGTAGGCAGGGATGAGATTTAAAAAAGTTGAAATTTAAAAATGTTTGAAAATTGTTCATCACTCACTAGCCGGATAAGTCAACCAATGTTTTGTACTCAGAAAGTTTGTCCACTAGCCCGCATGTATGCATGCACACAATTTTCAAAGCGTTCAATTACTTATTTAAATATCTTATTGCCTAATTTCTGCTCTAAATATTGGTATTTTCATCAACTTCCTGATGTTCATGGATTCGTGATTAGAGATTCGGTTTAATAGAAGTTCTTTTTCACTGACATCTTTGCAACTCAACTATCGGTGTTGGACGACGCACATTAGGAATGACTCAATAAATGTTGACCCCCATCAATTACATGAAAGGCCCTCTATCAGCAAAATGTTTTGATGTTTGAATAGCCTTAAAGGAACACGTTGCCTTATTATTAAAATCTCATGAAATTTTACTGTTTGGAAGTGTTCAATATCCTTATTAAGAGTTGTTCATGCAATAACATGCCTTTAATGTGTTATAATTAGTGAATGGTGATTAAAAAAAACAAACAATGACCTCTGACCCCGACATCTGCCCCGCGAAACGTATATGTATTTCCAGCCGTAAATACCACTGTCCATGTAATGGGCAAAATGTGCGACGAACAGTCGTTAGGTTGGTGCCGTAGCCAGTGGCCTGGTAAACCAATCAGATGAACACCAGGTAATATACCATTCTGTATCTCGCTTCGCAACATGTAAACACCCACACCGTACATGCATAGAGGTGTCAAAATGGATCGCCAACAGCATAAAGAAACATCCAAAAAGAAGAAACCTCGTCAATCCGGGTAAGAAAAATTTCTTGAGACTAACATTGGGTCCATTCTTCAGCTCCACTTTATACTGACAATAATACTTGTCACCGTGTTGATGAAACAATGATGAGTCGGGAGACTAGTTGTGTAATTAACCCGGTAGTTTATTTTGTGACTCGGCGAGGAGCAGGTGAACTAAAATATCACATAATAAATAGATATATAATTTATAAATACACAATTTACTCATCAATCTAATCAAAAAATGCAAGAGGAATATTTAAAGCAAGCAAACAAGGGTTACCGGAAGGATTAAAGAAAAATAACGGTTAAAGGCAAAGGCTAGAACAAAACTCCGTGCCAACGATGCAATAATAAATGGTGTTCAAAACAATCATAATTATCATCCATACTAAATTAAAACTTACAAATTGTTACCGGGGGAAAAATCACTCAACACAGTGAAACGATATAATGAAGCCAGGAATTTTACGGAGTTTTACAGCGGCATACTGATTCAACAAAACTGTGGGTAAATACACACAAAATAATCAAAGCACTTTAGAAAAGAAATATAGTGGGTTGAAAAACAGGACTTAACAACTTCGTAGGTGTACAATAATCACTGTTACGTATTAAATATTAACCGGGTCTATCGGGTCCTACATAGATTTAGATCTGCTTATTAATTAGAAAAAAACGACCAAAAGACATAAATCATTAGAGTAGAAAAGGAAATAATTAACAATAACCAACACATTTATACAATGGAAACAAGTGATAGTAAATCTTATATAATTGAAGAAATATTCTACTTACGAGCTTGGCAACGAAAAATACCCTGGGTTGACTACAGAAAATAAGGTGAACTGAACCAAACGAAACCAGCAACAGAAGTGACCTAAGAATTCCCGCACCCTGGTACCTAGATTGATGAAACAAAGGGGTACGTACAGGGGTATAGGTTTGCCGCACCCTAAAACAAGATTCCTGAGATGCCAGCAAGAGATTGGTCGAGGGTTGTGAACTTTGACATTATGCAAATAGTTGACGCACAAACGTAAACGAAACGTTCAAAATTAGCAACATAAATACATCATTGGTGGGAGATGACAATACTAATAGACAATTTTGCAACACAGAGGCGAGAAAAACACGACGAAATCACGATCAGACTCATGTCATAATACCGATGTGATGATCACGATACACGTACACAAACAGCAATGGGTACCAGACCTTCTTGCATCACACAAAGCGTTAGCGCTAGGTTGGCCCCGCTACAATCCATAAGCTGGATATACTACGCGTACAAGAGGACCGCCGTGATAGTAATAGTAATTGCTCAGTCGTAGTTCAACAGCTGCGACTGGAAATAAGACTAGCGGAGCATGTCCGCCATTTAGTGGAGTCAAAATTTTGACTCTACAAAATGGCGGACCGTTCTTTGTCACAAACGTTAACAAAAACCACACATTTCTAGGACATATTCATGTGGATCATTGTATTCTACTTTTAAAACATCTTTCCAACCATATTCATTTCATAGCAAACGCTTTTTATAGCCCAAACCGCCCAACACGAAGGCAACGTGTTCCTTTAATCCAAGGCTGTAAAAAGGTCCAAAATCCAGAGGCCTGCACCACACTCTGCAGTTATATTTTACTTGGCTCGTGAACGTGTATCAAGTCGGAGTCTAGCCAAGCTTTCTTAGCTTTCATCAAATAATGTAACTTAAGCAATGTAAGCAAACTAACCAATGTCAAGGCACATAATAATGGCTTATATAAAAACATGATTGGAACAATTGATTCACAATTGTAGCCATCTCCATTTAAATATTTAATATATTTAAAGCATAAAAAATACCCACCTATGTTAGCAAAACCTCTGCGGTATGTCATCCACAATCTGGAGATAACATCTACCTTTGCCTCATGGCGCTGTCGCTTCAGGTCATACTTCTTGCCCAAAATCCATATTGGACCCTTATCTGTTGGGAAGTCTTCTATGGACACCATTCCACTTTCATATGTGACACATGCTGTAGCAAAATGGGATATGCAGAGTACAGTAATAACATTTAATTCATGTATTGGTACATGTTCAAATCTCTATTTAATTTGCTGGTGTCTGTCTGTCTGTCTGTCTGTCTGTCTGTCTGTCTGTCTGTGATGATATTGGAACTCCTCTCTGAATTCTGCATTAAACCTCACAAAATTTGCATGACAAAAGTAATTATTTCATCTTCAACCTCGACAAACAATGAACAAACTTCATTCAATATTGACGAAGAAATGAGCAAAAATCCCCCAAATCCATGGATTTTGTGAGACTTTTTCACTGTTGTTAAGGGCCGCGCATTGCTGTGTGCATTGTTAAACAAAAGCCATTGCAGACACTATGCATTGTCATTGTTGTTGTGGACTGCATGTTGGTCCAATGATGAGCGCACTGATGGGGGTATCCACCCGTTAAAACATCAACTTTAACAAAAGGGATCCAGATCCTGTGTTTGGCAGAGCAAGGACGTCTTTACTTCGCTTTAATTCTTGAAAAGTTTAAACCAGTGGGAATATCGCAGGCCTCTAATTAAAATTTTTATAGGGCAAGGCCACTTTGGCCTTGGAGCAAGTCAAATTTTGGAGGGCACAAAGACCAGTAGATAGGGCATCAAGGACAAGTTGGATAGCTAACATTGAATAAAAGGAATGCCAGATTTTTTTTTTTAACTGTAAGCTTTGTTTTAGTGGAAAAGTTTTGTTTTTTTAATCATTGACAACTGGGGAAATAAAAGTTTCCAGTGAAATCGGCAGCAGCCAAGGCTTCTGGACAACACTGAAAGCATGGCCAATGGGGATAAAGGGCTTGGCAATTGTGGCAGGTAAAGAAGGTAATTTTTTGAGGGGCACCACAGCAAGTTAAAAGGGCATCAACGGCACTTGCCGTCGTTGCCGCCGTGTAATTCGAGGCCTGATATTACTAAAATAATACAATTAAACTATGCAATCAATGAGAAAAAAAAAAGAGAAATCCTTGATTTGCTGGGTCCATAAACATGTGTTTAAGTTATGTTTAAATGCATTTGGGTCCTTCTGAGAATTGGGAAGTGCTTTTAAAAGAACGAGGGATGTACATAGTGTAGGCCTATAGGCTTAAGACTACAATATATATTTTCATTTCTTGAAAACCTACGATGTTGGTTGTTCGGTCGAAATATGCCTTGACCTTATTTACCTAAAATTTGTAATACAGCATTTTCAATCCCCTTCAATATGTTGATAAATTTGCCCAAAACAATTCACCAGCACAAAGGATGTGCCCCCAGACTTCGGTTTTATGACCATCACGATTGGCCGAAGTGTTCTATTTGTAATCTTGGAGTGTAATAATAATAATAATATTTAAAATTTATATTGCGCCCCTTACATACAAAATGATCAAAGGCGCAGAACACATGTTAAAAAGCACAGAGTGGAAGAAAAAGACTGAAAATAGAGAGCTGGCACAAACCTTAGTTCCGATTCTCAATTTGGATTGGAATCCATGATAATGTAGGTCCAGTTAATACATTGTTGGTTTTGTTAATACATGTACATGTAGGAATTATTACAATGTACAGATGTATGTGTTGTGGCGTGTCGTGGCTGAGAGGTCAAGTGTTCTCTAGTATTTCTGATCAGTAAAGTGGGTAAGGGTCCTTGTCTTAACAACTGTGTTCTTTTAAAAAGCAAGACACTTAACCATTATTGCTCCATTGTTTGGTTGGGACGTAAAGCCGTATGTCCCATGTGTTGTGTAATGCACATAAAAGAGCCCAGTTACATTTATTGCTAAGAGAAGAGGTTTGCCCCGGTGTTTCTGACAGTGGCTGCTGAATGCACCGCAGCACCTTGAAAACTCTTATAAGGTGCTACATAAATACATGTAGGTCTCATAATTCAAAAATATCAAATATCTGTCTTAAAATTTCTCTTTGTTCAAGCGCCCTGAGAGTGTGTGGTAGTATAGGTATGCTACATTTATTTAAGAGTCCGGTATTCTTACTATTATTCTTAATAATAACCTTAGAGAATTTAAGCACTAGCTCTGATTAGTCGAAGACTGGTCATGTGGGGGTGTATTTACATAGTGATATAAAGACCAGCTATGTGAAAAAGCTCATAAATGGCCCCTAAACAAGCTTGGTTGCAAAAGGGGAAATGCACTGTGCTTGTTGTGTGGGACCTATCACATCAACTGTTTTATTTAGTGCCTGTTGTTTTTGTGTTTAATTTTGATTGGCAAGGAGAGATTGTGCAGCAAGCAGGTGCATACCACACATGCGTAACTCTCAAACAATGTATCAATCGACTTGTTAAGTATGTTAGCTGGTACACATGCAAAACTAACATAATGCAAAGCATAAAGCCTAAGACCAACCAAAGTTTTTCTATTTGGCACCACCGAACAAAGATATTGAACAGGATATTATTGCAACCTCCAGAACGTTGAAGATCAACCTATTGAGCTAACATGCATTGTACCTTGTGTGGTATGTACCATACATGTGTACGAATACAGTTTAAGTATGGTACATGTACGTTACATGTACATGTATGTATGGTAGCGGTACACATACATGGTACATGATTGTAATTCCACGTATGGTAATAACAGGTGATACATGTACATGTATCATATTGTGGATAGTGCTGGGTGGTCATGGTGGTAAGTGCTGGGTGACTAGTGAAATTCATTACCTGACTATAGTCACCCTTCAATTAGTCACGAGTCATGACTTCGACACTAATCAACTATTTAGTTTGAGGTCTTTCCTGTCAAATGCTTCTGAACTTGCCATTGATAAACAGCTCTTCGTTGATCAATGTAAAAAGTACAGTTTAATGTTGGAGCAGGCTAAATGTACATAATACAGGGCCAAAGTGGTTGGCTATGACGCTCGGCAATTACATGTATTTCAGCTTGTGGACACCTTTTTTCGAGCTCCCCCTGCCAAGCGTTAAGTACTCCCTCCGCCAGCTGTGCACCGACTCTAGCGAATGACTTTACAGACTTTTTTAAACGAAAAATTAAGAATCTCTTCAGTAATCTTGACACCATATCACAACCTGCAACATCTGTCAATATTTCAGAATCATGTGGGTATACTTTCATTTTGTGAAGTATCCGAAAGTGAGGTCCGAAAAGTCATCTGTAAATCTTAAATACAGTCATGTCCACCTGACGCGCTTCCTGCAACACACATGAAACAGTGTTTAGATCCTTTAGTGCCCAGCATAACTTATATTATCAACAAATCCTTAACTACCAGAGTTGTGCCATCAGAACTGAAACTTGCTGAAATCGTGCCCTTGATAAAGAAATCATCTCTTGATGTCAAACACCTTCATAATTACAGACCAATATCAAATTTGAAGTTCTTGTTCAAAACCATAGAACGGGTTGCATCTTCACAGCTGAATGCCTAACTACAGCAATGCAGTGTGTAGTACAGAGACAATCAGGTCGTGGATTTCATTCAACTGAGACAGCGCTGGTTCGCATTCACAAAGATCTTCTTTTCGCTGTCGATGGTCATCAGGAAGCCATTTTAATGCTTCTTGAATTCTCTTCTGCATTCGATGCGATAGACCATGAAACGCCTGAAATGCCGCTACGGAATATCAGACACCGCACTCAATTACATTATATCTCCAAGGCCGACGTCAGTATGTGGCAACTTACATTGTAGGTGTTCCATCAATAGAATTACCACTTGAAGAGGGCATTCCACAGGGTTCTGTACTTGGACCTACCTTGTTCACAATGTATTCCGCTGTGACATCATCAACAGTCATGGAATACATCACGAGTTACTAAGATGATACTTAGCTGTATGTAATTTTTTATCCTTCTACGCATTCGGAAGCCATCACAATCATTAAAAGATGTGTTAGTGATATCAAGGCTTGGGCTGTTCAAAACAAAATGGCCTGAAACGGTTCAAAGACTGAGTTCTCAATTTGTAAAAGCACCCTCCCCACCTCATCATTTGAGAATTACCTGAAGTCAACTTCTGTAAGAGATCTAGGTTGTCATCATTGACAGCACTTTGGCAATGAACAAGCATGTGCGTTTTGTCATAAAATCATCTTTGTTATGCACTTCATAAGATTAGTCAAATTTGCAAGTACAGTACCTGGACAAGAAGGCATCAGAACGACTCATACATGCTCATTTAGACTATTGTAATGGTAATAGTCTACTTTTTGGTCTCCCTGTTAGTGATATTGCCAAGTTGCAGAGAATTCAGAACCTTTCATTCTTTCATTTCATTCACTGCTTCACTATGCATTCTATGTGGTCATTCAGACACAGTACTAAAGTCAGTTTTAAGGCAGTTTTAACTCATTCGGGTTTAACTTTGTGTGTCTGAATGCTCTTAAAACTTAACCGAATCGGGTTGAACTTGAATGAGTTAAATCAGTCGGCGAGGGTGATTTTAACGCTAAACCACTTCGGGTTTATCTTTACCACGGTGTGTGGACAGAATAAAAATGACCACATCCGTTTGAACTCGCAACAGATGACCGCTGACCTGTGTAAGGTCGCTAAGTAAATATGCCTACGTACGCCTCAACGTGCACCTCAACAGGGCCGTGCGCATGCTTTTGTGAATAAACCGGATGTTGTTGTGTTGGGTCACAGTGCTGTTTGACCTCTTAAAACTGAAGATAAACCGTATCGGGTTTACAGTAACTTCGAGCTGTCTGAACGCAAGGTAGTCTTATTTTTACGACCGCCCCCCACTGCTTGTAAAGTTAAACCGGTTCGGGTCTAACTTTAGTATGCTGTCTGAACATGGCCTATGGTTTATCTAACTATGGCAGGATGTGAGCTGGCAGGATGTACTGGCGTATCCTTCAAGCACAGGTGAACTCGTATAGCACCCTCTCCATGCTCTCGCTCATGGAGAGTTCTTGCACTTTTAAATATGAACATGATAAATGCTTTTAAATTTCAGGGTTATGATTATGAAGTTAAGTAATAATTAATTATGAAAGCATTACACATGTAGGGATATTACAACAAATAAAACATCAGGGTGTTTAGTGTTACCAGGCTTAATGCTCGTTTCCCTCCTTCTGCTTACTACCTTCAGCTTCTCTGAGTTATTTTCCATCTTAAACAGCTATTTGAGAGAAAATATTTTCACAGGAATGCTATTTAAACTTGTTTAAAATAATGTGCTTGTTTATTATTTAAAAGGTAATTTTTGTATTTTTACATTTTTTTTGTAAATATTGATACAAAAATTAGGCCCCAACCTTAACTACCTACACTTCTGCCGTTGATGGCATGCAACAAAATGACAATACTTCAACACCATTTGTGAGATGTTGCTTTGTTTTACCTCGATGTTGCAACAAAGCAGCTACACAAAATGGACATGATGGAGCTCCCACAAATGAGTGATGACGTAACTGGAAAAGGGTATTCAAAATTATTAAAATCTGTTTTTAATCTCGTGTGGACTCAATTTCCTTATTGATTGAACACATTTTAAGAGTCCCTGCCCCTAAGAGTGTACCAAGTGGTGATTCATGGGTTCTCAGATCATCTTCTAAAAATACAGGGTGATACATCATCATACCAAACATGCCAAACTAATATATCCAAAATTTTAGCTGGCTGACTCTTTGGGTTTGGACATAATAAATTATCAAAGTTTTAGCCCAAAAAACCCTCAGTAAAACGACTAGAACATGATTCCCAGTAAACGCAAAACCAGGTGCCAAGCTCATCCCAACAGTCATGACAGTAAGTAAATTATTTTTTTAAACCTCCAGTTGGGCACATAACAGATGTACATGTAAAACAAAATTTTGGGGATCTCGTTGGCACTTCGTGTTATGCTGACCAGACCTGGACCTTTGACTAACGGTGCTCTCATGCTATTTTCATGGGCTCATTACCTGATGCGCCTAATGTATTTAGATCCCATGAAATAAACAAGTTCACATAAAATTACTCACAAATTTAATTGCAAAGTGGGTGTGATCTTTTTGGCACAATAACAGTAGAGGTCAGAGGTCAAATGTTACTAATTTACGTAACCTAGCGCACAATTATTGAAAAACTTTTAAAATAACAAGGGTAGAAACAGCTTTTCAGGAATCTTGGATTCTCTACAATTGGCATCTAAAAAATAAAATTTAAAATTGTCTAAGAATTGGCAATCCACACGTATTGGCCTAGAATTGGCTTTCGAACAGCACAACATGCACTTTTCTCATTATTGTAATAGTTACACACTGTACCTGCACCAACAAGATCCCAACAATGTTAAATTCTTGTATTTGGTTTAGCTGATTGTTCCTTAAAATTGAAAAATAAATGAGATCATGTTGGCGCACAAATATAATAAAGGTGAAAGGTCGTACCCAACTATATGTTTAATATTTTGGGGGATTTAGCGTTGTCAAAAAATACACGCGCCAATACGATCCCATTAAATTGTCTGCATTTTATGATTACATGTATTTATAGGTTCTCAACAATACAAAAAGAGCAAAAACAATGTGAGATTTGTATGGCGCTAAAAAATATTACGGTCAAAGGTCACATGAATCACTATCCCCCCCTAAATTTGGTCCATTCTAACAGACGGGCTCTTAAATGAATTTCAGCAAAGATCACATGAGTGTATGTATAAAGGGAGCATGCAAGTACAAGAACTCATCCTGAGGAGGTACATGTAAGAAAATGTCCCAACAAAAAGACCAAACAATAGTATGCTGGTCAGGTAGGCTGTGTGCATCCACAGGTATTTTTAGATCCGGGTACCCGAGGTAAACACCGGTTGGATACCCAGGTACCCAAGTGGAAGCCCGGAAGTTATTGTAAACAAAACATGCCCCGGCCGGCCGTTTGTAAACAGTTTTGTACACATGTGAAAAAGTATCATAAAACTGTGATCTGTAATTCCTTCATCATTAGAATGTGACAATTTACATTTTAAGGTTTTTATATCCAGTTTCTATAAAAATGATGAGAAACTAAGATGACTTTTTAAAAAGTTACTAAACATTACCTCTGAATTCAAAAACGATGTAGGCCTGTTTTGTTATTTAAGTCACTACAATCTGTTCCATTTTTACTGCCTGTAAATTGTTGTTCCATCTCTATACTTGAAGGAACTTCCTCAAAATTATAATATTCCAGATAAGTCCCCTGTCCGATCCCCCTGCCTTTGCATGCAAGCATCCCTGACAGTGACACTTTATGAGCGGCTTGACAACCATTCTGAAGTTACAATACCACACATCTTCATGCACGAAGCAGTGTGTGTGAAGCATGCAACCATCATACACAACAACACAGTTGTTCGTGTACATGTACATTACATGTGTACTTATACATGTTGTACATGAAACCACGTGTGAGCCACTCATGCTCACAGTGCACTGCACTCCCCGTCCATATTTTTGGTGATCATGCAGGTGAACGTGTTGCATTGGCTTGTAGCCAAGTTAGGCTGCCAATGCTCTCTACATATTGAGACTTCAAACTGTGGTTCGTGCGTCTGGCAGTATTTAATTTAAATATTGAAAAGATGAAAGGACAGATTTAGTTGATTCTCAAGGAAAAATCTTAAAGAAAAAAACAACTCTTTATAAAGTGATAAACTAAAAGATAAAGAGTCGCCAAACAGATTTGTTGGGCTTGATAGGGGAGCCGATAAACCTTGCTTATCACAGCAGGGCTCAAATTTGACACTAGACCGCTGGCCAGAGGCCAGTGATTTTAGCCTCGGGCCAGTAAACTCATGACCTAACAAGTCCGGCGGTCTTGTTTTTTAATTGATTAATAGCCACTGTGTTGTGTCTTTAACAGATATCTTTAACAGATATCTTTAACAGAAAGAAATGATGCTCAAATGTTGCCATTGATTCTGGTATTTATACATTTCCGTTGAGAATCAAAATATACCGACTCAAAAGACAAATGCGGTAAATGTTCTCTTAGTGCATTTTCAAATAACAAAATGTGTACTTTTAACTTTGTAGAAATCTCTTTCTTATTAAGATTCTGGTCTTGTGAAATAAATTCTAGTCTTGTGAAATAACTTCTGGTCCAGTAAACATTTTGAGCTACAAGCCCTGCGGTCTTGTGGAATTCGACGTAAAATTTGAGCCCTGCACAGACGGGTCTTACCAATGTTTCTTTGGAAACAGTCCAAGGAGAAAGAAACCGCAAGTAGAATGCACAATGCACCGTGGATTGATGACTTTACAACAAATAGACCTAGTTAATACAATGATCCTTGCGGGACTTTGGAAACTCAAAAGGCAGATGAAATTTCTGCTTGTCCCAATGTCTGTAGGTTAATTGCGATTTCGGAAACCTCACAAAACGTGCGGCAAAATGTTTTGGCGGGTAATGGACCTGAAAAATTGGGTCCGGGTACCCAGACAGTCGGTCGGGTACCCGGGTACGAGTCAGGCTTATGGTCAGGGACAACAAAAGCAATCTATTAAAAATTGAGGGAGAACATGAAAGATCAAGTTCCCACACACACATGCTACCGGGTCAAACTGGAAAGATTAAATAAAAACAACGTCAGATAGGATTGAAACAGATGGCTTAAAGTTGGCAGAGAAATGTCACCAGGGGACAAATTACAGTAGCATCCTGGATGTGTTGTGGAATAGTTGGCCCTATCCCACAATCTTGGGAAAATGACAGGACAGAGTGACAAGTAATATACTAATAAGTCTGTACCCGTGGGAAGATGGCAGAATGTGAGTGTGTCAAGATGACAAGGGTTGATGACGATGTTATTTCTAAGGGATTCCCAGACTGTTATGTCTTGTAAAACCTTAAAAGCAAAAGAATATAACAAATAGTTCTGCCTATTGGTTTGGTTGTGCCAGTTAAGCTGCTGTAATCTGTCCTTGTGCAATATTTCTCCTCATTTTTGGCCCAGCGAGACAAGTAGCCGTCTGTTGGACTCTCTCAAGCTTCTGTTGCTGAGCTGAGGTGTAATAATGCCATGCAGGTAAACCACTCAAGAATAGGGATTACTAACGATTTGTGCAAGGTAAATCTTTCGATTGGGGAGTAGCCTCGGGCAACTGTTCTGATGAACCCTGGACGATTGGCTGTGGCCATAATAAAGGCAGTGTATGTCACCAAACTGAGATTAGCATTGGAGACCCAGGTATTGAAAAGAGCTGGTGGTGTTCAGAGGAATGTTTCCTATGAAGATTACAGACTGGAGGGTCGATATTACGGTTTCTGGTGATATGGGGGGCATATGTAACTTTATACAAGCATAGGTCACATCTTTAACGCCACACCAGTGTTTTTAAGCCTATTTACTATCTTTCAGCAGCTCAAGTTCATTATCCAAACAATGTACATGTATGGCACAACATAAGAGAATATCATCAGCAAATAAAACTCTAAAAAAGTGGTTAAACAAAAGTGCACCAAGTAAGCTACCCTGTGGAATGCCAGAGGTAAAGTCCACCCATAGCAAAAGGCACCCGGAAAGAGGACCCATGGACTGGGACTGGTAAAAAACGGTCAAATCCAATGCCACAATCCACCACGCAAGTTATGTTGTTGCCAGTTTCTCAAAAAAGATGGAATGAGGCATTGTATTGAAGGTCTAAATGACATGTCAAGGAAAATGGAGTCCATTCTAGGAGGACAACGTCTGTCCAGAGTGGATGATGTAAACTCAAATTCTATGTTTTACAGCCGAGTTGATTGGGGTTGAGGAGATTACACTTGTCAAATAGTCATTAATGGTTATCCAGAGATAATCTGCTCTTAGAGAAAGCATTGTTTTTGTCAAGAACTTTACATACAGTATTACAATACAGGCCATAAACTGGTTCCCAAAATTTGGCCCCCCTTTTTTGTAAACCTGTGTTATATTGGGGCAATGCATGTCTGGTCTCCCGTACTCATTGATGTACAAAACGACAAACAGAGAGGATAAGACTTTTTCTGGAGCAATTTAATTTTAAAAATACCTTGTAATACAAATACAATCGGACATTTCACTTGGGCACTACAAGGTCACAAAAACGACAAAAGTCATTACGCAGGCTAAAACATCAAATTTTAAAGACCTATTGATAAACAAATGGCCTTTGCTACTTTTGACACTAGATTCTAGTTGATGGGATACCAGATACCCTATAAAGTAATTTGTAGCCATCCATCTTATCTCCATTTACAAATATAGACCTCTAAAAATGCCGAAAACACAAAAGTCAATTTGAAGGGGGCGGGGCTTAATTTTTCAGGGGGTCATATCTCAGAAATGTTACAAGGAGTTAAGGATTCTAAAACTGTGTGTGTTCATGGCACCCATAGGGGATTGTTTAAAAAAAACTACTTGTAAAATCTTAGACGGAGCCTCAGGAACTTTTCAGGGTTTTTGGTGATTTGGCATGGAATGACCCAGCGGCAAACCACCAACCAAGGTCATTACCATGCAGTGGAGGCCGGCTCCCCACATTGCCATTAATAAAAACCTTAAAACAAAGAAAACCGGTAATAATCATCAGAATTTGTGATTTTTCTTTTGCCTTTAATTTTAGAAATGTTCTACTCATGCTCAAGGGCCACTACTTAGGCTGTTCAACTTTTGCATTGCACCTAGTCTCTTACATTATAATTTTAAAACTAAAATGTATATTTTGAAGGGGGTTCAGACAACTTGTCCGTTTGACAACTCGACAGCCTGACAACTCGACGGGTCAGACAACTCGTCCGGTTGGACAACTCGACAGTTTTACAACTCGCCAGTAAGAGTATTTCAATTGGTCTACTTTGACAACCTCTCTGATAAAAAGTTGCCAAAGATGTCTACATTTACAAAACATATTGTTTGAGTCATGCTTTGCCCAATCTCCAGTAGACATTATATCCTGCCTCCGGCCGCCAGTAGCCCTCCCCTCAGTCACGTCGCCGAAACAATAGGTAAAATTAATAGAGGGGGCCACGGGGAAGCACCATTTCGTAGCTGGGGCACTTCTAGCCAATTAAAACTTTAGTTTCCGTTTGCACTATTTTCCTAAAGAAGTCCCCTTTCAGTGTTCTCATTCTGTCATTATTTTCCCTTATATTGTGGCCGTGCACACCCGCCATCTTTGCATCACGTTGGGTGTGCCCCCCGCTCATAGAGTTCCGCCCCGCCCCAAGGCCCGGCACATGAATCTCTCCATGCACACCCGCCATCTTTGCGTTTTTCCCCACCTCCGGGGTACGCCTGTGCCCAGTCACAGTACGTTCCTCCCCCATGGCGACCGGCTGGGCCATGGGGTCAGCTAGCTGCAGCACACTGCCGGTGTCACACAAATCCTCCTTCTGCCACAGTGATTTGAATCAAAAGTCGACCTGTCTGACAGTTGAGCCAACTAGCCGTTGAGTTGTCCATCTGGACGAGTTGTTTGACCTGTCGAATTGTCAGACTGTCGAGTTGTCAAACAGACAAGTTGTCTGACATCCTTTCGAAGAACCCGACTATGCGATAGTTTCTGCACAACAAGTACCGTGCAAACATAGCTTTTAGTTACACAACAGTGCTTGTTTACAGTTTAGGGGCCATTTATTCGCTAGTTTACAGAGCCAGTTTTCATATCACACTGTTAATACACCCCCCGCCGCGTGACCAGCCTTCGACCAATCAGAATGCATAAACTCTCTGAAGTAATTCTTAATCAATAAAAAAGTGGTAGCCGGATACAGAAATGTTCCCACATTTTACAATGTTATTTGCCCTGGCGTTCAAGTTTGAAAGGTACATGTATGGATTTTTGAAAGTTTTTATTTGGGGTTTGTTACTTTAATGGTTTATTTGGATCATTGGATGTTATCCTTCACTAGTTGCGATGATCGTAACCCTCCATCCTCCCGACGGTCACAGATGGGAGGATGGAGGGTTACGATCATCGCAACTAATCCTTCACATGATGTGTCCACAGATGACAGAATTTTATCATGTGACACAATGTGTGAGAAGTAATTTAATTCGATTTAAAATGTGGTTGTCAAATTGCATTTTATTGTACTTGAGTAGCCCTGTTCCGTCCCAACTTGACAATTGTCCCAACTATAGTTGGGACTGGTCCCAACTTGAGTGTTAAAGTTGGGACGTCCCAACTATAGTTGGGATCGCCCATAGACTTCAACAGGACACCGTGATCGGATCATGGGTGGGTCCTGATGCGATCGGCGTTAATTAACAAGATTCTTTATTTCAAACCCGGGTCTCGGCTCTGTACAAACTCATGTCAAAACTGGTTTGGAACGATAGTATATCGATATATCGCTCACAATGGACCGCTAACTCAGTGTAAATAGTGTTTTTAGAGGGTTCTGACAGCGGACAGCGGCCTCATGCTCACGGTGCCGCCGGTGACGCTTTCTTTACTAACCTCCATCATGTCCATGGTCTCAGTAGGCCTACGCATTTAGTTTCCCCTCTCTCAGAAAAACAAAATTGTATTTTATCTCAAAATCAAATATTCTCAAGGGAAAGTGGTCTTTAAATTAAGTTTAAAACTTCATATGATGATACTTACTATTATTATGTCTTTTTTTATTCGTCGGGTACTTTGTGTTCAGTGCGATCCCAACTGTGGTTGGGACGCCCCAACTTTAACACTCAAGTTGGGACCAGTCCCAACTATAGTTGGGACGATTATCAAGTTGGGGCGGAACAGCCCCATGGCATACGAAGTGGATTGGCCCAAACCTAAAGCTAATGCCGGGATGGGGCTACATTTATTGCAAAGTTGAATTTGAAGTGATCAGGAACTGACCCAAATGATCCGATAACGATGGTTTGCTATTAAACCTAACTAACCTCACCTGGGCTGTAATGTAACCAGGAACTAGTTGCGATGATCGTAACCCTCCATCCTCCCGACGATCATCGCAACTAACCAGGAACCAGCCTTAAAAAAAAACATTTTCATGTTGATTGTTAAATGTTATTTATTGACTTGTTACCGTTTGCATGGTAATACTTATACTAATATACACATAAACTAAAATCTGCTCACCAATATTACCAAGTGCGATGTCCATTATTAATTGGAAGACAAGATAGAAAGCCTGATGGACGTGAGGACAGAGGTGACGACGAAAACACTCACCATGACACAGGCATGATGATGACACTGAAATTGACAGGCTCTCAACAAAAAAGCAAAACAATGACTACATTCAGGCCCAACGAAATTTCGGCCATTACAAAATCTGATTCTGGCACCGTATTTTGAACTCGGTAAGTTACCGCAGACGACCGTCAATAAAGCGCCACACACCGGCACCGCACATTGAGTGAAATGCCGACCGATACCAAGCAGCAGATAAGAGCGCAAGACGTGTCACTGGTGACTTATGGGAGCCAGCCATACAGCAAGTATACGGACAATTAACATTGGTTGAACTAACATAATATGACCTCTATCAAAGCAGACAATGGCCGTGGCTAAAAAAACAGAGAGAACAAAAGGAACTATACTTTTTGTTGAAACAAAATAAGATGTTGGGTAGATCATGGACTGTGGTCATGGAGGTAGAATTTACTCATGGGTAGATGTCCGAATTTTAATCAGAGGTGGTAAAAAGTTACTCCTACCATGGAGTGTGCTCCTATATCTAGTCCTAGAAATAGTACAAGGTTCGTCCGCTATCGTCTATACGAACTACATGAACTAGCCTATGCGAGGTTCGTTCGGAGGCTGGTCATCTCGCCCCCTAGCAAGCTCGCCCCCAACAAAGTCGCCCCCTGCAAAGTCGCCCCCTGTTAACCGGCTCGCCCCGGGTTGTTACGAAGTCGCCCCCAAACAATGCCGCCCCCTAGCAAAGTCGCCCCCAGACAATGTCGCCCTCTACCAAAGTCGCCCCCAGATGTTTTTTAGTTCGGGAAATAAGGCTTCTTATGGTGGTAATCGTATTGATTGAAAGGAATATTGAGTAAAGCCTAATTATAGCCTAGTATGTTTAGTTTGTGCTTGGGTAAAAAAACGTCATCAAATAATAAACTCTATGCCCCAAATTTACATAATTGTCAATGATTTTATTAACGTCGCACAATTTATCGTAAATTATAACAAACACCCAACAAATACTTAATAAACGTTATAGACAGATATAACATTTCTAAAAATCGTTTGCCTTGTTATAATATACTTACATACTTTTCTTTTTGCAAAAAATAATAAATAAAAATTAAAACAAAACAATCATTTTAAATTTAATGATTAAGAGTCACTGCCTGTAAGAATGTACCAAATTAGGGGGGGGTGTGATTCATGGGTTCTCAGATCTTCTTCTAAAAATTCAGAGTGATACACCTTCATACCAAACTAATATATCCAAAATTTTAGCTTACAGACTCTTTCGGTTTTGGAGTAATAAATTTTCAAAGTTTCAGCCAAAAAACCCTCGTGAAACGACAAGTACATTCCTAGAAAACGCAAAAATGTGCGCCAAGCTTGTCCCAAAAAAATTTAAACATTTTTTTAAACCTCCAGTTTGGTGTAAAACACAAGTAAAAAAAAAAAATTGGGATCTCGTTGGCGCGTCATGTTATGCGGACCTGAACCTTTGATGAACAGCGCCCTCGTACTGTTTTCAAGGCCTCATAACTCGATGCGCCTTTAAGATCCCAGGAAATAAACAAGTTTACATGAAAGAACTTGCAGCCCTAAAACAAATTTAAGCACAAAGTGGATGGGATCTCGTTGGCGCAGAGAGATAATAGAGGTCAAAGGTCAAATTTTACCAATTTCTTGCGTTTCCGCACCTCCGTAACCTCGCGCGCCAACATCAAAAAACTTTTAAAATGACAACCAGGTGTAGAAACAGTTTTCCTCTATGAACAAATAAAACAAGAATCTTGGGATCTCTACAATTTTCATGTTAAAATATTTTTTGAAACTTCTCTAAGCATTTGCATTTCACACATATTAGCCTAGAATTAGCTTCGAACGACACAACATGCACTTTTCTCATTCTTGTTAATACTTGCGCCAACAAGATCCCATCAATTTTTTCTTGTGTTTGGTTTAGTTTAGTGTTCCTAAACAGATTTCAATTGGAAAATAATTGGGATCATGTTGGCGCACAAATATAACAAAGGTCAAAGGTCGTACCCAACAACAAATTTTTACAATTTCGGGCGATTTTGCGTCATCACGATATATACGCGCCAATATGGTCCCATTAAATTGTCTGCATTTTATGATTATATAGGTTCTCAGCAACACATAACAAACAAAAACTCTATGGGATTTGTATGGCGCTAAAAAATATCACAGGTTTAAGGTCACAACAGCAATGATGATGTTGCTTCGTGCAAATCATGCAATAGAACTCTGTCATACGCGTACGTGTACACTATTGATCCCAAAGTGTTGTAAAAATGACAATTAAACCACTATTGTTATAAAATAATGATTTAATCTGACATTATTGTGTAGCCCATCTTTAAGACACAATTTTGTAAGATCAGATTAAATCATTATTTTATAACAAAAGTGGTTAAATTGTCATTGAGACAATGTACATGTACACGTGTATTACACAGTGTGTACATGATGTACATGCATATCCTTATGCATTGCTGTGGCAACCGAAAATGGGCAAAATACCCCAATTTCAAAATGTTGCCTAACCATGAAGGAGATGAGTCTCCAAAACGAAATTTAGTCCAGATATAGATTGGACTTGTATCTACAATTGGTCTAAGTTTAATGTTGGTGGGCAACTGTTACCAAGGTCAAAGGTCACCAAGAATGTCGGTGTTTTTTAAATATTTTCGGTCAAGAACCAACTTTGGAGCCTTGCAAACTTTTTATTAAATGTATAAGGGCTCTATCCTTGTTTGAGGATAGCCACATGTGCCTAGATATAATACAAAAGCAATATCAAGCTTTTCAAACTATCTATTGTGAGTATGAGGGGGTCTGAATATGGAAATTAAATTTTTTCGGCAGATGAAATTAGTGTTTTCAGCATCCTGTAGAGAGAAAAGGGGATGTGATGCTCTTGTTTTGAGGTCAGATTTGAGCTATTTAGGTGACAGTCACCCTAGGTACCAATTTATAGCTTTGTATCTTTTTTTTAAGGCGCGTTTAAGCACATTACAAAACGCAAAATATTCATTGTCGCAAATCGCGTTCACTGAAAGGGGGTTGCCACGCCCACTTTAATGGGCCTTAATTTTGGAACGATTTGGAGTTGGAATTTTCTTTTTTGCATGCTCATTATACACATAGATGAACATTAGAAATGAATTTCAGCCAAATCTGAGAGGTGACCTGCAACCCCATTGGTTGATTTGACATGGAATGACCCAGTTACAAAACACATGCATATTATACTGGGTCTACATTGTGTGTACTATGCAAGTCCATAAAGTCATGAACTGAAAGTGTGAAGTTTCAACTCATCAACTTAATGTTATATAACATTTTTAATGTTATTATTGTTACCATATTACTGTTAACATCCATGGACAATTCAGGTACTTTGTACCCCTTCAGGAAATAGCTGAAAGAAACCTGCAGTAATTGTCTTTTTTATTTGTTTTTAAATATTGTTATTTTGTTCACAGTTTCTCTAAAAAAATATAATGCATGTGCTTTTGTTTGCCACCAACTCCGAGTCTTGATAGCCTCAGAACTTATAAAGAGATAAAGGTTTGTGAAATCATTGATTGAAATGTCTGACAGAGTTCTATTGCATGATTTGCACGAAGCAACATCATCATTGCTGTTATGACCTTTGACCTTTAATATTTGTTCGCGCCATACAAATCCCATACAGTTTTTGTTTGTTATGTGTTGCTGAGAACCTATATAATCATAAAATGCAGACAATTTAATGGGACCATATTGGCGCATATATATCGTGATGACGCAAAATCGCCCGAAATTGTAAAAATTTGTAGTTGGGTACGACCTTTGACCTTTGTTATATTTGTGCGCCAACATGATCCCAATTATTTTCCAATTGAAATCTGTTTAGGAACACTAAACTAAACCAAATACAAGAAAAAATTGATGGGATCTTGTTGGCGCAAGTATTTACAAGAATGAGAAAAGTGCATGTTGTGCCGTTCGAAGCTAATTCTAGGCTAATATGTGTGAAATACAAATGCTTAGAGAAGTTTCAAAAAATATTTTAACATGAAAATTGTAGAGATCCCAAGATTCTTGTTTTATTTGTTCATAGAGGAAAACTGTTTCTACACCTGGTTGTCATTTTAAAAGTTGTTTGATGTTGGCGCGCGAGGTTACAGAGGTACGGAAACGCAAGAAATTGGTAAAATGTGACCTTTGACCTCTATTATCTCTCTGCGCCAACGAGATCCCACCCACTTTGTGCTTAAATTTGTTTTAGGGCTGCAAGTTTTTTCATGTAAACTTGTTTATTTCCTGGGATCTTAAAGGCGCATCGAGTTATGAGGCCTTGAAAACAGCACGAGGGCGCTGTTCGTCAAAGGTTCAGGTCCGCATAACATGACGCGCCAACGAGATCCCAAATTTTTTTTTTTACTTGTGTTTTACACTCAACTGGAGGTTTAAAAAAATGTTTAAATTTTTTTGGGACAAGCTTGGCGCACATTTTTGCGTTTTCTAGGAATGTACTTGTCGTTTCACGAGGGTTTTTTGGCTGAAACTTTGATAATTTATTACGCCCAAACCGAAAGAGTCAGCGAGCTAAAATTTTGGATATATTAGTTTGGTATGAAGGTGCATCACTCTGATTTTTTAGAAGAAGATCTGAGAACCCATGAATCACCACTTGGTACATTCTTACAGGCAGTGACTCTTAATTGTTATTTTTTTCATCCTTTTCATGTTTTTTTTATAGTCACTCGGTGGAAGCTAAATATTTTATTAGGGTTTCTGAAGTTCAAAACTAGAAATAACCTCCCCCATTTGGGGACGATCCGGGGGTCTGGCACGCCACCCAAGTGTCTATTCAAATTAGTGGTTCGAAAGAGTCACCTTTTGTATAAAAATACTAAATGTGGCCGACAATGACCAGGAAAACCTGTAGTAAATTTAACATTAAATTTATAGAGTAGATTCTCAATGTTGGGGGGGGGGGTTGAAAAATGATATAAGCCCTATTTCTTTTATTTGGACCTTTCACAAGCAAATTACTTCAAATGGAATCTTTTCTGAAAATGTGTTTAACTATATTTTTTTCACAGCTGCTACAAGTGGATCTTTCTGGGTCTGGCCAATTCAAAACCGTTACCATAAGAAGCCTTAATTATTTTCCGAACTGTCTAACATCTGGGGGCGACTTTGCTAGGGGGCGACTTTGGCTGGGGGCGACATTGTCAGGGGGCGACTTTGTAACAACCCGGGGCGAGCCGGGTAGGGGGCGACTTTGCAGGGGGCGACTTTGTTGGGGGCGAGCTTGCTAGGGGGCGACATGACCAGCATCCGTTCATTCCATTATCGTCTCCACATTAGAGACGATAGCGGAACGTGGAGACGATAGCGGAATAGTTCTAGGCCTGGGATGACTGGAGTAGAAAAAGTAATGAGAAAATTTGAGAAATGCGTCTGTAGGAAATATCAATTATGCGTTTAGAGAAACTTTGATAAAAGAAACTTTGATAAAACCTAATTTGAAAACCGATGTTGTCATCATGACGTCATGATCGTGAGTGACTTCCTTATATGGCTTATTTCTTATCCGGGCATTGAGATTCATAACTTTGTGTTAAGTAAATAATCTTTTGTGAACTATGCAATGTTAGGTTTTCAGATATAGTCCCTTCTTTAAACTAGTCACAAGAGGGCGCTGCTGAAAATAATTACATCATTACTCTTTTAATTGAAAGGGGTCAAACTTTCTTTCATACAAAGAGACCATGTGTCCATTTCTAGATCATATTGTTTGCAAATCTCAAAAACAGGCTTTGGAATATTTATTTTCACTTCAACTTCAGGATTCAACTGGAATTAAAGTTAACACGGGGTCAAAGAGCTGAACAACACATCAAGAGCTTTCATATGGTGCACATACCTTGTTTGTGGCAATACTGTTCTCTGAGCTCCAGATATGAATTTTTTAAATGTTAAGTGTGATTTAATGCTGTGACGTCATCGAGGAAGTCTTCATCCCGAAAAAATGTGGGTGTCATCTACACACTAAGACCCAAGTACACGGTAAGTTTCAAGACTGGACCCTTCTTGGTCAGTAAGATATGAACTTTTGAATTATGAAATTTCAACTTCCAGTTTTGACCGGAAGTAAAAGGTCATATGGGGTCAAAACCGGAAGTTTAAATTTCAAAATTACAAAAGTTCATATCTCATTAACCAAAAATGATTCAGACTTGAAACTTACCATAAGCTTAAACCTATATTGTGCATAAATGACACTGAGATTTTGGGGGAATTATGATGTCATCGATGAGGTCATGACATTAAATAAAAATAAAATATTTAGAAAATTCAATTCTGGAGAATGACAACTGCTAAATACAAGGTCTTTGCACCACTTCAAAGGTCTTGAGTCATGTGGCGTTTACTTCTGGTCAAATGTGAAGAGAAAATAAACATTCCTTGCCCTTGTTTTTAATCTGGAATTCTGATCTGTATGAAATTTTGACCCCTGGCCTTCCAATCAAAGGAGTAAGGAGTAAGTATCTTCAAAAGGGCCCTCTCGTGACAATTTTTTTTTAAAGAATCCTTTTTGCTTAAAACCTGTTGCAAGTTCAAAGAAGTTAAACATTTTGCACAAACTTATAAGTTTTAATGTCTGATGGATAAGGAATAAACAATCATCATGATGACATCATCAGTTTTCAAATTAGGCTTGATCAAGGTTTCTGCTAAAAAAATGCAAATCTTTAGAATCACAATTAACTATACGTGTATCAATATTTCATACGAAGACATATTTACCAAACTTTTCACAAGCTATGCTAATTCAAATATGTCTACCAAACACCCTGTTTTTGTGATTTTTTCACAAAAACTGAATTTCGCCTTCATGACTTCATCAACTGTTACGCTGTATTACCACAAAGGTACTGTTTTACAAGACTTTTATTTACAGAACAACAGGGACAATCAAGCTGAAACCTTGCATATATTCAAGCTGGAATGTGATATCTAAAAAAGTAGGTACATGTAATTTCACGATGACGTCATAAAGTGTATGGAGTCACCTTTATTTACAGTATTCAAGGCTTTATATGTACACAACTACATACCCTAGTGAGCTAAATAACGTAGCTGATCTAACTTTTTTAACCAACATAATGCTGAACAAAAAGGTGTTCAGTGAACACTTTTTTTTTAACAAAAACCTAGGTCTAGTGTTTTTATAAACATATTTATCTTCAACGTCCAGTTTCGACTGGAAGTTAAGGTCACATGGGGTCACAATTAGTGGTTTGTAAAATGAATACATGGTGCAAAGATCTTGTATGCATCAGTAATGATTCTCTAGATATGATGTTTAAAATATTGAATGTTATTTTTTAAACTTTAGTGTTATGATGTCATTGATGGCGTCATCATCCCCCAAAAAGTTGCGGTTATACACTATACACTAAGGTCTAAGTGCATACCAAGTTCCAAATCTCTACGACTTACTTTTTGCGAAATCTTGTAGAGAAGGTTCAGGGAGTAGGAAGAAGACGATGAACAAAACCAATAACAGTAGGTTTTCAGCTGTTGGCCGAACACCTATAAACAAATAATAACAAAGCACTTTCTTGCTGAAATGGCACCCTTTAGCAAGCAAATGTTTGCATTAAATTCAGTTTTTTGGGTAGGTTAATAGCCATGGTCATTTGTCTGCATTGATATGGTCATAGACCTTATCGCCAATCCGCCTTGCTGATTTTGCTGAATGGCCGAAAGGCATTGTGGGAAGGAAAAGGGAGCACTATAAATGCCCCTTTTTCCTCCCCACTCAGTGCCTTTCTGCCATTCAGCAAAATCAACCAGGTGTTCTTCGTGATTTAAGGTTCAACCAATGGCAATTAATTGTTCATATTCCAAATTTCCCAGCTTTGTTGTCCTCCACACTCTCTTCACCCACTGCCCACTCTCCGTGCTCACCAGTACCATCACTATTCATCAGACACAAACTGGAGTGCTTTGATGCTGCCTATTCAGTCTTCAGTTCAAGGCCCATTGATTCTTGAGCAGGATAACTTGTTTGAAATTTTACTGCTGCATGTAAAATTTAAACTTGGACAAAGTAACCGTTTTGTCCAAATTTTGAATTGTGCGGTCGTACTACTACTCTACCATGACTCTAGTAGTAGTACTAGTTGTACAACCGTAGATGTCAACATTTCCAAAGAATGGATTACAGCGGCAGCGCTCCAGTTACTTTAATTGCAATAATAGTAATCTTCCATCCTCCATCGACCGTTCACTACCCAGTTACCGGGTCTACTTTATAGGGTCGGCTGTCTGCAAAAGTCTGTATCAAATTTAATTCTGTTTTGACCATGGAAGAAGAGGGAGTCACCCTACATGTACATACATCAATTTATTGCTATCTATGTATTGGCAAAGTGCACTTTTGGATGTGTAAGAGCTGAGGTGAAGACTAGGAGCACTTGAATCAGGTGGAAAGTTGTACTTGGTAAATAAGTACAAGTAAAAACAATTGATTACTTAGAGCTAAAGGGTGTTGATGTGTGACCTGAAGATGCCCACTGATGGAGCGGTAATGAGGGGAGCATTGGCGCATCAAGGGGAGGGCTTGGGGGGGGGCTTGAGCCCCTCCCTCCCCCAACTCAAGAGGGTCCCCGAAAAAGAAAACAAAATTAAAACGACGGGGAAGAAACGAGAGAGGGGAAGGAGAAAATCTGCAAGCGTGTGTGTATTCCTTTTTCACAATAGATAATGGGTACAGTGGTAAAAGCTCAAAGGGATATTAGTTTCAAGTTCGTAAAATGGTTTGACAAGTCTTGATATTTGCTAGATTTGTGGCCGCAGTAGCAATTGCGATCGTTCACTACATTATACAAATACGCATGCACCTTAAGACAAGGTGCTGCATTTTTTTGTGCCTGTGTGACACAGTAATGCTCTACTGCCATAATGTTCGGTCGCCTGTGTCATCTATCACACAACAGGGTTCTCCCCAGGTTTTTTCAAAACTGGGGCATTCTGGACCAAATGTTTTTTGATGTTTGGCTGAAGCACGCGAAATTGAAACAACATCTTTGGAATGCTTTCTACTTGGTGTTTATCTTGGTTTGAAAAGCTCTACTGTGCAATCTGGAGCATTCTTTATGGTTTTCTCTCGTTTTTTTGTTGAAAAAATATATAAAAATATTTGTTTATTTATTTTGTTGGTATCGGCCAAAATTTGCCCGTATTCGCAGGCAATTTGCGCCCGATACGCTAGCTTGTACATCGGGAGAACCCTGCACAACACATGGTGTATTTGTGCGGTACAATACAGCAAGTCTAAAGTCCAAGCTAAAACCAACAGTCCGCACACTTTGATTGGCTGTTGATAATTACCATATTCATAAAAAGCTTAGCTAGACTCTACTGTACATTTACGACTGAATAAAATGTAGCTGCACAGTGTGGTTTAGGCCCGCAGATGGGGGTTCCAGACAGTATTCTAGATTGGGTTTCACAAGGTTATAGGCCTTCTCTTTCAGTTTTGGTTGGCACTGTCTTAGGTTTCTCTTCGATTGGCTTTCAGGGTGATGTAGGAGAGCTTTGATGTAAAGGTTAAACCCAGATATGGATGTTTTGTAACTGATGTGAATATGTCTTTGCCTTTAGGTGGTAGTCAAAAGTGATGTTGGTTTGGTGGAAGACTTGCATTACATGTCATTTGTCTGAGTTGAATTTTATCTGGCACTTTGCTGACCATGAGTTTAGAGAATCCAGATGCTTTTGTAGTGCTTTGCAGTCATCATTCATGTTAACAGGCCGATACAACAAGCAATCACTGGCGAAGAGGCGAATAGATGATGAGATAGAGTGTCGTGGCCGAGTGGATAAGATCACTGGACTCAAGCTCTGGTGTTTCTGATCAGCAGAGTGTGGGTTCAAGCCCCGGTCGTGACACTTGTGTCCTTAAGCAAGACACTTAACCATGATTGCTTCGTCCTTCGGATGGGACGTAAAGCCGTTGGTCCCGTGTGTTGTGTAACGCACGAAAAAGAACCCAGTGCACTTATCGAAAAGAGAAGGGGTCCGCCCCGGTGTTCATGGTTTGATCGGCTGCATATTGCGCCACAGCACCTTGTAAACCATTAAAAGGTGCTATGTAAAGGAGTAGGTCTCATACTTCAAACGTAGCCCAAATACCTTGCAGGAAACATGAATGTTAAGCGCTTAGAGGCTGGCCTGCAGTAGGCGCTATACAAATACAATATATTATTATTATTATTATTATTATAGAGTGGGATACATCATTGATGAACGTGAGGAATAACAGTGGTTCTAGAACCATGTCTTGAGGGTCCAGAGAAAACATATGTCCACTCCAAGGCTTCTCTGTGTACCACTACTCACTGGGATCACTTGGTAAGGAAGTTTTCAAACCATTCAGTAGAGAGCCAGGAACTCCATAGTGATGTAGATTTAAGAGGAGTCTCTGATGGGGTACTCGGTGGAAAGCCTTCAAGAAGTCAAGGATGATGGAGTCAAGTTGCTTTCTTTCATCAAGGTCTTTGGGCTTTGGGCTTTGGCCAAGTCATTGGCAGGTATGATCAACTTTGTGACAAAAATCTATACTGTACATATAGTATATTCATAGATGTCGCTGCAGCTATTTACCAGAACTTTCAGCTGGGTAACGCTGTTAAGTGTATGCGTACGCGTGACTTTATAGGTTGACAGAATAAATGTTCCTGGTATTTTTCAGGCAGTGTGTCAAGACCTCACCAATTTCTATGCCTCGGACCTTGGCGACCTCCTGTGCGACTGATCTGGCCATTGTAGGGACACTGGTGAGGGTCGCCTCAGGATAATTTCTGGGCACAAATTAGGGGGCATCAGTTCCTTGATCCCCCAGGTGATGAGTGGTGTCAGTCCTATAAATAGGTGTGGAAAGGCGCTGCACCATTTGCTCGCCACCTGCCAACCCTGTGTAAAACAATGGAGGTGGATCTTCCAGTACCAGGGTAGGCAATCTGTGACTATCCTAAAGCAATCCTCGTCTGCATCCCTACAGTGGATAATTACAGGCTTATTCAGCGAGGAGTTTGCGTAGAGCGGCTTTCTGGGCTTTGCTGTATCGACGATGGTTACCTGAGTAGTAGAAGCCGATTCTCTCAGGGCACAGACCTTAGGGTGTTCCAGCAAATGCAGGATTACCTGCTCTGTGTCATGGGAGAAAATGCACGCTTTTTGTGGATATAATCCTACAGCTGCGTAGACCACAGGGTCTGAAATGAGCCGCAGCCACCGTTGAATGTCGCCATACACTTCCGGATCGCAGAAATTTGCAATGCAACCCAGAAAAAAAATTTCAGACCGCTTGTTGCCTCCTGACTGCTGTTAAGATACCCGCTTATTAGGTGCCAGAATATTTGACACGGTTAAGCAGGCGATCTACATGTATGTGGCAATGAGAATCTATAAATGCACCTTGGGGCTCTGGATCATGTGTCTTTTGAGCTGGTTGGTGCTGTGGTCACATCCACCTTGAGCACATGCTTGTTTCGTTTTTTGTCATTTCTTCCTTGGTTAAACTGGGGAGCTAATCGTGACTGTTGAAACAGGAGCTGGCGAAGGTGGGGTGTGACACAGCACCAGGACATGCATGTCACCACCAGTAGAGGTGCATAAAGATTTCATACCTGGTATTTGTAGATCTGGGGTTGGCTTGTCATGGACAGTAGCGGGGCATACAAGTTTCGGCCCTGGCAGCTGTAATTCTGTGGCAGAAACTGGCGAAGGTGGGGCGAAACGTATCTCCATGGCAGGCATGTCATAATAAGTAGTGGTGCATGGGGATTCCAGGCTTGGCATATATTCCGGTGGCTGGCTGTCACCTTCCAAGGTGAAATCCGGAACAAAGAGCACCAGCCCTCCATGATATCTGTATGTAAAGCTGAGTTTGATGCTATACATGTGTACAAACACATAAACATTTATATTTATTTATTTATTGTTTTATTTATTGATCACAGAGCCGCTGTGGTTGCTTTACCACCCTCCCCCTTCTGGTGATGTATGTTTGAATGGGTGTTCCAGTGAGAACATCATGGTTTGGAGCTTTGTCACACTTACCAATCTGATTGGTTGGCTCAATGGCACCTGTGCGTTCAGGTCAACCTTTCCCTCTCCAACAGTCGGTTACGTAACCTACGCAGCCAAAGGCAGGGGAATTTTCCCTATCCTCGCACCTTTTGAGCAAGTCAGGATGGATGACTTGTGACTTTTTCTTTCCCTGTACCTGGTACAATATTGGGGAGAGAACTTTTGCAACCAAAAGAGGACCCTGCCAAGCAGGTTGTAGTTTTTGGGACTGTTCGACCTTGAATGACTTTTTAGTTTTATACCAAATCCCCCTCCTCGAAGGGCATGTGGCGAATGTTCCGATCAAAGTAATTCTTTTGGTGTAATTGAGTTGATCAAATGTTATCCTGTGCAAGAGAATGTATTCTACACATTCTTTCTTTTAGGTCCCTTTACAAGTCCTCTTCTGGACATGGTGGTATACTGAAAACCAGATCCACTGGTTGCCTAACCTCTCTACCCAACATCATAAGGTTGGGGCTCATGCCTGATTGTCGGTTTGGGAGACAGCGAATGGCTGCCATTAATATAAGTCTTCATCCCATACCTTCCCCTTTAGGTGGCATCTCAATACCTGTAAAAGTGTCCTATTGTTTATTTCTACTTGGCCATTTGAACAGGGTCAATAAGGTGTTGTTAGGGTTTTGGTTAGATTGCTCATAAAGTTTCTACCTTGATCTGTGTGTATTTGTATGGGGCAACCAAACCGAGATATAAAGGTATCTATTACGGCCTTCAAGTACATCTAAGCATTCTTCATTCTATTTCGAGTGGTATGTTTGGAACCCTGTCAGCAACCATGTTAGTAGACTTTTCTGCACCTCGGAGTAAGACCTTTTCTATTGACTGGTTGAATGGTTTTATTCGTTTATCAATCCCTCACTAATAATTGACACTTGGGCGGCAGTTTCAATTGTTGTGTGAGTAGGAACCCCTTGGATTTTGATGGGTACCACTAGACTAATTCCATCATAATTGGATGATATCTGCACCTCTCTCAATCTGATGGGAAATATTTTCTGTTGTACTTTCATTGGAAAGACAGTCAGTTACAGCCGGACGGTGGTCAACACGCCCGGCTTCTAATAGTTTAAATGTCCACTCTACTTGCTGGGGATGGTGATCTTAATCTCATTCTCCCCCTTGTGCCTTGGGCAATCACAAGCAAAATGGCCCGTCTGATTGCATGTGAAGCATTCAATCTGCGGCAATATTCTAGTAGCCCGTTCTGATGGACTTGAGCCACGAGGTGGTGTAAATGGTTTGGGTCTTGACAAAGATTTGAATGAAACACCACTAGTAGCCTCATGTGACAGAACCGGCTTGGGATTTACTGGGTTACTAGCTTGGGGGTTTCTAACATATAACAGAATTTCATGCATGTTTTGGTATATTTCAGATCAGTCCAAGTTTACATTGATTTTGTCTTCGCCCAATTGGTTTATTTGAACTCGTCTGACCGATGGTACGGGATCTTCACCAGAGAATGACACATTCCGAACCCTAGGCCTTCCGGTGCGAGACCGAAGTTTGTGGTTATGTGCCACCGTTTGTGTAAATTGGACTGCTTCATTGAGTGTTTTGGGGTCTCTGTGTAGTGCCAATTCGGCAGCATCAATGTCGCTGCATCCTTATAAGAAGGCCTCTGTAGCTAGGGTTTTAAACACATATGCTTGCAGTTGGATAGGCGGGAGTGGCTCTTTATCGCATGTGCTGCCCGTTTTCTTCTAGAGACTCATCTTTCTTTTGTCGGATAGCAGCAAGCTCTGCCCTTTGTATAACGGGGTCCCTCATTTTCCCAAACATTTTCTTAAGTTGATCTTTGCATGATGGATATGTTGATTCGTGGTTGTGAGTTATAGCTAAATGGTTTCTGGACCGTAACTCCTGTTGTAAGTGATACTTGGACTTGAAACCTTGCTTGGGGCATTTTCCTTGGAGAAAGGAAAATTGGGACTGTTTGGGGTGTCAAAGTCTTGGTGTTGAGTTATAGCTAAATGGTTTTATGAACATAACTCCAATTACAGTGTCATTTGGAATGGTAACGGGGGGGGGGGGGGGGGGCTGCCTTTGGAGAAAGGAAAGTTGGGTTTGTATCAGGAGTGAAAGGTCAAAGGTCAAGAGCACAATGTTGAGTTTTTCATGAATTCCGGACTGCCTCTGTTTACAAGTGTCATTTGGACTTGCAATGTGGGTGGGAGTTGCCCTTGGGGGAAAGGAAAGTTAGGATTTGGGGAGATGAAGAGATCAGAGGTCAAGATCTCTTTACAACAGTGAAAAGGGCTTGTTAAGTCAATGGCTTTGTGGCTCATAGTTTGGTCAATTCTGAATTGATTTTGTTCATTAATAGGGGAAGTTGAAGATAAAATCCATAAGCTACATTTGTTTGCGTGGACATTTTTGCAATGTTTAATGCAGAATGCAGAGAGGAGACCTAATGACACACATGTGGCAAATTATAGTGATGTAAAATCATGATTTTATCATGATGGCCATACATTGCAGATGTTTTTGTTGTAACAGTCCTTATCTACTTCTACATCGCGCTCAAGCACTGCCATTTTCAAGAGTTTGTGTTTTTTAACCTAAAAACAACTTGAAAGCAATTTTGGGGACAGACGGGCTGCCTAACAGTTATCACATGTCAACTTTTGGTGGTCAATATGTGGCATGGTATATCCCACTCCTTCCCTGTATGTGTTTGGGGAATCTCAGGATATTTAGAGGACTTTTGGGGGTGGGGGAGGGGGGCTTGTTCTGTACAAGACCGGAAAGGGAGTATTAATGGGAACATTTGAAGGGGGGATTAAGGAGAGGACTCCCTCTGCCACATATAGGGCATGATGTACATCACTTGATTGTTGGATTTGGATTTTATTTCCAGTACATACATTGTAGAATAATTATACATTCTCTTCTCTCCTAACCACAGCTAAGTTGTCATGGCTGGACATGTGTCATTTCATCGCCAAGTCTTTGTCGTTCATTTAGGCCGTATTGCTTACCAAGATGCCTGGAACACTCAACAAATTCTTGCAAGGCGTTATTTGGACCACCTTAATGTCCCTGTTTTTGGTCCATCGAAACCAAGGGACAGTATTCTTATCTGTGAACATGAACCTGTGTACACAGTTGGTGTGAGGAGTAAAGGTTTCTTAGTCTCTGAGGAACAGAGATTAAAGAAATTAGGAGCAGATTTTCATCGAACCAACCGTGGTGGTTTAATTACATTTCATGGACCTGGACAGCTAGTTGCATACCCAATTGTGAACTTGCATCATTTCAAGAAGAGTGTACGTTGGTACATTTCTCAGCTTGAGAGAACAGTTATTCACACATGTAAAGAGTTGGGTGTTAAAGCTGGTACATCATGTGAGACGGGTGTCTGGGTGAAGAACAATAAACTTGCTGCTATAGGTAAGTAAAACTGTATTTAAAGATTTAAATGTTTTAATTTTTGTTTTCCTTCAGCTTCCGATTTAAACCGGAAGACAAGGTCACACTGGGGTCACATGTGGTTCAGGAGTTATGAATGTTTTTAATATCGGGTCCTTAACTTTGATTTAATGTTATTTGACATCATCATGATGTCATTCTTCAGGTGCCTTTCATATATTGAGGTTCAGTTGAACCTCTGATGAGTCTAAAAATTTCAATTGAGCCTCTGATGAGTTTTAAAATTTCAAAGGTACTAGTTTGTGAATAGTTGAGGAGGGTGTTTGGTTTAGTTGACAAATTCAATATTTGATGATGTCATAAAGTTTGTGTCGTCTTGATGTGAGGTTCAATGTTCAATTCAATTTCAATCTTGAGTTATGCTGTAAAGAAGAGGGTGGAGAGAAAAAAAGAAAAAGAAAAAAAAACAAGAGGTTTTCACGCACATATTGCACGAACACCTAAAAATGGAACAGTAACAAGAGGTGTTTAGGCACATATTGCACGAACACTTAAAAAAAATAATTTAAAAAAAGTTAGAGGTGTTCATGCACATACATGTATTGCAGAAACACCTAAAAAACAAAAGACCCAAATGCACCATGGACTAATTGAGCAATATTTCCTTGATCTGAGTTGAATACACCATGATTCACTGTACTTTTAACACCAACTAATGATACAATAGTCCACTGAGTAAAAGAGATCAAGTTGGAGTATTGACATGATTGGTATCTCAAAGACACTGCATTTTAAGTATTGATCTGCCAAGATTACAAAAAGAAAACCATGTTACAATGTCTTATACCCTTACTTGACATTAAAATGAAATGTCTACTTCACTTGTTTTATTTTCTTTTTCAAAACAGGAATACAGTGCAGCAGGTATATCACCACCCATGGACTTGGTATAAACTGTAACACAGACCTTTCATGGTTTGACAACATTGTTCCTTGTGGAATCAAGGATAAAGGTATCACATCTCTTGCTCGTGAACTCCAACGGGATGTCACTGTACATGAAGTATTACCTGTATTTTTAAAGGCATTTGCCAAAGAGTTTAATTGCACCATTGTGGAAGCTGTACATGCATGACATGTACATGTACATGTGTGGACATTCTACAAACTCATTTTCAAAGCAAACATTTGTTTCTTAGTCATGTTAGTGGTACCGCATAAGACAGAGATGTGATCAGTACAGTATGTGACTGTAATGTTCCAATAATGCCATTATAATTTCAGTTTACAGTACATGCTTGTTAATGTTGGAGTTCATTTCATACATGTACACTACTGTACCATGCATTTTATCTTAACCAGGTTAACCCTTGAGTGCCCAACATTTTGGGTTGACAACCAAGTAAAAACTCATGTGAAGTGCTGACTGGGATTTTTAACTTTCAATTTGCTCATTGATAGTCTGTCAAACCAGACATAAAGATTCCAAGGCTTGTGAAGGTACATTATGTTAGTTTGAGATTTTATTAATCTAAAGGATTGCAGTGTACTTGCTCACAATTGTCAAGTATCTCACGACCTTGCTTGTTTGTATATCTTCTAAATTTAAATACATAGACACAAGTACAGACCATGTTCAGAAACTGAAAATCTTTTTTTTTTTATTGACCTGGACCTTGCAACTCCCAAACCTGCTCGTATATCTTTTACAAAAGCTCAAGATTGACAGATAACTAGTCTTGATTGGCGACGTTTATTTTGTTAATTACGTACATGACATAGTCGCAGATATCACAAAACAAATTACTGGAGAAGAGATATCTGTATCACACAAACATCTGGCTCAAAACGAGCGCCTTGACAATTTTGGCACTAGGACCTTCCAACATTTTTTCTTTCTAACCACAATTTGAATACTCATGAAATGACTCACACATTATACTAGACATGTCCCCTTGTCACCCTTATGTGAATGTGGACTTATTCTTTTACTCTTGAACGATAATCGCCAAGAAACTGTATTCTGTAAGCAATAGAGTCATTCATCAAAATGAAAAAGGGACGGTGATTGTATTTTGTGATTGGCAGTTAATAAAAACTTGGAAACGATACATGTACTGTCTGCGATCACATTGTGTTATTGCTTTTCTAACTGTGGTCTAGTACAAGTTTAATTTCCAGGTTTACACATCTCGCAAGGCTAAACGGTCATAGTCAACATAAGGTTAAAGGCTGGTTTGTTTGTATGTTTTTTATTCTTTCATCGCGGGAGCTTTGAACATATGTACATATATACTGTGTCATGTGTGCTGCATGCAAGGCATGCTGGGTAAATAAGCGAGCTTTTGTTTTGACTAGACGGGGTGGATGCTTGGCATTCTTTACCATTACCATTGGGCACTAGCAGTATAGCTGTGTTTCATGCAGAGAGTATACCCAGTTTTATTGATACAATCTGTCGTAATTTAGCAAGATTTTCTGATCTTTGAGCTGCAAGTACCATGCAGATAATTTTGCTGCGCAAGTTACATTTGCTGTGAGAAAACAGGACAAATCTCCACCTGACTGTTTTATACAGCTAGGCTACATACCTATGCCGACTATGACCGACCGAGGCAGGAGACCTTGAGGCTATCTCCTTCACCTTCAACTACGAGGCAAATTTAATGGGTGCCCCTATCGGCGAAAACCTAGGAGCTAGTAGACGGCTCCAAATTACGAGGCAGCTTCTGTGTTACGCACGGAACCACAGGCAGCTGACAAGGGATTCACCAGAGCGTGACATCTGTCTTGAAACCCGAAGGTGGAATCTAACTGTATATTTACGTGAGCCCGAACTGCCAAACTATTTATCAGTATTCACTAACAATTGTTGGAGGATTGCACTCCCTACAGCTACGAACGAACTTATACAGTATTAGGAGATTTGAATCTTTTAAGTCTATTAGTCAGTAATCTACATGTTAGACTATAGAATCCAATCCATGCATGGTGGTAATATGCAGTTATCAAGGTTTACTTAATTAAAGCGATACATTCCCTTCTGCCAAGCATTAGTCTCATTGTATTTAAAGCATCTTCCAATCTTGAAAGACGTTACTCAGCCGTAAAATAACGCAGACTTGTAAAGTTTCCGCCTGTGAATCATTGTACTTATTTAGAGTTTGATGGAATGAAATGATCAGAACAAGAACTCAATTTTGAGCTAAATTTGTTTAGCTGTGTGGCCGGGTACCAGGGTTTTTCCATAAACTGAATCTCGGGTTTAGGCTGACACTGTCCACAGATTTTAAAATCAAGTTTACTTCTTGCAAATTCTTATGCTGATGTGTCACATCACACATACAGGGGATCCAGTTTGGGTTGTTGATTTCCGTTCGACCTTTCTGCCTCCATAGTCCGACTAGAAAGCGCAGCACTCCAGTGCAAAAAAAATCCCCTAAAAAATGGGTGATACAGTCAGACAGGTTCATAGCCTGCACTGGACAGTGGACACCTGTTCACCATTCCTTGGCGCGCATTGGACAGCGAGCACCTGTTCCTTAAATGTCAAGACAGATTCAGTGCAAGCCGAACATGATCAACATTAATTTAAAACACAACACAACACAACATTTACCACATACAGTTTTTGTAATCATCACTTACGTCTAAGTACCATACACATGATGCCTCAAAATAAGTTATGCAAATCAGCCTTGTTTTGATCTGCCTGGTTTTTTCCCAGGGAGCAAAGCAAAATTCTGGATCAAGATGCTGTTTTGATCCAGATTCGTAGACCTGTACAGTCCCTCTACTGGCAAAGACTGGTGACTAATACAATAACCAGCATCGCCAATCAAGACTAACAGATAACTAGTAATTGAAAAGAAAAATACATGTAACATCATTTTAAAGATAAACTTCAAAAAAAAAAAATAAAATAAAAAATTTGTTGTAGAAAGATAAACAGGTGCGTAATGATTATAATACATAAGTGGAACTCAATAAAATTAATCTTAATAAGAAAACACATTTTGATCAGTGTTATGCTGGGCAAAAACGTTGAGTTTCAGGATAAGCCCCGAAGCTCTTAGGAATCCAAACAGCACTGTGACGTCACAATACGGAACCGTTTTATTTACCCCACAAACACACAATCTTGTATTATTACATGCGAAAAAGCATCTCTAAAACAGAAAGCTGATCAAAAATTTTAGAAATCAGCCGTTCGTGAGAACAATACATTGTTGATGAAGAAGAGGTTTTTTCCGTCCAGCACTTCTGGGAGTGATGTTAGCTCAAGTGACGAGGGACGTTCACCAGGAGGGAAAGGACAAAACTCTGAGGGGCATGCTGAGGTTCACAGAGCTGAACCACACCGGTTCAAACAACTGGCAGCACAAGCAAATCTCATGAATGCCTTTTTCAGACCCTTGTATTTTTTAAGACTGAATTTGTGTCACCAGTGAATTATATATTTCAAATAGTAGGTTTATAGATCAGGGTTGGTATTTCTTTATACGAGTAGGTCATGATACGTTTCGAACAGCAAACATTGCTTCAACTAGGAAACTATAAAGTTGTCAAATGCCTTTGAGGCTATAAGGAGCTCCTGAAAACTCGAGTCTCGGGAATGGGGAGTCCGGCACCAACCACACAGTCACACAGAGCAGGGTAGTGGGTAGCCTTCACAGCAGAGCATCCCGTCAGACCAAGCCCCAGCCAGAGCACAGCATGAAGCACATAGACCATGCCCAAGTGTCATCCTGCCAGTGGTAGTAGCACCAGTCAATCCCTGTCGTGTGGCTTGAGTCAAAGGAGGCCAGAGTCTGTAGCATGGGCATACAATACCATATATATGCACATTACAATTAAATCAAGTGCGACCACTTGCTAATAGTATTAGGTTTTATACCAAGAAGAACATTTCAGTTGAAAGGAACAGCTGAACTAGGAATCATTAGCTCGTTAATTATCTGGCTGAAAAGAATTTCCCAAATAAATCAGATGGTACAAACTGTGACCATCATAACAATCTTCCCTCCTTAAAAGTTTTGATCAAGGGGAAAAACTTTAATATTTTTTTAACAAGTGGTGCTTGGTAAAGTCAATCATTTAGAAAATATTTAAAGTGACATCAAATTACATTAATGAAATTTATACTGTACCTACAAATGCTGTGGACACTGATAATCATAAATTTGCCTGGTCGTTTTGAACCTCAATTACTAAAACAAACTGCACTGTTGTGAAAAGGCAGTAATTCCTCAAAGCACACAGATGTTCAAATCATGTGAAGATACAAAATTTTCTATTCCAAAAGATGTGCACTTTTAAAATGCTATTCACTGTGGTTTTACTGAAATGAAACACATTTTAAATTGATAACATCTAGGTAATGTGTCGTCAATTATGTTATCTATGCCCTTAACATGACGAATGTCAACATCAAATTCTTGGAGGGCGAGACTCCATCTTAACAACCTCCGATTGTTGTTCTTCATTTTCTGAACAAAGACAAGTGGGTTGTGATTGGTGTATACTACAATGGGTTGTGTTGTGCATCTAAATAAGTTTCAAAATGTTGCAAAAAAAGAATTAGTGCCAACGCTTCTTTCTCAATGGTGGAATAATTTTGCTGATAAGGATTTAGCTTTTTCGAAAAATAACTAACTGTGTGGTAGACATTTTCATAATTTTCTTGCAACATCACTAGCATCAGTAGCAAGTTTAAATGTCTTAGTGAAGTCAGGAGCAGCTAGAACTGGCATGATACCAAGCATGGCTTTTACTCTCTCAAAACTACGAGTACATCCCTCATTCCACACAAATTTAGCATATTTTTTTAGCAGGTTAGTAAGATGGGAAAAATTACAACAGAATTTGCGGTTGTGCCTGGCGTGCCTGAAAAAGCATCAGTTCTTTGGGGGTTTTTGGCTGGGGGAAATTTGCATTTGAATCAAATTCCTCTTGACCAATTACATGACTAAGAAAAATGACTTTGATTTTACCAGTTTGACCCTTTGACAGATTTTCAGTAAGTTTAGCCTTATTTAGTCTATTGAACAATGCACAAGATGAATCAGCATACACAATAATAAGATCATCAATGTAAACTTCAGTGTTTTGATACCCAGATATTACATTATTCATCAAACGTTGGAACACTGGGACATTTTTCATACCGAATGGGAGGACTTTGTACTGATAGAGTCCTTTTGAAGTAACAATGGCTGATACTTCCTTAGCCCTTGGAGTGAATGGAACCTGCCAACATCCTTTCAATAAATCATAAGTACTCAGAAATTTAGCTTTTCCTAATTTGTAAATACAATCGTCTATCCTAGGAAGTGGGGACGTATCAGACCAAGTGCCAAAATTAACTTTCCTAAAGTCTGTTCGAAAACGGAATGATGACTCTGGCTTAGGCACTAAAATGCAGGGTTGAGCTCCATGAGCTCCATGAGCTCCATGAGCTCCATGAGCTCCACTCTCTTCAATGATATCATTCTCTATCATGTACTATTTAAATGAGTTTGTTTCTTTGGACTACACCTACACATATGGGTGTTGTTTGATAGGTTACACAGTCCCAGTTTTGTTACATCTGCATCATGAAATAATACATCCATTCTCCCAGAAGCATCAGGAAATAAATGACTGTACTCACTAATCAGAGTAGACACGTCACTCTGCTGTTCTGGAGCTAGATAGCTTAATTTAGCATCTAAATTTGCAAGAATCTGAGAACCCTTCAATCTTACACCACATTCAGGAAGTGGAACTTTCATCAGGTTTTTCACTACACACTGTTGCCACTGTTTCTCCCTTATCACAAACATATGTTTGTTTAACATGGTAAGGTTTCAGCATGTTTATGTGACACAGTTGCACATTTTTACGCCAGGTCTAAACCACCTATTTAACAATCTATTACATAAGGGCACATAAAACATGCTTGTAGTGGTTGTCTTGACACTGGTAACAAAACAAGAACTTGGTCACCCGGAGTGAAACTACACTCTCTAGTTTTTTGACCAGGTTTTCATCTCCAGTTCAGTCATATTTCAGATTGACTTTTGGCTAACTCTTGAACAATTTTCAAAGGGCTCTTTTAAATGAATGATGTACATTATCTATAGAATATTCATCTAACCATTTCTCTTTTACAAGTGCTGGGGGTTCCCTAACAGTGTGGCCAAATATAAGTTTGAAGGGACTAATTCACCAGAGATTCATTAACTACCTCTCGTCAAAGCTTCTACCCAGGTTTTGCCTTTATAGAGAAAAGAGGGATGGCCTCTGGTGGGGGAACACATAATGGTGTACTCACACTCTTTCTTGATTTTGACAGAGGTCCAAAACAATCAGAATGGTTCTTCAAAGGCAGATGATGAGATAGATGACAATGGTGATGAATATGTAAGCACAAATAAATTATTGTTGTTTCCAAACTGTGATATATAAAGTATTCTAGGAACTGTGACTCAAAATATTAATTACTTGTACTGATATATTTTTGGTTAATTGCTGCTTATCTCTCGTGAAGAAAAGTAGCTAACGAGAACTGCAAAACTGCCAGAAAAGGAAGGTAGATACTCTGTGTACAGTGTCCACTTACATGTACATATGACAACCTAATTATATCTGTGGTTTTGTTGACCAAGGGATTTTTCCAGTTATTAGTTGGTTTTAATTTTCAAAATTTACAAAACCCCTCCAAGTGGCCCTCAGATTTGGCGGAAAAAAAGAGGACACTTATTGATTTTTTTCTTTGAAATTAATTTTAAAACAAATGAAAAAATCTACTTGTAAAAGAAATTGTTTTCTCCGAAAGAAGAGAAATGAACATTTCAATTGATACACATACCACACATGCATTCGTCCAAAGACCAATGATGTAGTGTACCTTTAAATGAAGGACACATTATTAACAAACATGTCATCAAACATTTCATTAACTGTCTGGTACTGGTACATTACAGGTCGATGATCAGTTCCAAAGAGAAGATGATGATGCTCTTTACCCAGGTTGTGAAGTGACTAACAATCAAGCAAGAGTACTGATCCTCTCCTATATCTTCCAGCATGGCGTGAGTGGTGATGGACTTCATGATCTCATGAAAATGTTTAACATTATGTTTCCTGGAATTCTGCCCAAGTCCAAGTATCTTTTTACAAAGGAGTTAAGTGGGATTGTACAGAATATTAACATTCATATATACTGTGCAGAATGTATGTTTTACTTGGGAAAACAAAGCCAGCTACAGCAGGAAGGTCATTGCCCAGAATGTGAAGCAGAGTATAATGCCAAACAAAGTAAGGCAGAGGGAAATTTTTTCATATCAGTTCCCCTGCAGCATCAAATGAAGGATTTGTTGGAATGTACTGATGTTGTAAAAAATCGTATCATCAAATCCGAGTTGCTAACTTCTAGTAATTTCACTGATGTGTGCACAGGGCAGAAAGTCAGGTCATTAATGTATGATGTTATCACAGATGAAGATTTTACACTCATGTTTAACATAGATGGAGTTCCAGTCTTCAAATCTACAAACTGTTCATTATGGCCGGTACAGTGCAGTATAAATGAATTGAAGTATGATGACAGGAGAAGGAATGTCCTCTTAACAGGATTGTGGTTTGGACAAAAGCCAAACATGAACACATTCTTACAACCACTAAGGGATGAAGCCATTGCTTTGGCTGAACAAGGATTTCAATGGAAAAATCCTTTGACCAGACAGTTGGAAAATAGCAGGGTTTTTTTTGTTTGTGGTTCGTGTGACTCCATTGCAAGACCACCTGTTCGCAACAGTACACAGTTCAATGGTTTGTATGGGTGTGACTGGTGCTATCATTCGGGTGAGCGTGTTCCAAAAGGAAATGGATTTGTCAGATGCTATCCATTTTGTAACCCAGAGCCAGAACTGCGCACTTTGGAAGTGCATGAAGAGCATGTCATAGAGTCTGTAGCCTCTGGGGAACCAGTATTTGGCATTAAGGGTCCATCACCATTGATGTTTTTTCCACATTTTGATGTGATTAAGGGATTTGCAGTAGATTATATGCACTGTGTGCTACTTGGGGTAGTCAGGCAGTTTGTAAGCCTTTGGTTTGACAGCCACAATCATGGTCAAAGGTGGTATATAGGAACGATGATACGTGATGTAAATCAAAGACTTCTGAAAATTAATCCACCGCATGAACTAACTAGAGTCCCAAGAAAGTTGGATACTAGGAAGTTCTGGAAGGCCTCTGAATGGAGATCATTTTTACTTTATTATTCTCTATTTGTTTTGCAGGGACTATTGCCTACCAAGTTCCTGAACCACTGGTTCTTACTTGTGTTTGCTGTTTATAAGCTCTTACAAAATGAAGTAAAAGAAGATGATCTTGAAATGGCTGAACTTGCTTTGAAAAAGTTCATAATATTGACAGCCACTCTGTATGGTAAAGAACATGTATCGTTTAATGTTCATCAATTGTGCCATCTTCCAGAGAGCGTTTCTGCTTGGGGACCTGCTTGGTCAAATTCAGCCTTCCCATTTGAGGGTAATAACCGAGTCCTGTTGAAATTGATTCATGGAACACAGTATGTTCCCCAACAGTTAGCACATAGGTTTCAAATCCTCAAAGGTACACAGCGGTTGGCCAAACAATGCATGGCTGAGGCAACACCAGCTTGCAAACAGTTATATGCCAAAATGACACACATTGGGTCATACCAACCAGTAGGAAGAAGGAAGATTGGGGATGTGCAGTTGTTGGGAAAGGCTAACATTAAGCAACTTAATATTTCAGACAGGATAGCTATAGATAATTTAATTGGTGACCAGCTGAGATCGGAAGAAGCCCATTATTATGACAGATTTCAGTATGGTAATAGATTATTTCACTGTGCGGACTATCAGAGATCATCCAAACGGAATAATTCTGTGATCCAGCTTAATGATGGTACCATCTGTAGCATCAAAGCTTTTGTAATTTTGGAAGTACAATGTTTTTGTGCTGATTTATGTATGTGTCAAGGTTCACCAGTTGTAATTGTCAATGAAATGAGGAGGAATCAGTGCTATCTTTTTGCAGACAGGCAGCTTGGTGTAAGATCCGATCACATTCACACTGTTTCATTTGAAGGACTTGCACCAAGGGCCGTCACTGTAGCTGATATACATGAGAAGTGTGTGGTTTGCAAGAAGAGTGGAAACGCAATGTCTGTTGTTGTTTTGCCAAATAAATATGAGCATGATTAGGGGAATTGTTTATAATTGTATGTAAAAGTATGTATAGCTGAAGAGACTTTTGTTTCTTAGTTTTTTGAACAATATTGTTTCTCACGTAATCGTGATTAACTACAGGTAAAAGTTTATTTTAAATATCTTCTCAGCCATGTTATTTTGATGGCTGTAAATATACCAAACACTAACATGTCGACAATTCCAACGTTTGTACATGAATATTTGTAGCCAATTACATAGCACAGGCCCAATAGGATAATGACTGAAAATTCTTCTATTTCAATGTGCATAACTAATATATTTTTTACAGAATGTAAGTCGGTGCCAAATTCAGCAAATGATGAAGTTCTCAAAAAAAATTATATGCACACACTATTGAAAGTATTATTATGTTGGCTCACTATGTCCTTCAACATTATTTAATAAAATTATAACTAATAACTTCACCTAATATGATTTGTATTAGGATAGAAAATATTAAGACAATGAATATATTTCACTGCAATCTAAACTTACCCAAGTTTGTTTTGTGTTGAGGTTCATGTCCACCTCTTCATGGAATTTGCCATAAGGACATAATGCCATTTATTTTGTATATCATCCAGGCTTAGCGCCTGGTACAATTTTTGCTGTAGTAGATTCGTTAGAGTCTACATCTATATAAAAATGCAAAAAAACCGGTACGTGAAACTTTTAGTTTGTAATGTGTACATGTACATGTATCTCATGAACTTTACTCAAAGTGTGATTAAAATGTAACATATTGTACATGTAAAAGTGGGTAAAATTACCAATCAAATGAATTTCAGAAGAATGTTCTAAGTATCACTTTAATGAGAATTATTTACAAAAGCTCCTTGACTGTCCTGTAGTGTCTAAAGTGAACAAGGTTTGTATTTTTGTGTTTCAGATCAGTAAAATACATGCTGGAACCAGCAGCGTAACTAGGGTAAATTTTTAGGGGGCACGGGGGTAAACTACATGTATGTACTGTTTTGTCTCTGACAAAAAAACAAAAAGATATTCTTGAATTTAATTTAAGTATTGGTACTATAATTTTGCACAACTGGAGTTGTTAAAATAAATATGAAATAATTTTTTTAATATTGATAAACAAATTGTTAATAATTTCTTATTCCAGTGTCATTTAGTGATTTGAAAGTGAAGCATAATCACCCTTGGCAGAATTGTCACCGTTTAATATCATTGCCACGTACCATTGACTACCATACATTGCTTTGGTACCATTTGATATCATTGTCTACCATAGAAGTACCATTCGTTAACATTGGCTTCTGTACAGTTACCTAAAATTTCACCATTCGATTCTATTGACAGGTACCGTACATTACCAATAAATACCATTTGGTACCATTGGCTTAAGTACGCTTACCATTAAACAAAAAATCCACCATTCATTTCCATTGACAATACCAATAGTTACTGTACAGTTAGCATTGCCTCAAATTTACCATTCAATCCCATGGACAGGTACCTTACATACAGTTACAGTTGACCTAAAAATTTCAACATTCAATACCACTGCAATGTACCGTATACTACCATTGGTTACCATTTGGTACCATTTGCCAACATTGGCTACCATATGGTTACCATTGACCTCAAATTTTAACATTCAATACCGTTGCAATGTACCGTATACTACCATTGGTTACCATTTGGTACCATTTGCCAACATTGGCTACCATATGGTTACCATTGACCTCAAATTTTAACATTCAATACCGTTGCAATGTACCGTATACTAGCATTGGTTACCATTTGGTACCATTTGCCAACATTGGCTACCATATGGTTACCATTGACCTCAAATTTTAACATTCAATACCGTTGCAATGTACCGTATACTACCATTGGTTACCATTTGGTACCATTGGCTACCATACGGTTACCATTGACCTCAAATTTTTACATTCAATACCATTGCAATGTACCATTGGTTACCATTTGGTACCATTGGCTACCATATGGTTACCATTGACCTAAAATGTTACCATTCAATACCATTGGCACATACCATACAATACCATTGTTTACCATTCGGTACCATTGGCGACCATATGGTTACCATTGAGTTAAACTGTTACCATTCAATACCATTGGCACATACCATTGCATACCATACAATACCATTGATTACCATTCAGTACCATTGGCTACCATACAATTACCATTGATTTTTTTTGTAAGGGAGGTATTGGTCCCATAGGTGCTTTAGGCCGATTTTGGTTAAGCGCACCTTCTCTTACATTTATGCATTAACACATAATCATCAGCCATTAACTGCTGCTTTGTGTACTTCCCTTGTTGCTCCATTAGATGAGCTTTGACATTATCAGGTACACAAGCTCCAAGAGCATGAACTGTCTAAGTTTAGCAAAGTCATTGAAGAATTACACCATCTATCAAAGAGATCTTCCTTATCACAGGAAAACTCAATGTAATTCTGATTATCCTGCTTTCTCTTACTCCTAAATGTCTGCTTGTAAGCTTTGAGTATAACAGCTTTAACTACCTTGTAATCTGAACTCTGTTCTACAGGTAAGGCTGAATAGACTTTCTGAGCTTTTCCTGTCAGGACACTTTGAAGTAATAACATATTCATGTCCGACGGCCAACTGAGCCTATCAGCTACCTTTTCAAAATGTGAAAAGTACTTATTTACTTCCTTATCCCGAAAAGGAGGAACAAGTCTGATGTGTTTACTTAGGTCAAAGGGTTTGCTCTGGGATGAAGTCCAGCCTGCTGATGATTGAGTTTGTTTTAATTTAGCTTTGGTTTTCAAACGCTGTTCTTTCTCAATCTGTAATTTCAGTTCCTTTAGTTTGGTGGCAGTCTCTTCACTGTAATCTGGGCTAAGTGGATGGAGACCCTAACTGTTGAAAATTCTTCCACCATTGTATTCAACACGGGAGTTAAGTCCAAGATTCCAGCATGTTAAGGGAGATTTCTGGTCATGGCTTATGGCCAAGGGTCACAATGAACAAAAGCTACATTTCTTTACTTGGTTAACTCATTGGTTGTGTTCATTTTGTGATTTTTCTGTTTAATTAGCTCACTAATCATTGTCCTTTTTTATTGTTGTCATTTGTTTAATTATTTCTTGATTGTTTTGTTCTGCGCTTGTAAAAAATTTACATAATGGGCGCACTATAAATCAATAAATTATTATTATTATTATTAAGTCATTGCGACTACGATATTCTTGACTACAAAAAAATTCAAAAACGTTTTTTAAATTAATCCTGCAGTGAGTGCGGAAAACTTTGAGAATTTCCAGTGGTGAGTGGTTCATGAGAGTTATTGGGCTACTGGTTTGTTTACTGGAAAAAGGAGCCTTGGGTGATATGTATAACACCTGTGAGGGCAGGGCTTACAGTTTAATACCAGTCCTAAAATAAATTTGAATGCACATTTATAACAGACAGGTTTGATTTCTCTGGTTTATGTATTACATAATTGAAACCGGCTGTGAATATTGTCCTCTTTGTGAAAGTGTTAATCCCAGACTTTCGGTGAAAGTGTATAATATACAATTTGTGTGACATGTATTTGTGGTAGGGATGTAGCCTAAACACGTACAGTGTGTATACGCAAACAAATTACAGTAAATCTTTCAAAATCCACTAACATTTTGCAACAATTTCTTAAGAATAAAAACCTCTCTGTTCATTAATTTTTGTGCCTTCACTTTTACAAAGCTATAGTCATAAACAAAACATGTACACGTTGTGCCTGATTCACTACCACGATGCCAGGACTGTTTTCAATTTAACAATTGGCCATTCCTGTTTACATGGGAACCTGTGTTTATGGCTAGAGTTTGATTACAGCTACATGTAGCTTGCTAATCCTGTCCCGCTATCATTGTGAAACTTACACATTTATAACGCAGCCACAACCCTACTTGTCCCTTCCAAAGTAGATAATCTCATATTCTATCCAAGAAAATTGGCAACCTTGCATGTTAGTCTGAATTTGTCTCGCTGGATTAGTGTATATCTGGCAACATGGTCAGAGCTGCCGTGCTTGCACACAATATTTGACAAAGCTATTTAGGCACTCACTGTCAAGATGGTCACTCTTGCTGTTTATTCCATTCCTACCTCCATGTTCGTTCACAGTACATCATGCATTCTAATTGGGGCTGTATTTAAACTCAAGCCATAAACAGAGGTTCAGATACAATCTGATTCTGAGGGTACGTCAAGGGGTTGTAGGGTTTGATGAAGGTCAAAGCGGTTTTGAAACAAACCATAAAAGTGTGGAGACAAGGCCTTAAAACAGCCATTTGAGGCAGGACAAGGCAGTGTGGTAAATGTATGAACACAAATTTCCAATTTATATTGTTGGGATGAACATGGCACTCCATGCGAAAACCAGGCAGTTCTCAGAAATAGCGAAATGGCATTCAAACATTCAAACGTTCAAGTAATGATCATGCAGTTTGTCTGCAACTGGTATTAATTAGCTCCAGCCACTCCTAAACAGCTACAGCCAGGTAAATATGATCACATGACTGCATTAAGATGCTGCTCTTATAAAGCTTCACAATCCAGAGCATGTTCATCTTGGGACATCACTTGGTCAGTGAAACCAATGTTAGCGAAATTATCTTAAAGTCACTCTCATCAATGTGATCAATCAGTATTTGGTCACTCTCTTATATGAGTAAATGCAGTTTGCAGTCTGCATTCAAGTGTTTCCAAGTGCTGACCTTCGGGTCAACAATGACATGATTGGTGACCATGAAGAATCCTAGCATTACCATCCTTTTCCTCTTTGACCTCGGAGCATACTTGACCAATGGAAAGACGCTTGTAGTGCATGCTGTGAAGAACACAACATATCAAATTATAGCCAAGTTAGTCCTTGGTGTAGGCAGCTTCTATCACGTGCTTCGATCCTGTTCTTTACACTTAGTTGAGCACAAAACCTGTTGATTTTCCTTTGCTAATAAGAGGCCTTCTTAGTTTCCAGCCCCCAAAATTTGAACTTGTTCCCAGATCCTAATCAGAGACACTAGTTCTGTTAACACTTTCAAGACACTCTTGAAAGCCCACCTGCTTCAGGAGGCTTGGCACCAGTAATACTTATTTTGTGCCTCAGCGCCTTGGAGCAAACTCTTTAGATTTATTTTGGCACTATACAAATAACTTCTATTGATTAATTTTTGATCAGTAAGATTGCCTGGAGGTGTACATCCCAAAAGTATAATTAAGCATCAAGGGTTGCAATCTCACAAATTAGTTTTGATTTTTACTGCACTGTAAAGCCCTGACTCAATGCTGGTCAACAAGGAGAAGAATGCATCTGAAGTGCTTTTGGGCTTTACAATGACTAGGCTTGCTGTCACCAACTTCAGGAGAGAAGCTGGACTCTTATAAGGAATTATTTGCTCCAAGTAATTCAGATGGGAAACTAGAACATGATCAAGTGGAAGTGAGTGTTCACTGAACTGAGTTAGTAGGGAACATTTATTTTATCTTGTTGGTTCCAATGTTAGAGGATCGCTCAATGCATCCCAGCCTTAGCTAACCAAGTTTGCTATCATCACTTCTCTCTACTGACCTAAGACCTCCAACTCACCAACATCATAGTTCCTCTTCCGTGTCCGAAACGGCGACTTTGGCTACAGCTACGGCTAGATCGCGCGCGTCTGCCTATTCTTCAACACTGGCAGACACGCTGATCTAGCTGTAGCTGTAGCCGAAGTAGCCGTTTCGGACACGGCCTAATAGTCTTGAATATCTCTGATTCTCTCTTTGCATTTCTGCAGTACCTCAACCAGCATCATTCTCCAATCAAGTTCCATTGAGCTAGAGCTATTATCTGATTCTGTCTTTTTGCCGATGTATAAGTTTAGTCTTCAGTCACAGAAATGTGAATGCATCTGTTAACAATCTAATTATGAAACTTGTAAAAGTAAGAACATGCCTTAAAGCTAAAAAGTTACATATTAATTATATGATATTCTGTGCAGCCCAAAACAGATATGTGCAATCTGCCTCTAGTTTTAGATGAAGTGGGGCTCAAAAAATTAACACATGCAAATTTTCATGGTGTCAAGACAATTTATCCTGGAAAAATCATATAAGTAAAGTTACCAGTAATAGCTATAAATATTGGTATTTAATCGTCTTAGGAAATTAAAACCTGGTTTATATTTTACTAACACTTTCTAACTCTTTAGTTCTTCCGCATCTAAATTATTTGATTCTTATATGGGGTGGTTCCTTGTCACATGTAACAAACTTCTCACATTGCAAAAGAGGAGCTGCTTACATAATTTCTAATGCTGGTATTGGTGAACACACAAGACCCATTATGATGTAATCTTTTAAATGTTACAAATCATTTACCTTTATTATCTGAATCTGGGTCAATTTAGGTATAAATTTATGATTACACATTACTCAGCTGCTCATTTTTACTTTAACGTTCATTTATACAATACTAAAAGTACTGTAGAGACAAATCCGTTTGTTTCTCACCAAAGAACATAGCAGCAAAAGAGTATAGTTCAACTTGGAATGATCTGAGTAATTAAAACTTCAATCACTCAACCTGTCTTTACTAGAAAATTGAAAAAGCAACTAGTTCATGCACACTTATACATTCTGACTGTTTTCGCATTATCTAGCTTTCATTGTCTTTCATATGCTTTTCTTGTCGACAAACATTACACGTGATAGTCTGTTGTCATGTAAATGTTTTTTGTCTTATTTAATATTTATTAGATGTCGTACACATGGCCTAAAATAATACAAGCTGGAATTTGGTTTGTTAATAGCTAAAACAGACAGGTCAAGATTCATGTCAAGATTCATGTCAGGTCAAGATTCACTTGTAGCTGTTCCAGCAGCGCAGCAAGCTGGAACAACTTTGTTTAGACGAAACCACAACTTTTGGGGGATGATGACGTCGTCGGTGACTTCATAACATTAAAGTTTTAAAATAATGTGAAATATTGTAAAAAGTCATTTCTAGAGAACCATTAATGATACACACAAGATCTTGCACCATATGAAAGCCCTTGATTTTTTTGCAAATCTTACGTGAAGTGTGACCCCATGTGACCTTTACTTCCGGTCGAAACCGGACACTGATGATACAAAATTTTGAAACATTAAACTTTGTAAACGTTGTTGTTCATTATCACTCAACTATCGCAATTCCCTGCTCTGTGCCGCACACATTACTATCAGAACAATAGCGGGCACTGTTGGAAAAACTTCCAGATCACCTACCACATGGGTTCTCGGCTTCCAGAGAACGCCCTCTAACGGATTGTATGTAGGCCCTATGGTTTTACAAACTTAAAAAGAACGTCTTGCACTTTGTAGAAATAAAGTGTGACCCCTGGGCCTTTCAAAGAAAGAGTATATAATTGCATCACTATGATGTCATCAAGCATTCCAGACGTCACCTTAAAGGTGCATTTTTAAAAGATTTATATTTACAAGACAAAAAACACGACCACGCTGAATCTTTGCATGTATTCAAGCCGGGATGTGTAACATCCAAAATTTAAGGTCCTGTTCTAATGACGGTGTCAAGTGTCACGTGACATCACCTTAAAGGTGCAGTAATAAAAGATCTATGTATACAGAACTAATTGCGCGATCAAGCAGAAACTTTGCATGCATTTAAGCCGGGATCATGTGTTACACCCAAAATTTCAGGTCCTGTTCTAATGACGTCAACAAGTGTCACGCGATGACACCTGAAAGGTACAGATTTACAAGATCTTTACATACAGAAACAAATTTGCAATCAAGCTGAAACCATGCATGTAATCAAGCTGGGAAGTCTTACATCTACAATTTGAGGTCACATTACAATGATGTCATCAAGAGTCACTTGACAACACTTTAAGGGTGCAGTTTGATTTACAAGATCTATATATAGATATATAGATCTTTCAAGGCTTCAGTTTGATTTCTGTATATATACAGAAATCAAACTGAAACCGAAACCTTGCATGCATTCATGCCGGAATGTGTTATATTCAAAATTTGAGATCCTGTTATAACGATGTTATCAAATTTATGTCACATACATGTATGACGTCACCTTAAAGGTGGAGTTTTCAAAGGAACAGCTCTGTGTTTCGTTTGCAACTGAACAAACAGCTCTAGTTTTTTCATAAAAGTACAGCAATGTTTTGTTCTTAGAATAGTTTTACTGCCTCATGTATCAGCCAGTGTGTACGACATGCAGTTGAGTGTTGATTAGTTTAATAAGTCACTGCTACATTCTACAAGTTATGTTTTGTCAGTTCCTGAAATAGGCCTATTGTTTTGATTCTGCCAATCACACACCTAAGCACTTAATTGGGTCCATTGGCAATTTAATACCAGCGAATTTGAAAACATTATTTCCACTGCCCAGCCATAAATATTCTGTGTAAGTTTACCTCTAAATGGACTATACTTAAACAATTTACCCGCAATGGAGTTTTGTCTTTAGCAAAGATAGTTGTGTCATCAGATCAGCATACATATTGGGCACTTTTGATTTCAGTTACAGATCCATTTGTTGGCTATTATCTTCAAAGCCATGATTTCTGCAGCAATAATAAACAACAATGCATATTTATATCTAACATCCTTGTCTAATCCCTCTAGTAGTACGGCCATGTCCGACTTTGAGGCTACGGCTACAGATAGATTTCCATGTCATTGAAGTACATGTACAGTACATTCTTAGCAACAACCTTAGCCGTAGCTGTAGTTGCCAGTCATTTGTTGACACAAGTTTCTATAGTGCTGTATAGAACATCTATCTACTGTAGAAAGGACGACCACAATTTTAATAGGCCAAAACTTGTTGGTGCTGACTGCACTTATGCATATCAAATCGATGCATATTGTGTTGATTATCTAAGAGCCTTAGCAGTTCATCTTCACTGCTAACAATTAACAATATTGCTAAAACTTTACCATTTATTCTGAATGTGACGAACAGACGGATATCATTAATACCTAGGCTCACTCTACAACACAGTTTGTCAAACAGAAGATTTCCATTCATTATACCTGAACCCTCTTGAAATCCTTGCTCATAATATTAATATAAGATAACATGAGTGGACAGTAATATGTTGCCATTAAGGCATTCATGTAGTCTCAACCTTGTTGAAATGCATGTATAATTTTCCATTGTTGATCTTTGGTTGCAGCTTATTGAAATACTACAAATAAACAAAAAATATAAATAATCTATGAGTTTCATTGCCTCAACCATCAACACTATAAATGTCAATAATAAACTATTGCATGCTTATGTTGTTGCACAACTTCTCTCTCTTCCTCATTGCAGAAACATTTGCAAATCTGTGAAATGGCGCTTGGTAATTTCTCTGAGGTCATCAGACACTGTAGCACAAAAAAAAAAATAAAAAATAATAATAAAACAGACCATCAATGTCATATTTTTGTGCATTAGCAGGTTTCATAAATACAAAGTTCTGTAAGCAAGAAATTCAGCAAATAAAGACCAAAGCATAAGATGGAAGTATACAATTGGTAAATCTATCTGAAAATGGCACTAACCTGTAAACAACTTAATCAACTAAAATTCTACAATTCACTGTAATTTTTGTAACTCTACTAGCAAATAAATAATAACCACAGCCATCTAATTACCGCTAACAAATCTGATGAAAAATCTGTTATTGTGAACAATCAGTCCTTGTGAACAATCTGTCCTTGTGAGCAATCTGTCAGTGCAAACAATCTGTCAATGTGAACAATCTGTCAATGTGAACAATCTGTCAATGTGAACAATCTGTCAATGTGAACAATCTGTCAATGTGAACAATCTGTCAATGTGAGTATTCTGTCAATGTGAACAATCTGTCAATGTGAACAATCTGTCAATGTGAACAATCTATCATTGTGAACAATCTGTCAATGTGAACAATCTGTCAATGTGAACAATCTGTCAATGTGAACAATCTGTCAATGTGAGTATTCTGTCAATGTGAACAATCTGTCAAGGTGAACAATCTGTCAATGTGAACAATCTGTCATTGTGAACAATCTGTCAATGTGAACAATCTGTCATTGTGAGCAATCTGTCATTGTGAACAATCTGTCATTGTGAACAATCTGTCATTGTGAACAATCTGTCAATGTGAACAATCTGTCATTGTGAACAATCTGTCAATGTGAACAATCTGTCAATGTGAACAATCTGTCAATGTGAAAAATCTCTCAAAATGAACAATCCCTCAATGCTAACAATCTGTCATCATGTACAATAAATCATTGAGAACAATCTGTCAATGTGAACAATCTGTCAATGTGAACAATCTGTCAATGCTAACAATCTGTCAATGCTAACAATCTGTCAATGCTAACAATCTGTCAATGCTAACAATCTGTCAATGTGAACAATCTGTCAATGTGAACAATCTGTCAATGCTAACAATCTGTCGATGCTAACAATCTGTCAATGTGAACAATCTGTCGATGCTAACAATCTGTCAATGCTAACAATCTGTCATTGTGAACAATCTGTCAATGTGAACAATCTGTCAATGCTAACAATCTGTCAATGCTAACAATCTGTTATTGTGAACAATCTGTCGATGCTAACAATCTGTCAATGCTAACAATCTGTCAATGCTAACAATCTGTCGATGCTAACAATCTGTCAATGCTAACAATCTGTCAATGCTAACAGTCTGTCAATGCTAACAATCTGTCAATGCTAACAATCTGTCAATGCTAACAATCTGTCAATGCTAACAATCTGTCGATGCTAACAATCTGTCGATGCTAACAATCTGTCGATGCTAACAATCTGTCGATGCTAACAATCTGTCGATGCAAACAATCTTTCGATGCTAACAATCTGTCGATGCTAACAATCTGTCGATGCTAACAATCTGTCGATGCTAACAATCTGTCGATGCTAACAATCTGTCGATGCTAACAATCTGTCGATGCTAACAATCTGTCGATGCTAACAATCTGTCGATGCTAACAATCTGTCAATGCTAACAATCTGTCAATGCTAACAATCTGTCAATGCTAACAATCTGTCAATGCGAACAATCTGTCAATGCTAACAATCTGTCAATGCTAACAATCTGTCAATGCTAACAATCTTTCAATATAAACAATCTGTCAATGTGAACAATCTTCCAATCAGGCCAAATTTAAGCACACAAAACTCAATTTGGTTTCGAACAAACTGATCCTTGAGGTTTTAATATGCAGTGATAACTTATTTTTTGATAACGAACATTGCAGGAGAGTAATACAAAATAGCCTGTATCTTGTTATACATTAGAAGCATCCAGTACACAGTGATTTTCATTACAATGTGTAAATGATAGAGTTGTTGAATTAGACTCACCAAGTCCACTGTAGGATTTGTCTGGTCCATTATTTAGAACATTTTGCATGAAGTGTGACATTGCACCCAATGCTATGATTCTCTCTTGTAGTGGTAAAGCATCAAAATACTCCATGTCTACGACAAATGGATTTCTAGGAGAGGGAAGTGTGCACAGTTTAACCAGCTCTGCTATAATGTCCCACACCTTTATATCTGTGAAAAAAGAAAGAAATGGTGTGTTATAAGGAATCCCAACATTGCCTATGTAACATTTTATTGCATTGAGTGATAAACTTTGATGCCTGCTCCCTTGATGATACACTGCAACGAAGGACTGAAGGTTTGGTCGCATTTATGTTGTATGCATGCTGGACCAGCCTGCACAGGACTGAAGACTTGATGCCGAGATGTAGGCTAAATGGCTAAATGGGTGCTAAAACAGTGATTGGTCCTGTCAACTACATGTCCCTACAGGTGGGTTTTTCTACACCTGAACCCAGTTCTTTAAGCTTGTGGTAGATAAAGAAGCAACCTAGTTTTGAGAAGGTTAAGTATGTTGGTAACATTAGAACAAAGGTGGACATACTTGGTCTGGAACTCCCTTTATCAAACAAAAGGATACACACACTGAAGCAACCATGGAAGATCAGGAGGTCCTATTTTGCCCATGAGGAAAATAACCAGAACAAAAGAAGCATCAAACACCAAAAAAAAAAAAGGGTCACAGTACTTCAAAGATAGTCATGTTGATTTCGCTTCAATCAAAATAACAGCTGTTTTTGTTCTTATAAAACTACCACTTTAACAACTGGAAGAGGAAAGATGTTAAAAATTTGACGTCGGATAACGTCTTTTTCTGCAAAACTTGTCCAAACTGAATAATGGTAGATGTTTAATACGTTTCAGTTCAGTTCAGTTCAGTTTATTTCCATTCAATCAGTTTGCTTACGTAAAAATACATATACGGTACTTTAGATACAACGTAATGATTAAATGGTGGGAGTCTCCTAAAAGCAAGCTTGTTGGGTGGAGACCCCCTGACATTTATGTAACTGGGTTAAGGAAGTACTGAGTTAGGAATTACTAGTGTAATGGAACATCAATGAATACGTAAACACACAATGGGGACGCAAGACAAACACTAAACAGGACAACAGATAGCTGGAAAGGCTCACCGCACGGCGGCATTCAAATAAATAATTGGTTAAAAGACAATAGTAATAATTATTGTAACAAATTGGGTCTATATCTGACAATACCAGGAAAACTGAAGAATTGAGGACTCAGTATTTACCAATAAGTTCATTTTTAAGTTTTTTCTTGAACGACTGAAGACTCTTACATGTTTTTATTTCATTGCTGAGGGAGTTGCAGTATTTTGGACCTTGAAAATAAACACAACTCATGGATTTAGATGAGTAGACACGGGGTACATGAAAATCTTTTGTATGTCTAGTTTGATAAGAATGGAATTGAGAATTAAGTGTAAACATACTCTTAAAGGAATTAGGTAAAACATTAGAGTTGAATTGATGCATAAATATTCCAAGTTGAAGAAGATAAATATCGGAAACTTTAAGAGTACTGTGTTTTTTAAATAATGGGTCAGAATGAGCACAAAAGTTGGTACGATTAATAATTCTGAGAGCCCTTTTCTGCAGCAACATAATTCTTTTCAGTAGACAGGCACTTGATTTGCCCCATGCTAGAATTCCATAGTAAATGTAAGGCAGGATTAACGCAGAATAAATTTCATAGAGTATTGTGGATGGAAACAAATATTTAAGTTCATTGATAATTCCTATGTTCCTTGCAACCAGTTTACATAAGTAATTAATATGTTGATTCCAAGAAAGTTTATCATCAACAAACACTCCAAGAAATTTGACACAATCAGTATTTAATACGTTTAATACAGTTGAGGAACGTCATCTTTTAGTAAGGTCATTCATATAGCTTGATGTACAACTACGCTTCTGGACACCTACAGTGCTACTCTTCATTTCCCCTGTACAAAAAGGAACAAAGGGTACTGGAAATCATGTCTAAATCTCCCATTTTCCAGTATAGTCCCTGATTCCAGTCCTTCTGTCGAGCAAACGAGGATTACAAGAAATCAATGGGCTGCCACCATTTTTTATTATTGTATTCAGCATATGGGAGGTAAGCCTAAGATTCCAGCATACCATGGTTGATTAATCGACCTTGGCTTATTTTGGCCTTTTTTATAGTAAAGACATTCAATAATTTCTTGACAAACAATCCTGGCGCATTTTATGAGAAAGTGTAATTGTTGTATTTACTTTGTTTACTCAGGGTTTCATTGTGACATTGATATTTAAAAAAAATAAAATCAAAAGTTTTGAAAAAATAGTACTTTGCAGAGTCTCAGTAAAGATTTGTTAACACCCTCCCCCGCGAGAAACGGCAAGAAGTACATCATCAAATGGAGCAAACTCTGGTCTCTCCACTGGTCTCTTCGCTCCATGATTGCTGGCAGGTCACGGCAGTTAATGCCAGAGTCGTACTTAAGGGCGTCCAAAATTGTTGCTGCAGGATACTCTCTTGATCTTTGACCATGTTGTGAAGTGATATACAGTGACAGTAAATGTCATAATAACCAATGCCATAGGTATTAATAGGGTTTCTGGAAACAAAAAGATAAAATATGTAGAGAATATGAGGCAAGTACTGGCTTTCTCTCTCTCTAGTAGACATATGCATTTGCCTCCTGTGGTTTCCTCAAATTGTACCTCACTGGAATCACTGGTACCGCTCCCACCACAGCCCCTCTTTTCAGTGCTGCTGCTTTGAGTTCGGTGGTATCACAATCTGACCAATCTTGAATGTTGTCCACCCAATGCTTCTTTGGTTGGCCCTCAGAATAACGGCATCCCTCTGGCATCCCATCCACAACGGCTGCTGCCATACCGCCTTGGCGAACCGCATGGCCCAACCAAGCTGTCTTTCTTTCAATCACAGCACTGCTGCTGAAGTACCATCTCCATCAGTCTTTCATTTGTCACATGATCTTGCCACTTGATGTTTGGCAGGTGACGCAAGATGGTTTGGCCGAAGCTGTCTAGCTGCCTTCAACGACAGGGTGGTGGCACCATACAGTACCCTTGACATGATTAGTACTTGAGTGAGCTGTATCTTTACCTAAAGGCTGGCGAGAGGGGAGCATACGTATTTGAACTGACGAAGAGTGGATCTGCTCATGCCTAGCTGCATTTGAGCCTCCTTGCTGACATCAAGATTGTGGTTGATTGACACACCCAAGTACTTGAAAAGAAGCGACTGAGCGGTATGTGATGGTAATGTCATCGGTTGTTGACAGCTCCTTGTCATGCTGGACCTCATAGCTGCTTTTGACACCGTAGACTACAGCATGCTTCTGCAAAGGTTATCCCATGACTTTAGTCAGCCATACAGGCATTAACATGGTTTGCCTCATACATGTGTCATATCTGCATGACAGAACTCAGTCTGTCCATATTCATGAAGCCTCATCTTTAAAAAGTCTTTTTTCTATTAACATAGCTCCGGTCGCAGATATAAGTGGTAACCACGGCTTGAGCTTCCATTCCTAAGCTGACGATCAGCAGATCTATGTTGCCATTAAACCTTGTCAAGAGCAAACAAGATCTGCCATTGCACGTGTTGAAGCCTGTGTGGCTGATGTTAGGGATTGGATGCTCTCTAATTTTCTCAAGCTCAATGATGATAAGACAGAGGTAATCTTATTTGGATCTGCCCATCAGCTGAGGAAAGTTGAACTAGCTAATGTAAAAATTGGGGATACGTCAGTCAATGTTTCCCACAGGGTTCGAAATCTTGGTGTGCAACTGGACAACCGAATGACAATGGAGGAGCACATACTCTCATTCTGCCTGGGAGCAACCTTCCATCTCAGTAACATCACAAAGATCAGAAGGTACCTGACCACTGGTGCAACCAAACAGACAGTACATGTGTTTGTCACTAGCAGTTTTGACATGGGAAATGCTCTGTGCAAGGAAATTTGACCACGTAACTCCTATCCTAAAGAACTTGCACTGGCTACCAATTGCGGCAAGAATTCAACACAAGATCATGCTGCTCCTGTACCAGTGTCTGATATTCTGATATTCAATAAAACAACTTAGGCTGTGCATCCACGGGTATTTTTAGACCCGGGTACCCGAGGTGAATACCGGTCGGGTACCCGGGTACCCGAGTGGAAGCCCGGAAGTACCATTGTTAACAAAACATGCCCTGACCGGCCGTTCGTAAATAGTTCTGCACACACGTGAAAAAGTAAAATAAAAAAACTGTGATCTTTGATTCCTTCATGATTAGAATGTGACAATGTACATTTAAAGGTTTATGTATTCATATATCCAGTTTCTATAAACAAACTAAGAAACTAAGACGACTTTTTCAAAAGTTACTAAACATTACCTAATTCAAAAACGATGTATTTCTTAATTTAAATCTATAGCTCCATGTTTAAATCATGCACCGCTGTCGTAATGAATTCCACCACTACAATTTTTGTTCCATTTTTACTGCCTGTAAATTGTTGTTCCATCTCTATACTTGAAGGAACTTCTTCAACATTATAATATTCCAGATAAGTCTCCTGTCCGATCCCCCTGCCTTTGCATGCAAGCATCCCTGACAGTGACACTTTATGAGTGGCTTGACAACCATTCTGAAGTTACAATACCACACATTTTCATGCACGAAGCAGTGTGTGTGAAGCATGCAACCACCATACGCAACAACACAGTTGTTCGTGTACATGTACATTACATGTGTACTTATACATGTTGTACATAAAACCACGTGTGAGCCACTCATGCTCACAGTGCACTGCACTGACTGTCCATATTTTTGGTGATCATGCAGGTGAACGTGTTGCATTGGCTTGTAGCCAAGTTAGGCTGCCAATGCTCTCTACATATTGAGACTTCAAACTGTGGTTCGTGCGTCTGGCAGTATTTAATTTAAATATTGAAAAGATGAAAGGACAGATATTTAGTTGATTCTCAAGGAAAAATCTTAAAGAAAAAAACAATTATGTAAATTGAAAGCAACAATCCTTTATAAAGTGATAAACTAAAAGATAAAGAGTCGCCAAACAGATTTGTTGTGCTTTATAGGGGAGCCGATAAACCTTGCTTATCACAGACGAGTCTTACCAATGTTTGGAAACAGTCTAAGGAGAAAGAAACCGCATCTAGAATGCACAATGCACTGCTTGTTTAGCAAATTGGACTAGTGACTTTACAACAAATAGACCTAGTCAAAGTTAACGCAATGATCCTTGCAGGACTTCGGAAACTCAAAAGGTTCATTGAAATTTCTGTTTGTACCAATGTCTGTAGGTTAATGGTTAATTGCAATGTCGGAAACATTGGGTTTTCTTGTGGTTTGTTTGTTTGTCACAGGCTTAAAAACAACTCGTAATTTGCGCTCCAGTTCAGACAGATCTGCATTATCCTTTCCTAGAAGCAAGCACGGTTGGGGTGACCGTGCCTTTTCTGTCGCGGCTCCCAGGATCTGGAGCAGTCTTCCTTACAACATCAGACAGTCACCTTCAATACTGTCTTCAAGACTTCCGCACTCAAATCTCACCTGTTTACAAGAGCTTTACAAGATAATAATTGATTCCAATGTGATAAACAAAATTAAAATAATAAAGCTTTTTTAAAAACCCTGTTGCAAGAGGGAGCTCCCACTTATAATGACGCCATCAAAAATACATTTCTCAAGAGTGCACCTTATTTGTGATTCCATACACAAAAACCATATTTAAATTTTTAACCATATTTTTCCCTGATATTGGTTGTAAAGCTCAAACTTTTCATTCAACTTCCGGAATGAAGATCAAAATTGGGCCATGTGTTTCCAAAATTAAACCACAAGGTTTCACCTACAAAATTATGAAAAATTACAAAAACATTTTATTTACTGTGATCAGTTCACAAAACTAAGCAACAATATGGTATACTATTATTAAAATATATTTTTGGTAACGAAACCAAGGACGCCTCTTAATTGAACTTAATCACTGTAGCTGGCAAGCCTGAGGGAACATGTAAACAAGAGTTCTAGATATGTGCTCAAACCAGAAACACCTAACCCCTACTCTTCCATATTCTGTTCTGGGCTCTTTTACATGCATTACCAAACCTAGGGACCTTGTCAAAACTAATCCCGGACAGCCATTGGACGGCGCCAGTCCAGGACCAGGTTTCTTGTCCCATGTTGAATTCCGTTGTAGTGATTACTTCATCTGATGGGCCATGGGATGAGTTCACAGTGACTGTCCTTCACCAGAGATGGTTTGTTTACAAACTACAGAGTCTTTAGATCGCTATCTACTGGAAAACCAGCAGTGGGTCTCCCAAGGGCAGGTTTTGCGGTTTCACCCGAGTATGTACTAAAGACAAAATGGTCGTATCATAGAGGATCATTGGATGCTTACATTCCATTTATTTAATTATTAAATGTTAACCTAAAAAATTTAAGAATGGAGGAAGGGAAAACAAGCAACGGTTTACAGGAACTTGGCTAGTAATTTTGTGTATTGCAAAAAACAATGGGTTAAAAACTCCACCACACTACAGTGACCTCCAAACGGTCAGACCAGACTCACTCCAAACCGCAAACCGCAAGTTTGTTTACACTTAGTATTTAATCAGCCAGTGAAACCGCAGAGCACTCAGTGCTGTGCATCGGACGGGAGGATACTGTTCAGCGTGTGAAACATCATCTCATTGGAACTCCCATCCGATGGCCCGTCCAACAAAAATTTGACATGGGATGAACCTTGTCCGACGGTCTGTCCGACAGTCTGTCCGGGATTAATTTTGACAGGACCCCTTAGTACACAGGACCTACGGCTTTATGTCCCATCCGAAGGACGAAGCAATTTTGACAATACTAAAAGTATCTTGCTCAAGTGTCACAACAGGAATTGAACCCACACTCTGCTGATCAGAAACATTAGGGATTGAGACCGGTGCTCTTAACCGCTCGGCTATGACACGCTACAATTTGTACAGGACAATGTTTAGTATAAGAAAATGCACGTCAAACTGGGTATTTAATTCAAAATGGTGAAAGTTGTGCAAAAATACAAGAGGGCAGATGAAGTTAGGCTGAAGGAGTACAAGAGGGAAAGGAAAGAGGAAAAACACCAAGATTGGAGGAACAAAACTCTTCATGATGGCCAAAGTTGGCCTAAGTGATTCACTGGGATCTGTGTAGAAAGTGGTCATGGCGGCTGCTTCCCATGCTATGAATATTAAAGACTTGTGAAATCAAAATTGGTCTGGAAGTCAGGAAGCACGAAACCAGAATTACATAATCTTGCTGTGGACATTTTAATACACGTCTTAGCAACAATATTTGACTTGAGAAGCAATGGATCCAAAATGAAGAAACAGATTTTGTTAGTTGATTAATAGACATAGATGATTGGGGAATATCACAGCAACTTCTCCAGTTAATGACAAATCTCTGGGGTCCTTTTACTGTCGACTGTTTTGAATCTTTTTACAATGCAAAATTACCCAGCTCTTTTCAAGATTCTGGGACCCAGGAACGGCAGGGATAGACGCATTTGTTCAGAATTGGTCCAATGAAAACTGCCTCTCGGTACCTCCTGTAGTTCTTGTACCAAGTGTTCTCAGACGTCTTTACTCATGCAAGGGAAAGGGGGCTTTAGTTTGCCCATGGTGGCCATCCTCCTCATTCTGGTCTTTACTTTGGTACACTGACATCTGACAGCTCAATAATTACCACTGCAGCAGCACTTAAATGGCTTCATTCATAAGTCAATTGAAAACCCATCCCTGTAGGTTCACCGGTAGTACAACATATCTTATTTGCCCAAAATTAAAAACTTCACAAACCACCACACCAAAAAGAACTAACACCTTTAGATCTAGTTAAAATGATAGTGGATAAATATGGAAATCCAGATAGTTTCCTGTTGCAGCTAAGAACAGTTTGCTACCTTTCATTTAAATTTACACAGTTATTTAGGCATGACGAAACGGTTCAACTCAAGACCAGTCATATGAAACAATTGACGAATGACAAAGGTTTGGAAATTTACATACCACGATCTAAAACAGATGTTTTTAGAGAGGGTTCTACTAACTATATTTCTGACGAATATTCACCAGTAAAACTACTGCTTAGATACGTCAAAGTGTAACCTGGTCTTTAGCCAGAATGGATTTCTCTTTACAGCTCTTTGATATCATTCTACTAGCAAATCATATAAACCTATTTCACAAAGACCCCTCAGCTATAATAATAATAATATCGAAGTCTTACACTAGATGCAGGGAATTGTTTCACAAAGCACTTAAGCAGGTTGGTATAGATAATCCAAAGAAATATGGGCTCCATAGCATGAGATCAGGAGGAGCTTCACATTTTGCCAATAAAGGTGTGTTTGAAGAAATGCTTATAAATGGAACAGGGTCGCTGGAAAGCCCACTATGTTAAAACAGATATAAAAAGAGATGTCACTCGTAGACTAGAATCATCAAAAGTACTTCAAAGCTTATAAAAGAGGGTAAAGAAAGTTCACATTCTCAGCATGAGTTTTATCCTTAATCTTCACTAATATAATGAGGTTGAAAGGGTTATATATATATTTTTGTAAGTGATAAAAGATAATTTATTGTTAAAATGTAATTAATTTATAATTATGTAAAAGTGCCAGATGTTATTTATTATTATTAAATGGACCTGAAGGACAATGTTTCAAATGTATGAATCTAAGAAGTATACAGATACTAATACTTGAAAAAAGGGGGAGGGGAAGAAAAGATGGAAGGTACGAAGAACCAAAATGGACAGTTGTCCAATAAGCCTCACGGGCAAAGCTCTACAGTAGAGAAGAAGTGTGGACAGGTAACTTACTAAATCTACTTTATTTGTAATAGATATAGTATTGATACTGCTACTGTACTGCTAACAATAAAACATAATGATCCAAACTGTGTGTAACTCTTCGGTCAAGGCGGCCACTTCCCAAGCTTTAAATATTAAAGACTTGTAAAATCAAAATGGATCTGTCAGTGTAATTATTACGCAGTCCAATAGAATGAAACTGTTTCTCATGCATATAAGCAAAGCGAAGGAGCATGAAACATAATTATTATAGTTTGGTGCGCCGCAGAAATATACATGGCAAAATAATGATGACACAATAGGGGTGTTCCACCAATCAAATGACAAGAATCTGTGCATGTGGCATACAGTATTATATGGACTACAGGAAAGATTCCGATGGATTCTACCATGAGTTAGATTGTACATGCAAGTCAGAGCCAAATACAGGACCTTGCAATTAGTCTACTTGAAGCTGGTTTTTGCTACAAAATGTCTTTAAACACACAGAGAAAGGTAAATTGGAGGTGTTGGAATTACATTTACAGCCAATATGTTGCAATGGTCCAGTGAAGAGGTTCTACCTTGCTTCTGGACAGGTGCAGGTCTACCAGTTTTTCCCCTTTTCCATTTCCTAAAGGTTTTTCTATTTGCAGCCCTTACCAAGAGTGGCTTTTAGCCTTGTCTGCAGCGAACTTGCATTAAAACCAACATGGTGATACCAAGTGGGTGTTTACATGTAAGTTCAAAACAACTACTGTTTGTTTTTCCATCACTTCAAATAATTAATATGAATATTTGATATGTGCAATTTAAGGTGAGTGAATCAACAGATGTGAAGCAGGAGAAGCATGGGGGCCTGTTCACTCAGCTTAGATCCTTCAAGGCTAGCTTCACTATCTATCTCCTGTACTACATGTATGTCCTGTGAAGGTTAAATTCTTGCAAAAGCATCCATGCTAACAAAAGCTAAAATTTTCAGCAGAGAAAACATGAAATAAAATAAAGTATTTGAAATTAGTTCTTACTACAATGTATAAACCATAGCTGGAATTGCTGATAATGAGATCAAAGATGAGGCTATAATATAAAGAATTAAGAGCCCCATCAGATATCATTTTCTACACAATGGATGTATACCCGACTTCAACCCCCCCCCCATGTTTTACATTTGAAAGGTGGAAAATGTGCAAAATTCAGATCTAAAACTTGACTTGATTTCAGATTTGTGTTTAAATAAAGTGACTGAATGAATTTATAAACAATTAATTATATTTCTTTCCCACGCTGTGATGGTGGGAATTAATTTTCCATGATTGATGCATACATACCTTTTTCTTGCCAAGCTGATGTTGACTTGAGTTTGAGAGGGCTATCTTTTGAGTAGCGTGTTGTGGGACCATGGTCATCACTTCTTTTGATGAGTCGTTCATGGTTACTTCGAACCCAAACATATGGGCAGGAGTAACGAGAATAACCTGCTATCAGGAACATGGTTGACTTACTATCCTTTCATATAACAAATAAAAACACACACTTTTTAAATTTAATTATAAGTTGGTTTTACCCTAACACCGATGTGTATTAAGCACTGTATGCTCAGTGCTTTCCCGAGCTCTGTGAAAAAAAAATAATACAAAATCCACAGGCATTCACTTTTTTGGTTAAAGGTATTTATTTTCGGCATGGTCCATTAACAGCAGCCAGCCACCAACCCAGCCATTATCACGCAGTGAAGACCAGCTCCACATACTGTTATTCCCTAATTAATTATTTATTTTGATGAGTCTTCCACTTATTAGATTTTAAATTGAGAACTTACAAATGAAAGAATAACTCTGAATAAAAAAAAGCAAAATAAATAAAACATTTGAAGTGGTAACTAAGGTTTTCTTTTGCTAGCTTTAACCCAAGTTTATGAGTAATGGAGTAACTCAGTCAAATGGGAAGAGAAACATTCATAAGTAAGTTAAAACAGATGGATTGAAGAGGGTTCCAAAATATTTTCAAAAGTTGCCATAAAAATACTATGCTGTAGACGAGTGACAGGTTTCTAAAGGGAGGGTCAGTGTGATGAGACGAATAGTTTAACAAATCCTAAATTCACAAACAATAAACTGAGGAAATATTGACATGACTCAGGATTTAGAAGTCATCATTATCAAGTCCAATTCACCAGAGTCGATTCCAAGTCACCAGAGTCTAGTTCGAGCCTGAGACCAAGACTTTTACCGACGTGACTTGAGTCCAATCTGATTCACGAAAATGTGCGACTCGAGACGACTCAACCCAGAGTCCTACAACTCTGGTTGGAGATTGGATATAGTAGATTAGTCGTGCTTCATAATGCTAAAATGATATCATCGTATTTCATAGAAGAATAAATGGTTGGATGCTATTGATATTCTGTACATTAAAAAAAAATAGTAGTATGTTTTAAGTGAGTCAAACAGCATACAAGTTGTTCCATATAAAAACAGTATTACACTGTACAGTGAGTGTGTCTTAACACTGAGGACTTTATCAAAAGGGTGTGCCATGATGCACATGTACAATTTATGTGTTGCAGAGAATGTTCTTGGTTTTTTTTTTACATAAATGTTGATGAAAAAGATTTAAGTCTACACTGAGCCAAAAAGTGTAGTCCTTGATTTACCACTATGACAGATGTGTACATATTCAGGGGCAAGTTTAATTTGTGGCTTGACATTTTTTATTGCTAAACAGTTTCTTTGTGTGATATTTCAAATTCGAACCGGAAGCATTTAAATTCAAGGCCGTTGCAGTAATTGCAACTGCAAATAATCAAAAGCTTTGATTCCTGTTTTTCTCACCCAAATTATTCAGTTGTAACAAAACATTTCATAAAATTACAAAAACAAAAACAAAACAAACATGGACAGCAGAAACCAACACACATAATTTTTGTGTGCTTCGCCAAATATGTGAGATTTGGACCATCTGCACACCGAGGCAAAGTCACAACAGTTACTGAAAAAGCCATGTACATGTAACTACTACTACAACCACCTATACTGATGCTGTTAACAGTGTTGTAGGACTCAGACTGGGTACTCAGACTTGAGCCCGGACTCCAGTCCTCTTTTCAAGGACTTGGACTCGGACTCGGACCCCAAGGACTAGGACACCAAGGACTTGGACCCCAAGGACTCGGGCCCCAAGGACTCGGACCCCAAGGACTCGGACCACAAGGACTCGGACCCCCAAAAACTTGGACCCCAAGAACTTGGACCCCAAGGACTCGGACCCCAAGGACTCGGACCCCAAGGACTCGGACCCCAAGGACTCGGACTCCAAGGACTCGGACCCCAAGGACTCGGACCACAAGGACTTGGACCCCAAGGACTCGGACCCCAAGGACTCGGACCCCAAGGACTCGGACCCCAAGGACTCGGACCCCAAGGACTCGGACCCCAAGGACTCGGACCCCCAAGGACTTGGACCCAAAAGACTCTTGTATCTTGTACCTGGTACCTGGCAGACAAGAACACACAGTGTAGTCACTGTCAGTGTCACTACAGACTAGCAGAGAATAACACACAGTGTAGTCACTGTCAGTGTCACTGCAGACTAGCAGAGAAGAACACAAATTTTTCCCAATGCAGGCCTCAATAAAAACACTCAATGCAAGTGAAAGGTTTCCAGTAGTTTCATTGTACAATAAGTGAATGAGTGGGCTTGCAACGGTCTGGTTTTAGTGGCAAATTTTCTTCAGATGGTAAATGGTTGGTCTGTATGCAGACTCTTCCTTGTATTGCGTATTACAGTGATATTTAGTCCATTCTTTTAGTGCATGGAATAAAAAGTATTAAAAAATTACACTTGAATAGGTAAGTGGTATTTTGACCACTTGAAATCCGAGTCCAAGCACATTTTTTAAAAGTATCGAGTAGGTAACTTTGATTCCGAGTTATTTGCTAGGCAAGTACAATGATCGGACTAAATTTGAAGAGTAGTATCAAGAACGAGAACTACATATATAGTTTTTTATTAATCTGTAGATGCAACTTGAAAATCAAATTAGATTGCACACAGAAAAATAACCACAGATGACAATCACTGAATTTTGTCCCTCTAATCGGCATAGGAGTAAGTGACAATGTCACTATCAAAAGGTCTAAGGAAAAAAGCATCAATTAAAAAAAAAATTCCATAGTTGCCTTGGATTGGTTGCTTTAGGCTATAAGAAGCCTTTGTTATAAAATGAATATGGTTGGAAATATGCTTTAAATGTAGAATATAACGATTTTAAAATCAAACATGCCTTGAAATTGTGTGGTTTCCCTCGTACTTTGTGAACTAACACGGCTCGCCATTTTGAAGAACCAAACTTTGGATTCAACAAATGGCAGACTGTTAGTTAACGAATAAAAGGGCAAATCTCACAATTTTGTGTTTGTTTGTGTGGATCATTATATTCTACTTTCAAAACCTCTTTCCAGCCTTTATCATTTCATAACAACAAGTGCCCAATCCAAGGCGCCATGTTCCTTTAACAGGCTATAAGGGATATCATGATCGAATGTGCTTACCTCTGGTACAGTCTCATTGTCACTTGGAGAAGCTGGTGGCAGACCAATGTCCATAAAGCCATAACCACTTAATCTACAAGTTATGACATAAAAATGACATTGAGAAGCTCATCAGACAACACAACAAACAATGATCAAGCTCTGCCATGTTACCAATAGCAGTTTACAAGAAAAAATGAAAGTTAAACTAGAATTGAGATCATGTACTTCAACATGTAGATACCTAATGCACCTTAATTAGCATAAAGGTCTAAACAGTCGGGGGGGGGGGGGGGGGAGACAATCTTCCCTTGCTAACAATAATTATAATTACAATGACCACATCATCTCCTGTTATGGCAACACTTCTTTAAACACCTCCAACTTTTTTTATTGGCCACAAAAATGAAAACTACAGAAGTGCTCAGAAAAAAACTTACCTTTGTTGGGTGTTCTGCGAAAGCATCAGTTCTTGTCTGAAATAAAAACGCAAAGAAAATGTTGGTGTTTTTAAATTATAAGTTGACATTGTGTGTCTTAGAGTCGCATTACACTATGAAACAATGGTGGTCTGCCCCTTTTGATACCACTCTACTATATCCCAATAAAGATCCCAATACACAATTAAAAACAAGTTGACACACATGGTTGACTTTTGGTGACTTTTGGCGAGAACACATAAAAATGAACAAACTTAATTTGCAAGGAAAACATTTCCTCAGGAACTGAAATGAAGTTGCCGTTTATAACTCATCCCCATTTAATTCAGTGCACTCTGTATAGATGACATGTACTAATATTAAGTGTGCATTTTTGAAATATCCTAAGTTATAATTCATGTTTTTAACCATTTAAATCAGTATGCTATAATTGTTATGACATTAGTTGAGATTCAAATTGGTTATGAACAAATATCAGCAGTGATACTCATTTCATATAATTTATCCCACATACTTTATTTATTTTGTAATATTTTTACTGTTCCTTCGTCTGATCGCAGGTTACATTACGACACATCAGGAACCATGATCCAGAGGATCCAGAGTCTCCATTCGGAGGCACTTACAGAAGAACACACTTTTTAAAAACATTTTTAAAAGTTTCCTCTTGCCGAGTGTATGATATCACCATAATAGAGGTAGAAATTGTATTTAATTGTCCCAATTCATTTGAGGCTCAGATTTGCATAATCACGATGTGTCTTCTTCTTGCATAATTTCTATAAAACGTACATTTTCTTTCAAAGTCTGAAATAAATAAAAAGCCTGTATAAAAAACAACTCTTCAAAAATCCAGTTTACTATTTTTTAAGTGAAACTGCATTAACTACCTTGACATCATCATCACCTGTTCATGTAATCAAAATTCAATGTTGAATGCAGACACTTATGAAAATCCAACCTATCTGAAATCCAATTACAAGCTTTCAAGAATCACAACTTAATAAAGTCAACTTGCATCGCTTTTGTAAACATGTGTTTTATTGGCTTTTTATGCTCTTTCATGATATCAATAACAAAACGTTGCTTCAGTTAATGGCATTCTCGATAATTGTTATAGGTTGTACTTGCAAGCAAATGCACAACAAATCAATAAAAAATAACAGATACATGTATTCATGTACAACTTAAAACCTCCATACCTATGTGTTCCAAAACACCTAATGTTTGTTAAGTCAAAACGAGGCTAATTTGAGTAATTTATAATGAGGCTATTTGCAACAGAGTATGTGATGTTTACAAAAACTATTTAGTTGTAAAACGTTGTGTTGTGTTGGTGTTGGTGTTTGTCTGGTACCGAGTCCATTCGGACATGCTGAGAAACAGGTGTCCAGCCTCAGATCCGGTTAGACTATATCACCTGGAATTTTGCACTGCAGTGCTGTCCTGTCTTGTCGGACCATGGAGGTAGCAAGGTTAAACGAAAATCAACAACCCAGACTGGATTCTCTGTGACGCCAGCATTAGTGCCAAGTGCCAAGTGCCACAAGCATCAAGACGTTTGTTTTGATCCAGATGTTTGTTTGATACACTTATCTCTTCCCCCGTTAATCATGTTGCGATATCGGCGATGTTAACGAATGTCGCGAAGCAAGACTAAACCAACCCCAGTTAAAAAGTACAAGGGATTCAACATGTATCAATAGCACAACATGAAACTGTTTCTAGTGCAATCTGCCCCAGGTCTCAATACCAGACCAACAAAATTCTTAGACTGAGACAAGGATTACGACTAAGGATTAAAATTAATAAAAAGTGATCTTAAAAGATGATTAACACAACTGTTTTTTGTTACCTTTGACATCTGGGCCCAATGTCATGGCTCTGCTTACCATAAGCAAAGAGTCAGCGCTTACGGAAACAGGGAATTATTTGCTTACGTCAAGCGTATTTCACAGGTTAGCAGAGAATTTTTGCTTGTGTGTGTTAGTACTCCACGTTACTAGGCATTCTTCGCTTACACAGCTAGTGCAGAAATTCGGCACTTGCACAGTAAGCAGAGAATAGTGATCGCAAGTGCAGAATTCCATGAGAATGAGCCCTGTTATACCATGGGCATACTTACTGGTTAATTGGCAAATGGTCTGATGTAAAACCTCCTGAACTGTTGAACGTGAACTTGCTTTTCGAAGGTGAGCAACTTGAAACATTAATCTGTTAATAACAATTGAAATTAATGAAGAAAAATTCCGGAAAAAGTAAGAAAAACGTGCCCATCCTCCTTCTCTTACCTTTAATTTGGAGTCAGTGATCATACAGACTCGGAGCAAATTAGATAGTTTATTGTCCTGTGTACAATTTAAAGATAGCCTGGCACTTTCACTTGAAAATGGATTTTAAAATTGTAAATGAAATATGTATAGACCAATTTAACCAGTGACATCACATTTACAAAAGTGCCACAGAGCCTGGACCTCCTGCAGGCATGATTTGTACACACTGTAGTGTCTCCCCAGCAAGGTACACACACACAAAATGTGTTTGGCAATCTAATTGCCTAATTCTGCCCTAAATATTGACCTATATTAATAAACACCGATGTTCATGGATTCATGATTTTAGGATCGATTTTATAGAACTTTTTTTTACTGACATCTTCGGGATTCAACCATCTGTGTTCAACGACGCACATTGGGAAACTCAATAAACTTTGCCCCACATTGATCGCATTTGATTCTTGACATTTGATTTATTTCACTCTAACAGAATTTACATACATTACAGCTTTTCAGAATTAATACACATTACATGAATTTCATAATATGTTGTACAGAAAATCATGTTATTGTATACATCCACTCACTTCCGATTTACAACCTTTTAATGCATTGCACGATTCGTTTATTTACAAACTGGTAACAAAATTCATTATTCACTTCATCAATTTTTGTACTGGCTGGTCTGGCTCCCTACCCCTCCCACATGTTCATGAGCTCCCAGGTACAGCTATTTCTTGGCTCGGGAGTTTCCGACGTGCTAGGCCCACCGAGCCACTCAGCCCGCCAGCAACACGATAGGCCCAGTTTAGGTGTCGCTAGCCCCCACGCTGTGCACTGTAAAACATGCTTCCATTGCTCGGACTCTCTGAAATAAAATGTTACATTCAATTTTTTTTTATTATTTACAACTTTTATCCATAATCTGAATACATAGTATTTTTTGTCAAATACTTATGAATAATTGTAACAAAAAAGATTTAAATTTGGTTCAGTAATTTACATTTATACTGCTGGAAGTAAAGCTAACTCCAAAGATCACATGTTTTATCCAAACCATATTTTTGGTTCGGATAAACCACGCGACTTTTTTTTTTTAATGCTCGAAAACAGCCAAGTTTGATGGTTTCTTTTAGAAAACGTTCCTCTCCATTCCTGGAAGACCTTTGGAGTCATGTTTTGTAGCCCAATAGTCCAACAAAATCGGTGTGTCACTTTAATGGATAACCAACAACTTGTCATCCATGTCATGCTCAACCTTCCATCTACATTTGACACACTTGACCACAGTGTGCTTCTTCAAAGGTTTTCACATGATGTCAGTGTCACAGAACGAGCACTAGCGTGGTTTACATCATACCTGCATGACAGATCAGTCAGTCCATATCCAGGAGGCTTCATCTGATGAAATTCCTCTGGCTTATGGCATTCCTCAGGGCACTGTACTGGGTTTACAGCTATTTTATACCTACATCAGTTGCAACCAGGGGCTGAGTTTTTACTCCATTGCTCATGACTTGCACACCTTGCTTTCAGACCTTGTCAGGTGCACCTGACGTCTGCCATTGCCTCCATGGAATCCCATATTGCTGAAGTCAGGACATAGATGCATTCAAATGTTTTCAAGCTGAATGCAGCTAAGGTAATTTTATTTGGATCTGCCCAGCAGTTGAGGAAAATTGAGTTTGCAAACTGTCACATTGGTGATGCATTAGTCAGACATCTTCCAATGTTCGCAAACATGGTGTTCGATTTAGCAACCACAAAACAATTGCGGATCATGTCATTACAGTTTCCCGGGCTGCCATCTTCCATCTGCACAACCAAAACCAAGATTAGGAGATACCCAAGCCCTGCTTTGACCGAGCAGATTATTCAAGGTTGTTGTCACCAGCAGGCTTGACATGGGAAATGCTCTACAGCATGGTCTACCCAAGAAACAACTACTGAAGCTTCAAAAAATTCAAAACTGGGCAGCTTGTCTGGTAGTCTGTGCTAAGAAGTCTGATCATGTGACACCAATCCTTAAGAGCCTGCACTGGCTATATGTAGAATCAGGAGTTCAGTTTAAGATCTTGCTCCGTTATCTGAATGCCTCAGCTCCGGCATATCTCACAGACATGTTTTCCATCAAAGAACCTGTCCAAGATTTGTGATCCTGCTCACAAACTTAAGTCCTTCGCATTCCAAGGAGCAAACACAGTTAGGGGGATCATGCCTTTTCTATTGATGTAGAATCAACCAATCCCTCAGAAGCCATCTCCAAAACTTCACTTACAACCTACCTTTTTCCAAGAACTTATTTTACAGTGCTCTGAGCAACTGGAGCCTGATTGTGATTGATTGATTGATTGATTAAATTCAGCATGGGAGGCAAGTAAAAGATTCCAACATACCATGGCCGATTAGAGGCCAAGCCTATACCATGGTCTCTTGTAGGCCCTGGCTTATGGCCAAGGGTTTGGCTGATCCTTGGTGAACACAAACCACATTTCTCAACAGAAAAAAAGAAATCCAGGTGCATTTTATGAAAACGTTCGTCTTGACTTGGTTCAGTCATGGTTTAATTTTTCTCTGGATTTTCTGAAAATTAATCATGCAGGTGGGTACAGAAGACTTTGGAAACCCCAGCAGTAAATGGTTACGACTTAAATTTTTGTTAATAATGTGTGATGCCACATTCCTTCATTATGTCTTTTAATAGCGTTAAATTTAGTTTTGCCATGATGCCCCCCAAATTTGACAAAAATGCCGCGGTGCCCTTTTTTTCACATACAAAATTGTTGCCATGCCCTTCAAATTCTAGAAAAAGCATGGCAACTATTGCCATGCCTTTTGAACTGGAAGTTTGAGGCCTGATCATACATGTAAATGTACATACATGTATTAGCAAATTTTGATCCAAAATGCAACTTACTGTGAGTTCATTTTTGATGCAACATATTAGTTCTTCTCTACCTCGCATATACATCTTGAAATACTTGAATCCCTGTTAAAGGCAACAAAATGTAACTTAATTACAACAACTTATATTAACTGGCTCATCATAAACAGATTAGCAATTTAATTTGATCATGTCCAGCAGAGTTCTATGTACTTAGGTTGATTGCCTTGTATCATGCTGGTAGAGTGGTAGAGTAATACATTAGGTTGCATTGCCATATTTTATATAGTTGTCAACCAACAATACACACATGTTTTTACAAGTTGTTTAATTTGATTAAAAAACAGCTACATTATCCTTGGTTAATAAATACCTCGGAGTGTTCATGCAGTCTGATTGGTCAAAGATTGGTCAAGTGGGTGTGTATTGACCCTTTAGTTCTCAGACAGCCTTAAACCGCCCTGCATGTTACCCCTCAAACCACCCCAAACCACCCAAGAAGTTTGACAAGTTGTATCTTGAGTTTTACACATGCGATTGTAATGCACCAACAGCTGTAGATAGAGCGCGACCACAAAATGAAATGTAGGATAGTCTGAAAATAACACATGGTCGCCATAAGAAAAAATTTTGTTTCCCCCTTCCAAAAGTTCAAAGGTCAGAAGTCCCGTCCCCAACAATGCTGGTCACAACTGAGTAATTGTTCTGTGTGTGCACAGAACTTATGTCATGTACAGTGCAATGCACTGAGCTTGTTGTGTGGGAACTATCAAATCAACTGTTTTCTTTTTTGCTTCTGTTTTTTTTCTTTGACAAGGAGAGATTGTGACACGTGCATGTGAATACCAGGCATATGCATGAATACGCATTGTATCAATTTACATGTACATGTAAGGTAGCTGGTAAACACATCATCCTAAGTGAAGTGGTTACTTATACAAAAAATACATGTAATGTAATTTAATGCAATTTAAGTTAGTCTCTAGCATAATTAGATATAAATAATTCTTTGCATTAAATTAATTTACCTTTACACAACCAACTTCGAGTGCATCTGACAGAAAACCATTTAATCTCCTTTTGGCTGCTTTCTCCCGCTCCTTTAATAAACAAATACAGATACATATAATATATCTTTAAATCTGAAGTCTACAAATATTTAACTGTTGTAAAAAAAAAAACACATAAAGTGGATAAACAGATTGTTTAGTTGTTTCAACAAAATCTCAAACAATGTTATCACTTACAGCTGTGGTGTTTTCTTTCTGCGTATTACTCTTGTGGGTTTTTTTGACAGTGAGAGATTGTACCACATACATGGGAATACCAGGCATATGCACGGATGCAATGTATCAATTTACATAACTTGTGTGTTCTGCCTGCTAAGAAATTTTGTAAATTGCACAATGTCTTTTCATAAAGACATCGTTAGTTGGGAAGCAGGGGGACTGACAAAGAAGACTGATACTAGGACAAGCTCATCAGACCATCCCAGCAGTCTTGGACGAGACTGGTGGAGCCATGCACAATATACAAATAGATTAATCCACTAAGCGCTACTTGCAAATAGGGAGATTATTGGCAGTAAGGCAAAAAATAAGAATTGTCCAGTTCTTACACAATTCCTAAGAATCTTCCAAACAATAATAGTTGGGACCGGTCCCAACTTGAGTGTTACCATGGTTACAGTTAAGATGACCAACTAAAGCTGGGATCCAGAGAGTTTCGCTGTGCAGGGGACCAGTGGAACCAGACACTGTTGCATTGCAAAGGGGGTGGTAGCGACATGAGGTTGCTGGCAGTGAGTGATTGAATAACAGATTCTTTTACAATTTTGTGAGGTTACTGACGAAAGTCAGTAACATTAACAACCTCATTCTACATGTACTACATGTAAGGCGACGTAAGCTACGGTAGGGCCGTCTCAATCCCAACTCACTGTTTTATGTACCAGTAATTAATACTCAACTTTTCAAGTTATGAAAGTTGGGACTGGTCCCAACAACAGTTGAGATGATTCTCTCTAAAGTTTGCGGTAACACCATGTGATCTACTTTGCTGTGTAGATTTGTTCTTTGGGAACTAGGTCTTGCTTATTATTTTACTGCTGCAGAGTAGGTGTCGGAATTCAGGAGACTACTTAGTTCTGAGAAGAACTGTCCTGCTTATTAACTGGGTGGAAGGTACATGTAGGAAATCAGCCAGGACTACTACTTATGAACTACTACCTGGGCGGAAGGTAGGAAATCAGCCAGGACTACTACTTATGAACTACTACCTGGGCGGAAGGTAGGAAATCAGCCAGGACTACTACTTATGAACTACTACCTGGGCGGAAGGTAGGAAATCAGCCAGGACTACTACTTATGAACTACTACCTGGGCAGAAGGTAGGAAATCAGCCAGGACTACTACTTATGAACTACTACCTGGGTGGAAGGTAGGAAATCAGCCAGGACTACTACTTATGAACTACTACCTGGGTGGAAGGTAGGAAATCAGCCAGGACTACTACTTATGAACTACTACCTGGGTGGAAGGTAGGAAATCAGCCAGGACTACTACTTATGAACTACTACCTGGGCGGAAGGTAGGAAATCAGCCAGGACTACTACTTATGAACTACTACCTGGGTGGGAAGGTAGGAAATCAGCCAGGACTACTACTTATGAACTACAGTGTACTACCTGGGTGGAAGGTAGGAAATCAGCCAGGACTACTACTTTCACTTAGTGGATTGAGAACTTGTTATTAACTTTACTGCCGTGGAGTGAGTTTTTAATTGGTCTCAATGTTTTGGCTATCCTGCTCTAGTCTTTGTCAGGAGACTGAAGAGTGAGAGACATGGTGATCTATTTATAAGGATTCAGAGGTTTCAGTGTAGAGTCAGTCACTGCTCTGATTGGTTCTTCTCAAAGGAGAACTGTGATTGGAGGGCTGATAGTCATTGTGTGGGTTGCCCATTGTGTGTGAGTGCCCTGTGTAGTGGGGTATGTCAGTATAAACTGTGGGATATCAGTGAAGTAGGGTGGTAGGATTGTGTGCCAAATGCTGCTTATGAAATAGCCGATGTCTTGAGGCACTGTATTGTGCTAAGTGTATTTCAATAGCTGCCCTGATGCGACATGTTTACCAGTGTCTCTCAGGGGTTATGATTTGAGCCTGATCCCAATCTATGACATGGTCTAGATCGGTAAAGTGTTTGACAATGGCAGATTTGTCATATTCCCCTCTGCGGCCATGGGCTTTGTGTTCTTTGACCCTTGTATCAAAGTCTCTACCAGTCTTGCCAATGTACACTTTACCACATGAGCAAGGAATTCCGTAAACTCATGCTTGACTGCTAGAGTCACAAATTGTTTTCAAAATTGTTGGTTGAACAAAAACAAGTTGACAGGAGCGGGACTTGAATCTGCAACCTCCAGATTAACGTGCTGGCGCTCTACCAACTGAGCTATCTAGCCCTATGTTGGCGCTCTACCAACTGAGCTATCTAGCCCTATGTTGGCGCTCTACCAACTGAGCTATCTAGCCCTATGTTGGCCCTCTACCAACTGAGCTATCTAGCCCTATGTTGGCGCTCTACCAACTGAGCTATCTAGCCCTATGTTGGCGCTCTACCAACTGAGCTATCTAGCCCTATGTTGGCCCTCTACCAACTGAGCTATCTAGCCCTATGTTGGCGCTCTACCAACTGAGCTATCTAGCCCTATGTTGGCGCTCTACCAACTGAGCTATCTAGCCCTATGTTGGCGCTCTACCAACTGAGCTATCTAGCCCTATGTTGGCGCTCTACCAACTGAGCTATCTAGCCCTATGTTGGCGCTCTACCAACTGAGCTATCTAGCCCTATGTTGGCCCTCTACCAACTGAGCTATCTAGCCCTATGTTGGCCCTCTACCAACTGAGCTATCTAGCCCTATGTTGGCGCTCTACCAACTGAGCTATCTAGCCCTATGTTGGCCCTCTACCAACTGAGCTATCTAGCCCTATGTTGGCCCTCTACCAACTGAGCTATCTAGCCCTATGTTGGCGCTCTACCAACTGAGCTATCTAGCCCTATGTTGGCGCTCTACCAACTGAGCTATCTAGCCCTATGTTGGCCCTCTACCAACTGAGCTATCTAGCCCTATGTTGGCCCTCTACCAACTGAGCTATCTAGCCCTATGTTGGCGCTCTACCAACTGAGCTATCTAGCCCTATGTTGGCCCTCTACCAACTGAGCTATCTAGCCCTATGTTGGCCCTCTACCAACTGAGCTATCTAGCCCTATGTTGGCCCTCTACCAACTGAGCTATCTAGCCCTATGTTGGCCCTCTACCAACTGAGCTATCTAGCCCTATGTTGGCGCTCTACCAACTGAGCTATCTAGCCCTATGTTGGCCCTCTACCAACTGAGCTATCTAGCCCTATGTTGGCCCTCTACCAACTGAGCTATCTAGCCCTATGTTGGCGCTCTACCAACTGAGCTATCTAGCCCTATGTTGGCCCTCTACCAACTGAGCTATCTAGCCCTATGTTGGCGCTCTACCAACTGAGCTATCTAGCCCTATGTTGGCGCTCTACCAACTGAGCTATCTAGCCCTATGTTGGCCCTCTACCAACTGAGCTATCTAGCCCTATGTTGGCCCTCTACCAACTGAGCTATCTAGCCCCATGTTGGCGCTCTACCAACTGAGCTATCTAGCCCCATGTTGGCGCTCTACCAACTGAGCTATCTAGCCCTATGTTGGCCCTCTACCAACTGAGCTATCTAGCCCTATGTTGGCCCTCTACCAACTGAGCTATCTAGCCCTATGTTGGCCCTCTACCAACTGAGCTATCTAGCCCTATGTTGGCGCTCTACCAACTGAGCTATCTAGCCCTATGTTGGCGCTCTACCAACTGAGCTATCTAGCCCTATGTTGGCGCTCTACCAACTGAGCTATCTAGCCCTATGTTGGCGCTCTACCAACTGAGCTATCTAGCCCTATGTTGGCGCTCTACCAACTGAGCTATCTAGCCCTATGTTGGCGCTCTACCAACTGAGCTATCTAGCCCTATGTTGGCAGTCTCCCTATTTTGTCATCTTTGTTTGAGGGTGCTATTCAAAAGCCATTCAAACCTGTAACTGCCATTGTAGCCAATGACAAAAATGTACTTGGCAGTCTCGCTCCCTACCTCTCCCGCAAAATCACAAGATCCCACCTGCTATAGCTATTTCTTGTCTCCTGGTTTATGCCTCGCTAGCCCCACGAGCCACAGCACTAGACACATTGGCTATATTGCCTCGGGGCTCAGGCCTTGCTAGTCCCATGCCTCTGCACCATGGGACTAGACTCTCTGAATTAAAATCAGTTAAAATTGTTCAGTTATTTCTTTTGTCCGTAATCTGAATACCTAGCCCCTTTTGTCACTCATGAATATTTGTAAAACAAAGATTGAATTTGGTGCAATACTCTAACTAACTTTTGATTTTAAAAGGCTGGACTTTTGGAAACTAACTCCAAAGATCACATAATATCAAAACCGAACCAAAATCTGGTTTGGTAAAATTGTTTGACCTTTTATTTTGTTTTAAATGCTAAAATACTACCAAGTTTGACGATTCCTCTTTACCAACGGCTAGAAGACCTATATTAAAGTCATGTTTGGGTCTATTTAGTAGCCTGAATAGCACAATGAAGGCGTGTGTCCCTTTAATCAAACAATATATTTGTTTAAAGTCAAAGAGGAAAGTAATACTTCAACAACAATAGTTAATATGCCTTAACAGGACACTTTGAACAGGTTGGTTACATGTATGTTGGTGTACACTTCACTTTATGATTCTGATTGAACATGCCGAGTACCGCGGTTCCATTCCATTCTACTATGATAATAGCAATTCTCATCCTGATAGTCTAAAGGCATGAAAGCGTGCACGATATCAGCAAACATTTACCAAACAATGCCACGTGACTTCGGTTCTTACCTGTGTTGCCATAGCTGTCACTTCGCACAGTGCCTGCCAGATTCCACTGTATTTCCCCCAAGTAGTGTCTGTCTGACTAGTAGTAGAAGTAGTAATAGTACCGAGTTACGTCTTGTAGAGTAGTATCAGTCTAGGCCCTCCGAAAATTACTCCTTTTTAACTGTAGTGTTAGAATAGAAGTTCATGAGTTAGATTTAGCCCAAGGCCCAATTTCATAGAGCTGCTTCAGTAGAAACTTTCTGCTTAGCAAAAGCAAGCAAGATACCACCAGTCATAGACGGTACATGTGACATAGCATTTTGGATGGTAACCAAATTCTAAAAGCATAATTTTTGCTGTGATTAGCTACTTTTTGTGCTCAAGCAGCTCTATGAAATTGGGGCTAGGTCATGCTGTTACTGCATTAGTGGTAGGTCGCCAGACACTGTTGTTATGGAGGACTTCAACTAGAGAACAGATTTTAACTCAAGAATAGAACTAGTTCGAGTTCCTGGACCCAACAATGCGTTTTTAAAAATTGTTTTGACATTATGGTGTACATGTTAGTACAAATGAACACATGACCATTCCCTTGGACCCTACATATGCCAGATAACTTCCAAATGTTAAAAAAGTGTCGGGTCCAGTCAACAGTGTCTGCAGGCAAAGTAGTAGAGCCTAATGTATAAAGTAAAGAACTAGATGACTTGAGCTGAGGACACACAGTCGTTTGACCAGTTCTGGATCACTTCAACTTTGCAATAACCACAATATTGAATTACTTCTCATGTGACCGAATTTTGTTGATACATGTGATTGTAAAGAATAACAAACCAACAACTGAACAAACCCAAAATGAAGTGCCTCACATCATCGACAAATAAATTAGGGCTATTTTTCTTAAATTTGTCTGCAATAAAGATCATTATTTATATTTAAAAAAATTGGTTGAAAAATGCTGTTAAAATGTTCTAAATAAATAATGTCAAAACTATTTAGGGAAGCTTAAGTAATTAGCCTAATGTAAGGGTTAAAAATAATGTTAAAAGTTAAAGAACCATTAAAGAAAATGTTGGGTTGTTCATTTTTTATAAAAAAAACAAGAAGGCCTATCATTAAACATTATAAAGGAAAATAAAAATAAATGAAAGAGTAATTGGACCCGATAACCTGGGACAAAGTTGACTTTGGACTGAATTTGGTCTGTACGTCCAGGGGGAGTGTACCCGGGTTAGGGTCAACTCGGTCCGATGCCAACTCGATCCAGAGTCAACTCGGTCCGAAGTCAACTTAGTCCAAAGTCAACTCGGTCTGAAGTCAACTCAGTCCGAGGTCAAATCAGTCCAAGGTCAACTCGGTCCGAAGTCAACTCGGTCCGAGGTCTACACAGTCCGAGGTCAACTCGTTCTAAAGTCAACTTGGTCCGAGGTCTACTCGGTCCGAGGTCTACTCGGTCCAAAGTCAACTCGGTCCAAAGTCAACTCGGTCTGAAGTCAACTCGGTCAGAGTCAACTCGGTCTGAAGTCAACTCGGTCCGGAGTCAACTCGGTCCGGAGTCAACTCGGTCCGAAGTCAACTCGGTCCAAAGTCAACTCGGTCTGAAGTCAACTCGGTCCAAAGTCAACTCGGTCCGAAGTCAACGCAGTCAGGAGTCAACTCGCTCCAAAGTCAACTCGGTCCGAAGTCAACTCGGTCTGAAGTCAACTCGGTCTGAAGTCAACTCCGTCCGAAGTCAACTCAGTCAGGAGTCAACTCGCTCCAAAGTTAACTCGGTCTGAAGTCAACTCGGTCCGGAGTCAGCTTGGTCCGAAGTCAACTCGGTCCAAAGTCAACTCGGTCCGGAGTCAACTCTGTCCAAAGTCAACTCGGTCCGAAGTCAACTCGGTCTGAAGTCAACTCGGTCTGAAGTCAACTCGGTCCGAAGTCAACTTGGTCTAAAGTCAACTCAGTCTGAAGTCAACTCGGTCTGAAGTCAACTCGGTCCGAAGTCAACTCGGTCTAAAATGAAAACTTGGTCTAAAGTCAACTTGGTCTGAAGTCAACTCGGTCCAAAGTCAACTCGGTCTGAAGTCAACTCGGTCCAAAGTCAACTCGGTCCGGAGTCAACTCAGTCCAAAGTCAACTCGGTCCAAAGTCAACTCGGTCTGAAGTCAACTCGGTCTGAAGTCAACTCGGTCCAAAGTCAACTCGGTCCGGAGTCAACTCGGTCCAAAGTCAACTCGGTCCGAAGTCAACTCGGTCTGAAGTCAACTCGGTCTGAAGTCAACTCGGTCCGAAGTCAACTTGGTCTAAAGTCAACTCGGTCTGAAGTCAACTCGGTCCGAAGTCAACTCGGTCTAAAATGAAAACTTGGTCTAAAGTCAACTCGGTCTGAAGTCAACTCGGTCCAAAGTCAACTCGGTCCAAAGTCAACTCGGTCTGAAGTCAACTCGGTCCAAAGTCAACTCGGTCCGGAGTCAACTCAGTCCAAAGTCAACTCGTTCCAAAGTCAACTCGGTCTGAAGTCAACTCGGTCTGAAGTCAACTCGGTCTGAAGTTAACTCGGTCCGAAGTCAACTTGGTCTAAAGTCAACTCGGCCCAAAGTCAACTCAGTCTAAAATGAAAACTCGGTCTAAAGTCAACTCGGTCTGAAGTCAACTCGGTCCGTAGTCAACTCGGTCAAAGTCAACTCGGTCCGAAGTCAACTTGGTCTAAAGTCAACTCAGTCTGAAGTCAACTCAGTCCGAAGTCAACTCGGTCTAAAATGAAAACTCGGTCCAAAGTCAATTTGGTCTGAAGTCAACTTGGTCCGAAGTCAACTTGGTCTAAAGTCAACTCGGTCCGAAGTCAACTCGGTCTAAAATGAAAACTCGGTCTAAAGTCAACTCGGTCTGAAGTCAACTCGGTCTGACAAATTAAATAAAGTGTGGTTGATGGAAAGTGGTGGGAAGTTATTTGGCTGTATCGCACTAATGTATCATTGTGTGCTTAAATACTACATTGTATGTAATCCCAGAAGTTAATAATAATTGCTGTTTAAAAAAGACATGTTTTTAAAGCATGATTTAGCAATAATAGTATATTTACTACGTATGGTTGTATCTATATGGGTAGCTACTATCGTCCACCGAATGCAACAAACATTAACATGGACCACGCACAACACAGCCTTAGTAAGATCTGCTCCAAGCACAAAAACCTACCCAACATCATCTTAGCTGGGGATTGCAATTTCCCAGACGTTGACTGGAGTAATATGGAGACTACCACCATTCAAACCCAAGCACAGCATAACATGTTCCTCACTTTCCTTAACGAAAATGGCATTGTTCAACTAACTAACTACAGGTAGGCCACGGTCAGCTTCCATATACTCGACCTGGTCCTGACATCAAATCCTGAAAGAGTGGAAAACGTGAGAGTGAAGCCTGGTATAAGTGACCATGACATTGTCCTCTTCGACATTAACATGACACCAAAGTCACAGAAAAAGCCCCAGTGCACAATCTACAAGAGTCAACTGGAAGAAGCATCAAGTGAATACTTCACTAGAGCCCCAGATGACTCACCAATTGAGGACAACTGGTAAGAGAGAATCACTTGGAATTCCCACTCTCAGGGTGGTTGATGAGACCTATGCTACAGACAAGGAGAAAGTTAATGGACTTAATGATCAGTTCGCCTCTGTCTTCACCCATGAGAGTAACTCTGATTATCTCCCAGACAAAGGTCCCTCCCCATATTTACCAATAGAAGATCAGTCAGTAGGGCTAAATGGAGTGTTGAAAAAGCTCAAAAAGCTAAAAAACTAACAAGGTTAGTGGCCCTGATGAGATCCCAGCACGTATGCTCCATGACTACGCTGATGAAATTCCACCCATTTTAACCCACATCTTCAACCAGTCTTACCATACTGGTAAGCTACCATCTGATTGGTGTAAGGCTCGCGTTGTAGGCATCTACAAGCTAGAATACTACGGCATCAGAAGCAGAACCAAAGCATGGATCCAAGGTTTCTTAAGTGGTAGGACCCAGCAAGTTGCAGTCAATGGTACCATGTCTGCACCTGCAGATGTCATATCTGGAGTCCCCCAAGGCTCTGTACTTGGTCCAGCCCTGTTCCTTTTGTACATCAATGACATCTTCTGTACAGAGACTCTTCAAGCTGATCTACAGGCAGTCTTTGAATGTGCTCAGAGATGGGACACGAGTTTCAACATCACAAAATGTTGCCACCTCTGCATCACCCTGAAGAAGACTAAGTCCGATCATACCTTTACAATCTCTGGTCAGGAAATCCCACATGAGAAAAATATGCAAATACCTTGAAGTCATCATCACTGACAACCTAAGCTGGAACACCCAGGCAGAGGCAGTCAGAGCCAAAGCTTCAAGATCTCTTGGGCTGATCAGATGCACCCTTGGAAAATGTAGCAGGGAGGTCAAGGAGACAGCATACGACACTCTAGTAAGACCACAACTTGAATTTGCCACGAGTGTGACTGTGTGGAACCCAAACAAAATCCGCAACATCAGAATCGTTGAGAGCGTCCAACACCAAGCGGCACGCTTTGTCATGAAGGACTACCACCAGGAATCAAGTGTGTTTGACATGCTGACATTGCTGGGATGGGACACCCTGCATGACAGACGTCTCCTTCATCAGGTCAAACTCCTCTACAAAATTCTACATGGCCTTATAAATATAACTACTCCTCCAAACATCATCCAAGAAAACACAATCAGACAAATCAACATAGCCTCACCAACAGGTGACAGGCAACCATTTGCCAGAGTTGAGTGCTCCCTCTATAGCCCTTTCCCAAGAGCTGTACGGCTTTGGAACAGGCTACCAGTCACTGCAACAAATCTGAAAGGGTTCCAGTGAGAAGCACTGCCAGCTATAAGAGGGATGGAGCTTCCAATCTCTCGTAGGTCAAATTGAAAATATCACCATCTTATAAGCACAATCTTGACAGCACGAGCATGTTCCGTCCCAACTTGACAATCGTCCAAACTTTAGTTGGGACTGGTCCCAACTTGAGTGTTAAAGTTGGGGCATCCCAACTATAGTTCGGATCGCAGTAAACACGAAGCACCCCCCATGAATAAAATAAAAACATGTAAGTATCATAGTATGAAGTTTTTAAGACTACTTTCCCTTGAGAATATTTTAGATTAATTAGAATGTTGGTTTTCCGAGAGAAGGGGAACTAAATGCATGTTTACACCGAGTTCGTTTTAGCGGTCCATTATGATCGTATCATACCAAACCTCGTCCTGGGCAACGGCCAGTGACCGGCTCTAGCTCCATCATCAGTTTTGACATGAGTTTGTACAAAGCCTAGACCTGGGTTTGAAATAAAGAATCTTTGGTTAATTTTTCGCTGATCGCATCAGCTTGTGCGTCTGCAGTAGTGTCACACAGTAATCCACGCATGATCGATGACGGTGTCCTGTTGAACTCTATGGGCAATCCCAACTATAGTTGGGACGTCCCAAATTTAACACTCAAGTTGGGACCAGTCCCAACTATAGTTGGGACAATTGTCAAGTTGGAACGGAACAAGCACAGAGCACAAATGGAATTTGCAACCCACCCTCTCCAGGACAGCAGCAATGCTTGCAGGAGAGTACCGGGGTACAACAATGCAAGGTGCAAGGTGCAAGATGCAAGAAAGGGAGGGGGGCCTACTCCATTCAGACCGAGTTGCCTTCGGACTGAGTGGACCTTATACCGAGTTGACCGGTACCCCCATTGCAATAGATAGAGGGCATGGTCTAACTCACTCTAGAGGGGGGGGGGGGGGGGGGTTTAACTAAGCCTCTTCAAAAGTATTATTTAATCTATTTATGTCAAGGATACTTGGCGAGTTTTAACTTTTATGCAATGTTTGGTAAACGGAAAAATGTCCGTATCCGGCAAAGCAATTCTTCTCATTTGATTAACTAAGATTACTAGTATTAATTATTATTTAGTGAGTATTTTAATTCATAATGAATGAAAAAGTGGTGGTCTGATACAGAAATTGTTCGGTTTCTACGACTACTTTAATTTCAAGAACAATGTTTTTAAATTTTGGGTCCTACTAAATACCGTCAACATGCCATCAACGCACCGTCAACACAAACAGTACCGACAACACACCGTCAACACCTCCAAAATATGATTTTAAATCGACAAAAATAATAATAATATATTGTATTTGTATAGCGCCTACTGCAGGCCAGCCTCTAAGCGCTTAACATTCATGTTTCCTGCAAGGTATTTGGGCTACGTTTGAAGTATGAGACCTACTCCTTTACATAGCACCTTGTAATGGTTTACAAGGTGCTGTGGCGCAATATGCAGCCGATCAAACCATGAACACCGGGGCGGACCCCTTCTCTTTTTGATAAGTGCACTGGGTTCTTTTTGCGTGCGTTACACAACACACGGGACCAACGGCTTTACGTCCCATCCGAAGGACGAAGCAATCATGGTTAAGTGTCTTGCTTAAGGACACAAGTGTCACGACCGGGGCTCGAACCCACACTCTGCTGATCAGAAACACCAGAGCTTGAGTCCAGTGATCTTATCCACTCGGCCACGACACGCCAAGGCACAGAACTTTAAAGTATAGGCTAAAGAAGAATTTCCATTGGTTTGAAGTTACATTTTATTTATGAAATGGTGTTTATTCACGCGAAAACAATCTTTAAGCAGCATAGCCGCTAGTTGCGATGATTGTCGGGAGGATGGAGGGTTACGATCATTGCAACTACATATATAGCCGCTGGCCGCCATATTGCCGGAACTTGGACTGTTAAGTGCCATCCATAACTCATAAGCCAGCCATCTGCAGCAAGGCGCCCTCTGTTGTCCATTTTGTACAAGCTCCATGAGAAGGCAAGATGGCGTGCAACGGCTACGCTGCTTAGCGATCATTTTTTCGCGTAAAAACCTTGCATTTTCACAAAAGAAATGTAACCTCAAACCAAAGGAAATTCTCCCTTAGCCCATACTTTACAGATCTACGCCTCTTCCGTCGATTTAAAATGTATATTGGAGGTGTTGACAGTGTGTTGACGGTACCGTTTGTGTTGACGGTGTGTTGACGGTATTTACTAAATACTAGGACCGTAAATTTTAGTAAGTTAGTGTAATAAATTACTAGAGTCCCGTATGTAAGTTTAGTCCACCTCCAATGGTTAGTCTACTAAAGTACTAATCAAACGCTACCACCAATGCACTAAGTACACTAACCACAAACCACAACAATCAGACAGTTGTTTTCAAAACACCCGTCGCCTGTCGCATCTGAAAAGGCATCCGACCAGCCGCGGAAGGCAGCTGAATATCCAATCAATGAGATTGAGAGTAAAACAACTTCACGCTGCGCGCTATGGATGTACATGTATGCACACATGCTATTGCTAGTGTGAGTGTGACGAAATGGTCACTTGGGGGCGCCGTCTCTGGCGCGCGGTAGTCAATCCACAACAACCCACACGCAGACATAATGCCCCTTTTCGAAACCATGGTTTCAACTTTGGATTTGGCTTGGGGCTCCGTCAGTTGCTGTTTAGAAGACATGTGCTTATAGCCGCCGGAGCCAGAGCCCGGTTGCCAAAGCCATGGTTTCGAAATTACCTTAGTCAAGATGGCGGCGCACTTGAAGAAAAGAGCGTATGAAGATTTCGTCGGAGTCTCACATTCTGTTATTCAGGTATTTTGAGAATGATCCTTTACAAAATGTGATTTTGTTACTACTGAAAAATCTACTGACCATGTCAACACTAAACATTGTTGGGCAATGCTGTGGCTAGCCCCACTGAAATTGGATAGGGCCATGATGAGGGCCAATCTACTCGATCCAGCAGCAGTGTACGTGTATAGCCCTGGTACTAGGAGTAGACGTCAGTGCACAGGTGCAGTGGCACTGACGTCCTGGGTATAAAGCTTCTCTAGCATGCGAATACATTTTTGACTAATGTTTTTTCATATTTTTACCTGATATAAGAAGCTGAAATTCTGCTGATAGTGATATATTCTTCATGGCCATAACTACACTAACACTTTTGACTATATTTTGAGGCATCAAAAAATAACAAACATGACAAATATATTCATGGATGATATTCCAGAAAATAAATCGCAGATCCACGCCAACATTTTAAACATCATGTACCGATTGACGAGTGAGCACGTGTGCGCACGTGCGAAATGCAAAGCAACTCCATCGACTTCAGGGTCAACGCGCCTTGTAGCGCGAACCAATGTAGTCTTGGTGCACCTGCAAGGCTTTGTTTTGTTTATTCCCAGTGCAGCCTCGCTACCATGGGCAGCGCGCCATATTGATACCTCTCGTCACTTACTCCTAGAAGTATTCGGTTCGTTCCGCTATCGTCTCCCCGACCCTCATAGGTCATCATGTACAAAATCCTATTCGAAACTTTTTCCCCCTCACGTTTATGCACCTGGACTTCTCTTTTAAAAACGGAGCTCGCCAAAATTAGGCTCTATCTATTCATTGTTTTCAAAGTGAGCTCGGGGTGGGTCCAGAAAATCCACTCCGCAAAAAAAAGGTGCAAAAAATGATAAATTCCCATCGTTTATTCAGAATCGTCGCCTTCTGATAACAAAATGGCCGCCGTCGCTTTTATCACTGGTATGCTGCGTGCAACGCTGGTCCACGACATGCCTTCGCATAGTATTCTGTGTGCAACACTGGTCCACAATAATCAATGGCTTATCTTTTATCCATAAACCGTTGGTTATTGTGAACCAGCGTTGCGCGCAGCATACCATTGATACAAGCGACGGCGGCCATTTTTGTTATCGGAAGGCGACGGTTCCGAATAACGATGAGAATTTATCATTTTTTGCACTTTTTTTTTGCGGAGTGGATTTTCTGGACCCACCCCGAGCTCACTTTGAAAACAATGAATAGATAGAGCCTAATTTTGGCGAGCTCCGTTTTCAAAAGAGAAGTCCAGGTGCATAAACGTGAAGGGGAAAAAGTTTCGAATAGGATTTTGTACATGATGACCTATGAGGGTCGGGGAGACGATAGCGGAACGAACCGAATAGTTCTAGGAGTACTTGTCACTAACCCCTGGTAGGGATGTACTGAAAAACAACGCTGATTGGCTCCCAAGTGTGACTGCCGTGCGTGCACACTTGTTAAAACTTTCGAGTGCATGTATGGCGCTTGTATAGGACACTTAGTATGTGCGTGTGAAAATGCAAGTATTTTGACGCGATTCCATTTCAAATGAATCATGTTTTTACACGGTCACCCTAAACTGCATGCAGTTAGACTTATCACAAAATCAAAGAAGAATGACAGAGGACCAGTTGCGTTTTGACTTGATGCCTCTTTTACGGGTTACCATACTTGAGCGCGCGTAGAATGGATCGGCTTCAGGCCTAATTAAAATGTGCTAGATTCTAGCACATTTTAATGAACCAATTCCAGGGGTTATGATCGAGCAAGGCATGCTGGGAAAAATGGCGCAGCGAGATCGATCACCCCTGGGAACGAGGATGTTCCCAGCGAGATGGCACTATCATTTGCAGGCGGGTTCGTGGATGATAGCACCCTCTCGCGGGGAAAAATCACATGACAAATTAAAGCGAGAGGAATCTTGCACCAGACTAGAACAAGTGTGACGAACTTGCTATGGGCACGCTTGTGTGCGAGTATTCATAAACGGAGTCAGTACAGAAAGTTACAGAGGAGACGTCAATTTCCATTTTAGTTTCACAAATAATGTCATCCAACTGTCCAATGGATAAAATCAACAATTTTGAACCCATCAGGCTGATAGTTCAGGACACCAGGAATATTAGTTGCGATGATCGTAACCCTCCATCCTCCCGACGGTCGCAGACCGGAGGGCTACGAGACAGCATGCACACGATTCAACCATCAGTGCAATTTCGACCAATGTTGACAGACTAGTCACCAGATTTGCCCAATTTGTTTCACTTTCGAAAATCATGACATAAATTCTTAGAACACGGACTTGATCTTCAATGTCTAATGAATCCATTCTGGTTGAGGTTTTGAACCCCGCACTTCATTATCTCGACGAATCAGCGTAAACCAAGGAAAACCAAACTGGGCGGAGCTTCGGCTGTAGCCTGCTAACCGGGTTTTCCCGCTTGTCAGCTTGTGGACTCACCTCACGGGTGTGCTTGTCTCGGCAATCGGCTGTACATTATGTACTATGTAACGTGTATCATATGTATACCTCCGCCCCAATATTGTACGCACACAATGTACACACTGTACACTTACGTGTGTACATGTACAATGTACACGAACGTTAAAACACGCATGCACATTGTTAGTCTGGTTCTCCCCTCCATGTTCCATACTACAATAAGTAGGCGAGTAGGGAAACATACAATTCGATTTTCCAGGGGTTAGAAGACGTGCAGTTGAGTCTAATCGCGACCTCGTTCTGGTGATATATTATACAAAATTGTAACCTTGTACTTATAAACACATCGCTCTCGCCGCACAATTTTCCCCAATGTGCGTCGTTGACCAATCGTTCGACCGATCGTTCCTGAGGTGAGTCCACAAGCAGGAATACCCGGTTAGCAGGCTACAGCCGAAGCTCCGCCCAGTTTGGTTTTCCTTGGTTTACGCTGATTCGTCGAGATAATGAAGTGCGGGGTTCAAAATCTCAACCATGGTCTGTGTTCGATTCACGAGCATTTTGCTCGGTCTCTAGTAAGTTTTTGTCCTTTTTTCTTAAAATATTTTCTCAATGATGTTTTGAGTGTTATGAATGGATTCATTAGACATTAAAGATCAAGTCCGTGTTCTTAGAATTTGTGTCATGATTTTCGAAAGTGGAAAAAATTGGGCAAATCTGGTGACTAATCTGTCAACATTGGTTGAAATTGCACTGACGGTCGAATCGTGTGCATGCTGTCTCGTAACCCTCCGGTCTGCGACCGTCGGGAGGATGGAGGGTTACGATCATCGCAACTACATGTACAGGAATATGTGAGTAAAACTTCAGCTTTACCAATAAGGTAAAAATATGAAAAAATGTTGGTATAAAATTGTTCGCATTGGTACGGGACCTTATACCCTGGACTCCGCCGCGTTGTTTGTAATGGAGGAGTCCAACCTGGGCTATACCTTAACATGCTTACTTAAATACCTGGTGGATGCTTGTTCTCAAACGTTTGGGGCTCATTGCTAAACACCAATACAATAGGTATCCTAAGTAATAATCACTGCTTGTGCTACATTAAACTGGCAGCAATTGTCCTCTCACTTCCCGTGTTTGGGGCTCATCGGTTTCCATATGCACAGTGCAACGTGTAGTCAAACTGCAACAATAGACTCCACTATTACACCCTTCACAGAACCCGCCCTCACTGTATGTAAACATCAATGGAAATTCTTCAAATCTTCCGAATAAGTTATTGAAGATTTAAGCCTAAGAATAATTTTCTAGATTTTTCCCAATGTTTGATTATGGACTAATTCATAAGTTAATCTCATCTCAAACGTTTGGGGCTCATTGGTTCTATGTGCAAAATACACAGTATAGTCAACACGCACGCTGACTGCAACAACAGACACCACTGTTACACCCCTCAAATTACCTGTCCTCAACGTCTCTAAACATCGATGCAAATTCTTAGAACTTTCAGAATATACATGTATAAATGAAGAGTGTAGCTTGATAATCAATATTTTTTCAGATTGTTCTCATTTTTATGTTAAATTGACTAAACCCATCTCAAGCGTTTGGGGCTCATCGGTTCTATATATACACAGTACAGAGTATAGTAAACAAGCACGCTGACTGCATGGACAGACTCCACTGTTACACCCTTCATAGAACCTGTCCACACAGTATCTAAACTTCAACGAAAATTCTTCAAACCTTCAGAATCTATTATTGAAGGGTGTAGCCTATTTTTCAGATTTATCCCATTTATAATTACCGACTTATTAATAGATTCTGAAGGTTTGAAGAATTTGCGTTGATGTTTAGAGACTGCGAGGACAGGTTTTGTGAGGGGTGTGATAGTGGAGACTGTTCATGCAGTCAGCGTGCGTGTGGATCATACGCTGTATTGTGCATATAGAACCGATGAGCCCCAAACGTTTGAGATGACTTTAAGTTTTAATTAGTCGGTAATCATATTCATAAATGGGAAAAAGTATGACAAAAATTCTCCATTAAGCTTAAGTCTTCAATAGTTGATTATGAAGATTTGAAGATGTTCAGGTTCTGTGAGGATGTAATTAAGATTTGATTTTTTCCCCCGATTATTTTGCAGACTGGTTAACAATTTCTGTGCGTATAGACTAAAATGTGTTTATTCCTTCAGCATTATAACCATAAACAAAAATAGTAGAATCTTTAAAAAATATAATATATAAAAACCCCAATGAATAAAGAAATTAATCCAAAAACTTTTTACACTTAAGGGACTAGGTGAAGTTTAGCAATGACGGTGAATGCTTGCAAATGTTTCTTCGGATACATAATGATGTGTAGCGATGAGCCCCAAAATGTTTGAGAACAAGCATCCACCTAAATATCTAGCCTCTCTTGTGTGGCCAAGGTCCAACCTGAATGCTGGATTCAACTTAGCCACACAAGTGGGGCTACCCCTACCTAGTCCTAGCGATATGCGGTTCGTTTCGCTATCATCTGATCATGGCTATCGTCTCCACGAACCTCATTCATGAGTCGTAGAGTGACATGTACAAAATCCTATTCAAAACTTTTTGCCCTTGTTCACGTTTACAATTACATGCCTACAAAATACAGCTTTTTTTTAAAATCTGATCTTGCCAAAATTAGGCTGTATTTGTTCTTTCTTACTCTCATTGAACGTTGTACTGGTCGAGAAAATCCACTCCGCAAATTGCTCCGGTTGGTAATCAATGGTATTCTCAAAAGAGAGCTCCGGGCGCATAAATGTGTCAGGCAAAAAGTTTTGAATAGGATTTTGTACATGTCACTCAGATGACTTTGAATGAGGTTCGTGGAGACGATAGCGGAATGAACCGCATACTAGTTCTTAGCCCCGTGTGTGGCCAAGGAACCTGAATCCTTGGCCACACGTCCAGACCCATTTTTTCTTAAGCTTACTGATGAAAAAATTTGAGGCGCATTCCCTACGCTACGGGCGGGTCAGCTGTTTAAACCAGCTTAATGTGTTCACTCACCTCTTACTCTTAGTGTTTTGGATGTTGAAATAAATAAAGTTTTAAAAAGATATTTAAAGAAACAATTTGTCTATTTCCTCCGATTTACTTCACTCAGCCGGGCTTTAAAACTTTATTTATTTCAACATCCAAAACACCCAGGCAGGGGTTTCCCTTAACTTTTTTTTTCACTCGCCCGCCGGACGAGTCAACCAAAATTTTGGGTCGCCCGCAAGTTTGTTCACTAGCCCGTATGTATTGATGCACACAATTTCCGTAGCATAAAAAAAACAAAAAAAACACACACACACACACCCAAGTGTGTAAACACCTCCAATCGGGGACCTCCTTTTGTCCCTCTTTTGTTTGGACTCTAACTTTTTGGCAACAGCTCCCATTGGTTTTGTACACAATTTCTAACTGGGGACCTTTACCCAACCGGGGACCCTATTGTCCTCTTTTGTTATAGGTCCCCGGTTTGAATGTGAAAACAAACTCACCCACACCCAAACAAAAATTAGTCCTCATTTCTGCCCTTAATAATCCTTTTTTCATCAACAACCATTTTCATAGATTTGTGATTTGAGAATCAGTTTTATATAACTTCTTTTGCAATGAAATCTTCGTGTAACGATCGACGACGCCTGATTGAGAAAAAAATAAATGAACTTTGCCCTGTAACGCCCTCTATCGGCAAAAGTTGTCGGTGCTTGAATAGCCTTAACCCAACGCTGTGTATAGTACAGAATCCACGGGCGTGCGCCCCATTATGCATTTGTTTACTCGACTCGTGAACGTGTACCGAGTTGGAGGCTAGCCAAGCTTTCTTCTGAATATGGTAATTTTTAACGGGCCAATCACAGCATGCGGAATGTTGGTTAGGGTGGACTTTGGACCTGCTGTTGTACTGTACAATACACCATGTGCTGTGTGTGTGCGTGAACTACCGGCGGGTGAGCAAACATTGTGGGGCCTGTGGATACTCACTACCATTACTATGTAGTTATGTGCGTGCATGCTTTACTTATGAACGATTGTAATCGCGATCGCGGCCACATTAAATCTAGCAAATGTCAAGACTTGCCAAACCATTTTACGAACTTAAAAATATCTCTCTCTGGGATTTTACCAACCGTACCCCTCATTTATTGTGAAAAGGAACAATGTTTTGACTCGCCCAGCAGGCTAGTAAAAGAAGGGTATTGACTCACCCGCCGCTGTTTTCACTCGCATTTGGCGACCGGGCGACCGCTAATTTCGAACACTGCCAGGTCAAGCTAAGAGGCGAGTGATCACATTGAGCTGGTTTAAACCGCCGACCCGCCCGTAGGGAATGCGCCTTGAATTTTTTTTTTTTTGGTAAGCTGAATAAAAAATGGGTCCGGATGTGTGGCCATGTTCCTTAGCCACACAAGTGGTGCTAACTAGTTCTAGGACCAGGAGTAGGGCCAATCTACTCCTAGGTTAGAAATGTATGTACAGTCTTTACGAGGTCTGCCGGACTGGCCCGTTTTCCTTGTATTATCCGAACCTCGTCTTAAATGCAACGCACTACCGTAATTACTACCGTAATTATGCTGAACGTTGTTTTCGCTGGTAGCCGTCAGTGTGTAAGAGAAGTGACATTTCAAGCATAGGTCACCAGCAAAATTTTAATGGTTTTCTGATCGGACAGAACAACATGGCCGGTCCGATCCGATAATTAGTTTGGCAACAAGAATGTAATTTCCGAACCTTGACTGAACGGTAAGCTTTTACACAACAATATTTTTAGGTCTCGCTACAAAAGTATGAAAAACAATACATTTTGTCATCATGGGGCCGCAAAAATACCTTGTATTATCCATGTTCTTGTTACGACCGTGCTCGTATCTTCCGTTTTTTAAGACATAGAAACACGCATGGGACAGTTTGGAAGGGCAAAAAGTTTCAAATAGGATTTTGTGCATGATGACCTACATTGTATGAGGTTTGTGGAAACAATAGTGGAACGAACAGCATAGTTCTAGGAGTAGGGCTTGTGAAGTAGTGGATTTGGCCCTCATGGGGCTATGCTACATGGCAGGCCAATGACTTCTCCGAACAAGTCCTACGCTACCGCTTCCACAGAGCTCAAGTCCTCTAGGACTAAGGACTCTACATGTATACTTCTACTACTACTACTACCTACCTAGGACTAGGAGGAGAAGTAGGCTAGTTGTGTTCCACCCCCTGGACCCCGCTACAGTTGCGCGCACACGCACCCACAATATTCATAGCAAGTTCATCATGCTCAGGATTTCAATTGCTTACAATAGACTCTGCAAGTCTCCCGCGTTTCGAGCTTCCGGAACCACTGTGGTCCTAACCATATGGAGTTTTACGTGGGAGAGATTTAGTTTATGACCATGAAAATTAAATATGTTTTTGGGCATGTAACATTTAGTGATAACAAATATGAAAGTAAAATCAACAATTCAACAATATAACGAAGAAAACCCAAGAATTAAACTTCACCTCATCTTCCAGTTACTTGCAAAAAATTGAAGAGTTTGTGCCCACCTCAAATCACCAAACTTTTGCTTCTTTGAATCCTTTTTCACAACAGTGCATTTAATTGTAAATTTTTACCAAGTGATTGTTTTCTTTCACCTTTCAATTTTAAGGAAGAATCCCTGCCCCCAGCATTGAAAATTCGCATTGTAAATCAAAGACAAGGCTCACCTGCCCCAATCTTACCTGACCCAGATGCAAACAATTTAACCGAGACTCTAGCGGTGCTACTCGACTTTGAACACAAGCTTCCTATTAGCTTACCACAAACAGGTAAGTATGTTTATAAGTGAAACTATTCAGTGAATTAAAACATCGTCTGAGAAATATTTCCACGGCATGAAATAACCTCTAAGTGTTGCCAAACTGTGCATTGGCTATCCTTGTTTTCAGAAGCCATCAGCGTTTTTGGGGGTGTTTGCAGTTACCATCAAATACTTATATTCTTAAGCAAAATGTTCTGCTATATAGGATAGTTTTCTTACTATTATAAACCACTTCATGTCAGATGCGTGTACAGTGTATACACGATGGCAAATTTGTCTAATCTGCCGTATAGTTTTTAAAAGTTATTAATGCCTTGAACAACTTCAGAGCACCCTCATTTTTTCAGTCGGACAGCTGATACAATTGACTTAAACATTTCATTGTGTAGCATGCACAGGCATGTACCATCCTTGCAGTGCTTTTAAATATCTCCCGTATAAACATGATAACGACGGTGAGAAGGTACTGGATTTCATGCTCATAATGTCCTCTTTTCTGGGGGTTATTATGTAGTCCTTTTGTTGTACAAATGTGGCTTACAAGAAAGGACAGGCTGCCACCCTTATTTATCATTGGCAAGATGATTGGCCGTGGATTCTAGGCAGCAGTTTGGGGATTCCAGTGAATACATTCTCATATTTTCTCACAAGAGAACAACAAAAGGTACTGGAATTCATTCTAATAATGCCCTTTTTCTAGGGGTTATTGTGTAATCCCATATTCCAGACTAGTTTCCCTTGTGATTTATAACTTGATAATTTATAATTTTGCATAAATAAAACTTTCATATTTCATTTTGTATATTATTAAAAGACCCGGAGTTTGTGGAATTTACTTAGAATAAAAATGTATTAACAAATATTTTAAATTATCATGCATGGGTAGTTTATGGGGTTGCTGAGTCAAAGAAGTGATTTATTTTAAATCTGATTGAAATCTGTGCACAATTATGGGGGCGGTCGGATCGCAATGCAGTTTCTTTTTACGGTAACGGCCTTGCAGTACCTTATGTACAAATACAAGTAGTGTGCATGGTAGAGCATGGCATAAGCTGGTGGAACGATTTGTGATAGAGTAGTGTGAATGGGAATATTTGATTCAGAGGTCACTTCACATAATGTTCATGTACAATTTACAAGGTACCACCCTTTGAGAAATCCATTTGAAGTCAAGGTTGAGAAGAGTCATTATTGTTTCTAATCCATTTGGTGTTGTAAATGCTTTGTCTCATTTGTTTATATGGAAAATGTATTATTTTAAGTTCTTTTCCAGTAATGCTGCAGTTTAAAAGTCCACATTGTCATTACCATTGTTTGCAGGCTCCGGGACATGCTAGCAGTTGTGTTGATATGCATTATATACAGTTGTTTTATCTCACAAAGAGTCATCATTTGTAACATATTAAAACTTGTTTGTTTGTTTGGTTTTTTGTTGGTTTTTTTAAACAAATATTTAAGTGAACATTTTAGCATAATCTGTTAACTTAAATATTATGTACAATATACACAATGTACATTGCTTTTTTTTGTTTACAGAGAGTGCAGTGCAAAGTATTCTTGGGCATTATCAACAGCAAGTCAATGTAAGTGTTAAGGCGAAACTAGTGCATCTGCTTGGCCAGCTTGCCTTGACCCCAGGTTTTAATGCTGTGTTGCTTCTGGAAGACCTGCTGTCCCTTCTAGCATCTACAGGTTAGTTAAACATAAAAGTAGATATTTACAATGATGTATTATACTATTATTTGATCTGCAGTTCTTAGTGCTAAGACGCTAACAGCATGTTAAGAACACACACGAAATGGAACTGGTAATTTCTAAAATTATAGCTGGTTTAGAGTTGAACCTTAGTTAAACAGAAGGATTGTGGCTAGATAGCGGAAATAGTAATTCTGATTTTGCTGATAGAAAATGACCAATAGACTCAATAGGTGTGTATTTTGGAAGAAACGACAAGCAACTCAAGGAGATGTATACATGTAGTGCTTTACAGCATATTATGCTGAGTGGCCTACCACGGAACGGTTTGCTTCCTAGAACAGATCTTACGAGCATCTTGTACACAAAAATATCCAGGATAAATACATTCGTATTGACTAATTAATCATGGAAATTTAATATTTTTTACAATTAATGAGAGAAAAGAGATAGAAATACTTCCGTTCATGCGACAAATTCGGTACTGTGCAGCCCCTGGTATGCTGAACGTTTGTTTTCATTGGTAATCAATGATAAGTAGCATTTTAAGCGTGGGTTACCACTACCAGTGAAAAGTTGCTGGTGTTCATTGTGCATGGAGGAAGTGTTGTGTATCTCAATATTAAGCCTTGACGAAGGTAAGTTTTTGTTACACAACAATATTTCTAGATCTTGCTACAAAAGTATGAAAAACCACACATTTTGTCATCACAGGGTTGCAAAAACACCTCGTATTATCCGTGTTCTCATAACAACCGTGCTTGTATTTTCCATTTTTTAAGACATAGAAACATGCATGAGACAGCTAGGGAGCGGTGAAAAATCTTGTATAAACTGGGGTCTTGTATGTTTTTAGCTTGTATTAAGGAGAGTTGACTGTACTAGAGTCGGTCAAAATTGAAACCGAACGCCTGTTTTATCATTAGTTTGGAATTCAAAATATGACATGGTGAAAAGAGTCACAGTTATCAATGATTACAGTGACTGAGGGTTAAGAATGATTGATATTCGGTCGCAAATTAAAGCCCTGACATGCCTGAAGGTAATGTTGGTGAAACATTGGTGTGATAACTAGGCCTGGGCGAATAATTCGAATAACCGGTTAATGGCGAATAGCTTTTCCTAACCGTAACCGCGAATACCGTTTTTGACCTAACCGAATATCCGCAAGGGGCGCGGATACCTATTAATAAACCAGATAGTCCTCTAATTACAACCAAGTAACCGGATTCCTATTATCCGCGATCGTCGGGCGGATGCTTGTAACACACTCTGTCGCTCACCCTAGTCACAACCACACAAAATATACCAGGCACAAGTAACTTTCCTGGGATTTCCTTTGAGTACGCCGATTCCTTTGAGTACGCCGACGTGCACTGACTTGATTGACACACTGCGGAGAGTCCGAGACGAACTGAGCTCCAGCCCAGACTTGAGACATAGATCACGCAGCCTCCTCTCTTTTTATCGTCAACAACAGAGGATTAATTTGTTTGGAGTTAGCTTGTAATGTAATCCATTGTATTTATAATGTAAACTGTTTACGTCTTAAACTTAGGGCTGTTTCTTTTTTAAAGCATATGCGTGATGCGTCTTTAACTCATTACTTGACAACTTACTGTGCAACAAAACCGTGAGAACCTTCTTTGCATTATGCTCTTACAGTTTGTACCTCATGGACATTTCCACGTGTTTAGTTATACTTATAATTCCTGTGAAGTCACCCTTGGTTATTGTGTGGGAGCCATTGGTAAAGATTAGGTAGTAAAGATTGACGTCAAAGTCATTTCAAATTTGCATTTGAATGAATTGAATGGGCGGGACGTTTACGTCTCGGCCGGCCAGCCTGGCCCGCATTCACCGACCGCTACACACAGTTTATTGGCATGATTGTCAGTCACTCAGAAGGGCGTTGACATTAACCATAGTGCGGGGCGCTGGACGTTAGTAATGGTATCTAATCACTACAGCAGACAAGGCCCGTACTTCAGCATAACAAAATGTTCTACTGGCTCTCACTCAGTCTGCTCTCTGATTGGCCGTGCGAAACTTGTGCATGGAGTATAAGGCTGTTGTACAGTATGTGTGGTAGACTAGTCTCGCACGTGTAGAGCCGACCTTAGTCGCTATGATGATTAATGCGACGACCGATGTAATAAAAGAGATAAGAGAGTAGGCCTCGGTACATGTTATTGTAAGACCATTAAGCAAGTAAGTACTGGGGGAAAAATATTCGAATAACCGGTTAATTTCGGATAGTTGGCCAGCGGTTAACCGAATACCAAATTTCACTTTTCGCCCAGCACTAGTGATAACTCTCAAGGAGCATGAAAATGTCTCGCAAAGAAAGTTCTATCACCATGTCTTCCTACGGACATTGTTCAAATTCTAGACAGATCGAAGGATAATATATCAAAATTTTATGTAGATATGCTAAGCTTCTGTTTGAAATAATAGTAACTGATAAAGGTAGCAGTGTGTCTGGTCTGCAATAGACCCTACAAAAATTATAAGCCAGATCATGATGGGTAATACTCTATGGGTTACCCATTTACCTTTAAACACTGGATTGAGTCACGTAATGTCTTTGTCAGCTTGTAGGAGACTTTTGTCAATCTCTGTTTGTTCCTTGCATAGACATTTGGAATCTATTCTCCAACAGAAGAAACTACATTGTAGTTTAAAATTGAACGAGGATTAAAATTGAACGAGGATAAAACAGAACTTCTCCATTTCACAAGTCGCCACCGTTCTCATATTCCTATTGTGTCAATTCAGTCTGATGATTACAATATTAATCATGTTTCATTTGCTAAGAATCTTGGTGTCATCTTTGACAAAAATCTCACTATGAGTAATCATGTTAATCTAATCTGTAAGACGGCCTCTTTTGCTCTTCACAAAATCAGCTCCATTAGAAAATATCTCGACCCAAAAATTACGGAAATCATTCTCTTGTAATGTCTAGAATTGACTCATGCAACAGCCTCCTTTTTGGTCCACCGGATTCTCAAATTAATAAACTGCAACGTCTTCAAAATTCAGCTGCTAGACTAGTCACACGCACTCGCCAAAGTGATCATACATGTATAACTCCCATCCTACAGAATCTGCACTGGCCACCCTGTTCAAGCTAGAATTAGGTTTAAAATTCTCCTCCTTACTTTTCATTGTTTACAAGGCACAGCCCCAGTTTATCTACAGGAACTAGTTCACAAATACACCCTTTCTATTTCATTCCTTCTAGAAATTTACGTTCCAAATCAAAGTCCCTTCTCGTCACTTCCACCCCCTTCACAAAATCTTACATAGCTCGGTCATTCCAAGTAGCTGCAGCTGAATTGTGGAATGGCATACCAGAGTCTGTTAAGGAAGCAGTCACGGTTGGGCAATTCAAAAATTGCCTTAAAACTCATCTATTCACCCTTTACCACTAGTTGTTCTTCCGTTGGTATTTCTTTTCCTGTTGTTTTCTTTTTTCCTATCCAGCGCATAGGGACTTAGCAGTGATATGCGCTATACAAATGCGGGTTATTATTATTGTTGAGATACTTCAGATAAGAAGACAATTCTGAATGCTTGGATAACAAAACTAAAAAACTGTCAACTTAACTCAATTCAATGCGCCTGATATTAATGGTATACATGTAGTAGTTTATGCTGGTAATTACACTACCAAACTTAACAAACTGAAAACTAAGACGGTTTACAATTCCTTTGTGAGGAAAAAACTACTGGTTAGTAGAGGTGAAACATACTAGGAAAGTATTTTACAATTACCACATGACTTTGACTGGAAAAAGTTCTCAAAGTTTAAGATGATTATAGTTCCCATTAATAAATATAAAGAGTTCTGTTTAAGGTAATTGTGTAACATACTTCTCACTAAAACTTATTTGGTTAAATGTTATTGAAGCAAGTTTTGTAACGACATCAATCACTTTTTGATCTCCTGCAAGGCTCTAGAACAGTTCTGGAAATATATAAGATACATTATTTCTGTCAACTTCAATGTTAAGCAAGACATCGGTGTTAAAAGAAATTGTGATAGGTTACAAAATGAATGATATAAATATGGACACTGTAAACCTGTTTAGAATGCCTCAGATTGCACAGTAGGACTGTTAAAAACCAATGGTAAACATCAAGTAAAAAAACATTCAGAGCACCTCATTTCAAATCAGTTTTTTGACAACACTTTAAACATTTTGGTCTTGAATGCCCCACAGTTTTGAAAAATCCTTGGGAGAACCCTGGATACTACCATTGTACAACTAACCTGTTGATTTAAGCACTTGCTTATTTTATGTTGTACGTCATGCCAAGGAATCTTTGAAACTTCATTCACTTACGTAATTGTCAGTTGGTAACGTTGTTCCCACAGAGTCTCATAGAGTAAAGTCACAGCTCTTATCCAGTTTGACTGTTATTGGCAGATCACTTTTCTCTCATGTAGAGCTACATGATAAACTCATTGACACTGCCAAGCTGGTAAGTCATTTTGTAAATCATTCACATAATCATTACAAAACATCCATTAAATGAGCCTGCAATAACTGTGTTAGAGTTCATAATTGCATGTACAACCACAGGCCTGCTATGATCATGATGACAGTCCCCCTTCAAAGTTGCTAAATGGTTCCAAATGAATCAAATATTAAATGTTCTTATACCATCTATTTTACCAGTTACTAGACAAAAGTGGGAACTGTATCATCGTTTGAAATCTATGTGGTATTTGTCAAGTATTTGTTCACACACTTGTGTGAAAAAAAAATTAGATCATAGATGTGTTACATTCATAGAGTTATATATAGGAACTAGAGAGCGCACTAGCCCTAGGTACGCGGCCCGACAAGGGCAGCGCGGCGGCCATTTCTTAAGTAGTTAAAAACAACGTCTAAACTATTTGTGCGTGTTGCAACAGAGCAATGGTTAACAATGAAAAGGTTTACTGTGAAATTTATGAATGCCAGTGAAGACCGTTTATAGTACTAAATAATCCCCGAATAAGTATAATATTTTAGAATAATATTCCTTCACTTTGGACAACACTAATCGTGATCGTGGCATGTGTGTGTTCATCCTCTATTGAAACAAATAACCTAAACCCCACGAAACAACTTTAATACAGCCGCTTTTTTTATACCGCATAATGTGTATTTAGCAAGCACACCGCGTAATTCATATTCAATGTTGCCATCGTACAAAATGGCGCGCGTGTCTCCTTGCGGTCCCGTCACGTTTGTGCACGTAGCATTACCAGTGCGCCCTCTAGTTCCTATATATAACTCTATGGTTACATTAAACAAATTCTCTTTTATTACCATCATGCCTTGTGTTGTTTACTTAGTGAAAACAAAAGGTTTTTCATAGTAAATGTCGGCTTCCAGAATGTGCATTCATTGACAGTGCATTATACATGTAGGTCTATTCAGAGTGCAAGCAACAGTTACTGTACATGGCTTTATCTATTGAAAAATTTGAATTCATCAGCATTTGTCAGATCTTCATCATACTGTACGCTGTGAGTGTTTGTCAATGATTGGAGCATTGAGTACATTGGATAAATCAGTCAACAAGAAAGAGGACAAGAAATGTCAGCGTCTCTTAGCAGCATACATAGATGATCAAGATCCTCGAGTCAGACAGAGCTCCTTAAAATCAATGGTAAAAAGCACAACATTAAGCACTAACAATATCATTTAGTGTACATGAAGAGGAAATTGTTCATTTCTTTCTTCTTAAATGACAAAATAGAATTAGCTGTTGCAAACTGCTTACCAACCTAAAAAACCTTTGGTATAAATGCAAAAAAGAGTTAGTGGCCTGACATTTCAACCCTATTAGAGTCTTTCTTGAGGGCTAAATGACAACACAACACATATTAACAGGTATACTGGTGTAACAAAAGCAGTGAAGTGGAAACAAATCAAAAGAGAGAGAGAGAGAGGGGGTAAGAGGTAAAGGGGGCTGGTTTAACTACAATATGTTAGAGACACAAAAGACAAAAGTTGGAAGAGGGAGGAGAAGTTATTAATTAGTGAGTGGGACAGACTAAATAGGGTGATATCTTTGGGAAAAGGATATGGCAAAGACAAAAATGTGTAAATTTCTTTCTTAGATGTTCAGACCATGGGGTTGAATGGTCTGGAGGTGCCTTATCCACAGTTTGTCTCTACTCAGACGAGCAGTCTCTCTGCGGTTTCCTGATGCCTCAATGCCCTGTAAAATCATGTCAGAAATGGAGTGATTAGGAACATTGAAGTGATGTCCTTCAGGTGTATCCAGCTTTTGGGTGTTGAGTGTGAATCTATGGCAATAGCAGCTCCTGAGTGTAGTTCTTGTTTCACCTATACATTCAACACCACAAACTTTGCGAGATTTTAGATACATAAGATTTGTGATGGTGCAGATGACATGACCCCTTGTCTTATGGGTGGTGCCACCAGTATGGCTAGTGAAGGAGTCCGATTCCCTCATGTTTTGTCTACAGGCCATGCATTTTGAGGTGTTGGAACACCTGAAAGTTCCCTGTGGCATAGGGGGATAAACATCCGTTAAAGCTGTTTTAATAAGAACCAACATTTTTTAAACTGCCTTGTAAAACTTTAAAGCCGTTGCACTTAGTAATGGTTGTAATTTAATCATTTGTTACTTGTTCTGAAGCACTTGACTTGCTAAGGAAGATGAAATCACATTGCACTGGATTCACATGTACTTATTTTTAAAAACGTTTTAGCTAACTCTGCATCAGCGTGGTCAAAGGCTGGATCTGTCTGTTTATCAACAATCTGTGAAGGCTCTTACAGATGACTATGAAGGGGTCAGGCTAGCTGCCCTTAAACTGGTCTGGGTGTTAAGCCAGGTATATCCTGAGGAAATGCTACCAGTGAAAGGAGGATCCACTGAAGACCAGCTTCGCCTTGTAGATGACGGATTTACCAACATCTGTCAAATGGTCAGTTGTATCAATTGGGTTTTTTTTTCATCCAACTTTACAACGCTAATTTTGTGCTTAAAGTAGATGCTTGGTTTTAAAACTGAATATGAAGATGTTACTGTGGTTGTGCCATTATGGTAGTACCACTGTGGTAGTACCACTGTGGTAGTGCCACTGTGGTAGTGCCACTGTGGTAGTGCCACTGTGGTAGTGCCACTGTGGTAGTGCCACTGTGGTAGTGCCACTGTGGTAGTGCCACTGTGGTTGTGCCACTGTGGTAGTGCCACTGTGGTAGTGCCACTGTGGTAGTACCAATGTGGTAGTGCCACTGTGGTTGTGCCACTGTGGTAGTGCCACTGTGGTAGTGCCACTGTGGTAGTGCCACTGTGGTAGTGCCACTGTGGTAGTGCCACTGTGGTAGTGCCACTGTGGTAGTGCCACTGTGGTAGTGCCACTGTGGTAGTGCCACTGTGGTAGTGCCACTGTGGTAGTGCCACTGTGGTAGTGCCACTGTGGTAGTGCCACTGTGGTAGTGCCACTGTGGTAGTGCCACTGTGGTAGTGCCACTGTGGTAGTGCCACTGTGGTAGTGCCACTGTGGTAGTGCCACTGTGGTAGTGCCACTGTGGTAGTGCCACTGTGGTAGTGCCACTGTGGTAGTGCCACTGTGGTAGTGCCACTGTGGTAGTGCCACTGTGGTTGTGCCACTGTGGTAGTGCCACTGTGGTAGTGCCACTGTGGTTGTGCCACTGTGGTAGTGCCACTGTGGTAGTGCCACTGTGGTAGTGCCACTGTGGTAGTGCCACTGTGGTAGTGCCACTGTGGTAGTGCCACTGATACAGTGCCACTGTGGTAGTGCCACTGTGGTAGTGCCACTGTGGTAGTGCCACTGTGGTAGTGCCACTGTGGTAGTGCCACTGTGGTAGTGCCACTGTGGTTGTGCCACTGTGGTTGTGCCACTGTGGTAGTGCCACTGTGGTAGTGCCACTGTGGTTGTGCCACTGTGAAAGTGCCACTGTGGTGGTGCCACTGTGAAAGTGCCACTGTGGTAGTGCCACTGTGAAAGTGCCACTGTGGTAGTGCCACTGTGGTAGTGTGATCATGAATATGCTGCTGGTCAATAGATCAATCCTTTCTGTGGTAACGTTCATACATCATGTCTCATGTCTCATATCATATGCATCGTTAAACAATAACATGCCCAGCAAAAGTATTGAGAAAAATTTGGCTACAACCAGAGCTGCCAAGTGCTACATGTCAAGATGTTAATATTTACATGAATTGTGTGACTCTGTACTTACCTATAGGTGAATGATGAATCCATGAGAGTTCGGGCTGAGGCAGCTGGGTTATTAGGCTCTCTTCATCTTGTCAGTCCAAAGTTCTTTCAACAAACATTAGACAAAAAGCTCATGTCAGGTTTGAGGGTAAGTCCATTGGTCTGAATTGAGAGCTTTGTATAGTTTGTTCAGTTTGTAGGGAAACCATGCAGAGAATGTGTAGATTCTAGGCATGACAAGAGGCATTTGCAAGGATTGGTGGCATTCTGAAATCTTTGAGGTGTGTGATGAAAGCAGATTAACCCCTTACCCCAAAATTCAAGTGCTTTTTTAGAAGACCTATGATCTAATCTAAAAGAGCAACCCATGTTGGGTATTTTGGCTTCAAATGCCTCATTTTACAAAGTAAACAACATCAGCATGAAATAAATTCCAGAATTTGTAGTTGAGATATGACAATGGCTGGGCTTCCTGACCCATAATGTAAGCTTGGACATTTATCAACTCGGTGTAATCAAAGTGAGGCAGGCACAAGAAGCTTGTCTGGTCCTTTCATCAGAGAAGTAACGTGCGTGGTAGCAGACACCAGCTAAAATGGCACTGTTATGTAAATTGGGGTGTGTGCACATTTTTTGGAGAACAATGAAATTTACCCGGTAAGCCTGCAGCCATGTCACATCTTACAAGTCTTCCACTGCATGTAAAGAGCAACTGGCTCACATGTGATAAAGGTTTAAATCAGATACATGTATTTAAACACATTCGGGGAACCTGTAGTGTCTACATACTTTGCTTAATTTGTGAAGGAAATATGATTCCTTATTTATAATGGGTCCCAATGTTGGAATACGCACATGACTTGCATAATCTATTGTTATAAGATAATGTATATTTGTACATGTTCAACTGATTTGTTTACTTTTCTCAGAGGAAGCGTACTTCCCATGAGCGTCAGAAAGAGAGTTATGCATGCGGTGATTGGTCATCAGGTCAGAAGTGGAATGATGATGCACCTAAGGAGCATCTGGATCCTGGCAGTATTAGTCTAATCAATAGCGGAGCTTGTGGAGCATTTGTTCATGGATTAGAAGATGAATATTTAGGTGATTATTTCTACCTTTTTACTGAGGTTTCAACAATTTAATGATGATGTGTCAACTTTCTCCAAATGAGATGTAATAAATGCAAAATTAGTGTTTAAGTATTTCGTTGATATGTGTCCAAATATGTGTGATGGTAATTGTGAATGTCAATTTGTCATAATAGGTAAAGGTGTAATGCATGATGTTTAATCTCAAAGCTTATTATGAGAATTTGTCTTTAAGACGTCATATCTGAGTTTTGTTGAGAGTATAGTGTGTAATGCTTTTGACTTTAATGTATACATGTACTTGTCATGGTAGAGGTCCGGTCAGCAGCTTTGGATTCTCTTTGCGAGCTGGCAACACAATCTCCTTCCTTTGCAAGATCATCACTCGACTTCCTGGTTGACATGTTTAATGATGAGATAGAAAGTGTGCGTCTGAATGCCATATACAGCATGAGAAAGATCACTCAACACATTATTCTAAGGGAAGACCAGTTGGAAATTATCCTCAATGTGTTGGATGTAAGTTGCTTATTAGGATGTAAACATTGTTCAGCTAGCCAGTAGGACCTCTCTGCACATTGATTCATCAAACTTTCTTATATCAAGTTATAAACCACCAGGGAAACTGATTGGGTAAATTGTTAATGATTTGGGGTTGAATGAAGAGAAATTGACCAGATTTGAACCAACAACCTCTGGTTTAACGTGCTGGCGCTCTACCAACTGAGCTATCTAGCCCTATGTTGGCGGTCTCCCTAAATCAAACTTTCTTATGGTACATCTTGCACATTATAAATGATGCGCATTTTAAACTATAAAATCAGCAGGAAAACAGTACCATAACTTTATAGCTACATCTTTTGTCAATTCACCAAGATTTAGTGTTATTCCTTCTTAGCCCCCCCACCAAGCTGCTTCAGTAAATAAGTAAATAAGTTGTGATATGTCAGTAATTGAAATACAATGTATTGTCTTCATTTGAAGTGTATTTCTACAATTATTTGATATCTTTTACTTTGGTTTTGTTGTGTAGGATTTCTCTAAGGAAATTCGGGAGGCTCTGCATGAGTTGTTATGTACTGTTACATTGGCAACCAAGTCATGTTTGAGTAGATCCCTTCATTTCTTGCTGCGAAACTTGAACAAGTATCCACATGATAAACTCTCTATCTGGAAGTAAGTGAAGACAATAATCTTCAACATAGAATAGTTCATTTTTATTCTACAATGTACATCAGTATATGATAAAGCCCTGTATACTAACTTAAACTTTTCTTTTCTGGTATCCATGCCGAACATACTTTTTGAAATACATGTATAGACATTAGTCTGAATCTGTGACGTCCTCTTTTATGCCATTGGTGTTTTTACCATGAAAATGTGTGCTTTATAACATGACATGAATTGAATTCATTCAGAGACATTTAGCTTTACTTAAATGTACCTTCTGTTTAGGCAGTTACTCCAACTTCTCTTCTAGTGATTGGTAAACACAGTGGGGGGGGGGAGGAGAAATTAGTAGAGTTCGTAATGCAGTCAGCATCGTGTACACAAAGTGAATGATAATGTCAGATGGATTACTGTGAAAGAACAGTCAGGACACTACACTCTTCCTAGTCTAATTCACATTTTGTTCTCACATTTAAAAACTCAATTATTTGTTGTAAGATTTTCTTATGAAACATTGAGAGTAACATGTACTCACAATCTTTGCACTGTAGATCTTCCAATATATGTACAAGAACAACCTTGCACATCAGATTGAATTGATACTGTTGCTCCCAATCAGGCAGCTTGGTTTAGAACAACTTCTAGTTATCAGTGATATGAGCTCATAGGATTCCAGCCTCATTCTGAGAGTGAGTTTCTCTGTGTTGCTGGAATACAAATATTGACATAGCAGTTTGTGCATGGTTGTTTTGTTGACTTTTGTTGGTGTTCATCATGTTACACATGTATATATATGGTTGTCTTTGCATAGGTGTTTGAAGCACCTTGGCTCAGCACACCATGATTTGACTCTGACTCTGATACCTGAGTTACTAGGAACTCATCCGTATTTCGACACTCCTGAACCTGATATGGATGACCCAGCCTGTATCCTTTCAAACTCTTGCATGTTTTTTTTTAAAAGTTGTTTGAGCATTGAGCAGGTTTGCCTGAAGTGCTACTATTTAGGTTTTTTTATTTAACAAATACGCGTTGAATTATAGTATAATTGTCCATAACTGTATTATCAGATATTGGTGTGATGGTTCTAATCTTGAACTCAGCTGCTGAATGTCCTACCATGGTGTCCCTGTTTCCTGACTATACCCTCAGGCATTATTCTTATCTCAGAGACAGTCTACCACATCTTGTGCCTCATGTGAAGGTCTGATACTAAACCTGTACTTTTAAATGTTCACAGCTTTCAATATTTGTAGATCTTTCTGGCAACTTAGTCCGTAGATTATGGAAAAGTCACAATGCTTAAAATAAACAGGGGAGATATAACTGCAGCCTAAAAGTGAACATGTTGAATTTGAAGTTAGTGTGACCAAAGTTTTTTAGAGATCAGCATTCTACCTGTGAGGCTTTCCTATTAAGAACTGACTTATATTTGATAAAAACTCTGTTAAATGTTTACAGGCACATACATGGGGGATGCATTACAGATATTTAAACAATAACGTTCTGTTTTTTACTTTTCCAGTACATAAACTCCTCAAGACTGAGTGAGTCTTCTGATGTAAGAGCACAAAGTAAGGGACAAGAACCAAGTGTATTTCTGGCACAAACATTGGATAAAGTCCAACGTCTGACCACTCTGGACAGACAACCATCAATTAGTCTCATGCAACTAATAATAAGGTGAGGTTTTGTTATAGAAAATATTGTAACATTCAGTTCATGAACATTCTATTATGGCATGACCAAATACAATTTTGTATGTGTTTGTTTTTATAAAGATTCTTTTTAATATGAAAAAAATGCCAGATTCAATTTGCACTTGGAAGAATTCAACCATATACTTCAGACAATTTAACTGTAAACTTGAAGTTTGTAGTCGGTGTTTTATTCCACTTTTTAGAATTGATCATCAAGTATACAAAAGAAAGTAAAATCATAATTATAATTTGTAATGCAAACTCTTCAAAGCCTTGGATTGTTGAGGTACTAAATTTAACTGTTGGGCAATTTTGTGTCAACTCACACAACTCACACAATCTTCTGGGATCTTTTGAGTTTGCTTTTTAATTTTGTGTCTTAGGCAATGATTGGACAAGATTTGCAAAATTGTTAATTTTGTGGCCCATGAAGGTTCAAAGGTCAAAGTATATTCAGCATGATTTCGTATTGAAATTTTAAATAGTTTTTTTTTTTTTCTTCTGCAAATTAGATTATTTTGCATGTAAGGAGTTTAAAATTCAGTTATAAGCCAAACGGGAAACTGACTGAGTTTGAATTAAGGTACAAGTCATCTTTGTCCGTATTACTTAAAACAGAGGTACAGAAGTTATTGTGAAAAGGCCTTGCATGTAGGTCAAAGGTTCAACAACCCAAAACTCCAATACCACATAATTGACCCAAGACACTCAAATTAGGGTTTAGGAGTTTTCATAATATAGAACATTTTTAGCAAACCTAAAGAAAATCTGTGAGATTTAACCCTGAGAGTGTGATGATTTGACATGAGAGGCCTGATTCCAATTCACAAAAGTCAAGGGTTTGGGGCCAAACACTCTGTCCTGAACAGATGACTGTTGTGAAGGGTGAGAACGAGATTCGGTCTGTACATTTTTTTCTGGAGGTATCATTGAAGTTGTATTGATATTTGTGTTTGTTTCCAGAGATCTTGAGAGAATAGGTGAACTAGATCCTGGACTCTCGGCATGCGCTGATTTCTGTTCCAGATATATACGGTGTCAGCTGGTTCTCATCAAGGTAATGTGTCACTTATCATTCACACTCTTAAGACTGCTAGGTACATGTTTAATAATGGACTGATCCATAATGCTTTGTCCCTTAATCTTAACCTTGAACTCCTCCGAAGTTCAAACAAATGTCCGAAAGATTAAAATAACATTATTACATAATGTAAATAAGTTGGAGCAACTTGTGATTGCTACATTGTGCCTGTTGTATGTGGCTTGGTGCAGAGCAAAACATTTGTGTTATACATGCTAGCATTGTGGATAACATTGATGCACAGTTACTGTGATTAGTGTTGCTTCATGGATCAGTCTATTTACTTACATTTAACCTTTTCGTTACCGAAATGTTTGGGCATAAACACCCACTGGTGACCGCAATGTTTGACCACTCAATTGTGAAGCACAGATTCTTACACAATAGAGAGCTTTCCTTCGAAGGCCGTTGTTACAAATTTCATCATTTCCTTGAAGATATTGTTTTACAGCAAAATAAGTAATACAAAATTCTTCCTTATTTAATTCAATTTCATAAAATCCAAAACTCATTGACATTGGTCAATAAATGTCAAAGTTCTTTGTCTTTCTTTCCTCGGTGTGATCTGTTATCTCAAACACTTTTTTTGTACACAACCATATGGCGCTCTGTGTTTGGCATTTCAGACCTTTCAACTCCAATTTGAAAAGATTGCATCATAAGCCCTTTTCACACGAGAAAAAAAACCCAACATTCCTTGCGACGAATTTAACGAGCGCTGAAGTCATCCCACGCCTGACCGCTTTCGCAAGCTTTCACACGACACCAAGTAAAAATGTGACCACGTTCCATGAGACGAGAGTACAGACTTAGCTGGTTATCACTGAACTATAGAGTTTTTGTTCTTAAACAGCGCTAGTACCAGTTAAATGATGACGTATGTCGAGTGTGCACAGTGTGTCGCGGTCGGTAAAAAATAAACCATGTAAACATTCTTCAAAATGGCTGACACTCACGAAGACGTTGGAGAGTCCATTCATAATACTATTGCCCGTAATATCCTCCAAAAAATGACCGGCGAAGACATCAACCAAAGATAAGAGTAAGAAAGCCAAGAAATCTTGGTGCTACGAGGAAACGATTGCCTTGATAAACATTATGGAGAAGGAAACCACCCAATCTAAATTGGATGGTTTGACCCAAAACGGCCATGTTTGGCGGGAAATCGCGGACGAGGTGGCAAATGGTCGCAACGTTGACCAGTGCCCGGTAACGGTGTGTAAACACACAAAGGTCGGCTCCCGAAGGTTCTTCACGCATGCGTGTTAATACTGCTTTCGCGAGGATTGTCGGTCAATAAACAACGGATCGTTTCACACGAAGGTTTGACTAGATTCCTTGCGAAAAATTACGCTAGCGTAAGATTTTGTCGGAGGTCGGGACCTACTACAAAATTTCGCAAGGTTTGCGAAAATTTAGCAAGGAATGTAGGCGATGTAAAATATTACTGTCCTTTCACACGAAGCCCAAATTGTAATTTTTTACAAAAAATTGGAAAATTTCGCAAAGAATGTTCGTTTTTTCCGTCGTGTGAAAAGGGCTATAGCAACCTTATTTTATTTTACCATCATTGGAAAGATCCGGCCCCTGGTCCCCCCCCCCCCCAATTTTTTTTTTTTTTTCCAGTGCCCCCCCCCCAGGTGCCCTCCCATGAAAAATCACTATGGGGGCTGATGATTGATCCTTGGGGGACACCACATTGAGCTATACTCTCATCAGAGTTGGCCCCTGCAACATGCACGTGAGTATGCCTGTCTTGGAAGTAGGAAGTATACCATTACAGGGCTGTTCTAGAAATGCCAAAGTTCATTGTATAGTATTGCTCACCTACTTGGTTTGTATTTGTTGTCTGAGATTGCATATACAGATTGTTCACCTACTTGGTTTGTATTTGTTGTCTGAGATTGCATATACAGATTGTTCACCTACTTGGTTTGTATTTGTTGTCTGAGATTGCATATACAGATTGTTCACCTACTTGGTTTGTATTTGTTGTCTGAGATTGCATATACAGATTGTTCACCTACTTGGCTTGTATTTGTTGGTAGGCATTAAGTGAAGATGGATGGAACATACCTGCATCACTGTGTCCACAGCAGAGTGCAGATACAATGCTAGCTGCAGCAACCCAGGTAGTATTCAATTAACTAGTATTAACTTTCATCGGTGTAAAAAAAAGGGGGTAAACGGTATCAACAAGTTAAATTTGCTAAACATGTTTTTCAAATCAATGACCGATAATAACATGTGTTTTATTATAATGTATTTCATTGTCTGTCAACTTACCAGAATACTACAATGTAAATATACTACATGTACTATCATCATTATGATTGAAGGTGGTTTTTTTATATACCGCACTTATAGATCCTTGTCATTTGATTGGTGGAAAACGCATCACATGTCATACTTTATTTTGCCAGGTTTACTGTTCCGACACTCCAAAATTTAGTATAGGAGCCCTATATTGATCAATATACAAAGCTTGGGACGCTTTGCAGCTTTGTTTCACACATACTTATAGTTTTGTCATTGCGTACTAAATGTATTGATTGTGTTTATTAGTGCCCGTGTAAGCTTGTGTTGCATTAGGCTATGAACTAAATGTCTAAAATGGCTCCAACTATGTCCTTATCTGCCGTTTAATACCTAATTGTTGAAATAAATTTCAAAGTGTTCAAAACTTTGTATTTGAAATAAGTTATGAATTATAAGAAAAACATCAAATGACAAGGACCTACATATGTGTGAGGTATATAAAACAATCATAGGATGCATGTTATGACTTTTAAGTCCCTAAACCCTCAAAAGGTTTTTTTTTTTTCACTTTTAAATAAAACAGGAAGAAAAATAAGATTCATGAACAGTGTAGTGTAGTCTAAAACTGACGCAAGTTTATTAAATCTGGAATTTTAAATTTCTTCCATTCATGTGATAAAGCACCGATTCTCAGTATATTCACAGCAGCATTCTTAACCAATTGAACACTACTGTTGCTCAGTGATATTAGGTCCCCAATTGACAGTAATGTGTTTGAATGAATGAATACTCAGATAACAATTAGTTTTGTTCTAATGCTACGTGTACATGCCTTGATTCATAGATCTTACAGTTGAGTTATGAGTTGGAGCATTTATTCTTGGGATGTAGTGTATCTGAGCAGGCTACCATTATGCAAATGCGATTTCGTGGCTGGACTTTGGAGCTTTTGGTCCATCTTAGAGGGAAATTGAATAACAGTGTGAGCAATCAGCTAGCCACCCAAAGTATATGTCAGCAGTATTTACAACGCCTCAGTCTGCTGCACAGGTATGAAGCATAGTTCCAGTAGGACTCTCCCTCTCTGCTAGGTACAGAGTCCTAGTCAGGAAGGGTCTGGCATGGGGCAGAAAATAATCCTTACCCAATCATTTCAATTTTACCTGTAAAAAGCTACTCTTTTTCACTTGTTAATTATTCCATAGCTGAATAATTTATGTGACGGTGGTGTTTGGATGCAAATGTTCTTCTTTGACCTTTCATTTTTGTAAAATAGTCCAGCTCTCATTGCTTTAAAATTCAGCAAACTATAACATCACTCGTCTCTGAGTGGTCGATGACAATAGTTCACACCCAATTTAACCAGTTATCACCGGAGGACTTGTATACACACAGACCAGAAAAAGGATGCCTGATAAGCCTGTGTTAAAGTTGTGCCTGGGATGCCAGTAATAAAAAACAGCGGAACTAATTTTTTGGGTACGAGGTCAACAGCGGACAATGTCCTCTGTGTAGCGTGCACAGTGCATGCAGTCACTGTGTTGTGCTTTGTTTTGCCCCATACAACGAGGGGAAAAGGGACTGAAATTCATGCTTGAAAACTCCCTTTTACCTTGGTTTATTGTGTAATGCCCAATTCTAGACCTTAGCCTTGTTTGATTTATGAGGACTACGGGAGATTGATAGGCTGCAATCATTGTTTACCCCTGAATTTGGCATGGGATGCAAGTCTTAGATTCCAGCATGCCATGGTCCATTATTGGTTGTGGTTTACAGCCAAGGCTCGGTATTGTTTGAGAAGAAAAATAAGGCTTCAAATGGTATTCAGTTGAACGAGAATATGAAACTAGTAGCTTCTTTGAGGTCAGATTTTAATTATGGAGCTGTGAAAAATGTCTACTCGAAAATGAGGCTTCATGTCCATATACAAGAAAGTGGAAGTCCTTCAGGCATGTCAGTGTGACATATATGTAAATATGGTTTTGTTTATATAAAAAGAATCAAGAATCAATTTGATCTGTTGGATGTCTTTAAATGTTGATATTGTAACTTGGACAATGATTCACTTTCCTCAAAAGTGGGAGAATTTCATAGTGATTATGAAGACATTGACCTTTTGTTCACATTTCACAAACCACTAAAACTCATCTTTATTACAATGGTAATATAAAAAGAAGTTGTGACATCACACTTTGCTTATGAGTTAAAGATGGATTTGCACTTTAGATCAATCTTATTAGCTCTTTTTGAAACCGGTCCAGCTTTGCTAAGTTAAGTCTTTTACCCATTTTGTTATACTACTAGATACTTTATGGCAAACAATGTGAAGCCAGACACCTTCTGCCAGGCTGTATTCTCTGAGAGGCACAAGTTAGATGCCAGTAAAGCTGGTATTTTGGCTAAGTTTCTACAACCTCTGCTCCTTCATCATGCCATTCCATCTCTGCTTCCATGTAACAAGCTGAATGGGATTGTAGCTAAGATCAGGGAACCAACTGGAGGCTCCGATAACCCACTGAAGTTTACAGCAGGTCTAGTACTAGCTGTCAATATTGATTGCTTACTGGATAATGTGCAAGACCTCAATCAAGTCAAGATCAAAGTGAGTATCAATACCAAACTTATCCTGCACTATGAATGAAGGTCTTTTGCAATCATCTCGTTTGGAGACCTATCAAATTTGACCTGCTTTTAAATGGCTGCAGGTTGACTTTTACCCCCCATGCCAGCACATTTGTTTATAATGAAACATTTAGTTGTCATTTATATATAATGCTAATGGATTGTGCACAAATTAGCACTTATGAGGCAAAGTTCATGACGCAGCAATGAACAATGTGCAAGCAGCTAAGCAGAACCAAATGACTAGCCAAACTACTGTCTATTGTATACTATGTGACTGGCTCCCTGCAATTGTTTCACACAATCCATTTAGCAGCTGTGTATCAAATTCAAATCTGGGCTTTAACTATAGTAGCAAACACGTTGAAAAGTCAGCATAAGGTATTGGAAACTGCATCATGGTTCTATATTCGTTATTGACAAAAATGCACTAAGGTAGAGATGGATAATCAAACCCTGCTTGAAGCTATTTCTGCAACAGACTACATGTAATTTCAATGGGTACAATTTGTTTCCGAACAGGCGTTATTGTGTATTTATAGGTCAGTCAAAGGCTGATTTATGATGATTACTTTCACATTATTTTATCTTGAATCTAGGTGCAGTTTGCCGATTCTCAAGTGCAGTTATTTAATCCTAAGATGTCTGATTTCCGTAGCTTATCACCACTTAAGCATCAGCTTCATACACAGATCTTCTTATCTCATGCAATGTGGTCAGGTAGGAGTAACAATTAAATCACTCACTGCCAATCATTGATAATGTCGAGACTATTGAATTGGTAGATTAGATAACTGGTGATTAAATGCTAGCTTGTTGAAAGAATGTCCTGGATTGAACTGATATGAATTTTGCCTCTTTAATTGTAGAAAAAAAGGACAACAGCAGCAATGGGCAAAATAAAAATTTGACCTGTACACAAATTGATATTTGTTTAGATTATTATGATTGTTTGATGAAGTCTGTTATACTTCTCTTTGCTTGAAGTGTGCTTATTTTTGGATAACAAATACTTGGATATGAGCAGCATACAATGCAACTTATGGTAAGGGAAAGGATTAATAAAACACAACCATGATTTGTCACGACTAGCGATCAATGTTAATGCCAGACTGCAGTTTGGACACTTTCACAAAATTGATTGTTTTTCAATGATGAATGCCAAGGATGGTTGTGTAATTGATGTTTATTCAGTAATGAGTACATTCAAATGGTTATTATTGTATTTGCAGATCCTTGCCATATTCAGCTGTCTATTGTTATGACCTATGACCCTAATAAGATGAGAGACATTTCCTTGACATCAGTAGGAGGGAAAGCTGGAGACCAGAAAACAATGGACCTTTGTACACCTGTGAAGGTGTTTGTCATGCCGAAACCACTCAAGAGATGACCACTTGAGGGCATTCTCCTCAAGAAGCAAAGCTCATATTACATAGTTGTGTTTATTTGCAAGATTGTCTCCACTCTGTAAACTTAATTTTACCTGTGAAAAGCTTATAATTTCACCTCAGGAGTACCCTTCTACCAGATGTCTAAAACAATAGATATATTTATATGTTAAAAACAAACTCCATCTCTCTAGAAATGTGTGTCTGCCTGTGTGCAGTATGTACTACTGAATGCCCTAATTAGCCAAAATGTAAGCATGGTAATGAGTGAAAGAATGGACAGATTGTTAAATTTTCAGCATTTTATTGTGGATTAATTCACAAATATAACGAGTAAAAATAACCTTTTCACCGCATTGATCCAAACTGTATTCAACTATAGTCCAGGACAACCAGCAGATAAGTACGGTCCAGCACAAGGTTTTTTTACCTGGTGTTAATTCACCTTGTTTGAAATTGGGTGTCGGTGCCTGGGGTTACATTTATTTACAAACTGCAGAGACTTAGATTGCTATCTACTGCAAACAAATCACACTACACATCATACAATGACCTTCAAACCTTCCAGATCACTCCAAAACCTTAAGTTTGTTTACTCTACATTAATCAACCAGCACAACTGCAGAGCGCTCGGCATGGTGCATTGCATAGGGAATGTTTTTGTGCATCGGAGAACTGGGTGCCTTCCAGCAAGTAAAACCATGTCTCTCATAGAAAAACAGTCCGATGGAAATCCGATGGAAATCCAACAAAAATCTGACATTGGAGAGTTGTTATCCGACTTCCTGTCCTGGATTAATTTTGGCAAGACCCCTAAGCAGTCTGTAACAGCTAATTCTGTTTTCTCATGTGAACATTTCATTACAAAATGTAAAGAAGTTGCTGTCATTCTGATGCTGTGTCTTGGATTTGTTTGTGACACAGTGTGCAGCCACTGCTTCCGGGTGACACATATGCCATGTACGTTACTTACGTGGGCAGTTGAGAGACAATCATGGTCTTGAATAAACTTTACTATGTTGATAAATCTTGTTAGTTTTTACTTGTGTATTTGTTTCATTCCCATAACCTGTGTATGATACCAGTGTACTTTGATTGGGTTATTTCACTCTGGGTAAATGGGTAATGGCAAATATGATTTTCAATTCATTCAATTTGATGACTTGTTTGAGATGATGACAATTTTGAGACGTTACAATACAGGCATTGCTTTTTCTTTGATGTTCTATGCTGTGTGAACAATTAAAACGAGAAAAAGCTGTCAAAATTTTGGTCTTTTATGTCCAATAAAACAATGATGAAACTTCAAAAGTGATATTGGGGTCATTTCACTGAACAGCAAGTGTTATTTAATTTCTTAGAGCATTCGTATGTAACATTATGACATGTTTGTCAAACCAACTGTAATGGCAAAATTTATAGAGATGCTTGACAAAAAACCAATGAAACTTTTTATTGAGAAAAGAAATTAAGTAAACAGTAAACACAGTGTACTTTATTTTGCAAAACGGGCAAATAAAGGAAAGCTATCTCAAGATGGAATGTCTTCAAGTAAATAAAAACAACAAATGGTTACACATTGTTGACAAAAGTATATGTATAATGTATATGGAAGTGCTTTCACAACACTCTACTTGAATACTTGCTGTCATGGGCAAGCTGTGGTGTGTTGTGGCCGAGCGGATAAGATCACTGGACTCGAGCTCTGGTGTTTCTGATCAGCAGAGTGTGGGTTCGAGTCCCGGTGTGACACTTGTTGTGTCCTTAAGCAAGACACTTAACCATGATTGCTTCGTCCTTCGGATGGGACGTAAAGCCGTGTGTTGTGTAACGCACGTAAAAGAACCCAGTGCACTTATCGAAAAGAGAAGGGGTCTGCCCCGGTGTTCCTGGTTTGATCGGCAGCATATTGCGCCACAGCACCTTGTAAACCATTACATGGTGCTATGTTAAGGAGTAGGTCTCATACTTCAAACGTAGCCCCCCAATACCTTGCAGGAAAATACTTAATCAATGCCTCGGAATAGTGTTCTAGATAGATGGCGCTATATAAATGCTTATTATTATTATTATTAAGCTGCAGTGCTTCATGTAATGTAAACACAAATAATGAATGTTAATGAGTGCAACTCCCCATCTCATGGCCGGTGCAGACAAGGTCGTCAGCGCCTACTATACGCAGAGTACACCGCAAGATTAGTGTCACAGGATGTTCTGCTTTCCTCGCTGGAGATCCAGAGACTACATGCAGTGTTAGACAGGATTTACAATGTAATGGGGAAAGTTGTGTCTGCCTGCTGTGCAGCCCACTGATGATGATTTATGCAATGGTGAGAATATTTTCATGAGTTAAAGATATGGAACATTCCATTCAATGAGGCGAATGCAAAACATACATTACAGTACTTGTTTTATACAACACCCAGGTAGATCTGTCATTTAGAGAAAAATGTAATCGCCAAAACAGACAAGATTGTGTTCTGGCATCCACTACAAGGACGTTTCCTATGCAGCTGTGAAAGGCCGGTGTGTAGTCAGACACTAATGCCTTGGCGAATGATCGCGCATCAATTTTTCAGCCCCGCAACCATTGTGTGACTGACCGAACTATGCGTGCAGTGGTCAAGCGTACAATAGAGCATAAAGGATGAAACGAAAATGCACTCGCAATAGCAGCAAAATGTATGTTAATGACATTGGCATGAAATGGTGTGAATAATGGCAATCAAATGACAAGAATCTACTTCTTTACTAAATCTCATATTGCATCCTGGAAATTGAATGCCATACACACTTGTATGTAATGAATCACAAGCATCAAAATAGTATGAATCAAAGTATACATATGACAATGAAGTCTTCAGAGTAACGGAATAGAACTGTGATGTTTTTGGATCTATTTTCTTTGTTTGCAAGGGAATACACACAAATAGTCCATTTTCATCCCATATCCAAAATGGCCTTCAAACCAGTGGCGAACCCAAAGTAGGAGGGGTGTGTGATCCAGCCCCTACCTAGGGACACTTGAGGTAGGAAGGGTGTGTGTGATCCAGCCCCCACCTAGGGGGCACTCAAGGTAGGAAGGGTGTGTGTGATCTAGCCCCCACCTAGGGACACTTGAGGTAGGAAGGGTGTGTGTGATCCAGCCCCTACCTAGGGGACACTCAAGGTAGGAAGGGTGTGTGTGATCCAGCCCAATGTAGGGGGCACCTAAGGTAGGAAGGGTGTGTGTGATCCAGCCCCTACCTAGGGGGCACCCAAGGTAAGGAGGGGATGTTCCCACCTAGGGGCCCCTTGATTCATTTTTAGAGAAAAATAAAAAGGGAGGGAAGAATCGTGTCAACAAGCATGTTTAAATCTGCATTAGAGCCAGTTTGTACTTGCTGTCACCTCCCTAAACATGCTGTGATTTGAGCCAGTCTGTACCTGCTGTCACCTCCCTAAACATGCAGTGATTAGAGCCAGTCTGTACCTGCTGTCACCTCCCTAAACATGCAGTGATTAGAGCCAGTCTGTACCTGCTGTCACCTCCCTAAACATGCAGTGATTTGAGCCAGTCTGTACCTGCTGTCACCTCCCTAAACATGCAGTGATTAGAGCCAGTCTGTACCTGCTGTCACCTCCCTAAACATGCAGTGATTAGAGCCAGTCTGTACCCGCTGTCACCTCCCTAAACATGCAGTGATTAGAGCCAGTCTGTACCCGCTGTCACCTCCCTAAACATGCAGTGATTAGAGCCAGTCTGTACCCGCTGTCACCTCCCTAAACATGCAGTGATTAGAGTCAGTCTGTACCCGCTGTCACCTCCCTAAACATGCAGTGATTAGAGCCAGTCTGTACCTGCTGTCACCTCCCTAAACATGCAGTGATTAGAGCCAGTCTGTACCTGCTGTCACCTCCCTAAACATGCAGTGATTAGAGCCAGTCTGTACCTGCTGTCACCTCCCTAAACATGCAGTGATTAGAGCCAGTCTGTACCAGCTGTCACCTCCCTAAACATGCAGTGATTAGAGCCAGTCTGTACCTGCTGTCACCTCCCTAAACATGCAGTGATTAGAGCCAGTCTGTACCCGCTGTCACCTCCCTTAACATGCAGTGATTAGAGCCAGTCTGTACCTGCTGTCACCTCCCTAAACATGCAGTGATTAGAGCCAGTCTGTACCCGCTGTCACCTCCCTAAACATGCAGTGATTAGAGCCAGTCTGTACCCGCTGTCACCTCCCTAAACATGCAGTGATTAGAGCCAGTCTGTACCTGCTGTCACCTCCCTAAACATGCAGTGATTAGAGCCAGTCTGTACCCGCTGTCACCTCCCTTAACATGCAGTGATTAGAGCCAGTCTGTACCTGCTGTCACCTCCTTAAACATGCAGTGATTAGAGCCAGTCTGTACCTGCTGTCACCTCCCTAAACATGCAGTGATTAGAGCCAGTCTGTACCTGCTGTCACCTCCTTAAACATGCAGTGATTAGAGCCAGTCTGTACCTGCTGTCACCTCCCTAAACATGCAGTGATTAGAGCCAGTCTGTACCTGCTGTCACCTCCTTAAACATGCAGTGATTAGAGCCAGTCTGTACCTGCTGTCACCTCCCTAAACATGCAGTGATTAGAGCCAGTCTGTACCTGCTGTCACCTCCCTAAACATGCAGTGATTAGAGCCAGTCTGTACCCGCTGTCACCTCCCTAAACATGCAGTGATTAGAGCCAGTCTGTACCCGCTGTCACCTCCCTAAACATGCAGTGATTAGAGCCAGTCTGTACCTGCTGTCACCTCCCTAAACATGCAGTGATTAGAGCCAGTCTGTACCTGCTGTCACCTCCCTAAACATACAGTGAAGAGACATCCTAAAAACCTGTTGTTCTGTATTATTTTTTTATTTTGCATTAAAGAACACGAACTGGTTTTTGATTTAAAGCCAAAATTATCACGAAAGATACAATAAAAGTCACCTGTGAAAGTTCAGCTGAATAATGTCTACTTGTTGATAAATCGGCAAAAAACTTTCACGGTATTTTCATCAAGAACAATGAATCCATCCCATTTAAGCAGTGACAGTGGGTACCAACCGCATCTCTGGCTGCAGCATTCACAAACGGACAGCACACAAACACTTTTATTGATTTCAGACATAATAATTTTGCAGTATGCTTACCACCATTACTAACAAGGAGGCTTTCAAATAGAAATTAAATCACTTTTTTTTCTGGGTCATAACCAAAGTATGACCCTACCTTAAGCTCATTCATTTCTTCTGAGGCAATAGTTTTTCAGTCACTTCCAAAGATGTTTTCTTGGTGTGCCACTGCTTCAAGTCATGTTGGGTATGGCTACAAAAGCGCTATATTTAAATATATACATAATCCTCCTTTTCACAAGTCCAAACTGTGAATGTACAATAATAATACTTAATAATATTTACACGGTAAGAATAAAAAACATAACATTGTGTAAGTACTGCACAAGTTCAGGTGAAGACGCCACCTCCAAATTTATGATACAGAACAGCAACATGCCGTTTGATTGGATCCACAATAAGATACGCGAAGTTCTGCTCATGTTCCTTATCGCATGGGTAATATTGGTAGCCATCTTTGTCCTGAAATCAACCAATCATCAACGTTAAATGCTTTATATTGTAATACCTTTGTTTTACAAATGCAAATTAATATTTCTTAGGAAAAGTCATAATTTCACTGTTTGTTTTTATCCTTTAACTTCCATTACTAGGTTGACAGTTTCCCTTAGCTTCAGAGGATTTAGAGTCATTAAACTGATACAGAACATAATCTTATGCAATTAGGATTCAGTTTAAAAACCAAGAAATCTTAATCATCCAAACTAAGTTAGTTCTCACCCAGGCCTTTAGTCTGTACACCAAGGATGTGACACTCAGCTCTTGGGTAATACTATCTTTCTGCACACTAAAGAAACAACGGCATGAATCAAATTAGCACATGAAGCAAAGGAAACAGCCAATAGTTTATTTGACATTAATAAGCTCATTGCAGGGTTTTTGTCTATTAGTGTTTACGATTACATGTAGGCCATCTAATGATAATATTACCTTATGAGCTCTTTGTACAAGGACTTTACAGTTTCTAGATATGGCTTAATATCATCTTCATATTGACATACAGCTCCTCCAAGACAAAGGTGCTTCAATAAAATGAAGAGAAACTCGCCCCTGTCATCTTCACTGAAAATATCATACAAGTCTGAATCTTCCAACAGTAACACCTGTAGACACACCAAAACAAATAAAATATGTACATTACATATATTTATATGTATGTGGACAATTCTGTAAAAACAAAGATGTCATAAAATATGTTATCCAAGGGCAAGCTGAAAAACAATGTCAGCAGTCTGACAATTCTCACCTACCTTTCTTAATTCATCTGAAATCTGGAAGTCTTCATAAAACTCATCCAGACATTTGACAATGCTACCGCTGTCTCTAACAATGCCTTCATTGAAGAGTCTATCAAAGAATGTCATTGATGTAATACTGCACTGTACTGGTTTAACCTCTATCTTGGCAGCCTCAAAACCTGTTCACCAAACAATGACCAACCGGAACAACTTCATTTAGTTAGCTACATATACAAGAAGGAACCTTTGTTCAAAACCGCACACAAACTACATGAAAGCTTCATCATCTTCCAATCATTCTCAAGTTGGTATACAGATCTCTAGCATCATCCAAAGCACTAAATTGATAATACTCTAATATATTGGTTCGTACCCTAAGTTGGTATGCCTTTGAGCTTTCAACATGTCGCCATTTAATCATTCTTCAATACTGGCGACCTTTGTCTCCGTTACCAATGTGACACACAGATACAAATGTCAGGTTTCTCGGCATATATCCAGGGGAAAATTGGCATGCTAACTTGACATCTGGCATCAACTGGTAAATCAGTGAAAAGTTTTTGTAAGATGGTGTCTCCCTAATGAATGACCCTTTTCTTTATCATAATTTTTTGCTGCCTTGTGCATTCTGCCTGTATTTTTAGCTATTAGAATATATATACACATTCCAGACCCCTTTTTGCTGGTCTCTTTCTTGATCTTGGCCCAGACACAAGAATGTGGAAGTCCCAGGAATTTCACCAGTCTCTGATGGAAGCCTGGCAAAGTTTTTTTTTTTTTTTTTTTTTCACTAGTTAGTTTTTCAAATTATAAAATGAAACATAGAGATCACGATTTACCCCAATGATGACCACACTTTACATGATTTCATTAGGTGGACATGATTGTCACGTGCAGCTGCAGATACAGATGGACTGATTCTAGTATTTCAACAGAAAAGTGAGGGGCCATTTAGTTATTGGAAATGTAATAAGAAAAATCAAAACTTGTTTTTTTCACACTTCTCAAAATAGTATTGAATTAGATCACAAACTGTTCAGCTTTTAGAAAGCCTGAAGATTTCATCAGTATGAAATTTTCAGATTCATTGTACTAACAATAAACTTTTGAAGTTTTCCAAAAAGCCTGTTGTCGGTTACATTTGAGGTTACTATAATGTCTTGACTGGCCCAATGAACAACTAATGGATGAGTTATAACGATCAACTAACTTGACTGATGGAAGAGCCCACATGTACAGGCCCATAGGCTTTTCTAGTCAAGTCAAGGATGGGCCCCAACTATGTGTATGGATACTTATGAGTCAGTGCAATGTGGTCCATCTAATTTTTAAATTCCATTCAATTTAGATGCCCCATTTTCAAATCCAAGTAGTAGTTAATAAGGGAATAAAAGAGTGGCGACGAGTTCTTAAACAGCCGTTTCAAACCGACAGGGTCGTGGCCGTGCGATAAAGGCACAACCACGACCCTGCAAGGTTTTAAACGACTGTTTAAGAACGAGTCACTACTCTTTTATTCCCATTCATATATGCCCTTTTGTTAAAAAGCAAAAAAATGTTATAGACAATCTGTGACAATCTGCTTCGCAGCGAATTTTCAAAGTTTGTACATTTTCAAAAACTTTGTAAAAGTTATGTTTGGTGCGCGTTGGGTTGTGTGTACGCACGTGTAAAAATATATTACGCGCTGGTACTAAAAGCTATATATTGCGTTCCGCGTAATTAAATTGGCGTACATGAGCTTGTGCGCCCAACCAGTTTTAAACAGCTTCAGCTGTCTTTATCAGCCGTTTAAACACCCCCACGTGACATGCTCTCCACCAATAGGAATAGCGAAACTGTCTGGGGTATTTATGAATAAGAAACAAAAGCTTGACAATAAATTATTTCAGATACATGTAAAACCACATTCCAGACAATCTTCTTTCAGCTGATTGTGGTCCACAGTTGAAACTCCCCAACAGTTGCCTGCCCTTCAAGCTTGAGTCTTTTCCACATTGATTTGTTTGTGTAGATGGTAACAAAAAATGTAAAATTTTGAGAGGCCTTCTCTTCCCAAACACAAAAATACCAGCAGCTCTTGGCATGTACAAGTATGTATGTCAATGCAAATGGTATGCACACGACATGATTTTAATTAAAATTTGCTGCCAGACCTCTGTTCCAAAACAGAATTGACACATTTTGCATTTTACAGTAAAACTGAATCATCGTCTTTGATTTTCATTTATTGGCCAGTTAATGCCAGAAGATGTGTATACAAACAAAATTTATAGACACACCAAGCGAGTTTCAAACTTCAAATAACTGAATAACAGAATAATATATATACGCGTGTACCTCCAACCTCTCTAAAGAATTAAAAAATGAATTTTCATGGCAGTTATTGCGAAAAACCTCATTTACGGAATTGGACCCTCACTATTAAGTCCATTGCCAAAGCCCTTGATGGCTGCTACATGTACATTCAAATGATCTAGATAGCCTTCACTGTCGATCAGCTGGATGCAGAAAGTGACCAATGAACAACTGTATGGCAACCTCCCCAAGTTGACCAACAAGACAGCAGGAAGACAGCTGCAACTTTTCAAGCACTGTCTGCAACACCAAGGTCATCAGCTGGAAACCAATCCATTGCAAGATAAACCATGGTTGTCCTTCCAAAACCATGGTCAAGACCCTAATGAAGGACAGTGGCGCTGTGACTACTGATGAACCCAAGCAATCATCATCATGCCTAATGCCTACATGTATGTGTAGCTATAGTGTAGTTCAAATGATAATGATGTTGAAGTTGTACCTTCTTCTTGGATCTTTGATATTCTGATCATTAAATTTTCATTTCCTTTTTAGAATTTGGTGCTGTCTGTGAGTCGGTATCTATAAACATCTAAAGGAATTGTTATTTTTTAATGTAATTTGCACCAGTTTATTTTTACCCCCAATTAAATAAATAATTCTGGCCTAGCCATCAGCTGTTGTTAACCTAAACATACAAACATGCAAACATACAAACGTGCATTCAGACATTGGATCAGACAGACCGCAAAACTGAAATCCACCTTGCAAAACTACAAAGGCAAATTGTTTAATATTTACCTACAGGACACCATGTATTGCTTTCTGATAAGACATTCAGTGAAGAAATCACATTCTGACACTGCAAGAAAAGCTGTATAATGGAAAAGGATCAGTATCACTATTATGAGATAACGGTTAATAGTTTGATCAGTCTCTGATCAGGCATAAAGTACAAAGAGGGAATAGGTCAAGTTACAGATGGAAAATCTTTTCAAAGAAAAAACTACTGTATTATTTTGGTTTTACTCTCACATTGACATGTAATGGGCTATATAGTTCCACAGTACTAGATTTCAGTGGGAAAGATGAATAACCACAGCTGATTGATGACCATCAGCAGCAAACAGAACTTCTGAACATGATATCCAAGGTCACATATAGATATACACTAATGGTCAATTATCAGCTACTGATAATTGTCGTCAAGGCCTTTGTGGTTTCTCCACAGAAGCGACTGGAATCGGAGACCACATGTGCAAGTGGTGAGGCCACGAGGGCCTTTAACTTGAATTTCTATTGTTTTTCTTTACTATTCCCAGGGGTAGCAAAATTCCAAACCAATTAAAAGCAATGGGGCCAGCATAAATTAACCTATTATGCACTGTGATTGGTTAACCTTTCAGCACTTTGCTTACTTGCATAAAAAATATGAACAATTTATGTTTTAATCTCTATGAATAATAAAATTTTAAATCCACAAAATAGCGTTTAAAAGGACCATGTGGCAAGCAATGCACACATAATCAAAATGGAGGCGAACTCACACACACACACACACACACACACACAACCTTACGGATCCAGTTTGTGGGGTACTGCTATTGTTGTTCTATTGTTCCCTTTTCTAAAGAATTCCCTTGTGGGGCCCTATTGTTCCTATTGAAATTGCCTTGTGGGGTCCATTGTTCCATTGTTAAAAGTACCCCGTAAGTTGGCATGTGTAAGGGCACACGTGTGTGCATGCCCTTGATAAACATTAGGATGTCACCTTTTCTGCCATGGTTGGGGTCACCCAGAGTAAAATAGACCGGAAGGCGCAGGTCAGTTGCATCCAACGATAGTTTACTGGGCCTCGCAGTGGGAGGTAGGTCATAAAACCTTGGCTAAACTGCGCTAGTCCTCCTTTTTTTCAGGTCTGGAATAGCCCACTTCTGTGGGTCAAATTGACCCTCGCGGACTGTTTTTTGCATTCCGCAACAAAGGGTTGTTCTAACACTTTTGGATTAAGGGTTAGTTTAACTCCACCTCTGAATGTACCCTTAGGTCACTTGTTAGTCAATTATCAGCAACTGAGATTGCAGTACACTTCGGTCACTTGTTAGTCAATTATCAGCTACTGAGATTGCAGTACACTTAGACCGCGTTCCCACTGGATCCACAATTACGAGATCCTGACCCCGCAAAAGGATTAGTCGCAGACGTGAATCGCGGTCGCGTTCCCACTAGAGTATGATCGCGCATTGATCTCCCTTTTGGGAACGGAAGTGGATTCAAAGTTCACCAACGCAGGTCGACCAAGTGGGCAGTGCGCAGGCGCAACGTATTTATGGCGACCACACAGTGTGGGGTGGCTCCTAGCTCCTCGTCCGACCATAGTTTGCCACGCTTCTCATCTTTTTGGGAGGTTTTTTTTTTAACGAATTTATGGGACGTTTATTGCTGGGCGCTGCCATCTTTAAAGAACGTGCACGTATGAATACAATGCATCCAAAATTAAAGCGTGGGTTTGGGCTTAGTGTGGATGCGTTGTACAGAACGTGTAATTGGTATCGTCACGTGACGTCAACACTGCTTTATGCTTTACTTGCAATTCATGTCACCAAATGCGTGGTGCTTGCTGGGAATAGAAGAAAAAAGAACACCATTTTCGCGCCATTCGGGCCTACCGTACCGGATGTTCGCCCTCAAATTGCGGGGTCTGATCGCCCTTTGCGTTCCCACTAGACTTTTGATCGCCCATTAATCCACAAGGGCGATCAGATCCCGCTTTAATCCTACTCCCGAGGTGGATCAAATTTGCGGGGTCTGATCCTGATCGCCCTCGCGTTCCCACTTACGCTTGATCGCCCTTTGATCGCCCTTTTCGAGAAATTGCGGGGTCTGATCGCCCTTTTCTCAAATTGCGCTATCAATGCGGGGTCCAGTGGGAACGGGGCCTTAGGTCACTTGTTAGTCAATTATCAGCAACTGAGATTGCAGTACACTTAGGTCACTTGTTAGTCAATTATCAGCAACTGAGATTGCAGTACACTTAGATCACTTGTTAGTCAATTATCAGCAACTGAGATTGCAGTACACTTTGGTCACTTGTTAGTCAATTATCAGCAACTGAGACTGCAGTACACTTAGGCCCCGTTCCCACTGGACCCCGCATTGATCGCGCAATTTGAGAAAAGGGCGATCAGACCCCGCAATTTCTCGAAAAGGGCGATCAAAGGGCGATCAAGCGTAAGTGGGAACGCGAGGGCGATCAGGATCAGACCCCGCAAATTTGATCCACCTCGGAAGTAGGATTAAAACGGGATCTGATCGCCCTTGTGGATTAATGGGCGATCAAAAGTCTAGTGGGAACGCAAAGGGCGATCAGACCCCGCAATTTGAGGGCGAACATCCGGTACGGTAGGCCCGAATGGCGCGAAAATGGTGTTCTTTTTTCTTCTATTCCCAGCAAGCACCACGCATTTGGTGACATGAATTGCAAGTAAAGCATAAAGCAGTATTGACGTCACGTGACGATACCAACTACACGTTCTGTACAACGCATCCACACTAAGCCCAAACCCACGCTTTAATTTTGGATGCATTGTATTCATACGTGCACGTTCTTTAAAGATGGCAGCGCCCAGCAATAAACGTCCCATAAATTCGTAAAAAAAACTCCCAAAAAGATGAGAAGCGTGGCAAACTATGGTCGGACGAGGAGCTATAGGAGCCATCCCACACTGTGTGGTCGCCATAGATACGTTGCGCCTGCGCACTGCCCACTTGGTCGACCTGTGTTGGTGAACTTTGAATCCACTTCCGTTCCCAAAAGGGAGATCAATGCGCGATCATACTCTAGTGGGAACGCGACCGCGATTCACGTCTGCGACTAATCCTTTTGCGGGGTCAGGATCTCGTAATTGTGGATCCAGTGGGAACGCGGTCTTAGGTCACTTGTTAGTCAATTATCAGCAACTGAGATTGCAGTACACTTTGGTCACTTGTTAGTCAATTATCAGCAACTGAGATTGCAGTACACTTAGGTCACTTGTTAGTCAATTATCAGCAACTGAGATTGCAGTACACTTAGGTCACTTGTTAGTCAATTATCAGCTACTGGTTTGCAGTACTCACCAGAGCAAAATCATCTTTCTGGTAAGACCGAAAAAAGGCATCATAGCTGAAATACTGTACAGTAATCCTACCCTTCATTGACCTGCATGGTGAACACAACAAGGCATGGGATTATGAGCATGGAATAGCTCCATGATATGACACACTCCAGGAAAATATGAAAAGTTGAACAAATGTGACAGGCCAAACTGGCAATGAGTTGTCATAAGAAGTTATTCTGGTGCTCTGTACCTGTGTACTTTATCAGTAAGCTTAATCTACAAATAAACGAAAACAAATTAAAATCTTAATGGGTCTACATACATCCATTGTATGGGGCGCCGTTTGTCAATTAATTGTTTAGCGTTTTTTGGACATGTTTTTACCATGGTTTGTAACAATTAGATGTAAACCATAGAAATTGCTGCCATTTTTTTTGTGGTTTACATACCATGAATATACAATCAAAGCTTAGAAATTATGGTTTATAAACCATGAAAATTGAATTCATCATAAAACATGGTTTATAAACCATGATTTGTAAACCATGAAAATTTAAGCACCTTCAAAACATGGTTTATAAACCATGAAAATTTAAGCACCTTCAAAACATTGTTTATAAACCATGAAAATTCTAGCATCATAAAACATGGTTTACAAATCATGGTTTATAAACCATGAAAATTCTAGCATCATAAAACATGGTTTACAAACCATGAAAATTATAACACCATAAAACGTGGTATATAAATCATGGTTTATAAACCATGAAAAGTGAAGCTTCTTAAAACATGGTTTATAAACCATGGAACTTGTTGCACCATAAAACATGGTTTAAAAATCAATGGTTAATTGCAGCTTGCGCGGTTATCGACCAGAATGGGAAGGAGGTTGAATGAAACCCACGTTCAGTTTTTATGGTTTATAAACCATGATTTGTGAACACACAGTTTTCATGGTTTATAAACCATGAATTGCGATGCCTCAATTTTCATGGTTTATAAACCATGTTTTATGATGCTTTAATTTTTATGGTTTACAAACCATGTATTAAGACGCTTCACCTTTCATGGTTTATAAACCATGATTTGTAAACCATGTTTTATGGTACAACAAGTTCCATGGTTTATAAACCATGTTTTAAGAAGCTTCACTTTTCATGGTTTATAAACCATGATTTATATACCACGTTTTATGGTGTTATAATTTTCATGGTTTGTAAACCATGTTTTACGATGCTTCACTTTTCATGGTTTATAAACCATGATTTATATACCACGTTTTATGGTGTTATAATTGTCATGGTTTATAAACCATGTTTTACGATGCTTCACTTTTCATGGTTTATAAACCATGATTTGTAAACCATGTTTTATGATGCTAGAATTTTCATGGTTTACAAACCATGTTTTGAAGGTGCTTAAATTTTCATGGTTTATAAACCATGGTTTGTAAACAAAGATGCTAGAATGTTCATGGTTTATAAACCATGTTTTGAAGGTGCTTAAAATTTCATGGTTTATAAACCATGTTTTGAAGGTGCTTAAAATTTCATGGTTTATAAACCATGTTTTCAAGGTGCAGTAAAATTTCATGGTTTATAAACCATGTTTTGAAGGTGCTTAAATTTTCATGGTTTACAAATCATGGTTTATAAACCATGTTTTATGATGAATTCAATTTTCATGGTTTATAAACCATAATTTCTAAGCTTTGATTGTATATTCATGGTATGTAAACCACAAAAAAAATGGCAGCAATTTCTATGGTATACATCTAATTGTTACAAACCATGGTAAAAACATGTCCAAAAAACGCTAAACAATTAATTGACAAACGGCGCCCCATACCATTGCAGGTACAAAATAATGGAACAATAACGGACAAAAACTTACACAATTCCTTTCTATAGGGACAGGACCAGCCATAAGGCTACGACAAGATAGAGAAGGCTAAATTTAATAATACAATATTAAACTAGAGCTAAATTAAGTGCTTCACAAAGCACAAATATCAGCTCTATGAAATAAATTAAAAATATAAACGACATTGTTTTTTCATAAAATGACCACTGACCTAAATTATATACTTGGTTGCATGCAAATGGTCGCGACAGTTTTCGTCTGTTGGTGAAACGGAACATTCGCCGTACAGTACATGTAGGTAATATTAATTCTGAGGCAACATACACATCTTCAACAACAGATTTATAATAAATGTTGTTGACAGTAATAGTATATGGGTTATCAAATCATTACGTTACTGAAGCAGTTATTTATGAATGCTCCTAGAGTGAACATTTTGTGAATTTACAACATTGGAAGATATCACCACTCTCAGCTAACATTGAATCGCCCAGGTTGTCTCTATGGCCACCAGCATACAGAGTGGAGCTAGATATCAACCACCTTGTAATCAAATCTTGTACATGTATAGGCCTACATGTAGGAAACGTCGAGTAGGGCCTACATGTACTTAGCTGTTTGCACAATGAAAATTGGTTTTATACGTGGAGCTTCAATGTGTCTGCGCAACGACAGTCGAATGAGATTATTTGGAATGTTGTTGGCGTGTTGGTGGCATTACCCTTCCACCATCCTACTGACTGATAGGTGACCACTGACCAAATTCTGTGTACACCCAAAATGTAGCTCAAGCTAATGAAGAATTTGTCCAGGTTAGGCTGCAACCGGCTCAAGAATGTGAAAGCAGTGTAAGCATTTTGTAAATATTCATAAAATAACCACTACTGACTACCAGATGATGATTGGCCACAATTTACTAGCATGCCTAGAAAGGGCAGGTGTCAGGTTTAAATTGACCAAATTTTGTTAAAATCGGCCAAATACATGTAGTATGCCCTTTTTCATTTTGATCACGTGACCGTTTGATCAAAGTAAGAAAGAAAGAATTAAAAAGGGGGGGGGAAAAGAATTCCAGCACCACCGATACAATATATCAGCTCGCTTCGCAGGGCTGAGATAACTTTAAATACAGATTTTACTGGCAGGTAAGTTCTTCAAGGAGCTGGAACATTGGACCCTTTATAGCATCATAAAACAAATATGTGTCAGGGTTGTGGAACTTGTACTCACTACTCAAATTCAAGTACTAATGTTTTGAAGGTACTCAAACTCACTCTCATACTCAGCTAGCAAAGTACTTGTACGTACTTGAACTTCGTACTTGATACTCAACATTAAAAGGACTCATATTCAAAGTCTTTCACGTGATACTCAACTAAAAATGTACTCAGACACACTGATTACAAATACCGGGTCAAAGTACCAAGTGGTAATTTGACCTCGAGTACCGGTATTTGTAATCTCACTGTTATCCCAATGCTCTGAAAGAATCCATGACATATCACTGTACTATTCAATGCAATGGCTTGTTAGGGTTTCAATGATCATCTATAGAAGATGAGCCTTCAGAATCATGATAGTAAGCACATTTGTTACTGTGTGTAGTGTGGGTAATGGACTGATATGATGAATACGCAAAACTTGAGCCTTTTTTACAGATGTGCTTGTGTCTCTCAAATGCCTCCAAATGTTTATATTGAACCATACCATTGTTTGTTTCGTAAATTCATTCAATGTTATTGTCTGTTCCTATAGCTGTCAGTTAGAGTCACTAATGACTCAAATTATATTGTGGTTATGTGTGGTTTATTTTATTAAATGAAATTAATTACCTGAGCTTATTTCACAGTTTATAAAGTTTCTGGTGTTTCTTCATTCATGTGCATGTATTTTCTGTCATATCAACAGTTCTATGTCAGCCAATTAATGAAAGCTTGTGATAATGATGCACTTTACACACGTAGCTCTCTTTGCCATCCACTTTCTTAGATTTAATTTTGTAGAACTCATGAAAAATGGATGATAAAAACTGTTTTATAGAAGTCAATCAACCAACAGTGGACAGATGAATGTAGCTGGATCAAACACTCTACTTATAATATCATAGTTTTGCGTTATGTACATCACAATTTATCATTCAGAGATCAAATGCCTTATTTTTAGCTTCAGTGGTTGTTCAATCATGTTTCTTTTACCCTAGTTAAAGATGCATTGTTAACTGTTGTTGTTACACTCAGTGACAGAGGATCCTGTTTATCAGGGGAAAAAACCCCAATTAAAACATTGTAGTTAAGAAAACTGTTGACCAGTCAGAGAGTTGTTCGGTAGATCATTTGTATAAGCAGCTCATGCCAATGGGTGGGGGTGACCTACATTGATGCTACATTTGTATGCACAATTCTTATGCAGAACATTTAAGACATAAAATCCCATGAGTGATTTTGTGACAAACAAGGACCCAAGCTCAAGCTTTTTCAACCAATCAGATTCTGGCAGACTTAATAAATCAGGGCTCAGTTGTATTTTGTTTTGATTGGCTCTTTTAACCAATAGGAGGAAAGTTTAAACCTGTAACAGCATCTTATAAATCCTATGTTTTCTATTCTTAGTGAGAAAACTTGTCTCACTTTGAGCTCCATCAGGTTTTAATCACCCACCTCCATCCCCAACTCCTCCTACTGCTGCAATTTTTGGGCGGGAAATTTGTCAGACACAGGAACACTTTTGATGGTTGTATCGTAACGACAATTTTGTTTTTAGAAGCAATTTAACCTAATTTTACTTTTAGGTATTAAATAGATGTACTTGTTTGGCAACTAAGTTTACATGACTTGGTGCAATGTGACGTTTTCCAGGAGTCGATCAGACCAATAAGCGCTGGGCCTTCCTGGGCGCATATTTTTGTTTACACTGCAGCGAGGGGTTTTGTACTGTAACACTGTCAATTCCGTCTTGAGATAGGAGACTACGATGCAACGTCACTCTGATCAGCACGCGGTTTAGGCATAAATGTAATGTTTGTAGTCTCATCTCAAGGCAGTATTATAGTACAAAACCCCTCGCTGCGGTGTAAAAAAAAAAAACGCTTCCTGGGCTTACTGTGTAAAAATTGTAATATTGTGCTTTATCAGTACAAAGTTTGAGAATTAATATTGAGAGAACTTCTTCATTCGATATTTCGTTGGCATGTTTTGCCCAAAGTCTTTATACGTGGGGTGTTTTCATGTGTTATTTAATTATTGCATAATTGTGGGCCTACATACAAGGCTTCAAATGGCTGGGTTTTGTTTGTTCAGCATGTTCTTGCAGTTTGACATTTAGTCAAGTTTCTACACATGTATTTGAATCGGTCTAGTGTGCGCCAAACTTTCAAATGGTGTGCTCTACTTTCAATTGGTTCTGGTGTGCCCCACTTAATTTTCTTTAAATTATTTGCCGGTTTGCCCTGAATAAAAAAGTACGTTATCTGGTAAGAAATTGCTTCTGGTGGAATCCAAAATAAATGTAAGTTGTTGCATGATGTCACCAAACAGCCTAATCCTGTCTCCTGTGTCAATTAGTCTAAGAATAAGTACATATTATTCATGGTAACAAATTGTTACCAACTAAATAGCTTTACATTTACAGCAATCCTGTAGATCATCTAAAAATACATTAGAATTGTCAAATTCCTTACTTTACCAAAGTATTCTGTAATAGCCTTTTCCCTCCAACTGTCAAAATACATTATCCTCAGATACACCTTGTTTTATGTTTCAACAAAAACTGTTGTCTAGTTTTTCTTAATTTGGGGTTGAACAAAGAAAAATTGACTAGACTTTTTAACCTGCAACCTCAGGATTTAACTTGCCAGTGCTCTACCAACTAGGCTATCTAGCCCCAATGTTGGCAGTCCCCCTATTTTGCCAATATCTTTGCTCGGGGTGCCAGTCAGAAGCCATTCAACCGTTAGCTGCCGTGTACCCAGGGATCACACTGAAGTTTACGATACAACCTGGAAAGCAGCAGACTTTCAAACATATCAGTTTTACTGATTGTATTAGACAATCACTATGTTTTCATGAGATATAAAAAGGTAATTAAATTAAAAATATTCATAAAGGATGTTCAATATCCAAAATAATGACAATTCTAGACAAAAATTCTTTCAAGTTGAGATGTTTTTCTATTACTCTTCTACTAGCTATGGACATCATCAGTAATTATACCAAAATGGAGAGAGAGAAAATACAAGTTCCAGGTGTTCAAAGTAAACATTTTCACAATTGACAAAGCATGTTTCCTAACATCTATTTGACATTGTTATAATTTTTAAAGTTTTTTCCTCGCTAAAGAAAATATAAAGATCTTTAATTACCAAATTATGTTCAAATGTTGACTATGAGTCTGATTAATATCTTTCAAGTATTTACTGATAAGATTCGACAAACTCTTCTGCTGTTTGCGCTTGTTCAAATAAAAATAGCTTGTGAACTGGTTGTGAAACTGTGTACTGTATAGCTCTTGTGGATTCCCCCACCTGCCCCCCCCAAAAAAAAATTGTTTTTTAAAAATAATAATAATACAAAATAATAATAATAAATAAATAAATAAATAAATAAATAAAAAATTTAAATTATACGCTAGGCTAACGTACCACTAATTAATAAGTACATGGCTCGAAATTAATTCTGGACCCCAGGCCCTAGGCCAGTGATTTTAGCATGGGGCCAGTAAACGCACAACCAGACAAGCCCAGTGGTGTTGTGTTTTTCAAGTGAATAATATAGGCTGCCTCATTGTCCAACTCCAATATCGTTGTGAAAAAATGAATATCAATAATCTTTCAATTCTGTTGAGTATCTAAGTACATACACATAAGAAAATTAGATGGATCTTCTCTTAGCGCTTGCTCAACTCATTTATGTTTTGGTCTTGTAAAATAACTTCTGGTCCAGAAATTTTGTTTAGCTACAAGACTGCATCTTGTTGGTTTTCCTCCTGCATTCGAGCCCTGTTGTAGTGGTACACAAACAAAACCATAAGTGATGGTAAATTGGTATTGGCTGGCAGTAGTGTATTAGTAACCATGGCTACTCTGACCTGAGTCCTACCCATGATAATTCCTTTTTACTCTACAGTCTGCACTACCAACTACTCTCTCTTCATTTCAATGTGGTGGAGGAGTCCAACTTGGGCTAGTCATTAATGTACTCATGGAGTAGCCTATTATTCAGGATTTTTTTTATTGGTTCAGAGTGCGTCACATGATTGATAGGCCTACCGCCTATGTCTTGGTTTTACAAAAATGTTGAATGTGGTTTAAACATCTGTTAACCTGGTTAACACGACTGAATGTTTTACTAACATTCGGCAGTCCATGCCAACCAGCGCTGTTTGTTTATCAACAATGGAAAGGTCTATACATGCAGCATACAATGAACCATACCCGTAGCAACCGATATCAGAATATGTACTACCCCATAGCAACCAGTGTACTACTTAATCCATAGCAACAGCAGCTTGTTTTGTTGGTATCACAGAGGAAGGACCATGTTGATATAGTCGTCTATGCAGAATTATGTTTGGGGTAATACATTTAATACAACCAACTAACAACACTAGATTAGTGTAGTGTTATACTTATACCATATACGTCAAGTTTTAAAACAAATATTGACTACTTTTACTCGTGCTAGGTTTAAAACTACGACTCCGTCTGCGATCCCCGGAGCGTTCTATTTTCCCGTGAAGCGAAGCCGGGGGGGTTACCTGGTTACGGCTTAATTTTTACGCTCAGGGGATCACCTCGGGAGTGTCGTCGTACTCTAGTCGTAGTTTTAACCCATTCATTCCAACTCGTTGCGTACCTATGACCTACGTACCATTTCATTGACAATTCCTGAACATCTTTCGAATTCAAAGTTTTACAAGTTTTTCCTTCCAATGGAAAAAATCTAAACTTTACGCCCACTCTAGTTTCAGGGTCTGTAGTTCCCGACATGACGAATGACACCTACATACACGGCCGGGATACTATAAACTGAACTACACACAGCAAAGGTCGTACGCGCAATCTGCAGATTGCGCTGTTCAAAAGGGACGCGATTGCGCTGCTCAAAAGTACCAAATACGGCATCGATACAGGACCGCTGGGTGGGATGGGCTAATCAGCTTGCACAGATTCTTGTTTAGGAAGTACGTCATGCGTGCAGTGCTTGCAGTGTGAGTGTGATGCATGATGGGACTAAGCATTAACCAATGAGCGTGCTTGATACGTTTGCCCATCCCAGCGCCTTTGGTTTTAAGGCAAGGCGCTGGGGACGAGCGAAGAGCGAACCCAACTCGAAGGCTAATGACGGATGTCGTTACAAGAGGGCGCTATTTCAGGCAATAATGTACTGGCTATCGGTTAGACTAAAAGCCACGATCGCAGACTTGGAACCAAGTCTAATTACTGTGTGACACTACCGCTGAGATGCGATCGGCGTTAATTAACAAGTTTCTTTATTTTCAAACCCGGGTCTCGGCATTGCATTGTACAAACTATGGAGGACGAAAAGTGGCCATCTGCTTATCTGCTATCAGAATAGCTGAAAGTCAGATTTAACGCTGTTTTTAAATGAATTTTCCACTCTTCTGCTTTCTGCTACCAGAAAATCAGATTGAACGTTTTGTGAAAAATGCATTTTCTATTTTTCTGCTTTTCTGGTAGCAGAAAAGCAGATTTTACTTTTCCTCTCTATGTTGGCGGACGAAAAGTGGCCACCTGCCTTTTTGCTATCAGAGTAGAATAAAAGTAGATTGAACGATTTTGACTTTTTCATTTTCTCCCTTTCTGCCACCTGAAAAGTAGTTTTTACTCTGGTGCCCGAAAATTGGCCATCTGCTTTTCTCTTTTGAGAAAAGCAGAAAAATGGATCGAACGTTTTGACAACAGTGTGCGTTCTACTTTTCTGCTTTTTCGATACCGGAAAAGCAGATTTTACTCAGGCGGCCAAAAAGTGGCCATTTGATTTTCTGCTTTCAGCAGACCGTGAACCTAAGTGATTGTTAAATAAGACCGAACATCAACCTATTGTAATTTAAGATACCTATCGGATATTTCCCTGAAAGTTTGTTGGAGGATTTCCTTTGAGATGCCGCCCAGCTGCAAAGCACGGTTTGTGCTCTGGATTGAGGCGTGTTTTTGTTAATAGCTTTGGCGCGAGCGAAGCCATATATAGAGGTATGTTATAGTAATACTAGCAGTACGGTGGTGGCGTAGAAAATGCATTTTTCACAAAACGTTCAATCTGATTTTCAGGTAGCAGAAAAGCAGAAAAGTGGAAAATTCATTTAAAAACAACGTTAAATCTGACTTTCAGCTATTCTGATAGCAGATAAGCAGATGGCCAATTTTCGTCCTCCATAAGCAAGGCTGGGAATTGATCCTGCGAAGGTCTTGGAACCAAGACTAATCGCGAGCCGGTGGCGATTTTTGTTCCCAGCGCGGTAAAGGCCAAGATTTGCATACCTCGCTCCCACTGGCTGGGACTTGCTGATGAATTATTCATTGAAAACAAGCTATGTAGGCCTTACGTGCGTGTGTTGTGTATAATTTTGTTATACTTAGCTACTTTTTGTGCTTAGCAGCTCTATAAAATTGGGCCCATGTCGCATGTACCATTTTTGACTGGTATTCTGCTAAATTTTTGCTAAGCTCGAAATGTGTAAGCAAAATTGTCTGCTTAAGCAGCTCTATTGGGTACAGCTTTCAACAAATTAACTAGTACTTAGTACATGGTAATACCATGGTAATACCAACAGTTTTTCATTCAGTAGCAATCTGAGACTTGGAAAACAAGTTTGGTGGAACATTTCTCAAACCGTTGCTCTATGTATGCTCAAATTTACTTGTTATTGTCAACATCATTCTCTTCAAACGACATTAAAATAACGAAAATGCAGAATTTCCCTTCGCTCAAGCTTATTTTGTGAAAATTTCACCATGGCTGAAAGTGACAGTTCTTGGGAAGATAACAGTGTACAGAGGAAGTCATTGGTGATAGTACCAGTGACAGTAGTGGCAGTAATTCTGCTGACAATTCCAGCAGTTTCAGTTCACCTGACGACGACGTCGAAGACCGATGAGGAAGTCCGTGGTGCAAGAACCACACCGGTTCGAGCCACTCGCCCCGGTAGGCTACGGTGTCGGAGTTGACGGCGAAGACGAAGCTGAACACGACAACGATCGTCTTTCACTCACCCACAAATTTTACCCATTGTGACCAAGCAGGCTGTTATCGTTCATTGACCGCGTTCACACTTGATCCGGCAAGGGCGATCAAAGGAGGATCAGATCCTGCAAGGGCGGTCAAAGGGCGATCAACAGCTAGTGTGAACGCAAGAGCGATCAGGATCTGATCCTCCTTTTTGATCCCCCTTTATTGCTGAATCAAAGGAGGATCTGATCCTGCAAGGTGGATCAAAAACGTAGTGTGAACGCAACGCAGGATCAGACCCCGCAATTTGACCCACCGGACTTCCGGTCTAATCAAACAGACTCGAGCGCGCGGTCCTACTACTTGCCGTCAACTCGCCGACTTGCCGTCAACTCGCCGTCAACTCATTTTCGTGCCGTCAACTCATTAAATATACATCAAAAATTTATAAATGGGGCATGGAAGTGTTAAGTCTGGGCTAAACTACATATTTCTTATGGTTTTCGGTACAATTTCATTTACAAAAACGATTTTGTGTTGATAAATAAATAGTATAAACGCAGCAATATTCTGATATACAGAGTGCACCATCCACCCGCAGCCGTCTGCAATATAGCGCCCTCTGTTGTCCATCCATTGCATTTCACACCCATTGCATTTCACACCCATACTATGAATGGTACAGTCCAAGCTCCGTGAAAAGGAAAGATTGCGACTATTTATTTATCAACACAAAATCGTTTTTATAAATGAAATTGTACCGAAAACCATAAGAAATATGTAGTTTAGCCCAGACTTAACACTTCCATGCCCCATTTATAAATTTTTGATGTATATTTAATGAGTTGACGGCACGAAAATGAGTTGACGGCGAGTTGACGGCAAGTCGGCGAGTTGACGGCAAGTAGTAGGACCCCGAGCGCGAGTTGAAAAAAATAAACCGCGAAAGCTTGTGAACAACCAGTGTTGGTTATGCAATGAGAGCGTCTTCTTATTACACTGGTTCCAACACGTAACACAGCATTTCTGTGCACAAAAGAACATTACACGATTTGAATGGTACTTGGCATTTGCATCCCTGTTCTGCATTCAACAACCGTGCGTGACGAACCACATGCTTCGACCGTTTCTACCTCTATGCATGGACTGGATGTCGGACACTTCGTACCTTCGCCACTTCGTACCCTGGACACTTCGTACCTTCGGGACACTTCGTACCGTAACCAAATTGGTCACTTCGTACCGCGGGCGGGGTACGAAGTGACCATCAGCTGAGTCACTTCGTACTTTCAGCCGAGTCACTTCGTACCTTCAGTAAAATGTGTAATTCCTTAATAATGATATAATTTTCGTTGAGATACAAAATAATACTTAATGAATTGTCATTTTGTTTAATTATTTGAATGTCCTTTTTAATGTGAAATGTGATTACTAATATTATTCAACTAAAAATATCTTTAAAATACCTTTATTTTGTCCGTATTTTGTATATTTTTGTTCTTATGACCATTATCTCGGCACGCAATATTTTCTACCCCATACCTTACCCTTTGTCCGTATTTTGTAATTTTTGTGTTTGTATGTATCATTATCTCGGCACGAAAATTTGATATGGAATACTTTCCAGCTTTATCTTTTTATGAAATTGATGTAAAAGTGTACTGGTTGTTTTTGAATTTAATTTGGTTCATTCTCTCGGCATGTAAATATGCTATTGGATACTATCTATTTTTTTTTAAAATACATAATGAATTGTCATTTTGTTTAATTGTGAAATTGTTTTTATTGTGAAATGTGAATACTTTTATTTAAAACACATTTGTTTTGTTCGTATCTTGTAAACTCAATTTGTTTGTTTCTTACGTCTCATTATCTCTGCACGTAAAAATGATATTGAATCCTGAAGGTACGAAGTGTCTTGTGAGAAGGTACGAAGTGTCCAAGGTACGAAGTGTCCAAAGTCACTTCGCACCTTGAAAAGGTACGAAGTGTCCAGGGTACGAAGTGGCAAAGGTACGAAGTGTCCTGACACCCATGGACTACCTCTATGCTCTATGCATCGACCAGTTTCCTTCTCATCAGGCTTCGTGGTTTTTTTTATCATACACGGTTTTCATTAGTATTGGAAAATCATTTTGTATATCCATATTTTGTATTTTCTTGTCACAGTATTATAGTACACTTAAGGTTTAGTGTTGTTGGTGGTTGTTTACGTTATTTCTTGTACGACATGGCCGAAGCTGCTGCTGTTGTACGGGGTCTAATGTGGTCGGAGGGGGAGCTGGCATGTTTTTTTTTTAGACATCTGATCTGGGCCAGCGAAGAGATTCGTGGTAAGTTGGATGGTACCACCAGAAACACTGCCGTGTTCAAAAACATAGCGTCAAAGATGTCAGAGATGGGTTTCGAAAGAACTCCGAAAGAAATAAAAAAACAAAATGAAAAACATGAAACGGGATTATAAGAAGAAAGTGGTGGACCACAACAAGAGGAGCGGTGTAGCTCAATCAATGACCTTGCAAAGTTGACCTGTCGCACAAGCAGCGTGGAACTTCAGTTGAGCCGACGGTCGGGCTAGGGGGATCAATGCACGATCAGACTCAAGTGCATTCGCGTCCGCGATCAGTTTGATCGCCCTTGCTGGATCTGATCCTCCGTTAATCGCCCTTGCCGGATCTAGTGCAAACGCGGTCTAAGGGATTAGCATAGGGTGCGTTCGATTAGCTTACACGTGTAAGTAAAACTTACACGAGAGCGTTCGATTAGCCATCACGTGATACTCGTGTCTGCCCCCGGTGTCAGCCACCACATACCTAGCCTTTAGTCAAGGCGCACCGCGGCACCCCAGCCCAGATATCACGCACGAAAAAAGACTAGCGCGAGCGGCGAAGCCGTGAAGCGCCTTTACCAACTCGTTCAGCTAATCAATTATTCATGATCATGAAATTTTTATATATGCAATTTCTTGTACCCAATCACCGGCAACTAGATGTTGGACTCCTCTGTTATATAGATGGGTAATGCTGTCTGGCAAATATTTATTTTAGTTTGACAATCGGTAACATAAATAAGGATAATTTGACAAAACTAAACAAATAGAAAATGGTCTATACTCTATGCATAGATGCTCTATGGCAATCCGATTGCATTTTGAGGTAGAGTCCGTGTCCGTGATTGAAAACCCGTGTCTACACGGGTCGTACTAATTAGCAGCGTCAACAGGCCCATTTCACGACAACTCAAGACAACTCAAGACAACAAGTTTAAAATACCATCAAATACAATAGTTGTAATCAGAGTGTATCTGGAAACCCGTTTAAAACTGACTGGAACCATCGTGCATACATATTTTTCACGGGAAAAAATGTTGTTTTCGTAAAAATTGTCAAATTGCACTTACCTGTAGTGTACTATGGTGCGGTCCAATGTCATTGAGCATCACGTCGGCCAATTCTACGGACGGAGAAAGTTGACTATTTTTACGAAAAAAAACCCACAATTTTTCCCGTGAAAAATATGTATGCACGATGGTTCCAGTCAGTTTTAAACGTGTTTCCAGATACACTCTGATTACAACCATTGTATTTGATGGTATTTTAAACTTGTTGTCTTGAGTTGTCTTTGAGTTGTCGTGAAATGGGCCTGTTGACGCTAATATAAATGGTATGACCATAGAGCAAGCCTTGCTCTATGGTATGACCGGTCTACACACCCACCTGTGGGGAGATGTACAAATAAATCTCTACGTTCCAATACATGTCTAATAGCATGACACTGCTGTGGCTTCAATTCACCTGAAAGTTTCAGTTTCTGAGCAGCAAATCTTATGCTTTGCTGAAACAATTTGTCATCAACACTTACTACGCTAGTCGCCATCTTGCTAATAATTTGCATCGAATGTCGTTCTTGTGACGTCATGCAAGTAATTGTGTCTTCTTTTGGCCAACAACTCATCACGCTAATGCATTATGCATTACATTTCTCCCACCAAAATCGGTAGCAAAAAGTAAAGAAAAACATAGAGCCCCAAAACAAGTTGGTAAAGGCGCTTCGCGGCTTCGCCGCTCGCGCTAGTCTTTTTTCGTGCGTGATAACTGGGCTGGGGTGCCGCGGTGCGCCTTGACTAAAGGCTACCACATACCCAGTTCGCGAGCGGGTCGCGATTTTTTTTTCCGTACCACATGCTAGCTATGGGGCCACAAAAAAACGTTCTGATTGGTCCGTTTCTGTAGAGGTCGTGCATTTTAAATAAGGTAAACTAAATATGGGTTTGCTCTTATATATATTTCGGTAGTCTCTTATATATATTTCGGTAGTCTTTTAAATATTTGTATTCGTCCTTTATATATATGAGTTTGCTCTTATATATATGGGTTTGCTCTTATATATAAGGGTTTGCTCTTATATATATGGGTTTGCTCTTATATATATGTATGTGTTTGCCCTTATATATATGAGTTTGCTCTTATATATATGGGTTTGCTCTTATATATATGGGTTTGCTCTTATATATATGGGTTTGCTTTTATATATATGGGTTTGCTCTTATATATTTGTAACTGCTCATTAAGTCATAAACGGCCCCCCATAGTGAACACATGCATTTGACACCACCGATGAGAGTAGTACGCACAATAATGTAGTGTACTGCCGATTGGCTTTGACCAGTACCCGGACACGTTATTCAGATAGCACTTGTGATTGTCGTTTATGCATGGAGGAAGGAAATATTAAGCATGCAGTAAATGCACGACTGCAATGAAATTTATTTCATAAAGAGGGCAAAATAATATAAAGATTGACATGCACATGTCGAAGACGCGTTTCCTCGAAAATTGGGGAAGAACTTCGGCGGCTGGGCCGGCCCGATTATGCTCGCGGCCAGTCCCTACTCTCGTAATTTTTTAACTGATTCACCAAACACTTTACCCGTGTTCGCTCCTAACCCCCCCCCCCCCCCACCCCCTCTGTTTGACCCTTTCAATCAGTGGTTTTTCATCTTGTCTCCCCTACCACATTGTAGCAATACTAGGGGCCTTTAGTGTGGGAATTGCACCCATTTTCAGGGCAGTTTTAGGGGTGAATTCAAACTGTTGCTTGAGTTTGGCCGATGCATCCAGGCAGTCGTCGAAGTGGGCTGCACATGACCACTTCGAAATGTTGAAGTCGGATCGCGTTGTATTTACAAAACGTATCAATTCCTTTCGAATAATCGTATCAGCTGGTAATTGTAGGAAGCTGAGTTGAGGATTTTGAATGCTGTTCCTCGTACAGCACACGATTTTGGTCGTACTCACACCTTTCACCGTTACATGTATCAGGAGATCTGTGCTTCTTTGTGAAGGCCTCTCGCATGCATGCACACTGCTGTAGTCAGTGATTGCGCAATAACATCAGCAGCCTCTTCCTCCGTGTGACGTCATAAATTTTCTAACCAATCAAACGCCCTCAACAGCCAAATGCTAACAAGTTTTGCCAAATCCCCAATAATGACCTTTTTAGTTTTGATGCACAAGTTTTGATCCAAATAACTTCATAAAACTTCAAATAATTCATAAAACGTAGTCTGACTTTAAAGGAACATTACAGGATTGGTAAGAAAAAAAATCGTCTAAGATCACAAGTTTACATAAAACTTACACGGTCTAATGATGATGATAGTAGAAAACATCTCTTGAAATATTTCTGTCTGAAATGTCATATTTGATGAGAAATAAATAAAACTAATTCCCCGTTTGGAGTTTATCGCTCGTTTTATTCATTTTTTGAATCGATTTCGTAGATACTGCCCTCACATATGAAGCCCCGTTGGTGCCACTTGACAAGTGCATATATGTTTCACTGAATGAGATGTATTTCACAGCACCGCCACTTATATCTTGCGGCTGCCACTTATCTCGCGGCCGCCACTTATTATCTTGCGGCCGCCACTTATTATCTTGCGGCCGCCACTTATTATCTTGCGGCCGCCACTTAGTATCTTGCGGCCGCCACTTATTATCTTGCGGCCGCAACTTATTATCTTGCGGCCGCAACTTCAAGTTGTGTAATTGAAAACAGACATTGGGACAGGTTGTCATTCATAAGGACGTAAAGTCATGCAATTGTCATGAAGTTGTGGCCGCAAAATAATAAGTGGCGGCCGCAAGATAATAAGTGGCGGCCGCAGTATACTAAGTTGCGGCCGCAAGATAATAAGTGGCGGCCGCAAGATAATAAGTGGCGGCCGCAAGATACTAAGTGGCGGTGCTGTGAAATACATCTCATTCAGTGAAACATAATTGCACTTGTCAAGTGGCACCAACGGGGCTTCATACTCACACGACCAATAATAAATATTTTTCTCTCAATTCGGCACACGCAAATAATTCGCGAACGGTCGGTTTCCTAGGTTCGCAGCAAACCTCGTTCTGAAATATGATCGATCTAAACGCGGTCACACCACTGATCTCTACTAATAGAGATCAGTGGGTCACACCTGGTCACACACACACCCCCGGCCCATATCTAGTAGGCCTAGTACTGCACACACCACACTCGGCCATGTACGGGTCTGGACGACCGATCAGATCGACCATCAGCAAAAATGGAAGATCTTTAAAAAAAACCAGGGCGTCCTAAACAGTCTGAAAGTGCCAAAAAAAAGATCAAAAGCAAAGTACAACAGAGAACACAGAAAGACGCTATCTCTGTTATCCACGTCGATGAAAATACCAGTATCCATTATGCAGAGATGGCGTCGTACTTCAACTGAATTGAAATGTCGCATGCAGAGTTGGCCACGTTATCTGCTAGATGCACACGTAGGCCTACATGCACATACGTCGAGCACAACAAGAAGCAGCACATAATCCCGTGTACTTTTCACAGAGCAAAATATGTATTAGGCTATATAGTTCCACGGACACTCGACTAATTTTCATTTCATTTGTATAAATTGAGGAGCTCATGAGTGGAGGAGCTCATGAGTGAGAGGGCATGGAGGTAGAACTCCCTTTATGGAGAGGGTAACACAATAAAGTTTTTGGGCCAGTCACAGACTAAAAGCAGCATTCACACTCAGTGTTGAATTCCTTTCATTCAGTCTATGGCCGGTTGGTTCGAAAATGGTCAGGTTTACTCTTTGCTCATATATTAAACTAGGCCTGCCTGGTTGTTACTTTTTTTTATGTAATGACCCTCTCTTGTTTTATCGTGAGTGTACGACACAATGTATATGGAAATAAACTTGACAGTGATATTTGAATTTATTCATGTTGTTATTAATTATCTAACAAAAAGCGCAACTCTAAAAACGCAGAACCGCTCCAGTTCATTGACAGTACAATCACAAAGGATGAACTTCCTTCATTTACAAGGATAATTATTAATATTTGTATGAGACTGGCGTATTTTCCCACGGTTGAACCGCTGCACGTAGTACGTGTCCGGCCGGATGTAGTGTACAAAAATGTAAACTTATTTTCCCACGTAAATAACTCATACCATACAGAGTACACACACCCAACCTTACGGATCCGGTTTGTGGGGTACTGCTATCGTTGTTCTATTGTTCCCTTTTCTAAAGAATTCCCTTGTGGGGCCCTATTGTTCCTATTGAAATTGCCTTGTGGGGTCCATTGTTCCATTGTTAAAAGTACCCCGTAAGTTGGCATGTGTAAGGGCACACACACACACAAGTGTGTAAACACCTCCAATCGGGGACCTCCCATTGTCCCTCTTTTGTTTGGACTCTAACTTTTTGGCAACAGCTCCCATTGGTTTTGTACACAATTTCTAACTGGGGACCTTTACCCAACCGGGGACCCTATTGTCCTCTTTTGTTATAGGTCCCCGGTTTGAATGTGAAAACAAACTCACACACACACACCCATGTGTAAACACCTCCAATCGGGGACCTCCTATTGTCCCTCTTTTGTTTGGACTCTAACTTTTTGGCAACAGCTCCCATTGGTTTTGTACACAATTTCTAACTGGGAACCTTTACCCAACCGGGGACCCTATTGTCCTCTTTTGTTATACGTCCCCGGTTTGAATGTGAAAACAAACTCACACACACACGTGTGTAAACACCTCCAATTGGGGACCTCCTATTGTCCCTCTTTTGTTTAGACTTTAACTTTTTGGCAACAGCTCCCATTGGTTTTGTACACAATTTCCAACTGGGGACCTTTACCCAACCGGGGACCCTATTGTCCTCTTTTGTTATAGGTCCCCGGTTTGAATGTGAAAACAAACTCACACACACAGTGTGGTTCGCGCGCGCCTGCTGCCTGAACAGTTTCGTGATAGATACCATTAAAACTTAAGTTACCATTGTAACTTAAAACGCGCACGTTATTAATGCAAACAATTCGATGCAGAAAGGAAAATGCGACGTGTTACTGTTTTGTTGATTAAAAATAAATCACTCAGGAAATTTTAATTAACTTTCCAGAACATTTAAACACAACAAAAGAGCAACGCTGTGGCTAAATAATGGTACTCAGACAATAATCCTGTACCATTGGTGGTACCGTCCATGTCATCGCCACACACAAAAACGTACACGCAGCAAGTGACAAGTTTTCAAGAGAAGCAAAACGTATCTTGCTATTTTTTAAATGTGTGACACTATCTTAGAACAAAATGTTTACAAGAAGAAAGAGTATACATTATTGATTCTGTTCAAATAAGTTAGTCCAGTTAAACCTTTCGATTAGTGCATGAATTTACCATTTTAGAAAAATGCGTTGGAGTTTTAGAGTTGACACCGCGGAAGTTTTGACACGGACGTGACAATTTGGGCACAGTATTATAAAAGAGAACATTGAGAGAATACATTCTGACAACGGAAAATGACAAATCATGATAAAACACGCAGCAAGTGACAAATTTTCAAGAGAAGCAAAACGTGTGCTGTGCATGTTTCGTTGATTGCATTTGGTGAGGTAGGAATCGTCGCGTCCGTGATTGGACCCCGGAAGGCCGTGTCTACACGCACCTGTGGTGAGATTTTCAAATAAATATCCACGTTCCAATACATTTTATTATATCATGGACACTACTGTAGCTTAAATTCAACGGAAATGTTAATTTGTTAAGCAGCAAAGCTAATGCTTTGCTTAAACAACTGTCGTCGATACTGGTGTAGTAGTACAGTGGGCACTTATAGTCGACATTTTGCTAATAATTTGCTTCAAATGTTCATGTGACGTCATGCAAGTAATTGTGTCTTCTTATTGGCCAATATCAAAGCGAGCTAATGCATTAAGCATAACATTTCTTCTACCAAAATCGGTGGCAAAAAGTAAAGAAAAACATAAAGTCCCAAAACGAGTTGGTAAAGGCGCTTTGCCGCTAGCGCTGGTCTTTTGTCGTGCGTGATATCTGGGGGTGCCGCATGCGCCTTGACTAAAGGCTACTTCACACACCGGTGACGTGACAGATACTGAAAACTAAATTTAAACAACAAATAATGACAATGTGAGTACAGGGTTGTGTAATACCGTGTGTTTCGATATGGTATACCTGTAAGCAAGGAATGTGCCATTGGTGGGCATGCCAGGGTTTTAGTTTTAAGCGGTTATGTGGTTACAATACATTAAACAAATTCAGAAGTATCCCAAAATGCATAATGTCGATATAAAAAAAACCATTACAACATATCACACGTATCAATAGTAACAACGTATTCAACTGTTTGAAAGCTTGTCTCGACTGGCGAACTTACACACACACACATAGGCATTCACAGTGCACCTAGTTTTAAAGGTCGAGGCACCCAGACTACTATTCAAAAATAATTTGTATTCATATTCCATATAGAGGGAGCATAGCCCCCTCGTATTGTTATTGATGGGGGCTACTTGCACCATTATTCTTCGTCAATATGTTCAACGGTGCATAAATACACACAGCACCCTAACGGTGCTACTTCAGAAACTACATGGCATACTTTAACAAAGACAGATGGGAACCCTTTCATTGGTAGTGCACCCTATAAAATGATGTGGCATTGTATCTACTTCTGCCTTCAACTTCACACACGTCACGGACTATAGGCATATCTAACAGAAACATTCAAGTTATTACTGCCGCCATACTAGAATACAGTCTATGCACGATTTCTCTTAGAGATCAATTAAATTATTTTGTTTCAGAAAATATCATCATTATCAATTTACAAGAGTTCATCATGGGAGATGAAATCTGGAAATACTCTTGGTTACCACTTGTGGTATTTTTTGCAGTTTGTGTGTTGATTCTGATCAACAGTTTGATTCAGTCAAACACAAAGATCTGGCAGCAGCTACCACCAGGTCCAAAAGGGTGGCCTGTACTTGGAAGCATTGGTCACCTCTCTGGGAAAGACAGAAACTCTTATCTGTCTCGTATGGTAGAGAAATATGGAGCGATATTTACTCTGCGTCTTGGATCCAGAAAAGTAGTAGTTGTTAACTCGCATGATATCATGAGGAAAATATTGCTGGATGGGCACGTCCTGAGCGAACGGGCACCGATTGAATCCCTGGATAGTTACTTCCAAGGAAGAGGTAAGTCTTATCTTTACACTGAATGCCAACTTACCAAGAACCTCATCATGCTGATCCGAGAAGTAAAGTCTCAATGAGCCATTTAGACACATAGATAGTTGTAAGATGAACGCGAATTAATTATATAAAATATCAATAACACACACATTCCAGAAGAGCTCATGGTTCAAATTATTACGTGAAAGCATCGCGCTGGTATAAGCTATCCAAAAATCAGATGCTTGTGGTTTATAACTTGATATTAAAAATCAGATAGTATATTATAGTTCGAAGAGTAAACATGAAATGTTGCAAGTGTTGTATTTGGTTCTTAATATGTTCTACTATTTTTGTAATGAAACAGCAGTCGGTGATAGCTTGCTATCTTTATGATGCATTTAATCGACACTTTTTTAAAAACAAATAACAAGTAAATGATTATCCCAAATTCGAATTGACAAGAAAAATCTATAACTTTCACTGAGTTTTGCAAACAACCTTTAACAGTAAAAGTGTTAATGCACACTGATTCAAAAGTACTAAATCAAGAGGCACCAGTTTTGGGTAAAGGTGATAAACCTTTACGGTACAGTGTTTTGAACAGAAATGACGATAACTATGATCAGATTCTTTGATTTAAATTGTTTGTGTATATTATGAGAAATACCTCTGGCTGCTCCAACAGTCACATTTAGAGACTTTGAATTGATTTAGATTAATGTTTTAATTGCCAAATGCCATGTATAGGTACCATAATATACATCTTGTTTTTTTAAAACTGTGTTATTGATTAAGTTTAAAAACTTCATTAAATACATGTTATACACCGTGTCCTCAAGGATGAAAAAACCCCATTATTTTGATTGAAACGGTTTTTCCATACAACAATGAAAATCGCATCTTGATTTACTTTCCATTAATTTCATAGCTTTAAAGGGTCTTTATTACAGTTTTTCTTTAAATCAAAATGGCAGCTTTGTATAGAATCAATGGCTGTATATTTAACTGTTTTTATTTATTTATTTGTTTACTGTAAATTGAAATTGTCTCACTGTGGCATACTTTCTTATTTAATCGACTTGCCTTAAAGTAAACCTCATTGGTTTATAAGAGTACACTATTCGTATCCTTAGTTTTAAATAAACACATCCGCCAACCATTTGATAATCATATTCTTGAGAAAACTCAGAATAACGGTTTATTTGTACGTTATTTGTTTGTGGGTGTGTGGGTTAGGGTGTGTGTATGTTGAAACCGAAATAACAACCGCATATGGGAATTTTTTTTTTCTAACGCAGTATTTAAGACTGAACTATAGCAGTCCAACAAAGGTGTCAATGTGTTAACTGCTGGGGGGGGGGCATTGATATTATCACGCAATATTGCTAATTAGTTGTTCCGACATTTATTTTCGTTATAAGGTCAGAGGTCGCGCGGTTTTGCATCGGCTTCCAAAGTATTTATGGCCTAATCACCCGTGTGTGGGTTCGAATCCCAGGTGTACAAAGTAGGAACATGCAAGGGCTGGGACGGTGTTATGTTGGAGTGATTTGATGTCCATTGGTGCTGCTATTTATATCTTATTGCCAGTACCCTTTTGGTTCTGCACGTCTTTGATATTCCTACTTCTAGTTACGTTGCACAGCCGCAGTTTCTGACAAAGTGTAAAAACAACTGAGGCATGCCGAACTGGTTTACATGTGACCCTCGTTAAAAAAAAAATAAAATAAAATCCCGGCATGGGTGTAGGTTTATCAATCAAAGTTGAAATCAATAATACCAAGTTTGGAACTTACACTGGTGCAGACTGCCGTGTGCAGTCACCCTGAAGGAACTCAACTAAAACCAACAACATTTAACGCACCTGTGAATCTTAAAAATTAACCACGCGTTTTTGAAAAAGTACAAGTTCTTCCAATTCTCACGGTGGTTTATTAGGGCATTTGGATGCAGAACATAGAAACAAGATCTGATCTCGTCAAACTACAAACAAACGGTATTTTAAACACAATTAACTGCATTGGTTGACAAGTGGTTAGGGCCCATGTGATTTCGTTCTCTCGGTCTTCAACGGTAGTTAGGCCTAAGCTCTTGAAAATGTTTAGTTCGGATGAATCAACAGTCTGCTGCGAGTCCTCTCCGAATTATTGGCCCTTTTGATACGTGGTCCCGGACATCGACTGGGTTTGACTAAAACAGGTATTTCATGCCAAATAAGGTTCGGCACTCCAGCGTTTCATGGGTGTGTCGAGGAAGAAATAAGGTTGCTCTGGTAAACGTTTTCATGTGTCTTTATGTTATGGAGAATCTGCAACGCCTTCGTTCAGAGGCCATGTTTCCTGCCCCCGATGCAAGACATTGATACAGCGAACCATTATTTTCAGACGGCTGTTTTATGATTGATCCGGACGAGCGCCGTACCGAATAATGACGCTAACACTTCAAGTCACTCATACCTAGCTTGTTGCTCGCGATTTAACCAGCCGTCTGTTGATTTTTGTTTTCTGTGACTTTTGGTGCAGGTCGTCTTTATGGGATCCCGAAAAATGTGGTTCCATTGTTAAAATTTGATGGTACTTATATTATTAACAGTAGACCTATTTAACTCCGCTCTGTCGTTGGTAAAGTTCTCAATGATAACAGGATCAATAGTATTTATAAAATAGACATTAACAAATACCTTGGAGAGTTTACGCACTCTGATCGGTCGAAGATTGGTCACGTGGGGTGTATTTAATGTGATAATTATAAAGAACGGTTGACGGGCAATCCTAGACGCATTGACATTGTTTAATTTCAACACCAAAGGGCAATGATCCAATGCTGCTCATCATTCCCATATATACCGGCCAATAGTTTTCTCTACATCGCCTTAGAATATGGGCATACGTTCTTTTAAAACTAACTTCAGCCTTCTTTGCAAGAGTTTAATGTGCTCAATAATCTTGCAAGGACTGGATGTCAGGGAAATGGGTCTGTACGTTTGAGGGGTCGGAGCGGTTTCCCTTTTTAACAATTTGGAGACACATTCGCCGTAAGCCAGTCTGCTGGCAGCTCACCGGTATCCAAGGACTTCTGGTAGATCTGGCGCAAGAGGAGTGCAATACTATTTGCACACTCCTTTAACACTCTAAGCGTGATGTTATCAGGACTCGGTGGTTTTTGTGGCTTCAGTTCTTCCAAAAGCTTTGTGACACCTTCAGTTGTGGTACGAATTGGGAGCATTGACGGTGCAGACGTTTTGGCAATCTTAGTCATTGGTGAAGATGGACTGAAGTTTATTGTTCAGGGCGTTTGCATTTTCCAGGGCAGTTGTAGCAATACTATTTGTTGTGTTAAGAGCTGACACTCCAGTTGAGCCTTGCTTTAAGCTCTTGATATACCTCCAAAAAGGTTTTGATTACTGCTTGTCAGGCTTTCACCTACTTCGTGTAAGTGATTACTTCGTGCTTTCCTTAACTCACGGTATGAAGAGCGGCGAAGATTTCTAAAATGTTCCCAGTCAGAGTCTATACACCTGTCCTACGGGCCTTATATAGACCTTATGCACATGACGTCATTTCAGTAGGGCGCCCAGGCCTCGCCTAGAGGTCAAAAGGAGGTTGTTCATTGGCCAATCCTGTGCGCCGCGCGCACGAATCTGTGCGTTTCGATTGTTTCGTCACCGTTTTACCTCTAAGATGGCGGCTGGATGACGTCAATGCATAAGGTCTATTATTAGAGAAGTTTCGCAAGGCTACGGATACAGCAGCCTCGCTACCATGGGCAGCGCGCCGTATCGATACCTCTCGTCACTAACCCCTGGTAGGGATACTGAGAAACAACGCTGATTTGCTCCCAAGGGTGACTACTTTGCGTACACGCTTGTTAAAAACTTTCGAGCGCATGTATGGCGCTGTAGGACGCTTAGTGTGTGTGAAAATGCAAGTATTTTGACGCGATTCCATTTCAAATGAATCATGTTTTTACCATAGATATAGAATATAATACCTAGATCGGCCGCGTGTACAATACGCTGGTTCAGCCTGGGGGCTGACATTAGTCACGTGCTTGAGGCAACGTGCAGATTTGTACGCGCGGCGCACAGGTTTGGCCAATGAACGGCCGCTTTTTGGCCTCTAGGGCGCCCTACTGATATTACATCATGTGCATAAGTTCTAACATGAAATTGGCATTGTCAATATCTGCGCGTCGCCTCAAGCACGTGACATTTTACTGCGTCCATGGCGAACCAAATCTTTTTCTAAACAGGCAGTGGAGCGCGCGCACGCGCGGCCGATCTAGGTACTGTATTCTATATCTATGATCTTTTTCTACACAGGCAGTGGAGCGCGCGCGCGCGCAGGAATGAGGTCACTAGAGCATGTCTATTCCCCCAGAGGGCCTGTGAGTGACCAGGGGTCGATTTCACAAAGAGGTAAGATTGATCTTAACTGCCAATTGATCTTAGTTGCTAAGCAAAGTGTGATGTCACATTACAAATCACTATGGTAATACTGACAACTCATCTTAAGATGAATCTTATCTCTTTGTGAAATCGGCCCCAGAAGTATATACATATGGACTGGCAATGAGGTCACTAGAGCACGTCTATTCCCCCGAGGGACTGTTAGTGACCAGAAGAGAGACATATTTCCCGAGGCCGAAGGCCAAGGGAAATAGGTCCCTCTTCTTGTCACTCACAGGCCCGAGAGGGATCCGGATAGACGTGCTCTAGTAGTGACCGAATAATGACAGTCCATATGTGTTTTATAACACGCCTCGGTCCAAAATATGAAATACCAGTCAAAAATCCATGTGAAGACAGGAGTAACGTGATCCGACGATCCAGACGCCGCCATTTTTCATGTGAAGAGGAGCCTGGCAAACCTCTTGAGGGCGCTGTAACCAGTCAAAAATTGAAAGACTATTGCCCGCTTCGGGAACTATTTCCCGCGAACTACGCGCGTGCGATGTCTATAGTTCATGGTTGTGCAAAACTCATGCACTAGCCTATAATAGTTCATCCCACGTGACCGTGTTTCAGCCAACCAGAATACAGATCTAGCAAGAGGTGTGTTATAAAGGGACCTATCCGGCCTCGGGAAATAGGTCCCTCTTCTTGTCACTCACAGGCCGAGGGGGGATAGACCTGCTCTAGTGACCGAATCATGACAGTCCATATGTGTTTTATAACACATCTCAGTCCAAAGTATGAAATACCAGTCAAAAATTCATGTGAAGACAGGAGTTACGTGATCCGACGATCCAGACGCCGCCATTTTTCATGTGAAGATGAGCCTGGCAAACCTCTTGGGGCGCTGTAACCAGTCACAAATTGAAAGACTATTGCCCGCTTCGGGAACTATTTCCCGCAAACTACGCGCGTGCGATGTCTATAGTTCATGGTTGTGCAAAACTCATGCACTAGCCTATAATAGTTCATCCCACGTGACCGTGTTTCAGCCAACCAGAATTCAGAACTAGCTAGAGGTGTGTTATAATTAGACATATCACAAAATCAAAGAAGAATGACAGAGGACCAGTTGCTCTTTGACTTGATGCCTCTTTTGCGCGTTACCATACTTGAGCGCGCGCATAGAATGGATCGGCCTCAGGCCTTATTAAAATCTGCTAGATTCTAGCACATTTTAATGAACCAATTCCAGGGGTTATGATCGAGCAAGGCATGCTGGGAAAAATGATGCGGCGAGATCGACCACCCCTGGGAACGAGGATGCGGATACAGATACGGATACAGATACAGCAACACTTTGTGTGCTCACGTTCGCTCGGCCCCAGCGGCCTATCCAGGACCGCTGGGATGGGCTAATCAGCTTGCACAGATTCTTGTTCAGGAAGTACGTCATGCGTGCAGTGCTTGCAGTGTGAGTGTGATGCATGATGGGACTTAGCATTAACCAATGAGCGTGCTTAATACGTTTGCCCATCCCAGCGCCTTTGGTTTTAAGGCAAGGCGCTGGGGACGAGCGAAGTGCTCACGTTGCATGCACGTTGACAACGGACACGGGATCTTATACACGTATGTTAAAAACCGTTACTTGTTGTTCGGTAGCTAGTCTAGGTAGAAAAAACATAGTGTAATTTACAATCAGTTTTGAATCGCCTCATATTGGTAATTTGGGAACGTGACTGGTTGCTTTCTTTTTGTGAGTGGACAAACGGAAATTCTGAATTGGTGGATTACAACATGTACAACTCGAACTCACTGCATGGAAATACGTGTGAACAACATGAATCCTGACATGATGATGGTGCTATCAATAGAATTTACGCAGCGAAATCTGCGATGTTAAATCCCTCATTTAGTAGTCTGCGTCTTGCGACTGCGTGTCCTATCCAGTCAATATAATATAGATCAATGGATGGCGGTCAATGACGTCATGTGCCATCCATTCTGTAGAACAACCATTGATCTCTAGATCCAGCCTGTATTTTTGTTTGCGTTGCGTATACAGAATGGTTTGACGACCCCCGCGTTTCAATTTTCGAACCGTCTTTGAAATACGAGCGCGTTGACGCATATAGGGCAACGTGTCCTATCCATAGATATAGTATATAATAGACTGTGCAAGTCTCGCGCGTATTCGAACATTGGGATCCGTTAAAGCGCGTGAGTTTGTTTCTTTAACGCGTTAAATCAATGTACGTGGGACCAACCTCGTTCCCAGTGGTGTACGATCTCGACGCGCCATTTTGTTTTCTTTCCCAGAGTGCCTTGCTCGATTGTAACCCCTGGAAGTGTGACTTCAAAATATCAAAATATATTGGATATTTTAGTTAGTCCTGTGGTTGATCCATTCTGTGTTAGAGACTTTGCAGAGCGCGCTGTCAAAGGACGCGGTAACCAGCCTCGCTACCATGGGCAGCGCGCCGTATCGATACCTCTCGTCACTAGCCCGTGGTAGGGATGTGCTGAAAAACAACTCTGATTGGCCCCCAATGGTCACTACTTTGCGTGCACGCTTGTTAAAAACTTTCGAGCGCATGTATGGCGCTTGTAGGACGCTTAGTACGCGCGTGTGAAAATGCAAGTATTTTGACGCGATTCCATTTCAAATGAATCATGTTTTTACACGGTCACCCTTAACTGCATACAGTTAGACTATCACAAAATCAAAGAAGAATGACAGAGGACCAGTTGCTTTTTGACTTGATGCCTCTTTTACGGGTTACCGTACTTGAGCGCGCGCGTAGAACGGATCGGCCAAGGCCTAATTAAAATGTGCTAGATTCTAGCACATTTTAATGAAGCAATTCAAGGGGTTATGATCGAGCAAGGCATGCTGGGAAAAAATGGCGCGGCGAGATCGATCACCCCTGGGAACGAGGATGTGGAGTAACTGACCCCTCTCATTCTTTTTCGATCTTGTGATACGTCTTTACTGCGTGCAGTTTAAGGTGACCATGTAAACATGATTTATTTGAAATGTATTGCGTCAAAATACGTGCAAAGGACGCATCAAGTCATGGAGCAACTGGCCCCTCTCATTCTTGTGATTCGTCTAACTGTATGCAGTTTAGGACGACCATGTAAAAACATGATTCATTTGAAACGTATTGCGTCGAAATACGTGCATTTTTACACGCGCGTACTAAGCGTCCAGGGAAATCCGACAAGCGCCCGACAAGCGCCCTACAAGCGTTCGAATGTTTTTAACAAGCGTGCACGCAAAGCAGTACATTTTGGTTAGCCAATCAGCATTGATTTTCAGTGTTTCCCTCCCAGGGGTTTAGCGACGAGAGCAACCTCGTTCCCAGTGGTGTACGATCTCGACGCGCCATTTTGTTTTCTTTCCCAGAATGCCTTGCTCGATTGTAACCCCTGGAAGTGTGACTTCAAAATATCCAAATATATTGGATATTTTAATTAGTCCTGTGGTTGATCCATTATGTGTAAGAGACTACGCAGAGCGCGCTGTCAAAGGACGCATCAAGTCATGGAGCAACTGGCCCCCAACCTCGTTCCCGGGGTGATCGATCTCGCCGCGCCATATTTCCCCAGCATGCCTTGCTCGATCATAACCCCTGGAATTGGTTCATTAAAATGTGCTAGAATCTAGCACATTTTAATTAGGCCTGGGGCCGATCCATTCTATGCGCGCGCTCAAGTATGGTAACGCGCAAAAGAGGCATCAAGTCAAAGAGCAACTGCAGCCTCGCTACCATGGGCAGCGCGCCGTATCGATACCTCTCGTCACTAACCCCTGGTAGGGATGTACTGAAAAACAACGCTGATTGGCTCCCAACGGTGACCACATTGCGTGCACGCTTGTTAAAAACTTTCGAGCGCATGTATGGCGCTTGTAGGACGCTTAGTACGCGCGTGTGAAAATGCAAGTATTTTGACGCGATTCCATTTCAAATGAATCATGTTTTTACACGGTCACCCTTAACTGCATACAGTTAGACTATCACAAAATCAAAGAAGAATGACAGAGGACCAGTTGCTTTTTGACTTGCCTCTTTTACGGGTTACCGTACTTGAGCGCGCGCGTAGAACGGATCGGCCCAGGCCTAATTAAAATGTGCTAGATTCTAGCACATTTTAATGAACCAATTCCAGGGGTTATGATCGAGCAAGGCATGCTGGGAAAAAATGACGCGGCGAGATCGATCACCCCTGGGAACGAGGATGCAACTGAAGCCTCGCTACCATGGGCAGCGCGCCGTATCGATACCTCTCGTCGCTAAACCCCTGGGAGGGAAACACTGAAAATCAATGCTGATTGGCTAACCAAAATGTACTGCTTTGCGTGCACGCTTGTTAAAAACATTCGAGCGCTTGTAGGACGCTTGTCGGGCGCTTGTCGGATCTCCCCGGACGCTTTATACGCGCGTGTAAAAATGCACGTGTTTTGACGCAATACAATTCAAATGAATCATGTTTTTACATGGTCACCCTTAACTGCATACAGTTTTAGACGTATCACAAGATTAAAAAGAATGAGAGGGGCCAGTTGCTCCACAGCCTCGCTACCATGGGCAGCGCGCCGTATCGATACCTCTCGTCACTAACCCCTGGTAGGGATGTACTGAAAAACAACACTGATTGGCTCCCAAGGGTGACCACATTGCGTACACGCTGGTTAAAAACTTTCGAGCGCATGTATGGCGCTTGTAGGACGCTTAGTACGCGCGTGTTAAAATGCAAGTATTTTGACGCGATTCCATTTCAAATGAATCACGTTTTTACACGGTCACCCTAAACTGCATACAGTTAGACTATCACGAAATCAAAGAAGAATGACAGAGGACCAGTTGCTTTTTGACTTGATGCCTCTTTTACGGGTTACCGTACTTGAGCGCGCGCGTAGAACGGATCGGCCCAGGCCTAATTAAAATGTGCTAGATTCTAGCACATTTTAATGAACCAATTCCAGGGGTTATGATAGAGCAAGGCATGCTGGGAAAAAATGGTGCGGCGAGATCGATCACCCCTGGGAACGAGGATGGTTGCTCCATGACTTGATGCGTCCTTTGACAGCGCGCTCTGCGTAGTCTGTAACACAGAATGGATCAACCACAGGACTAATTTAAATATCCAATATATTTGGATACTTTGAAGTCACACTTCCAGGGGTTACAATCGAGCAAGGCATTCTGGGAAAGAAAACAAAATGGCGCGTCGAGATCGTACACCACTGGGAAAGAGGTTGAGAGCAACTGGTCCTCAGTCATTCTTCTTTGATTTTGTGATATGTCTAAAACTGTATGCAGTTAAGGGTGAACGTGTAAAAACATGATTCATTTGAAATAGAATCGCGTCAAAATACTTGCATTTTCACACGCGCGTACTAAGCGTCCTACAGGCGCCATACATGCGCTCGAAAGTTTTTAACAAGCGTGCACGCAAAGTAGTCACCCGTGGGAGCCAATCAGCGTTGTTTTTCAGTACATCCCTACCAGGGGTAAGTGACGAGAGGTATCGATACGAGCACGCGCCCATTTCACAAAACTCATTGCACGATTGGTTAGTAAACAGCGCGGCTGCGTTAAAAAGTTGAGCGCTTGACGCGCCTGCAAGTCAAAATGCAATTTGCCCTTAAATATGGCGTCTATAGACTGTGCAAGTCTCGCGCGTATTCGAACATTGGGATCCGTTAAAGCGCGTGAGTTTGTTTCTTTAACGCGTTAAAGCAATGTATGTGGGACCACAGTGGTCCCAAAAATGTTCGAATACGCGCGAGACTTGCATGGTCTATTGGGAACTATCTATAGACCCCAACCTCGTTCCCAGTGGTGTGCAATCTCGCCGCGCCATGTTTTTTTCTTTCCCAGAATGCCTTGCTCGATTGTAACCCCAGTGCGCTCTGCGAAGTCTCTAACACATAATGGATCAACCACAGGACTAATTAAAATATCCAATATATTTGGATATTTTAAAGTCACACTTCCAGGGAGTTATGATCGAGCAAGGCATTCTGGGAAAGAAAACAAAATCGCGCGTCGAGATCACCATTGGGAACGATTGGATAGACCCCTTACGTTGGCCGCCATCGCTGATGAAACGTGCACGCGTGAAAGGCTATCACTGGCATGGCTGAGAGTCGTGCGCAGCGCGTACACGCCTGCACTTTTCAATTGTTTGTCATCGACGATGGCGGTCAATGACGTCATGTGCAATCCATCAATTGGTTGGCACATACAAAATTTCGAACAGAATTTAGGTTTTATTTTAAACGTCTTGTAACAGAAGACGCTTGTGTAATGTTTACACGCAGAGGAACAATATTCACTATGGTTTTTATTGTTTGAAAATATATTTTATGCAGGAATAGCAGGCGCCAAATACAACAAAGACTGGCAGCAAATCAGACGATTCACCCATGACATCTTCCGCAACTTGGGAGTTGGCCGACGACGCTTTGAAACAAACATCCTTTCTGAATTAGATCACATGATGTCCGACATTAAACAGCGATGCAAGAATAAAGAGGAGTTTGATCCAATGACAATATTTAGTAATGCCACCGCTAATGTCATTGGCTCAGTGGTGATTGGGCAACGGCTGAATAACAATCATGCATTCGAGACAATGAAGTCTGCTCTACATCGCAGCTTACGTCTCTTCCAATATGGTGGCACTTCGACATTTCTGCCATTCATGCGATATTTACCAACTCTGCCAGGGCTGAAAGCATTCTACATGACCATGGACACTCTAATTACTTATCACAAGACTTTGATCAATAAACGTAAAATTCATGCAACAAAATGTGATCAGCCCACAAACATAATTGACGCGTACCTCAACCAGATCTGTACCCCCCAAAATGAACAATCGTCCTCACCATTCAACGAAGACTCACTGGCTTTTGTGATCAATGATCTCTTCATAGCTGGGACAGAAACATCAGCAACTGTATTGACATGGGCAATCCTGTATTTAATTATACACCCGCATATTCAGGAGAAGGTTCACAAAGAAATCGACTCACAATTCCCTGGAGACCGATCTGTGACCCTTGCTGATAAGCCCAAGTTACCTTACACACAGGCTGTCATACTGGAGAGCCTTCGCTACGGCAGCGTAGCTCCAGCTGTAATGCGCGCAACCACACAAGACACGACCATTGCTGGCTATAATATCCCACGTGGGACATTTGTCATGTTAAACTACTATTATACCAACTTTGATCCAGAATTGTGGACAGACCACACTGAGTTCAAGCCCGAACGATTCCTTGACTCGGAAGGACAGCTGGTGGACCGAAAGGAACTCATCCCATTTAGCATTGGTAAGAAGTCTTCTTTTTTGTGTCTGTACCTTCACCAAGGTGGTTGTGGTTTTGGGGGGCTTACAAGATAAACATTATTGGGTGATTTTTTAGGTAGGAACTGTACTTGTGTGGTGTTTGTTATGGTGTTCTATAGACGACAGGTCGCGTCGCCGTCGCCGTCGCCCTCGCTGTAAAGTGGGGCCCCATTTTATAGTAAGCAAAATCTGTCAATAACTTAATTTAAAATAAGGAACCCTTTATCAGTATAAAAAAGATATTATTAAGGTGATATGGCAGTGCTGGGTTCAGCAAACTGTAGCTCATCCTACGAGGTGGATCGGAGGCCGGCCAGGACATGTACATGCAAACAAACGCGGCTAGGCTGCAGAGGGCAACATGTTAGTGAAACGGCGCCCTCAAGAGTCCACCGGCGACGGTGACGGCGACGGTGACGGCGACGGTGACGGCGACGGTGACGGCGACGGTGACGGCGACGGTGACGGCGAAGGTGACGGCGACGGTGACGGTGACGGCGACGGTGACGGCGACGGCGACGGCGACGGCGACGCGACCTGTCGTCTATAGAACACCATAACAAACAATGTCTCTCTACTGAAGATGTCTGCCTTCGTTTGTGAGTCCGTCCGGGCGGACGAGAGATACATTGTGGGGTGAGTTTTAGGTAGGATGTGTAGTTGTGGGTTGTTTTTTTTACATTGTGGGGCTGTGCCCACAATGTTTTAACAGGAAAGATTAAAGAAAAGGGATCATAGACAACACCCGTGGAAAGCCCACAATGTAGCTCTCCTAAGCATGTCCGCCTGTCTGTCTGTCTGCAGCATGTCTGAAAAAGTTAAAGATAGATTTGGACGAAACTTGATTAAGTTGTTGGTAATGATGGCGTCATCATGTGTTGACATGCACTAATTCAGAATTTATCATTTCGAAATTTCACATCTCCTGGACTACATACAACCAAATCAAAACTAAATCTAACCAAAATAAAAATCTAACCAATCAAACCTTAACTTTAAACTGACATTGCCTAGACACAAATTTGATCTTCCGATACAGAAACCGGAAGTTGAAGAGAAAACATATTACTACAGTAGACCTCATTTTGACGTCTACAACAATGATTAATTTGGACATGGATTTAGTGTATGAAATGACAATTATTCATGACCCGTTGCTTATCAAATGTACATTATGATGACGTCATCACTTTGACAGTGCCCCCTCTGATGGCAAGTTTTAAAACAAATTCCTGAAACTCCAAATGCAATCCCTTCAAACTTATTACATACTTATAAATCAAAATGATAAATAAGCAAAACGTCATGATGACGCCGTTGATGCCAAAATTCAAATCTTGTGATTTGATTCTTTGCACCATTTTCAAAGATTAAAAAATGCATGCAATATTCTAAAGTACAATAGTGACTTGGTTTGACCTAGCTTCCTTTCCAAACTGAAACAAAAAATGTATAGATATGATGAAGTTTTCTGTTTGATTATAAAATGTTGCGTATATTTTCCCCCAACAAAAGCTCCGCCTTGTTACGCGAAGTGACAACAGACTTACCGGTAAATTTCCGTATTTTACTTTGTTCTGAGCATGCTCACATTTCCAAGAACAATAGATTTTCCTGGTAAGTCTGCTGCCACCTAGAGTCCCCAAAAGTCTCCCATTGGAAGTAAGCTTTGAAGCGGTTATAGCTTCTTCTTTTTTTACACCGCAGCGAGGGGTTTTGTACTATAATACTGCCTTGAGATGACACTACAAACATTACATTTAGGTTAGGGTTAGGGTTAGGGTTAGGGGGGTTAGGGTTAGGGTTTGGGTTAGGGTTAGGGTTAGGGTTAGGGTTAGGGTTAGGGTTAGGGTTAGGGTTAGTAATGTAATGTTTGTAGTCTCATTTCAAGGCAGTATTATAGTACAAAACCCCTCGCTGCGGTGTAAAAAAAAATACGCAAGCGGTTACGGTAGCCCGAACGTCTGACGTCACACTTCCGAGGCTCGTGAATAACGCCAGATACCAGCCAGTCCGGATGTTGCCAGCCAGATGTACATTTGACCTAGCATTCATTTCACACGGAGACTCGCAGCCAATTCACACGTACATGTTCACATTACACAGCGAATAAAACAACACTACATGATGTACACAATAGTATGCACACCCTGTGCGCTCGCAGACAATCGAAAGTGCAAGCTGACAAACTAAATCACCTCGTAACCTCGACCAGTCATAACACAGATATGGAAAGCTTCACGTCACAGCATGTTAATCCATGCAATGAAATCATTTTATCCAATTAAATCACTGAAGACTAGTATGTGTGCACCATAGAGTTATATATAGGAACTAGAGGGCGCACTAGCCTAGTTACGCGGCCCGACAAGGGCAGCGGTGGCATTAAGTAGTCAAAAAACAACATATTTGTGTCTATAGATTATTAGTGCGTGTTGCAACGGAGCAATGGTTAACAATAAAAAGGGTTTACTGTGAAATGTATGAATGCCAGTGAAGACCGTTTATAGTACTTGAGTATGTAATCCTCGAATAAATATTATAATATTTTAGATATTCCTTCAAGTTGGACAATAAATCATGGCATGTGTGTTCATCCTCAATATTGAAACGAATATGATAAACCCCACGAAACAACTTTAAAACGACCGCTCGATCGTTTTTTTAGACAGCATAAGTGTGTATTTAGCAAGCACACCGCCTATTTCGTATTCAATGTTGCCCTCGTACAAAATGGCGCGCGTGTCTCCCTGCGGTCCCGTCGTGTTTGTGCCAGCCTCGCTACCATGGGCAGCGTGCCGTGTCGATACTTCTCGTCACTAACCCCTGCATGGTAGGGATGTACTGAAAAACAACGCTGATTGGCTCCCAAGGGTGACTACTTTGCGTGCACGCTTGTTAAAATCTTTCGAGTGCATGTATGGCGCTTGTAGGACGCTTAGTACGCGCGTGTGAAAATGCAAGTATTTTGACGCGATTCCATTCAAATGAATCATGTTTTTACACGGTCACCCTTAACTGCATACAGGTAGACTATCACAAAATCAAAGAAGAATGACAGAGGACCAGTTGCTTTTTGACTTGATGCCTTTTTTACGGGTTACCATACTTAAGCGCGCGCGTAGAACGGATCGGCCCAGGCCTAATTAAAATGTGCTAGATTCTAGCACATTTTAATGAACCAATTCCAGGGGTTATGATCGAGCAAGGCATGCTGGGAAAAATGGCGCGGCGAGATCGATCACCCCTGGGAACAAGGATGCGTTTGTGCACGTAGCATTACCAGTGCGCCCTCTAGTTCCTATGGTGTTATATAAAGGACACTTATCTGTTTTGTTGTGCGTGTGGAGAGGTCCGTCGTGCCTGTGAGCAAGCGTCGTGCGTCCCGTGTGAGCAAGTCCGTCGTGCGTGTGAGCAAAGCGTCGTGCGTGTGAGCAAGTCCGTCGTGTCTGTGAGCAAGTCCGTCGTGCGTGTGAGCAAAGCGTTGTGCGTGTAGAGAGGTCCGTCGTGCCTGTGAGTAAAGCCGTCTCGGACTTGCTCACAGACACGACGGACTTGCTCACACGCACGACGCTTTGCTTACACGCACGACGGACTTGCTCACACGCACGACGGACTTGCTCACAGGCACGACGCTAATTTGCTCACAGACGCGACGGACCTCTCCACAGGCACGACAAAGCAGATAAGTGTCCTTTATAGAACACCATAAGTTCCCATATATAACTCTATGGTATGGTGTGTACATGTCTTTATCCTTGCGGATAAAGACAGGGGACCAGTCTACGGTTACGGGTGCATAGCCCGAACATCTGATGTCACACTTCGAGGCTCGTGAATAACGCCAGATACCAGCCTTGAGCGCCTGGAGGGATTCCGCCAAATGTACCTTTGACCTTGCATCCATTCACACGGCAGAGAATCGTAGTCTACACGTGTATACACGCATTACATTGTGAATAAACAATGCAATATGTACATGCGTGCGCAGTTTGGAAAATTACACCGGTGAAGGGCTGTTTTTATTTGGAGAGAGAATAACTCGACGGGCCCAGGGACTCCTTATACCAAATTGAGCAGAGGATAAAAGTTCAAGAGTCAATTAATAGTTTCCTCTTTACGGTAGAAAGCTGTGAGACTTCTAGGTATTTTTGTGTATTTTTGAATATTTTAGCATTTTGCGCTGTATGCTATGGGGTGCAGCCTTACAGGAGAATGGCAGCACGTGTATTACAAGTTTTAAAGGGATAAAGATAGGGCGCATTTCTGTCAACAAAAGGACTGGCAGTCATTCTGCTTGGGCTTTGATAATTGTTTCTCTTTTACTTTCATTTCAGGACGACGAAATTGTCTTGGTGAAAGCCTTGCCAAAATGGAGATTTTTCTGTTCTTCACCAATCTGGTAAAATCATATCACTTTGAACCAACAGAGGGCGCTGTACTAACATCAGCTGAGCAGCCAGGAATGTCTCGCATTCCTAAATCTTTTAAAGTTCGTGTGATAGACCGCCACAGCTTGTAAACTACACATAATGTATCAATGATCTCGCCTTCGCATTAATTCCGGTGTCATAGGGGATTTTGTCCATCAGTGTATGTGTCCCCCCATACAGTAAATTAACAAGGGTTGAAGAAAATGGAGTCAAAAGATGGCAACATTTGGGGGTAGGGAGGGGGATACATAATCTGCAGGGAACAGAATCTCTTGCTACACAAACGTACACGTTTATATGTCCACCTTTTCGTACCATTTCGTATGCAAAGATACCACTGTAATTAATTAAACTCATTTCTGCGTTGCATATCTGCAGTTGATAAAATTAGGCAAAACTACTATTGAAAATACATTGATTTAACGTATATAGACCTATGCGTCAAAACTAAGAATCAAAACTAGGCCTACCTATCACTTCAAACTCACTCAGTGTATTTCGGCAATAATGCTCGGAGTATCTTCCATTCCAAAGCGTTGTTAACTTTTTCTATTTTTAAATTTCTTTTAGCAACTATGCGACAAATTACTTTGCAACTACATGGAGCATGTTTCCAGTGATTTAGGGAAACGCACATTACTTTGTCACAATTTGAATGAACCACTTTTCCGTACATCCGTCTGTCAGGAGTCGGGTCAGGCCGGCGGGTTGACTGAATCCTGGGCTAATTTCAAAGAACTACAGACTGTAAGCAAATTTGTCTGCTTGCTTTGCAGAACAAATTAATATTTAAGCACAAGCGTTTTTCACAGGTTAGCAAGAAAAAGTGGCCATTTTGCGGGTTAACACTACACTTCAGTGATTAATTTTGCTTACCTTAAATAACTGGAAAGCCAGCCTGCCTTTTCCCGTGCGTGTTGTAGCAGTGTTGTGAAATTGGTCCCCCCCCCTGCAGGTAAGTCTTTACATCAATGCTCACGCATCGATGATTTTGACTAACCCCAGGGAGGACGTCCACTACATTGTAGGCCTATAGGCAACCTTTACAGGATCTCAGGATCAGCCCTCTGTAGGCTTGTACTTCCTACTTCAAAACTGGCACACGCGTGTGTGTAAATTCACAAAAAATCACTACTTTCACAATTCAAAGGCAACTGATTATTCTGAAAGGACCCTCTGAGACTTTGCAAAACATGTGCAAGGCAATTCCAAAAACTATTGTTTCATACCGTGAAACGAAAAACTAGCTCAATGCACTTCCTGTGATGGGCTTCTTGGATAAGGAAGTCTTATAGGCGTAGGTAGATAACATGTAACGCAACAATGTATGTTTTGTACATTTCAACATTTAAGTAATAGTATTTGGGTATAATTTTTATTGATATCATGCAGTGTAGGTACATTACCGCATAGCACTAGTGGTTATAATGGTATTTGGTGGTATTGAGGTTTAAATTAATTAATATGTTAGTTTCATTTTTATGTGTAGTTGTTTGAATGATATTATTTTGTTTTACACTGATATGCAATTAGCACTGTATGCTCCGTGCTTTCCCGAGTCCTGTGAACAACTAAATTACAGGAATACAACACCACTTAGCTGGGATTCGAACCCAGCAAGTGTTTTCCAGGGCATTTTCCCCCACAGGACTCGGGGAAAGCACTACACACACTATCACACATAGTGCACGGGTAACACCAATGTTCTGAATCAACGATGCAAGTGAAGCTTTGCGTGGTGTTGGAAGGAATAACTGAACAGGTTACAGGTATATAAGCAAAGCAACCTAAGGGTTAAAACAAAAAACAGTTTGTGTGAAAATCAGTGTTTTCAATGGCTGATGGACTGAGTGAAATGGCAAAAATTCAAATTAACGATTAAGCAAACAGTCTGCAAACTGACAAGAATGCAGCGCTCACACAACATTAAAATTATGTGGTGATTCCATATGCACATCCAAATTGTGAGTTCTTGATCAAGAAGGTCACAAAAGGTGATATAGGCAGAAGTTGAGCATGGTGATTACCGAAAGTATAGCAAGGTGGGCCGCTGCCTCACGTTGCAACACGGGGGTTGAGATAGAGTAGAGTCTCGAGGTTTCAAACAGTGTGCCTTATTTCAGTAGACCCGTGTATAATCCAGTTTAATAGGCGGGAATGTTGCTGGGTCTGGATGTGTGTTCACTGGGGTGTGTCATCGTCTTCCCATCCGATAGTTCTCACTCACTAGGCCTACATAACGCTAAGCTTTCCTTTGTTATATAACTTCAGCGTGTTTAAAACAAATCTGCTTCGTGTAAAAATGCAGAGATTTTTGTAAAATTAACATATGACAATCTATATTCTAAAGCCCTTCGCGCGCTGCCTATAGCCAATTTCCGGATATTTTAATTCCACCTCCACACCATGATTATTTCAGAATTGATTATTTTGTATTATATAACACCCAAGCAGATCCTTGCCATTTGATTGGAGGATTGTCCGTCACGTGATAGCAAATAAACGTACCATTGTACGCTACGTCATTCACCGTGCATTTTTCGTTCCATCCGATTTGTTCTATTGCACGGTGCGTACCACATCATTGCGTGCGCGTGTCTTTGATAATGCAGCAGTACTGCAAGGCACATACGACATTACGGCGCCCGCGTGTCTCAAAATAGCAGTACAGAACGCACTTAGTCACTGTGGAATCCAAACAAGCCGAACCAAAAGAAATGGGTGTAATGTCACAATATAAAAATATTCGTACGCTTTGTTTGTTTTGAAAGTTGTATCCTCCAATCAAAATGACAAAGATCTACTTGGATGTTATATAAAACAAATAATGAATGTTTTTCATTCGTGCAATAGTGAGAATATTTTCATTCGTTGAAAGATGGAATGTTCCATTCAACTCGGCTCTGCCTCGTTGAAAAGAACATTCCATCTTTCAACTCATGAAAATATTCGCACCATAACATTCATTATTTGTATACTATATGGGGCATTCACACTTGATGCAACTTTCCAGGGCAAGTGAGCACTAAGTATTCTTTAACATTGATACTCCCAAGCAGGGGGTAGTTAAATACATACTGCTGTGGTGGGATTCGAACCCACGACCCTCGCCATCCAAGTCACTAGACCGTCGCCAATCGTAAAAGAAAACACGCATTTGACTCGTTACAGACGTTCAAATTGATTTGCATTGTTTTAATAATGTATAAATTTTTCATTTGTGGGATAAAGGGAACATCAAGCTACATTGGTTCTGAAGTCATCCTTTTTCCACTAATCGGCTGTCACTTTGTTATAATAGTAAAAATACTTACAATGTGAACAATAGCCTATAAATCAAATCAATGGTAGTATAACACTAACAGTGGCAACATGCGTATAAATATAATATATGTACAATGCAAACTGAAATCAGTACAACAGATTAATCTAACACTGCTAGTGCGAGAAGACCCTCAACTGAGGGAGAGTTGAATGAAAGCCCGATATTGGGATTCTCTGAGGTGCCTTGTAAATATCAATCTGGTGTCGAGTCCCGTATACACAACATACCAGTGCACATTCAACATAATGGCAAAATCACTGAACATGAAACTGAAAAAATTATTGTATACAACGAGGATGTCATATCATAATATTTTGCAGTCCAGCTGCTTTTCTAGATAACAGTTGACGGCCCCTTAGTACAAATAATCATTTAAGTAAGGCACTGACTATCACAATAACAAAGACAAAGAATATAATAAGAATTGTCATTTCAAGATAACCTTGTGTTTGTTTATTAAAATACAACACTCGGGAATGTTCAATATTCTGTCAAATTTGTTTGCACTCCAGCTCTGACTTGTAAAGTAATTTTGATGTAATGTAAGTAAATAACAGATCACCTTTTCACAAAGTTTAAATTACTTAAGGTCTCACCTAGTTGAAGAATGACAACTATTGTGATAAGTTCATCAGTGAAGAAAGGGCGGTTCTGAGATAAACCCGTGTGTGATTATTATGACTTTGTGTGTTCTCATGCCAAGTTCTAAACCATGCATTATAAATATGAATAGGTTTACCCTTATATTTGGTAATTATACATTTAGGGAAAATATTCATTCCCTTCTGATTTGTCAAGCTTAAGATTAATCCGTATAATTCTATGCGTCTACTTCAGAGAAAAACACCACATTCCTATCTGAGCATGTTGCAGAACTTTGCTAAAGCGCGTCTCAATGAGAGGTTCAACTAGGGATTGTTGTGCGTGAAAAGCTTTGCACACGACCAGCAGTAACACGGAACGTAATATGTTAGGCAGTCCATGGAGTGAATACCAGCTTGACAGAATATAATTCAAGGGTTGATAATATCCAAATGGTTTCACAGATTATAAATAGTATTCCTGTGACCAAGATTATATATCACTGTGTTTTATTATCTTTTTAAAGGAATTGATATTGTTCAGACAGCAATGATAAGGAATCTGTTCGAAGTGTTTGCTATATTTGTAATAGAAAAAAGTTTTACAAGTATTTTACATATTGTTATTTGATAATATTTAGACACATTATAAAGTTGATGTAAAATTTTATAAATACAATCAAATAGTTTTAATGAATTAAGAAATAGACCTGTTTACAAAACCAGCCTGTAAAAAATTCAGCATTGTAATCACACAACATATTGAAATGCAATTAATTTTGCTATGAATGATGGACTAAGTTCGCATAATCAGCTTTGGCGTACACACAGATTCAGCAGAAGGTTTAAATGAGTTTTAATGTGGGTGCAATTGCATTGAGTTTATTAAAATTAAAACCAGTTATGAGAAAGTGAGTTCGTTTCTCAATTACTATTTCGAGGATCTTGCAATGGTCGCGTAATATATTCATCATTAGTTGCAACATTATTGACTTATTGATGAATACAATGCATAATATAGTGATCCAAAGAATATAATCGTGCTAGTGCAATGGTTAAGTTATAAAACAAGCAATAACATACATTGTAAACAAAACTCTTTTTTTTTGTATTTCTCGAAATGAATCACGTCCACCGGAGGAAAATACCACACAATGAAAACCAAAGTAACCAGCAATTGGGGACTGAGCATGAAGCGACAGGTGGAGTACAGTTGGGATTGGAAACGAGGTTCTTAGAAGTCACTGCACCCACTTTCCTGGCCATTTTCAACCCCTTTCAGATTAAATTCTGCTAGTGCACCAATACAAGCCGGTAAACGGTTTGTATTGAAGCGTCTGAATAATGCTCAATCAGTCATTTAGGACTTTCTCTCATTTCAAACAAGACTGTTTTAAAATTTAGCCGTCTATCATTATGAATATTGTAACTCATTTGAACTATAAGATGTCGTGTGAATAAGGGAATAACTGTTAATGGATCGAACCGAATGTAAGGACCACTATAGCCTTGTCCAAGGCTCTTTACGCAAGCACCCGCTTTGAATTCACCAGGTAGCATAACAATACTGGCACGGTACTGCAGTACTTGATATACAGTACTGCAGTACTTGATATACAGTATATATAGAATTTAAAGCGGGGTGCTTGCGTAAAGAGCCTTGGACAAGGCTAGGACCACTATGAAGGTTTGCTTAATGGAAAAACAATGATTTGTCGACTGAATTTGATTCTGCACGAGCCTTAATGTGCCGAAATTGTAATAACTTTGTCTGTGGTGGGTTCGGGTCCAGGTTGTCGCATTTTGTGTCCCGTGAGCAAAATACTATAATAATAATTGATTTATAATTTGGATGCGAATTTACACTTGATTTTTTTTACTGGATATGATAATAAGTTTTTTGCACATTGGCGCAAATGCAGTAATTTTAAAATACATTTTGAATGTTTTTGCGGGAAAAGCAGACCATGGTTTTAATATTATGTTCAGGTAGGATTCGATCAGCCCCACCGAGAACATATCCCAATGTTGGACCCCTTAACGAAGGGCCTCAAGGGCCTATGATCAGAACGAAGTGCACATTGCCTGCACTTCTAACATAGTAACCAAATTGTATTTTGTCAACTCTCGATCCACATCGTTGAAGACCATAACAACATTTTTGTTAAAATGATGACTATTGTGTTTGGAACTATGGGGCGCCGTTTGTCAATGAATTGTTTAGCGTATTCTGGATATGTTTTTACCACGATGGTTTGTGACAATTAGATATATACATACCATAAATATACAACCAACGCTTATGAATTATGGTTTATAAACCATAAAAATTGAATTCATCGTAAAATATGGTTTTTATTTACCATGAAAATTAAATCATCAAAACACGTGGTTTATAAACCATGGTTTATAAACCATGAAAATTGAAGCATCATAAAACATGGTTCATAAACCATGAAAATTTAATCACCACAAAATGTGGTTTACAAATCATGGTTTATACGCCATGAAAACTTATAAACCTTCAAAACATGGTTTATTAAAACCATAAGAATTAAAGCATTATAAACCATGGGTTTTAAACCATGACACTGAGACATCATAAATCATGGTTGATAAACCATGAAAATCGTGTGGTCACAAATCATGGTGTATAAACCATAAACACTTCCTCAACCTCCTTCCCATCCGTCACTGTTCCCTGTTGTTACCTCCCCACAAGCTAACCATTCGGAGTAACCATAGAGTAAGCGCACAGATCAATGCAATCACGAGGGGCGCTGTGTGCTTGTCTGTCATCCGGATCCGCGATAGCTGATCATTGTTTATGTTTAGCCGTTCGCACGTGAAATAACAAAATGGCCGAGCAGCTAGCTGTGACAGTTTCTCTGGCTGTAGTGCAGCGGCGTAGCCACGGGGGGGGGGGGGGGGGGGGATGTGCCCCCACAAATTTCCAGCGCCCCCCCAGGTGCCCCCACGAAAAAATCGCGATAGTACCCACAGAAAAAAGAAAGTAAGGCCTGTGCTAAACGTCGCACTTTTGCCGTGTCGAGCTCAAGTAATTAGAAAAATATGAATTACATTCGACAAAAGAGCGACGTTTAGGGCAAATTGTTGATTTAAGTTCGGCACTGCCGTGTAGCACGGCAAGCTCTGCCGTGCTACACGGTAGTTGCACGGGTGACAAACGTCGCGCTCTTGCAGCGTCGAATCGAATTGAATTCCCAGTCGGGCGCATAGATATAGAATAATTATAATACCTAGATCGGTCGTTCATTGGCCAAACCTGTGCACCGCGCGTACAAATCTGCGCGTTGCCTTAATCACGTGACTAATGTCAGCCCCCAGGCTGAACCAGCGTATTGTACGCGCGGCCGATCTAGCTATTATAATTCTATATCTATGGTTTGTACACGTTCAATGATCAACAGCGCGGCACGCAGTATACTCGCTCTAGAGGGTTTACAAGTGAAGACAACACATGCGCAAGGGACTTGTTTGCTGCATAGCTGAGCACTGTGGCACAAATGTAACGTAAACACGCATCTCCTGTCTGGTTAATTTCACTGTTCAGCAGAGACTCAGTGGACTCCTTGATGTAACTCCAAAAATCTGGTCTCCATTGAATTGACTTTTCCCATTTCAGGAATGTTTGTGCCTTCACGACATACACACAATGAATACGCACGCGCAAAGCTTTTGAAACGTGTTTTATGTGCAAGTCTCGCGCGTATTCGAACATTGGGATCCGTTAAAGCGCGTGAGTTTGTTTCTTTAACGCGTTAAAGCAATGTACGTGGGACCACAGTGGTCCCAAAAATGTTCGAATACGCGCGAGACTTGCACGGTCTATTGTTCTTAATGTGAACGTTCTCCTTGTCCGTACCGTAGCTGATACGGAGAGGATGGGATTCGGGAAACACTGAACAAACATAATTCTGTAACTTTCGGAATTATAATCGATTTTGTTTGTCACTTTAAAATATAGTACGATGAACGTCACTCATCAACGGTTGTAATAGTAGAATGACGACATTTAAGCTTGGGAACAATTATTTTGTCATTAATAACAATTAAAAAAACTACAAGTGTCAGCTCGAATTGCCATTATGAAACAAGTTACAACTCTTTTGCAATTTTCTCCTGCGTCGCCATTTTTTTTTTTTAAGTGCCGAACTCTTACCGTGCGAAAACCATATGAGTTCGACACGGCAAAAGTGCGACGTTTAAGCGCAGGCCTAAAAAGAATGAAAACAAAACATTGCAAAGTTATATCCTGAACACCTGCTAGTTGTAGGCCTTCTTTTAAAATACAGTAAAAAAAAAACCAAAACCCAAAACTTAATAGTATACTAAGCCATTATTGTTTAACTAATGCGGTGGGGATTGTTGCCCTCGTATCAGGAAGCGTGCGCGCACCCACACGCTGATCAATGCAAGGCCTAGATAATATAGAATATAATACCTAGATCGGCCGCGCGTACAACACGCTGGTTCAGCCTGGGAGCTGACATTAGTCACGTGCTTGAGGCAAAGCGCAGATTTGTACGCGCGGCGCACAGGTTTGGTCATGAACGGCCGCTTTTTTGGCCTCTAGGGCGCCCTACTGATATGACATAATTGTGCATAAGTTCAATAACATGAAATTGGCATTGTCAATATCTGCGCGTCGCCTCAAGCACGTGACAATCTTTTTCTACACCATAGAGCAAGTTCGGGTGGGCGACTAGAGTTACTTGACTGTTTGACGTAGCTCTCGAATTGACTAGATCGACCATGCTCCAGTGCATGGTCGATCTAATCAATCTCCCTGTGCTCTATGGTTTCTAGTAAGTCTAGTCGCTGTTGTCGCCCACCCGAACTTGCTCATAGATATAGAATAAATAATACCTAGATCGGCCGCGCGTACAAAACGCTGGTTCAGCCTGGGGGCTGCCATTAGTCACGTGCTTGAGGCAACGCGCAGATTTGTACGCGCGGCGCACAGGTTTGGCCAATGAACGGCCGCTTTTTGGCCTCTAGGGCGCCCTACTGATATGACATCATGTGCATAAGTTCTATAACATGAAATTGGCATTGTCAATATCTGCGCGTCGCCTCAAGCACGTGACATTTTACTGCGTCCATGGCGAACCAAATCTTTTTCTACACAGGCAGTGGAGCGCGCGCACGCGCGGCCGATCTAGGTATTATATTCTATATCTATGTTCTACACAGGCAGTGGAGCGCGCGCACGCGCGGCCGATCTAGGTAATTATCTATTATCTATAATGTGCAAGGCATGCAGCGCGCGCTGATCAATGCAATGCATGCAGCGCGGAATGAAAAGTTGGTCAATAAATGTCAACAATTCACCGTCTTGTTGAGTTGTTATAAACACAAAATACAGAAGGGCCCGGGCTGGGCATAATGCTGATCATTAATGCTGAATAGGCAAGTCACGTATGTGCAGGGCTCCCTCTAAGTTTTTCACCGACCGTGGTTGCGCAATATCTCAAAATGGCCGCTTCCCCACAAATATACAAATTGCGTCCATCATCCGACAACATCTTCATTGTTCAATATTTATTTAGATTTTAAATAATACAGAAGACGTTTGTAAATATTTATCTTTCAGTTTTTTATAACTTTGCTTAAAAATATATTTTATTTCTTAAAAATTAAGAGCAAATACTTGAAACATTTGCTGTTTTGGGGAAAAAAATGTCGGAAAATGGTCACATTCGTAGGCATTTTTACCATTGTTCTTAAGTTTTGCCGATGGTGTCCTCGTCAAGACAACAAGAGGAAAGAGCGTAATATTGACATCATTATGAGAATGAGTGAGTGTAAATTGATTTTGATGAGTATGGTGAGTTCAAAATTACTTCGTTTCCTCGTAGTTCAGTTGGCCCCTTGTTCACAGGGAGTAGGCCTACACAGTATCATTGACGTTTTTACTTAGTTAGTGCTGTACTCCCCGTCCTGCCTGTAGTAGGCGCAGGCCAATACATTATTTATGTGACTGAAAAGTGCAATACATAAAATAATGACGAAATAATCTTCATTTAGTTGGTAGTTTGGTTTCAGTTTTATTTACATCATGATAAACCAAATATGGTAGTCTAAAACCAGGCATCCTTTTTGTCATGTTTATTGGTTTGACTTTTTTGAGTCAAACTTTGAGTGACTGAGTGAACTCAGTTTTCAGTCATTGTCATTTGTCAGTCTTCAAGTTCAAAGTTCAATAGACACACACACAGAACAACTTGGTTTTTAACTTTATCCATGATCCTGGGGGCCGGGGAGCTTTACACCCCATTATGTTGTACATAATAAACATGTGTTTTTTTGTACCATAAATATAAGTTATAACAGAGTACTGTCGTGAAGTATAAGTATACGTTGTTTTTGTTTTCCCCAAGTTTGATCTGTTTGTTTCCAGTGAGAGGAAATTAGGACTATAATTAAGTTTCAGGATGATGATAATGTTACCAGAGTTTTGCCTTGTACTTGCTGTGGTTTGTAAATTCTTCAGACTAAAACACAGTATCTATTATTTAACTTTAGCCATGATCTTTACACTTCCTAAATAGCTAAACTTTGAAAGTTTGACAATAAACATGTTTATTCATTTTGTACAAAGGCAAAAGATGGCATTTAAAGCTAAAACTACAATAAGTACAAGGCTCTGTTTATTTTTTGTTCCCAGGGTTGGTCTGGATCCAGTGAGTTGACATGACAGATCGTAAGATGGCCACTTCGTCTTTCAGACCTCTGACATCATTGCGAATGTTGTTGAACCTGGCGTGGACTGACTCTCCTCCCTGTTCACCATGGAAACCAAGCCCTACTTTCCACCGTGAGATCCAAGGTATGACATGTTCCTCGAGGAGATGCATCTTGGGTGTGACAGATTCAAGCAGGAAGTTGGTTCGGAAGTACTGCATATATTCCTTGATATGACAATCTGTACAATGAATGTAATCGAGAAAAACAAAAACTAATGAAATAAATGAAGTAACAGCGTACTAAATTCTTGGCTGAAATGATTTGACCCACATGACAGATTTTGTTCTGTTTAACATTGTTGTGTACCAGTCACTGTACACTTAGAAAATGTACTAAGCTCACCAAGTTGCTGTATCTCTTTTTCATCCAAGTGTCTGGCAAGGTTGTACATATTGTGGCATCTTGAAAACAGTGTAAAGATTGTCTCGTACTTGTGCGCAAGTTCTGCAGCTTCTTTAATCCTTGCAGGGGATGAGGGGCATAACTGATTTACCATCTTGATTACAGACGAGGTTATTTTCTTGATGTTTTCTTCCTATAATAATGAAATTCATATGTCACTGAGTAGGCCTACAGCATGATTATTTAATTACTAAAATGATTACATGCTCATAAAATACACGATGTGTAAAGTTTCTTTTAACTAATAGCTTGATAAATAGGAATTTGAGATGTACATACCTTGCAGCATTTATGCACATGATTTCCTACAAATGAATGACCATGGTATGCTTGCCGGTGAACTCCAAATTTCTTCAGTACATTATCTAGTTGTGCAGTTATCGGTCCTTGAAGAGGCTGAAGGGTGCATTTCTTCCTCAGGGCAGCTGCAGCTGATTTCTAGGAATGAGCAAAATGTAATGAAAAATAGTACTGCACTCTATTTAGTTCAGTTTTGCCCTTACACCCGTACTATATTAAGGCCTTTTAGTTTACTGAATGCTTTCCAGGTCTTGAGAGAAAAATCCATCGGCAACTTGGGAGGGGCTCGATACCATGACCTTTCTCGATGATCTTATCTTGACTCAAGAAATTATGTTGACTTATGCATTGTAATACAGTCAATAAAATTTAGCTTCACAAATAATACCTTAGTACTGTGTTTGTCCAAGCTATCTGCAATAGCATCTGAGAGCAGCTCTACTAGGTGAAGATTTTCTCTGTCACTTTCCAGCATCAGTGCTGAAAGCTGATCTTGCAGTGTTGTAGCATTGGTCTTCCAGGCATCAGCTTCCACTTCCATTGACAGTGCAGTATGAATGTTGTCTGTGTGCTCTTTAAACTTCTTGTCCAAATCTTGTTGAGGATGTTCACTTAATGCCAAAGTTTCACTGACCTTGACATCTAATGCATGACAAGCATTCTCAAAGCTTACATAGTGTTTAAGAAAGACCCCAAGACTTATGTGGAGTCCTGGGGGACATACCTAAACAAAAAGGACACGGTAAGGATATTTATTTGAGTGGTAATATCAACATTAAAAACAAAGGTTATGGCTATAAATGCAGAATTTGTAACTTTTTATAACTTTGGGTTGATCTTTATTCAGTTTAAAGCTGATCATAGTGGCCATATTGCTCAAGACCCTGATTGAGGATGCAGGAGTGGAGAACAAGGAGGAGCTAGTCAGTTGTATGCAGGAAAGAGTTGTGTGGTGTGTCAGACTTCAAGCCCGACTCAAGCCTGCAACATCGCTACAACTTCGCTAAAATATAATTTGAGAGAAGCCTTTCCTGAACTCCCTTATAAAACCGAGGTCACATAGAGAAACTTCCTCACATGGGTTAGTGGAATTGGAAGCATTGGCTGCCTGATGACGTTGTTGTATTGTTTGGCTTGTGATGGGTTACATCCGTCCTGCTTGTACTTGGATAAGTCATCTGCCATTGATTGCAGGGTCCTTGGAGCTGTCTGGGAACGCTCAGTCTTTGGTAGTTGCATATCAGTTTTAGATATGTTGCAGTATAAGCACCCATGTCGACCTGTTCAAATATCAAACAGAAAAAATGCAACCATTAAGGAAAAAAGTTTTTAAAATGTCGGTCTCTGGTCAGACCAAAGCTCTGGAATTGATGCTGTGATCCCTCCTCATTTGCCAAGGTACCCTAAACGCTCTTGTTCACACTTTTGCTACAGCCAAGGCAAATATTTTAAAATGCTAGTTCAGAGGTACATAACCTGATTTTAAAACTACATAAATTAAAGACTGCCAATGGTGCGAGCCAGCTTTTAGACATTGCTTCTTCTTTTTTAATGTTAAAAAAACCCCAATAATAAACAAACAAACAGACTGAAGCAATCATAATCAAGGAAACCCAGCAATGTGTTAAAACTAAATATTGACTTACCTGATGCTCCTGTTAAACCATAGATTCGACACAGGTACTGGTAGTCCCCAAAGACAAACACCTGGAAGTTGTAGTTTCTATTTACAAAAACAAACAAAGAATAAGTCAGTTTATCAGTAAAGTTAACTCAATACAATGGAGCCTCAGACAGGTATCTTGCGAAACATACTTTTGTAGATACATAGTGATCAGGAGCATACATTCCTAACAGTTTAAACATTTACGTTCTATTTTTATTTTTACCTCCATGTAGTCTTCATCAGTTCAGCAAGTTGCTCCTGATGTCGCTTCAACCCAAGCTCCAAGTTGTAGATGGAGTCATCCGCCTCAAATGCACACACAACGACTGTATTGCTAAGTGCATTTGGTTTTTCCACATTAGCAACCTGGAACATCTGCTTGAAGCTGTGTCCCCCCTTGTCACCACCGATCTTGATCCAGATGGTATCATCAGGGATGACACCGTCATGCCATGTTAGTTTTCCAGCCCTGTGGTTAGTAGAAGCGAATTAAACATTTATTTCTCAAAAATTCTTTTGTTTTTCCATTTTGAAAAGTTCTTGTAATATGGGGGCAGTGGTGAAACAAATGGGATTAGAGGCTGCCCTCAAGGGCTCATTTCCTCTTTATTTAAAAAAAAAAGAAAAAAAAAGGGAGATACAAACTGTCCTAAAAATGTTGTTTACTGAGTATTTTTAAGGGGAACATTGAAAACAAAATAAAAATGATCTTAATCCCACCCCCCTTCCTCTACCCACTGTTAAAAGTAACATACTGATCGTATTTCTCCAGCTGGTCGATGATCTTGTTCTGTAGCGACTTGGTAGAGACACACGCTGCTGACTTCACCACCTTGCCACCGTTGACATTGTCATTGAAGAGGAAAGGGAGCTTCTCACTAAGGAGATTGTCACCAATGATGAGCTGGCCCTGCTTGCGGAGTGATTTCTCTCCTTCAGTAAGTATGCCATATTTCTTGAGCCACCTGATGAATAGGTTATACAAAGTTCCTGTTACAAAAAGAACAGCTGTTCATGTTGTACAAATTTGCGACTCCATACAATGATTCCATTGACACTTAATGCATATTGTTTACTGACAAAACAAGTGTTTAGACAATAAATAATTACCCTCTTTGAAATTAACAAAATAACTGTTATTTAATCTCATATTTAATTTGATCTGAAGTAGGGTCAATGTATTATTTTCCATGCAAAAAAGAACACTCTACATATAAAATTATCCTTTATATCTTTATATTAACCATTGATGGACTGTTTAAAAAAATATAAATTCAACCTTTTTAGCTCTCTGCTTTTTTTCCAGCTGATACCCAACTCTGCCTTCATTGATAAGACGCTACCATCAGGAATATGGATTTGTTGAAGACTCATCTTCTGAAGGAGGTTCTGATGAGCAGAAGACTGGCTTTGATGTAGTTTGACTTCGTCGGTCAACTGTGCCTCAACTGCCCCTCCACTCATGATACGTCTGGCCTTTATGAGAGCATGAGTACGCCGTCGTTTTGCAGACTTGGATGCATTTTCGCTTGTAACTCGTGCTTGTGGAACACATACAGTCACCATTTTCTGTTGAATAGAGATGGCTTATTTAAACACTTAAAATGTTTAATATGTTTTGCCAATTGATGGATGCGAGTTTATTTAAACCAAAGACTTATAATATGATTGCTTTAACAATGTGGTCCAAGATTTGAGGCATTGGCACACTTGTGTGTTTGTGTTTGGGGGGGGGGGGTGCCATTGCATGTGCAATGCTATTTGTTTGGATGACTTCTTTTCAATTCGTATTTGCCTTGTATTTTTAAAGATGCCACATTAGAGTACATTTCAATTGGTTTCTCATAGGTGAAACTTTGTAAAGAAATACTGACCCTTAAGGTTTACTTCATTTAGTTTTTATAAAAATAATATTAAAGGTTTATAAAACTACAGCTTTTTGTAAACTATCATTTTTCAGAAAAGTTAAAGTTAATTCATGGAAAATTAAAAGTTTAATCATCTAAGTAAGAGTAGACCGATCCATTAAGCCCTGCCTGCCCCCTTCCGTATTGACCAATCATAGCTTTGGCTATGCCACCAAAAGTCAGACAAATGTTTGACACGTTAAAATCCAAATGCAAAAGGTAAACATGTCTGCGCGTACTAATAGCGCACGCGTTTTGTAGTACTGTCACCTTACAGAAGTGCATGAGGTATTTCCCACGTGTACAGTTAGTAGTGTGGGAATTGCTGTGATTGGTCAATATGTAAGGAGGCGGGGTTTAATGGGTCTGTCTATTACAGAGACGCACATCATGTTTCCAACATGAACAGACAGCAGAAGCGTGAGAAATGCTGTGATTGGTCAATACGAAGGGGGCGGTGCTCAATAGATCCGTCTATAGACCTTATGTACATGACGTCATTTGAGTAGGGCGCCCTCGTTCAGAGGTCAAAAGAAGATTGCTCATTGGCCAACCCTGTGCGCTGCGCGTACAAATCTGTGCTTTTTAATTGTTTCGTCACTGTTTTACCTCTCAGATGGCGGCTTGATGACGTAAATGCATAAAGTCTATTGCTATCTTCTTTTCAAAAATTATATTTGAAGTTACAAGATTTTCGTGAGTGTTGCCATCAAAAGCCACTCTTCAATGCATTGTGCTTAAAACCAAAACATGAACAATCATTTGCTGAACAATAAGCAATATTTCACAGGTTTGGATATATTTTGGGGAAATTATTGAGCAGGTGATGGTTAAGACGCCCAACCAATTTGTGGGGCAGTAGGTCTAATGATCACAGTGATCAATTTTTATTAATTTTGATGTACAATTTTGTTAGCTGAATAACTAATAATATTTTTAAAAATAAGAATAAACAATGTTACTACCTGTCCACCAGTCTTGAAATAAACTGAGATGCCATCAGATGCGTGAGCCAACTTCCTCTTCAGTATGACTGTTCCTAGTCGTTCAGTCCTTGGTGTTAAGGGGTCAGTGTGAGAGCTCTTAAACAAACTAAATTTGTATTGGGGTGAACTGATGCATTTATGGGTTTCTCTCTGATCGATTGATACCTTTGCTTTGCATTTGTTGCATTCCATACAAGCAAATGTAAGTGCCTGTTGAAAATACTCGGTCACTCTCTTGATATTTGTGAAGTGGACTTCTTGTTGGCACTTGGGGCATTGAACATGGGGGCTCACTTCTCTAAATAAGCCATGAATGCATTGCAGACAAAACACATGATTGCATGGGGTTTCTACTGGTTCCTTAAGCAACCTCTTACAAATGGGGCAGGTGTAGATGGGACAAATTGATGTAAATCCATCTACGCGAACTGGGGACACGATATTTGAATCAGCAAGCAGGGTCAAGAAATGGAGGTCCGGTGTGATCTGCTTTGAAGACTTCGCTCCTCGCCCGACGAGAGGCTTTCTTGGCCTGCCACCTTTCGTTAGCTGCCTTGACAGGCTACAGACCTTACATTCACTTTCGCTTGAACTCGGATGGTGTGTCCATTCGTAGGGCAGGTGTTTTGTCTTGTTGAACAATTTAAAGTAACACTGACTGCAAAGATGTTTTGGGTGCAGATCGTCCGAGTCTTGAGTCACATCCACTCCAAAGGTTTCTCTAATTTTGAGAGAATATGTTTCAATTTTCTTGGGTTTTTTGCCACTCACCTCTTGCCTATGAGTTTGAGTTCTTTTGCCACAGAGCCTACATAGAATTTCCAATACTTTTTGGTGATCTTGTGAAAGACTTGCTTCACTCGAAGCCATACTGAACTGACTTATCGTAACAAGTTTGAGTATTTCAAAACTACCGGGACCAACCTGAAACGCGTCCTATTGGACAACTTTTGCAATTATGGGCGGGTCATTTTCCCGCATAATTTTCTTTTCCAACTCTTACATGGTACCATTAAATAACTGTTTAATGCACTATATTGAATTTACACCCACAAACAAACAATATAAAATAACATTTGAGGTCTTTATGAACACTACAATATGTTTGTTTTGTTTGAGAAAACTTAAGAAATATATTAAAATAGTGAATAATTAACGTAAATTTAAAAACTTTGTCGCCGTTATTTTAAAAGTAATTTTTCCTTTAAATATATAATTTGTAATGTTTCTGTTTGTATTGAACTGTTTCAGTTTAAGATATTAAAATATATGAAATATTCCATCTCTTGACAAATTTTCAGGTTGTTCCTACTTGTCAAATTTGTGTAAATGACGTTTGATTTGGGCCCTCGCTGATGGGAAAAAAAATCGCGCGTCGTCTGCTTCGACAAACGTGTGCCGTGTGACCTCTGACCTCTGAAACTGAGTGATGCACAACCGAATGGCAGTGCACATACGTGAAGTCTGGCTAAACAAAATGCCAAGAACGATTGTGGCCCCCTGCAGCGTCCCCTTCCAAAAGCATGACCCCACCACTGACAAACCCATTCCCCCCTGGGTACCCCCACTTAAAAGCAATGCCCCCCGTGCCACCCCGTGCCCCCCCCCGTGTGCCCCCCCGTGCCCCCCCCCCCCCCCCCATCGAAAAAGTCCTGGCTACACTGCTGCTGTAGTGCAGGCCCTCTGAAGTGCCTGTTCACGTGCGAAACGCACGCAACAACTGTCGGGCAAAAACAATGATAGTCTATGACAGATGGACCATCGCCCGCCGCCGTCGTGTCCTGCGACAAGACGACGAGGAGCTCAGACCTGGCACTCAGACCGTGGCGCCTTTGCACGGGAATCGATCAGAATGGGAAGGAGGTTGAATGAAACCGACGTTCAGTTGTTATGGTTTATAAACCATGATTTGTGAAACACAATTTTTATGATTTATAAACCATTTGTATGATGCTTTAATTTGTATGGTTTATAAACCATGTTTTAAGGTGCTTCGTTCCCACGTTTTATGGTGCTTTAATTTTCATGGTTTAAAAAACCATGATTTATAAACCATATAATGCTTCAATTGTTATGGTCTATAAACCATGTTTTAAATTGGTGCTTAAATTTTCATGGCTTAGGCCTATAAACCATGATTTACAAACCATGTTTTATGATGATTTCAATTTCCATGGTTTATAAACCATAATTTATAAGCGTTTATTGTAAATTCATGGTATGTAAACCACAAAATAATATGGTTTACATCTAATTGTTCAAACCATTGTAAAAAAATGTCAAAAATATGTTTAACAATTAATTGACAAACGGCGCCCCATGTGGAACAGGCTAAAGTTAGACGGCATTGTTGACCAAGTTCATTCAAGACACGGCAGGCACATCAACGCGCGATCCAGAACTTGCAAAGAAAAATATGCTTGCTTATTTTGTTGACTAAAAAAAAAAATAATAAATAAAAAAATTACCTGGAAATTAAATTCACAGTTTGAAATTATAAAAACGTTCTTAGTTGTAGAAGATTCTGATTTTGGTGTTCACAGGTATCTTTGTTTATCCCAGCGTGCGGTGGTGTGAGCCTAGCATAATGCCCATTGGTAGATAATTGATCAGAACGCCCACCAATGGTGCCACACGAAGGGATCCGCTGTTCCAGACAGAACATTTGAATGCTTTCTTGCGCTTCGGCATCCACAATGTACAACGATGCGAGAGTGCGCAAGGACACGACGGAGGCCGTAAAACGACACTGTTGATGCGTAAGCAGAAGTAGCAATGCTGCAATATCATCAGTACACGAAGGTCGTCCACCACTGGATCGGACACTGTCGATAATTATGGACGACATTTTTCACAATCAGTTTTCTTCGTGAAAAGTCTCCTTTAGCACCAAAAGTGGACCCCCAATCCCCCCCAAAACCCCAAACAAAACAAAAACAACCCAAAACCCCCAAAACAACAACAACCACACAACAGCAATGTCTTAGGAATAAAGTTTCCTACAAATGTACATGCTAAAGAAACAAATGAGAACAAATAATGCAGCCATTGCCATCTGAACTACGGTCCACACGGGAAACGGAGGTGAGTGGTTGTAGTTGCTATCAAATGCTAATTTCATGAGGCCAATTATCTCCAACAGGCCACGTGAAAAGTCCTCTTTTCGGAAGTATTCATTTGTGTCAGTAAAAATATCTTTCATTACATCAACTGACAGCATCTTTGCAGCAGTATCCCCGACAGATACGGCAACCTATAGAAGAAGAAACAAATTAAGGATAAGACTTCGGAACATAATCTGTGGTTGACTTTAATAAAGAGGTAGGGTCTACATGTTTACTGGTACCACCGGTCTTTTCAATATCCGCGTTGCCGGCCCGTTCCCGTCTCCTTTGTGCACGTTCAGTTTTGACGATTTTTCTAAACAATGAGATTCACCGGTGTCACGGTCTCAGCTATCCGGCGTGCTCAGCTATCCGGATGACCAAATATGGTAACATTACGTCATGCCATGTCTGCGCACAGCATGGCGAAAGAAGTACAGTTTTAGTGCCGTGCTGAGTCGTGTACTGGAACATGGTGGCTTCCGCGACAGCACTGGACGCGTGAATCGTTTTAGGGGTGTCTAAATAAACTCCTATAACTCCCTCCTGCAGTGTTTAATGCTAAATTTTGCTTAAGAGCAAGGAAAAGCATGAACACGTATAAAAATTGAACTGAGCTGAATAGGAATATAAATGGGACCACACAGAACTATCCACAAGGCGTCGCCCTGGCTTGGACAGCTTTGTAAACAGCGGAGCGACTGGAACGGGGTACCACGCGCGCGAGCCGAGAGGCGAAGCTACGAGGGCCCTTTCCAACTTGTTTGCGTTTTTTTGATGAACTATTTTTTAAGTATGAAACGTGCATTATTCATAACATATGCAAATAAGTATCTGATGATACACACGACAAACCGTTCGCCATTTGTATATTTGTTAATTTGCATGATTTGTTAATGTATGCTGACCCGCTGGCGAATTTTTTTTCCCAGCGCGGTAAAGGCCAAGATTTGCTTACCTCGCTCCCATTGGCTGAGACTTGCTGATGAATTATTCATTGGAAACAAGCTATGTAGGCCTTTACGCGCGTGTGTTGTGTACGCGTACACGATCAACGTGTCTGATCTCTCGGTGTGATAGCATAGCATACAAGTCATGTACACACACTGGCAAAAAGTTTTGTCTACATGTCTTTGCTTTTGCTCTTGTGTATACATGTACATCCATCCATAAGTTCGTAAAACAATACTGCGACCATGGACTGTGACTGTGAGTGCACACGTCTCAATGTAGATGACTGTCCTTCTTTGAAGAGAAGGATAAGTAAGGTTTATGAATATGATTCAAAACTAAAGCCAATCAATTGAATACTTAGTTTCGACAAGGGGAAGCTTTACAGAAGTAGTGTATAGCTATGTAGCATACATGTGCAGTAGCTTTGTAGTCATGGTAGTACAGTAGTCAGTACTGCAATGCAACGTATGTACATGTACGTGGATTTAGTGCCAGTTGCTTCAAAAACTCCATTAAACTTTTGACAACTTTGACCTCTCTGAGAGAGTGTAGCAAACTTAGCTTGCGAATAGTCAGGGCTGACGAAAAGGGGTATGTGATGAGCGATTATATGCAGCTGTTCTTTCCCCCTCTACAACGTGTAAAGGAGCAAATGCATACACACATGACATACCCAAGCCAATGGGAGCGAAGTTGCAAATATTGGCCTTTACCGCGCTGGGAAAAAAAATTCGCGACCCGCTGACCCCCGTTGCTTCTGATTGGTTTTGAATTTTGCTACAGTTTGGGTAGCAAAAATCAAGATTATAAAGAAAAACATTAGAAACCGCAAACACGTTGGAAAAGGGCCTCGTGGCTTCGCCACTCGCGTGCGTGGTCTCCCATTCCAGTCGCTTGGGATCGCGGCTCTACGAAGCAGTCCAAGCCACGAAGGCCTTGACAAAAGGCTACCTGCAAGGGGGAACGCGGCGGTTGTCCGCTGATTTTGTCGCCATATCCGAGCACGGTCGGACTACCACGTGCTGAACTGTCCGGCTGCGTCACCCGGATAGTTGAGCACGCCGGGCAGCTGAGACCGTGACACCTGAAAGTGAACATGGAACTTGAGAGTACCATGAAAGTGTTGCGTTTCGTGTAGCACAACATGTTCGTTCAGGTTCATAGTCAAAGATATAAAATGAAAATACTATCGGACGTGCGTGCATATTACGCGCAAGCCATACTGGGGTGGCTACCATTTCCAGCACGTTTGGGGGAGGGGGGGGGGGGGGGGACAGCAGCTGTACGCACATGGCGAAAACGTATGTATTAAAAAAAAATAGACCCCTTGCATAATATGACGTCACACTCTCAAAAAGTGCCCTCACTGAGGCCAAACGGAGGCAGATCATAGCTGCTCTTTGGCCGTAAAAACGTGCGCGTGACCTCAGCGTACGTGCTGCGTTTTGCGTTATGCAAGGGGTCTATAAAAGAGCAGGCGACGAGGTACTAAATAAGGGAATAAAAGAGTGGCGACGAGTTCTTAAACGGCCGTTTAAAACCGCCAGGGTCGTGGCAGTGCGATAAAGGACCGAGCCAAGGCTCGGCTCGGTCCTTTAGCCACGACTCTGCAATATTTTAAACGGCAGTTTAAGACTGCGTCACCAGTCTTTTGTTCCCATTTATAAATACCTTTCCGTTAAAAACATCCCAAAACTTTCAACACTTGAGAAAAATCCGTCACATTTCTGTTAGCAACTGGTCCCCTCTCATTCTTCTTTGATCTTGCGAAAATAACTCTTTGCAGTTTAGGTTAATAAAACGTGTAAATTGACCTCGATAGCGTAGGCCTACGAATTTTCGCTATAAACTTTAATACAACGTTGTTTTGGGACATTATTGTGTTTACAAAATTGTATTGTGCTGTTTTAATACATTTCTTGACTATGGTAAAAATAACAGCTTGATTTACAAATTGTTAACTCTGAACAATTTATCTTTTTTAAGTCGACCTCAATTTGCGCTTCACTTTTGAAACAAGCGATCGTCGTGATCCTTTGACGCGCACGCATGCAAGCTGCTACCACAGTACGGTAACCAACCGCGCGAAATTAGGGCCCTTTTCGTAATCACGGCTTGGGCCCAGTTCCGGTTTGGGCTCCGTCCAGAATGTTGAAAGTCGGTACGGGACTTCAGACTGGCGGACGGTACGGAGCCCAAGCCGTAGTTCCAAAAGGGCCCAGGACGTCGTTGTCCCGGCGACTCCATGCAACGTCGCGCAAAGTCCATTCGAGACTAGTTCTGTTTTCTCGCTATGACGAATCACTTATCCCGATTTAAAATTACCTATTAACTTAGGTCGTGTCCAGAATCAGCTACGGCTATGGCTAGCTTTCCGCGTGTTGGGATGTCCTTCTAGCAATACCCGTAGCAACAGTTGTAGCCGTAGCTGTAGCCACCAAGTCCACAGTATTAATGCATTGATGCATTAATGTATGTATTACGCTCTCATGTTCCATCGCCCTAATTTTTCCCCGAACGATTTTTGACATAATTATAATAGCGTTTCAAAACTAAGAGAGAAAGACGTCCAATGCACGAATGTCACTTCAGATTAATTCAGACCCAATTGATAAAACATTTGTATCTGGTAACTAAACATTGACAAGTTCTGTCGTCCATTGTCTCAAAACAGCGTGATAAGTTTCTCCGCGACTGTTGAAAAGAAACTTCTGTATCAGAATATTAAAGTTCAAATCCATTTTGTTTTACATCAGCCTGTGGCAAAATAGAAGGGAAATGCATCTTTAGTTTACATCTTCTAACTACCCAAATACAATTCATGTACTTTTGTGCCTTAGTTTGGTATCATCCATTGCCAATCCCTCTTGCCATAAAGTCATTGGCTTGAAAGGAAGGGTTTAGGTTAATGATGATGCATCAACGACCAGATCAAGAAGAAGAATTTTGTGGTTCAACTTACCTGTTTTTCTAGTTTGGAGACAACGATCACAACATCGTCCTCACAGCTACCATACTTCCATTCCTGTTCCCTGAGAAACGTTGCATAGCTCCTTGCAGTGATTTTCTGCCTATTAGGGACAAATTATGAACGCTTTTATGTAAGACTAAACTTTCCCTTATATAGACTGCGCAAGTCTCGCACGTATCAGAACGAAAAAACTCGTCAACCAAAGAAAGTAAATTTTTTTCTAAAACCATGTCTTTGTTTTTAAATGATATCTATAAAAAAATCTGAACAATCAAACAACTCATTACAATTTTTATAAAATTTGTTTTAGCTTTTAAATTAAATATACTCGTTGTTTTTTCATAGAGCACTTTATTTGACACCTTTTTGGGCCACTGAAGACCGAGGATTGAACGCAGGAGCCTCCTGTGAAAGGCGTCACTTTTCTGTTCTAGTGACTAATTTGGTTAGTGTCCATAGTTCACTGTTGTATAGAAATATGGATGCTATGAATGCCCGGAATGTTTTGAGTTTGGTTGCATGGGAGATCGACTTGCTGTTGAAAATACTTCGAAATTTGTTGAAAGATACCATCGAAAGTACTTTCCTTCTGGTGATGTCTTCCTCAGTGTCTAGTAGGGAACCTATAAGTATTTACACTTTTTCCATCTGGTGTTAATTCCGTTTCTGCTGACGTGATGTTTTTCTGTCTTGGCGTTGTTTACCTTTAGGTTTCGCTCTTTAAAGGAGCATTACAGGATTGGTAAGAAAAAAAATCGTCTAAGATCACAGATTTACATAAAACTTACACGGTCTAATGATGATGATAGTAGAAAACATCCCTTGACATATTTCTGTCTGAAATGTCATATTTGATGAGAAATAAATAAAACAAATTTTCCGTTTGGAGTTTATCGCTCAGTGAGCGTTTTATTCATTTTTTGAATCGATTTCGTAGATACTGCCCTCACACGACCAATAATAGTTATTTTTTCTCTCAATTCGGCACACGCAAATAATTCGCGAACGGTCGGTTTCTAGGTTCGCAGCAAACGTCGTTCTGAAATATGATCGATCTCGCCGCGCCAATCTGGTATGGTTGAACTCGCTTAAGCCACCAAATTAACCCGCCGTGGAGATGAGCCAAGAATACGAGGTTGTGTACTTAAACGTAGTCTGGCTCCCAGACCCAAAAATCTCTGACTTATATTTCCATTAAGAGACGTCATGGAATATTTGGTCAGGGAACTAGAGTAACTTAAACGCGGTCACACACGTCCCCACGGCCAGAAGTTCTGCACACACCACACTCGCGCGGCCGGGTTACGGGTCTGGATCTGGACAACGTCGAACAGATCGACCATCAGCAAAAATGGAAGATCTATTTTTAAAAAAACCAGGGCGTCTTAAACAGTCTGAAAGTGCCAAAAAAGATCAAAGCAAAGTACAACAGAGAACACAGAAAGACGCTATCTCAGTTATCCACGTCGATGAAAATACCAGTATCCATTATGCAGAGATGGCGTCGTACTTCAACTGAATTGAAATGTCGCATGCAGAGTTGGCCACGTTTCTGCTAAACGCACACGTAGGCCTACATGCACATACGTCAAGCACAACAAGAAGCAGCACATAATCCATGTACTTTTCACAGAGCAAAATATGTACTAGGCTATATAGTTCCACGGACACACGACTAATTTTAATTTAATTTGTATAAGTTGAGGAGCTCATGAGTGGAGGAGCTCATGAGTGAGAGGGCATGGAGGTAGAACTCCCTTTGTGGAGAGGGTAACAAAATAAAGTTTTGGGCCAGTCACAGACTAAAGCAGCATTCACAATCAGTGTTGAATTCCTTTAATTCAGTCTATGGCCGGTTGATTCGAAAATGGTCAGGTTTATGTAAATGACCCTCTCTTGTTTTATCGTGATCAGTGTACGACACAAAATATGGAAATAAACTTGACAGTGATATTTGAATTTATTCATGTTGTTATTAATTATCTAACAAAAAGCGCAACTCTTAAAACGTAGAACCGCTTCAGTTCATTGACAGTACAATCACAAAGGATGAATTTCCTTCATTTACAAGGAATAATTATTTTTATGAGACTGGCGTATTTTCCCACGGTTGAACTGCTGCACGTACACTGTAGTACGTGTCCGGCTGGATGTAGTGTACAAAATGTAAACTTATTTTCCCACGTAAATAACTCATACCATACAGCGTACACACACACATCGAGTGTGGTTGAACAGTTTCGTGATAGATAAAAATGACGTTGGAAAAACTTGTCCAATCACAAAATTTGTTAGAGCAGTGTGTTGGTCAGGATGTACACTTCCCAAATCCGTTTTGGACTAAGCAATCGGCCGTCGGGTTGCAAATCAGGTAGACTTTAGGAATTTCTCCATACAAAATTGACCAAGACTGGACGTAAAACCCTCAAAATGACGTGGCAAAAATGTTTTCTGAATGCAAAATAAATATGACATGATGAAGGAGTAGATATTCAGGATTATTTTACCGTTTTGGACTAGTTTGTACGATAAAGGGTTCCAGAGATATGATTGCATTTATCCACCAAACTTGTGTTTTCCAGGTAATTTGTACACGTAACGAAGGCGCGCGCGAACCAGCGAATGTATTCAACAAGTTTACAATGACAAATTCATATGAACATCCTGATTGCACGGAGCTCGGAGGTAGCAAATATACCTCCATGCTGTTTGCAACACACATGCCCACACACGTGCCGTACGCGTATGAAAGAGAGCCTCATTATTTATGCGGATGACCCTTCGGTGGCCTTTCAATAACAACCGCAAACAGCCACCTCCAAAGCCCGATTAGGAACGAGTATATCAACGGCTGTCCGTTCTGAAACACATGAGGGCGATATTCAAAAATCTATACAGGGAAATTTGCAATCCCGGACAATGCCTGGATATTCAAATGATTTCATGCAAAAGTGTAATCGGTTTTTCACTATTTTCTCGTGACCCAGATGGCTGATCGATCTCAAACTTTTACAGGTTTGTCAGTTTATGTATATGGTGGATTACATAAAGTGCTTACACTGCCAGCAACTGTTTTGTTAGCAAAAACCAATCCTGTAATGCACCTTTAAAGATGGACTACAACGAAATTTCACACATTAAATTTACTATCGAACCTTGTTTATGTTGTGTTCAGGTAACAATTTATTGTTGTGGTCATGTTTTTCTCTAAATAATTTTGTTGCAATTTGACCGAAAAAATTAGACCTCGATTCTTCGATTTTGAAATTTTCCGCCCTGTACTGGTTCCCGGCAAAGATCCATTGAAAACCACAATGAAATCCACGATATAGTACCAGCGGACTTGGAAACCAGCGAAAAGTGATGACGTACTACCCATGAGCAACCGAGAGTAAACAAAAGACGCCATGTTATTCCGTGTGTATTATGCATGCGTTTTCCTGCAGAGGCATGAAGTTTTTACGAAGCTTTTTTTTCTAGTGTATCAGCTACAATAATGCCGACTTCATGTGTTGTTGGTGGATGCACTAGAAATAGTTCTAAGAATCCAGAGATTAATTTTTTTCAATTTCCGCGGGATCCTGCGATATCAAAGGAATGGGTGAAGTTCGTGAATAATACACGAAAGGATTTCACCTTCTCGGCAAGAAGTAGGCCTTTGATTTGTTCAGCACACTTTTCAGAGGACTGTATTGAACCTTCAAGTGCTTTGAAAAAATCACTAGGTTTGACAACAAAGTTTCGTTTGAAGCCTGGATCGATCCCTACATTGAAAGCGCCAAACATTGAAAGAATTCGTGTATCTACTAAAAGTATACCACCAGGACTACTACTACGTCGGGTGCAGAGTCGCAAAAAGGCCTCTTGAAACGTAACGTTGGGGGGCTTCACTGGGACAGCATTCCAGAAGAGAGAGAGAGAAGCCGGGTAAGTTCTTGTTAATAAAAACATCCGAAATGATCAGAACTTACCCGGCTTCTCTCTCTTTTAACGTAAACATTTCTCTATAAAATTTCACAAAGATATATATTTACATAATCTCTATAGAGGTATACATTAGGTTGATTAATGAAACATCTCTATTATCAATAGAGATATCTATGTGGCGGATTAAATTTTTAAAATGTACACAGAAAAACAAACATACAAACAAACACAAAACACCACAACAAACAAACACACAACAGGAAGACCATGGTGCATGGGATGACTGCCGACTCAGATGTATAGGCTACATGGTGTGATGTTGCGAATCCAATCATGTATAACTGTGTTCAACTTTCTACATGTATTGTACACAGGGAGACATTCTTTTTTGTTCAGAAGAATTAGATAAATTTATACTTTATTTAGTTTCAACAAATCAGATATTGACGTAGCTTTAATAGTTCGAACAAGCACAAACGAAAGGCTGTATTCCAGATATGGTGATACCGTATTGAGTAAATGCAAGGGAACTGTTCGGGTCGGTTACAATAAAGCACTTTGTAAACAGTCATATCCGTCGGTGAGTTCACATCCACTTTAATTTAACGACTTGGATTGTTTGAAAACGACACAAGTCAAACTGTTTGGACTATAATTCAGAATGCTTTAAGTAGATACTTACGATCGAGTTGTTGGTATGAATGACATAACAGCTACTGCCACTCTGTAGCCATGCCCAGTGTCATTGGCGCAAAGGGCAATGTTGTCGCAGGCACACTTGGTTTTTTGTCGTATATCAGTGAGGGTATTGTTCACTTTAATGGCTGCGGGAATACGAGGAAGATAAGGGCAAGTGAGATAGTGTATAGGTATGTCCATCACACCAATGTGGTCATTTACAGAACAGCCGCTTGTCCTTGAAATCTACAAGTATTAATTTCCTTTACCTCATACAATTTTTATGGATTGACTGCAAGTGAACTTTATTCGTGGCAACTTTGAGGAGTTTCTTTGAAGATACTTAAAAGATCTTGGAGAGTGGTGACTTTAGCACACTAGGTTAGACTCTGCCTACAAACATCGGCTCAAAGTACACTTCTCAAAGTGTGACAATATTAAACTTCAACCTAGCAATGATTAAATTAAATCTGCCCAGCTATCGGCTTGTTTAAGGTGTACTTTTCGGGTAAGAATTAACATGGAAGAACAGATTGAGAGTCTGTCAATAATTGCACTACGTCTTTTAAAGATATAGGTATGGTGGCCCTGAAGGGACATCAAACATATATATTTACGTGAATATTTGCGTAAATATTCACGTTTTTTGCCCCGATTCGCAATTAAATATTCACGTAAATATTTGAGACTGAGGGCCAGATCGCAAATATTTACGTAAATATTCCCGTGAATAATTGCGATATGTGCCCCCAATTGCAAATATTTATGTAAATATTTACGTAAATATTCACGATCTGGCTCTCAGCCTCAAGTTTTTACGTGAATATTTACGTGAATATTTGCGAATCGGGGCAAAAAACGTGAATATTTGCGCAAATATTCACGTAAATATATATGTTTGATGTCCCTTCAGGGCCACCATATAGGTCAAAATTTTAGCTGATTTTACCCACAAATAATAACTTGAATATGCCATAAATGTGACTTATTTGGCACAAGTCATAATTATGACTTTGTTAGAGTTATAATGGGCAAATGTAAAGCCCATGTTACATCGACAGAGAGCAGCATATAATGATAGCCGTTCAGCAACGAAAACGGGAGTTGTATTTCATTCCCTCGAAAAAAACTTTCAGGGGAACAAAATTACTTCAGGGAAAGAATTTTTTTCGTGTGAACAAAACTGATCATTTCGTTCCCTACAAAATATTTCGTTACCTTGAAATATATGTTTTAAGGGAACGAAGGCTGTGTTCTATTTTTTACCTCTAATTTTAGAGGCTCTCTATATACACCACCTTTCGATTTTTGCTTGATATCCTCAACAGTAATTTTAACATTGAAATATGTCGCTCATAAGAAGGATAATGTATTCAAATAAATACATTTTCAATGAACGTAGACATTCTAATAGAAATATTTACCTTCTTCAAAGGACAAAACTTGATCAGGATCACATATCCAAGACGTGCGCCCTCTCTGTCCACATCTGTAAAGATCCTTCTGAGGATTCGGGTATAAGTCCGTGGCTGATGCAAGCAGGACCCATCTACTGGTACACAACATGGCTAGTACTGCCCACAGACGACCAAATATCATCATATCATTGCTAGTTCATTTCTGGAGTAAGCTTCTCGTATACACCACACGTTTCTTCGTAGGACGCAACCTTGTAATCAGTGTGCATTAGGATGCGCTCGTTACCGGATGATATCTTGACACTGTATTGAGAAGGAGGATGGGAAAGAGAGCGGGGAAGTACAAATCAATTTGAAAGTGGATTACTCTTACTTCACTCACATTCCAATTAGCTAAAAGGTTCTGTTGGAAATTAGAATGAATCGATAGGAATGACAATGTAGATTTACTGGGCCCTTGTTGCTAATCCATGCAAAAACAGAACCAGTCTGTTGGAGTGTTGATTGGTTTGTATTCGTAATTTTTTTCAGTCTACTTGTTCACCCACCGGATATACGTAAATTAGTATGGAGTTAGTGGTCGTAACAAAAATGGTCATAAATTGTAAAACAAACAAAAATGATTCTGACTATTATACGTGAGTTGGCGTATAGCCTTGATTTTGTTGAAATAGCCAACATTAATATTGCCAAAGCGAGGGATACTGCAAATGGTAAGTTCAATATCAATGGCCGCTGATTCCTATCGCTCAACCACATGATCTTATTGCGTCTAGTGGGCAGGTGGTTAAGTTCAGAAATCTCATATTATATTAATAGACTTACAACATATAGGTAACAATCTGTACTTTAGCAACGATGACTTCACTTAACACATCTCAAACTAAGTGTGACGCTCAGCCGTACATAGTTAGGAGTGTTTCATAATTCATTCTTGCTATGACCCTTTAGTCAACACTCACAAACACCTCATTCCTCCAAGTGTTGCAAGGCTTTATAGCATCAAGAGCTTCAAAATGAATTGTTTTTAGAGATCGGTCCGCAATCTTACATTATGTGGTGTCTCAAAATATATCCATATTAATGGTAATCCAGACGGATAATAAATTAATCGTTATTAAGTTGTTTATAATATATTGTGATAAAACATCGCAAAAACTAATTCACGTGTGTTTGGTCTTCATAAATATTCTGTGATAATCCGATTCCACCATTATTTTATGTCAGCCCATCAAAAGAAGATCCCATTGCATTATTTTCTTTCTTTCCATTTTAAGTATTGGGTGGTGAATCATTTTGTATGTTCTGCCTTGACATGAAAATGTGTAGTGTTTATTTTTATTATTTTAAACATCATTATTATATCACTATTATGTATAATGGTGCCCATTATAGTGAAGAAATCAACCATGTATGCTTGATCCAAATAGAAGACTGTTGTCGAAGTTGATCACTCTGCAGGTAGCCTATTATCACCAATTATAGGTTTGACACAAAACCCAACATTGTGCATCACTATGTAGCACACCTATACACAATTAAGATGGCGTATAACAGCATTATACAGTAAACAACTCTCCAGATTGCATTTATTGATCACAATAATATTTTAAAGCTTGCTAATGATTTACCCTAGTCACAGCGACCAAAGCAAACGAGTATCATATGGGATCAATACTTCATTGGTTATCTCAACTGCTGCTTGTGACTGTGTGCTGTCTCTTTCCACAACGGTTTTTATCAAAGACTCTTGTCTATTTTCTTTGCTTGTTATTATCAATTTGGGTTGAACAAAGAAAAATTGATTTAAACGGAATTTGAACCTGCGATTAACGTCCTGGAGGTCGCAGGTTCAGATCCCGCTCTTGGCAATTTTTCTTTGTTCAATCCCAAGTTATTCAAAATTTACCCTTGTCGTTTACTTGATATCTGTTATTATCCTTACATAACGAAAACACTGTTTTGATTGTTACTTGATTGAGGTGGGAGAAAGCGGCTGTTTTCTACAGTCTTTGCTGAGAATCTATGACCACAGAAACGCAGTGTTTTGCATAAGACACCACAAAGTTGGCAATATGTTGAATGTTATTAACGGTGGAACAGGCGACATCATGGGTTTACATGACTCAGATTCCCTGTTGTGCTTTCTACAGACAATGCATTTGGAAATGCTGAAATGAGATCCCTGATGGGACTGGATGGGCGTCTGTAGGCAACTGTTTGATTTTTCTTTCTGTGGAAGTCGATCTGATGTGTGGAGAATAATTGTGATGGTGTTTTGTTTGTTATAAGATGATCTTCCCGTCAAGGGACCTCGGCAAACTCCCATCAAGGGCATATAAATGTCAATCTGTCAACAGAAAAACCTCTTTAAAACAAACATTTGTTAAACGTCTATGATTATGAATTGCACAAACCAATAAATTGTGATTCAATACAGACGGCAGTACTTATTCTAGTCATTGTGAAATCAGCGGTTAGCTTATAGGATTCGAACCCACAACCTTGCGATTCCAAGTCCTGCAGTCTAACCACTGGACCACGGTAACACGACTATGTAATCGCATTGTACAAAAAGTGTAAGCTATATAATAAGAGATAACGCTTGCGTTCAGTTTTATGATTAGAGAGGTTAAGGACGTATACGAATTGACGGCTGCATCTTCGTCTATCGACTGCTGCTAAGAGTGTTGCTAACGACATCCTGTATTTCAACGCATGATGACGCGGCGATCCAGCCATAGCCACCAATTAGGACGAGAACAAAGCTACACACGTTATTGCGTAATGCGTACGCACTGTGTACGTATGACCCTTTGAAGTTTAGTAGCTATCAACCAGTGCAAGCTTCACATTGTGCTCTTACCTACATCGTAAAGAGCGACACAAACATAATCTAGGCCTAAAATCATTTCGTGCCCTCGAAATCATTTCGCTCGAAATTATTTTGAATGCTCAAAATAGTTTATTTTGTGTGCAAGCTCGAGGTAAATAATCGCAACATCATTTCGTACTCTCGAAATCATTTTGAGTGCACGAAATTATTTCGCAAATTAACTCGAGCCTCTGCAATAATGTTTTCGAGCTCTTAGACGCTTATAGAGGCTTTTCATGAAACTCGGCATTTTGCCAAGCGTGACACTGATCAAAAGGTGTGTTTTTTAATATTATGAATCAATTTTTATTGAGTTTCAGTCATAAATATGTAATTATGTAAGTAAGTAAATAAATTATACAATATATGTAATATTGCGCACTCATTTACTTTTCTGTAACAAAAGAACGTAACTGTTAATTTCGTTCAAATCGTTCCGTTCCGCCATTTTGTGGAGTCAAATTTTGGACTCCACCAAATGACGGACAGTGTTAGTTCAAAAAGTAAAAG